>JABFEA020000043.1:20064154-20101573 GCA_019775915.2 Cyphomyrus plagiostoma
GATTGTTCTCAGCCTACTTATTCATTAAGACATCAAACACAAAGTTAACAACAATTTGCCCTTTTGTTACATGCGTATTAAGAATGGAGGGATTATCCTGACCTGGGGCTTGTAGTGAACAGTGTTAAGTGGTGAAATCTTAAAAGTAGAATTGTATGAGTATTTCAGAAACTGCAATATTCAGGCTCAACCATCTCTAGGGTTTACAGAGAATGGCCTGCAAAAGAAAAAACGTGCAGCGCGTGGTTGTTTTCCGGTGAGAATGTCATGCTGGGGGTTGTGGTCAGAGAAGAATGGCCAGACTGGGCAACAGTAACTGAAAGTGTCTCTTGTCAGATATGAACAGGAAACTGCAGCTAGAGGGTGATGGGCTCAGCAAAAAGAAACAACGTAAGATTAGAAAAAGTGCTGCCTGATCAGGTGAGTCTCAATTTCTGCAGCGATAATCAGAGAGTAGGGTCAGAATTTGGCGTAATTAACATAAAAGATTGGATCCATCTTACCTTGTATCAACAAGGGGATATTTTCTTGCCTCTGAAATTACATAACATTCTACTACTTAAGTAAGCCCATTACCTTGCCTGCAACCTGTTTACAGTCATATTCACTTGCAGCCACATTGTGTGTGTGCGTGTGTGTGTGTGGATCAGATATACATTACCGGTTTTTCAGTTTTATAAAAATCTGTGGCTGCAATAAAAAAAAACTAAAAATGCTTATAGAAATGAATGAATGAAATGAACAACAGGAATGAAGAAACGTGTGTGTGTGTGTGTGTGTGGGTGGGTGGATGGGTGGGTACGTTTGTGTAAAATAAATGGACTTTGAGCCTTGCAGAGGAACACTGTTATGTTTCCTGGTTGGGTTAATTATTGGTTGTCAGCTATGTCCTTTTGGCAGTCTTTGAGGCTAACAGGGAAACAGGGTGCTGATTGCTCCCTGCTGGCGCATATTGGATTCCTGCTGGGCTGCCGTACGCACGCGCGCACACACACACACACACACACACACACAGAAACACAACAATATATGCAGCATGCAGACAAGGTCAAAAGCGTCACTTAAACACATATGGCTGAAATGTTTTTTTGTGAAGGTGTAAAACTGCAGGTTAGAAGATGAGTATGTGCTGAAATTCATTGCAAACAATTTCATTGGGCCCCCAACATGTCTGATGTTCATACGGTTTTCTATGAGTCATTTTTACATGGAACACGTTTTATTGTTGGGACCCCTGATGATCACAAAACCACATCCTGTCCTCAGTGAATAAATGCTCTGCAGACGTCAGAATGCGGCAGATTGGCCACGAGTCTCCGGAATGATGCTGTGCGGATCCCTCAGTTTTGTCCTGCCCCCTCTCCTCCTCCTGTTTCTGCCATCAGGTGAGTCTGTGCTCTTCAGTATCTGGACAAAGGGCAGCAAGGTTTAGGGGGAAACACTGGATAGCTGGGGAAGGGTACCAGGAAATGGAAAGAGGACACAGGGCAGCAGGCTTAATGGAATAGACACATAGATAGACACAGGATAGTAGAGTTTAAACAATGATAGCAAATGTGAAGAATGGGTAACAGCAGCTCTGCTGCTCAAATTCTAAACACTCTTTGTCTCTGTATGTATTCCACAGATGAGTGCGCAATGATAGTAGATGGGGCAGAGGTGAGGCCACATTCTCTCCCCTACATGGCCTATCTGAATGGGTCGTCACTCTGTGGGGGGGCTCTGATCAGTGCTACGTGGGTGCTGACAGCAGCTCACTGTAAGGGGTGAGAGCTTACTCCTCTTTCGAAGGCAGCCCCCATCAACTGCAGATTCCCAAGCTTTCCATTCCCGTTATAACCGAGATCCTTCCTGCCGTTTGTGTGTGAAATAAAAGGGTGCAGAAGGTGCTGCTGGGTGTGCACTCCATCTCTAAGGATGGCAGGTCAGGCTGGCAAGCGAGTGCAGTACAAAAGATGCTTCCTCACCCCCATTATGATCCCAAGAGCCACAACAATGACATCATGCTGCTGAAGGTCAGTGCTGCACCGCGTTTATCATGGCTGCCAGCCAGGCTGCAGTCTTCTTCTGTTCCAGTCAGAGGTGGAAAGCTGAGGTCCGGACAGTATTAAAGAGTCACTGTCACAGAGAACTCCGTACAACTGGTTGGTTGAAACAAAAACTTAGTCTAGATTTATACTTTCTGGAGTTGAACTTTCAACCTCTGGTTCCACTATTTACTGAAAGGGCAAAGGTGTGACCTAGCATGGAAGGGCCAGACTGAGAAGTGCTGCTCTAACATTACAGTACATTCAATTCCAGTGCTTTCTGTTTAGGAGGCATCTGTGTTTTTCTGCAGCTAAGTAAAAAGGTGGAGAAAACGAGCACAGTGTCATTCCTCCCACTGCCTGCCTCGTGGAACGAGCTACAGGGTGGGGTGGATTGCCTGGTGGCCGGATGGGGAGCCACCAAATACCAGGGCAAGAAGTCAGATGTCCTGCGTTCAGCCAACGTCACCATCATTGACAACACTGTGTGTAACTCAAAGAAGTACTACAACTCGGTGATCACTGAAAACATGCTGTGTGCAGGGTCTCAGGGCAGGAGGAACTCCGACTCCTGTCAGGTGAGCTTCGCCTGCCTTATTGCTTTTGCTGTGCCTGTTTTGGTGAGTGATATTAAGGGCATTGGTTTGTTTTCAATATTAGTCAAGATCAAATCAGCCCCGAAACCACCATCCCCCCTAAACACACACAGTACTCCCATAACATTGGAATATCCTCACTGTCCATAGTCCATACACAGATCTATGCCTTTGAGTGCTGTGCATGGCTGTGGCAGCATGTGCATTACCCTGCACACACTCCTCTGTGCCTGCTCCTTTCCCGAGTACTGTATGTGTGTACTGATGCACTCCCCCATCACAGGGAGACTCTGGGGGGCCTCTCCTGTGCAAGGGGGTTCTCAGAGGCATCACATCCTTCGGAACGAAATGTGGCATAAGGACCAAACCCGGTGTGTACACAGCAGTCTCCAAGAAGTACATAGAGTGGATCAAGAAGACCATCCGTCGAGCAGATGGCCTTCAGCCATAGACATTGATGCCAGCTTCCCCTGCAGCTCAGAATAACTGCCTTTTACATGTGAAATGCTTGTTAACAGGGCTAAACAGAGTTAACAGAGCTAAAATTCCTGTGTTTTTCAATATTAAAGGCCTGATTTCTTCTGTTTTCCTCCATTTTCATTAAAAGGGAATAGTTTACCCCATAACAAAATAAATTCTGTAAATGTAGCAGTGATCATTAACTATATGTGTAATGATGAAATGATATGCATTTTAAAGGAGGAAGCTCAGTGACACACTGGTCAGCACTGTGACTTCACACAGCTTCCCCAACTCTGTCCATGTTCTCCCCATCATTCATGGTTTTCCTTTGGTCCCTACCTGCCATGGACTGGCGCCCCATACAGGGTGTCCGTTGCTATGGATAAATGGTTGGAAGGTTGATGGATGGATGTATGGATTTTGAATTTAACATATTTTATATATAGAATTATGGGGTATCGTGTCTGAGGTGAAAGACAGAATATCTTCTAACCAACAAACAAAATATTATAGTATTATAAAATATTATAACATCACAATAATAATGCATGTTGTGCCCTGAAAAAGGGTTGTCACCAAAAAAGCTTCATCCTACAGATGAATACATTTTCTCTGCTATAATTAAGTAAGTTTTCTATTAAAACCATGAGCAAATAAATATCCCTTTGGTCCCCTAGTAATCCCATTCTCCCCCGGTAGGACTGCTTTCTAAATGTCATGTCTTCTCAAACCACAGGTCTTTCTGTACGGACTTTGGGCTCAGCTTATATGCACCTGCTCCAGATTACATGTAACTCATTAAACCCTTGTGATACTAGCCTGACTGCAAAGACTCGTTGGTGGTGGATTTGGATCCCTTTGTGTTTTTCTGGAGTTCTTGCTTTGCTTTTCTGTCCTTGGATTGTCCCCTGTCCTTTGCTTGAATCTGATTTGACTATGCATGGCTTTGGAACTGGAACTTGGTTAATGATTCTTGGAATGAAGCCCTGTGCCTGGACCCTAACCTGTGAGTTTCTTGTCTCTGTGACAGTAAGAACTGTGTGAAAATTAGTGCTACTCAGATCTACTCTCATATCAGTAGTTTGACCTATGGTCTGTAGCGCTAATGGAGACAATCAAATGCTGATCAAGTTAACTGGACAAAGCTCTCTTACTGATCTGTGGTGTCTGTAATGCATTATCCACAGATTCAGCTTCACAGAACAGATACGATTCACATCCCTGCAAACATTCTTCTCTTCATTGATTTTATCTTCTAAAAACACTTATAAGTGCTCACATGAAGTGGCCCTCAGGGCGGCAGCGAATCACTCGTCAGGACCTACATTCCATCTCACCCTCTATAGTCAGCAAGAGAATGCTGCCTGTTTATTCCTCTGCTACAGAAAGAGAAGTGTCACATCTCACACGTCTCCTGTTCTTCATCTTCATGTGGGTTTTGCTAAAAATTAGACTGCAGGCACTGAGACCCTGCCCCCCCCCCAGCACTATTACCAACTGCAGTGTCACCACTCGCCTCTGTCTGTTTCGGTTTCACTGGTGGGTGTGAGCATGAATAGAAAAACGTAGCGTTTCTTGAAACCAGGACATTGGTTTTACAACTAAGCACATGCATTTTAACCATGTGGTATGTTGGGTCAGTTGGGTCAACGATGCGCTGCATAAACGGAACAACTCTTACATATGAATACAAAGTGCAACTTATTAGTATAGTTAGTGATATATACTGAATCTATACTCAAAACTGCACAGTCGTGCTTTCTGTTCCAACTTCACAGATGAGGTCATTTAAGATTTTTGGGGTTTTTTTTGGTGTAAATCATTCTTATTCAAAAATGTAATCATCAGATGATGGCAGATTAACCTGCTCAGACTTACTTTGGCTGGCCTTGAAATGGGAAATGGTGCAGAACAGAGTGTGATGCTTGTCAGGCTTGGGGGGGGGGGGGGTATGTGAGGCTTGTAAGCCCATCATAGCATGGGGCTCAATGGCCCAAGGGGACCCCACCCCGGGTCAGCAAATTTTATTGATTTGAATGTTCATCTGCTGTCTGCTGTTCACACCCGACCCACATGATGCAGAATGACAATACAAGTGAAACATCCATTTACCAATGGGCACGGCTACAGCTGAGTGGGGGTCAGGTCTTAAAGACAGTTTATCACATTTATCTCATTCATCACTCTAACAACTTAGAGCAAGAGAGAAAAGTTACAATTTCTGTGTTCTCCCTGGGATTTTAACCAACAACCTTTGTGGGATTAGTATTGAGCTATAGGAGTTAATACATCAAGGTATAAGAACTAATACTCACATTACCTAACATGATAATAAATTACCTAACAAATTTAATCTCCAAACACTACAGGTGCTCTGCATCAGTGTAGGACTGTGTAGATTAATTTGTATCTTTTAAATTGTGCCAATAAACCCCCAACTGCAAAACTTCAAGGCCCACAACCAAAACAACACAATGGATTCCTAAAACGTCAGAGATAAATGAAATGAAAATAAGCTGTGAGATGGTGAACTAATAATTTTTTCTCCTCGTGTCTCTACGTGGTATAACAGCTTGCATGACTAAATTTGAGACTGCTTGTCAGTTATATTTCTTACGGAACAAGAGGTCTGTGGGTTCGCTTACTGGTAGAACATTCTGCAGAAGACCTGGAGACCACCAGATGCTGCGACTGGGTGAAGTGTTACCACCAACTTAGAGCTGACTCAGCCGAAGCAGGGTGTGATAGCAGTATGCTGGCCTGCTGATAATTTAGCAATGCAAAGAGCTGCTTTTACCTACTTTTGGCCCCATTATTTCCCACGGTTGTTGTAAAGATGCTTCCAGACACTCTGAACGCAGCAGTTGGTTGGTTAATGTTCCAGCAAGCATCTTGAGAAAACAGCTGTATATCTGTTTGAAATTTGCATGCTGATTTAAATAAAAGTATGAGCTAAGTTACTCATTGCCATGGAAATATATGTCAATAGCCTACAAATTATTTTGTCAGAGGTGGAAATTATTATTATTATTGTTGTCTTTGTAGAAAGCTTTTCATGGCTGGTCACAGAATTGCCGTAAAATGATGCACCTAAGTCGCTTACATCACTCCTTTATATTTAGCTATATCATCAGGTCACAAAGTAGTTGGTTATGCTGCATCTTCCAAGATACCTCAAATCAAAAATGTACTTCTGCTTGAGTCATGCAAGGAAAAACCACATCCCTTTCTAGCAACTGTTCATGCATATAAAGGTAAGATGTGAAAGCACGCTTCAAAGAGACACAATGGCAGTGATCAGGCCATTTGTAGCCTGCCTCGCAGCTGTGGTTCTTTTGAACATGCCAGGAGGTAAACATCTCTGCATTTCTTTGACAGCCACTGTATAAGAGGACTTCAGACCACTGAAGTTTTAGTTCACAAGATCTGGGGGGGGAGGGGGGGCTGCTTTAAGGCTTAAGAGTAAATTTATGTTATGAAATTTGGAGTAGGTGGTCGATTGTCAACATGAAAGTGACATGATTCTCTGGGTAATTCTGCCTGTAATGCTACAGTGCAAATTCTTTCCTTATTTGTTTGTACCATGTTATTATATTTCATGCTTAGATGTTTCAGGCCGTGGTGGTGCAGTGGTTAGCACTGTTGTCTCACACCTCTGGGACCTGGTTTTGAAGCTCTGCTCAGGCCCTCTATGTGTGGAGTTTGCATGTTCTCCCTGTGTCGTCGTGGGGTTTCCTCTGGGTTCTCCAATTTCCCCTCACATTCTAAAGACATGCTGAGATTAATTGGAGATACGAAATTGCCTGTGTGACTGTGCCCTGTGATGGGTTGATGTCCCATCCTGGGCTGTTCCTTGCCTTGTGCCCATAGACTCCAGACCCCCCACCCCCATGATCCTGAATAGGACAAGTGGTTACAGAAAATGGATGGGTGGTTGTTTTTGGCTAACTATGTTAGTAAGGGCGCCATAGAAAAATAAAATGGTTAAATTAACGAAATCATGGTTAAATACAATAGCAGCACATATTGTATTCATCTTCTGTTTTTTTTAAGGCAGGTGCGTCAAAATTATTGGTGGCAAAGAGGTTAAGAATCACAACTGGCTTTTCATGGCTCTTGTGAGGGGGGAGAATCGTCTGTGTGGGGGGGCACTGATCAAAGAACAGTGGGTTCTGACTGCAGCTCATTGCATGGAGTGAGTATCCAACACTGTAATATGCACGGCCAAAGGTAGGGAAGATCCACATGTAAAAAAGATGTTTTGGAGATTTCTGAGTGACCTTTCCTTAACCCCACCCCTGGCGTCTGTCTTCCTCAGAAAGGGTATGAAAGTCATCTTGGGCACACATGCGATCTCCACGAAGAACAACAAGCAAAAGCAGTTCTTGGTATCAGAAGCATTTCCATACAAAGGATTCAATCAGAGAACCGGCGAACATGACCTGATGCTGCTGAAGGTAAAGTACATATGAACTTCCACTCTTAAGTGATAAAATACATCCCAAAAGCTTCTTTAACTGATAATTACATGGTTTCAGTTTTATTGCAATTTGTTTTGTTAGTTGGGGGGGGGGGGACATCATTTCTTTATCACTAGACAAGGAAGAAGTGTTTCATTTTGGTATAATATTACTCATCATTCTCATTTAACAGCTGAACAAACCAGTCACTACAAGTCCATATATAACTATACTAGCACTTCCAACTAAAGAGAAAGATGTCCAAAAAAATACCAGAGACAATACACCCTGCAAAGTGGCTGGCTGGGGTATCAACAACAAAGACAGCAACAGAGCCTCAGACAAACTGATGGAGGTGGAAATCAAGGTTTATAACAGAAAGCAGTGCCAAAAGTATTACAAGAAAAGTAAAGTCGCGATCACCAGCAACACCATCTGTGCTTGGGACAACGAAGGGGAAAAGGACACCGACAAGGTATTAACGGCCACGCTTTTGTAGTTCTTGTTTATTGGCAAGTTAGGGCTTCTGGTTCTGAATTGGTGAAGATACTCATGTCACATGCTTTGTTTGGCCAGACTGGGCAGGTCGGTTGATGTATTTTGGGTGATTCTGCATAAATACTTCTAGGGAAGGTGCCTAATTGCCAACTGCTGTTGCTAAGGATTTTCACTGTTACCAAAGTCATCTGCAGCCTCAATCCTGTTGCTGAGTAGCTAAATGTCTGCTAAATGAGTATGTGAGAAGACTTACTGAGCGACTACACTGTCCTCCAAAGGTCCAGCTCAGCACTGGAAAGAGGGCGACACGGATTCTAGGGGTTGATTCCCATGGCACCAAAAGGCAGTGTGGTGCATTATGCTGTGGGGGTGTTTCTCTGATTCGCTCTTCTTGCCCCAGGGGGACTCTGGTGGGCCACTCATATGTAACGGCAATTTTACTGCCGTGGTCTCTTCTGGGACGAGAGGTTTCCCTGGAGTTTACACTCTGCTGACCAGCAAATACCTCAAATGGATCCATAAGGTTACCGGAGGAGCCGCATAGGTGAAAGTCAGGTTGGATAAAGCAGGAGAGCTGTGCGTCTACTCCAACCCACTCCCATGTATGCGACATGAATGATGCTGAATGTATTTCTACACAAGATATTCACTATGACCTGGCGAACCCGCTTAACTCCAATGCAACGCAAAGCTACTTCCCTAACTATAATAAATGTGTATGCCAAGTTAAGAGATAATTTGCCTTGTCATTGAACAATAAAAATCTTTTATATTAGAAATGCATATGTGTCCATCCGTCCATCTTGCATATCCTCCAATCTGGTGTATGGTCGTGGAGAGCTAGAAGCACAGGAGGCACAGCATGTCACTCCATCACAGGGCGTGCAGGCACACTTGCACGTACTCTGGGCAATTTAGAGTCACCTATTCACCTAATTGCATGTTTCTGGACTGTGGGAGGGACCAGAGTACCAAGAGGAAACCCATACAAATGCAGCATGAACATGAGAATACACACACAAACACACACACACACACACACACGTGCGCGCGTGCTGGGCCGGCTCATGCCACAAGTTATCAACTTTACAAATTACTTCCTTCATACTTTAAAGAGAGTTCAGACATCTATGCAAAGCATGCTGCTTTGCTGACAGTACAGACAGCAGTAAAAAGTAACTTTCAGTTGCATGCAATAAAAACATATATACACAATTATTCATCATGCCCCTTTACAGAAATTCAGTTTTAGAAAGAAATTAGTCTAAATAAATATTATATTCTGAATTCATAATGGAATTTACACCTTTTCTTTCAGAAGGAAGAAAGGTAATATAGCCTTAGAATACTCCTGCTGAATGATCTGATCTAGGCCAGCAGCACATTATCCTCCTTCTGCTAGTTAAATATTATCCTCAGTGATGGCTGAGAGTCTCCTTCCTTATGGGTCAGTACTGAAGGGCCTGATTATCTGTATCAAGTGTGTTAAATCCAGGCTTCAGCAAAGCTCTGCAGGGGGATAGATCTGCAGGAGCTGGGTCCGTAAGTGCTCTTTTAAAAAATCACTTTTAAACACATGTGACACTGGTTTGAAATTAATTTCCGAGTAACTTTATGGGGTCCCTGTTTATGAATGAGTGACAGTAAGCTGATAGTAATTAGCAAACAAGTTTGATTATAATGACCGTTTGTATGTTTAGCTCTAAAACTAACCCTAAAATGGGATTCCATGAATCATAATAATTGTTGCCTGTCCAGGCTGTCATACATGCTGTGCTGACTTCGGTCTCAATGCAACACTCAGTTCCTAGTAGCACATGAGAGGCTTAGTAACTCCTAAATCCCCTTCTTATGTCCTCAGTAAGACTGCATTTTAATTCCATACCTCTCTTTATAAACATGAACCTGTCGAGCCTCACAGAAAAAAAAAACAAAAATGCTGATCTTAATTTTCCATTTACTGCCTGTTGATCTTTAGGCTAGTTTTATATGGTACATGCATATGTAAGCAGCGACCAAAGACTACAATTTACCATCAGCAGAGGATGGAAATGTGGGTGTGCTTACGGGAAAGAACAGCGAAGAGAGCTGAGACCACCGGTGGGTTTGACTCAGTGGTCCGACCACGAGGACGGCATCACACATGCAGGGCTGTAAGTAGCATCTGAAGGCTAGAGGTGAGAAACAGCATCGCTGATTGGCCATGTTTCTTTCCTATCTGATGGTAACGCTGAGCTACAGCTACAGCTCTGTGTCCCAGGGTTCATTTTCTCATAACATCTTCATAATGTCTCATGACATTGTCAATTTTCACAGTAATGTCCATCAGAGTCCTCTTGAGGCCAGATCAGTTGGTCCAAACGCTTCCACACGCAGGCTTGGCGATCCGAGCCCACTGTGAAGATGCGAGTTCCACATGGACTCAGAGCCAGGTGCAGGACACGTCCACTGTGACCTGCCAGAATAAAAATAACAGGCGATGCTACATATGGTGCTGACCCTCTTCCCTTATGTAAAAACCAAGTTTTTAATAAATGTCTTAATAGCAGTTGAAATACTAACTGAAATAGTAGTTTAACACAGTGTTTCTCAATCTGGTCCTAGGGGACCCCCAGACAGTGCCCGTTTTTACTTCCTCCCAGCTCCCAGGAGGAGCAAAAATGTGGACTATCTGGGGGTCCCCAAGGATTGGGTGGAGAAATACTGACTTAATGAATGAATCTCATTTCTGAGTAAATTTTGTCTATTACTGTTCTTTATAGGCCTAATTTGGGGGTCTTATCCTGTGGACAGTCTTCTGCTCCTGGAATTATCAAATCCCAAACTAACAAGATAACCAATTTTAATTTCAAACATAATTGGACAACCACATGGCACAAGTCACACCACTAGCATAAACCCAAACCACCAAATTAAAAACTATATATTAATTTTTTCCTCAAGGTTCCTTCATTTATCATGCAATGGATCCCGCCACTGAACAACCACACTACTGCAGGGACGATATTCACCTCATATCATACGATCTTTATTATACTACAAAACATTTTCTCAAACAACGAGGTTTGTAATGCAAGCAGAGGCCAGCAATGCCAATCTCACTCTGGTCACATTTTCTTTCCGACCGTGAATCTGATACCCTCAGCAAAGCCATTTTGAAGTTTGAGAGAACCTAAGGTCTACCCACCACTATGTGGCAAAACTGCATTATTTCTCTTCTAAATCACTTTTCATGGCATTTCTTTTATGAAATTGGGAAGTTCTATATGCAAAAAAAACATGTTCTGTAGCAATCATTCTGGCCATATGCAACATGCCCCACTTATGATTGTAATGTATTATACGAATCTAATACAGAATGGATGTGAGTCATCTGTCTGACCACAACATCCTCTCTAGTGGTAAATCAAAGAAAAGGATGTTTCCCTGCTGACATGTTGCCACCGAGTATGAAATGAAACCCATGGAAAAGGGACAGATGAGTAAGAATTTTAACACATATGTGTCAGTGAGCGTATGAGCTCACAGTACACTCACCGTACAGCTCAGCTTTTCTGCTCATGGACGGCATCTTCCAGCAGGTGATTTGATGCTGGGGAAGCCCGTGACCACTGAGCAGTTCCTCATTGGCTGGGCACCAGCACAATGAACATATCTGAGATAGCAACATCGATTCTGTCATACACTTAACAAGTAAACATAACAGTTGATCAAACCCACCTTTTGAAAAGGCTGTACAGAGAAACAGGATTAATTACACTAGCCGCAGATGGCATTTACAAGTAAGGGCTTCTGTGATGGCATACAGACTCCCACCTGAGAGTGTGTCTGAACTGACTGCCGACAGACTCCTGTATGAGTGTCCCAGACCCTCAAGGCCCCATCCTGCCTGCCCCCACCAACAGCCACCTGTTCCAGCTGCCAAGGACACCAGGCAAGGGCCTGTGGCGAGGAATACATGTAGTCCGTACTGAAGTACTCAGACATGTGCTTGTATGACAAACAGAGCCTTGGTATGAATAGTACGAAAGGGTTTGACTAGCGACAAACAAGAAATGATCACATTTACAGACAGTACAGAGTCAGCCAAACCTTAAAGTTTATGTATTCATTAAAATACACTTTTCACCTGGATTAAGATTGATCCCAAACACTCTATTAAATCTATTTATACTTTTCAAACGTGTCTATTTGCAGAAAGATCTCACCTTGACTGCAGTTGGATGGGATATGGTCAGCATTGGCAAACACTTCCCTGTAGCCCCAGGATCATCAGGCCAGATGCTAAGGAGGCCGTCGGTAGTTCCACTGGCCAGCTTACTCCCATGTGGACACCACGCCAGACCACAAATGCCCTTTTTCTGCCGGAGCCAACCAACCACAGGTCTAGCCACCCGTGCATCATGGTGATGGATGAATCCAAGGACTGAGCCACTATCAGAGATACAACCAATTACATGAAGTAGGTGAGCCTGTCCATCACTGATATCATTCATCATAATATGACATCATATATTGCCTCTTTATACATAATCTGACATCGTCCCGCAATTTGGATTTCACGAGGCCTTTGATTATATAGCTAATGATGGCAGAATTACCAGCTATTCAATTGACAAAGGAAATGGAAAATCCATACAACAAAATACTCCCAGTTATACCTGCTGAGGATATACTGGTTGCAGCTTAAGGACCCCACCAATGATAGATGTCCTGTTAGTTTTCTAAGGCTGGTCCTGCGTTCCACATCCCACAGCTGCAAAAAGACCAAGGTCCATTGAGGTTTTACTGGTATATCACCCTTCATATCCAATTCAGAAAGAGACTCTTGACCTCAAATGGCTGGAGAACAACTGTATAGCAGGAAGGAGAATTCCATCTGGCATAGTTTTGGGTTTAAATAGACAGGAGACAATTCCAGGCAGCTTGAGACTTTAGTGACAGGTTTACCAGAATCTCCCCATCACTCTTCCCAATGGCAAGGGTTTGGCCATCTTTACTCCAGGCAACTGAAGAAACCAGAGGACAGGAGGAAGGGCCAAAAAGGTCAGAGGTGTGGGGCGTTAAGCGAAGGCTCCCCTGCAGCGACTGAGTGCTGGCGTTCCAAATGCACACTGAGGAGGCCAAGCCGAGTACAACCATATTCTGTTCGCTCCATGCCAGAAGGTTGAGATCTGAAGACAACATGTTACTCAATTGACTAAATTGCATAAGATTACTTCAATGAACAAATCTAGGTACAGCTCAACACACATTATACAATCTTAAAGTTTTCATAAAACAGATTTTCTACAATACATTAAATGTGATGTTGGTCACTTAGGTTATTGCTGTTATACTTCAGACTACATTTATATTAGAGAAAATCAAATTGTCAGGAGAACCAGTTCCACTGGCAAGAGCACAATACATCCAGGGAAAAAAAAAAATTCTTTCACTGATCACATTGCTCAGATTCTAGAACCAGCTGTTTTTAAAGATGCAGCTGTAAATATAATGGTATTTTCAGGTCAGGAAGGAATCAAATAAAGTATATTAATCACTTCCTTAACCATCTCATGGTGTGCATACTAATCACAAAGCTCGCTTTCTTTCAGGACTTGTGCTTCTGTATTCGTTTTTGCACCATACATGTGTTCAGTGCTCATGTTGTAAAAATATTTCAATAGTGGCGGTCAAATTTTTGGGGTGGGGGGTAAAGCTTGTTCTTGATAGCAAAATTTACTGGGGAGGCGCACAATCAAAATCTGGCAATAACATTTAGCAAGTAGGAAGGGAGAGGACTAATCGCATAGTCTGAACTACATTGTGTTTTGGTTCAGATCCAGAGTTCGCCAGTGGAGGACCCCTGATATAGTCAATAGATTTTCCTTTACATGAGTGAAATTACACAGAACAATTTAGGAGGACGGTGTGGGGGGTGGTGCATTTTCAAAACGGATGGTTTTTTGTCAAAACAAACGGAAAAAGGTTGCACTTTGCATAATCAAATAGTAAAGTTTATTGGGCCAAACGTCTCAGCAGAGCATAGTTTTAATGACTCCTAACCACGCTCAAGCACTCTGGGAGCAGCATGACGTTTGGGAGTGAAGCCCCTTCATTATTGCATGAATATTTTGTTATTTTTTTTCCCATGACAACTGGATCCCTGCATGTGTTTAACTTACAGTAGTCATCCAGCAGTCCAGGGACTGCCATCTGCCGTTCTGCTTTGAATATACCGCAAGGCATGCTGGGAGCTGTCTCGATGACACTGAAGGGCAGTGGTGTAGAGCATGGATCTGAAACACAGCGGTGCATATCACTTAGTTATGTCATCGTTAGTTCATCTAAAAAAATCACATTATTTCTACTAACTACAGACACTTTTGCCCTTTACAGTGTTTATTTCTTATAATTTCTCCTCTGTTTATGCAGGTATCAAGATTCAAGGGATATGTTTACCAAAGTTTAGCATCTTTTCTAACACCTTCGTGTTTTTATATAGGATGAAGGCACATTTCTGTTTCATATGGTGACAGTGCTGCAGTGTCACATTAACAGAAAGCATAAGCATTATCTTTCAAGATCAGTAAGATCCGCAAACCCCATGTTATAGTAAAAAAATAAACAAAACAAAAAAAAACAGAAGTGTGACCGCAGCCTTTGGTCCGCTGCACATTTTCTCACACTTTCAGACAAGACCAATGAGACATTTGACACATCTTTTGCCAGGTTGATCATCGTAAAAACAGTAATAATTTATGGATTGATTTAGGATAAATTAGAAAAATATCATGTGCCATAGTGATTAAGGTGCTTTTTAATACATGAGCTAGTATACAGGTATAAGGTAAAATTAGGTTAACTGAACGCAATGTAGTAATACCGCTGTTTACAAGGTGCCATCATAGATAAACATAATAAAACATGTAATCCCATCACTAGTCCTAGCCCTGGCAGCAACACAAACCCTAACTGTAAGTCTGAGACCCATCCCTAACTTTAGCCATAACTCTTAGCCACGCATAACCATAAATCTAGCCCAATATAACCTTAACCATAAGCCTAGGACTAAACCCCAAACTTTATATTAAGTATCAAACCAAATTGTAACTCTGTAACCTTTACCTTCCCAAACGTTAACCTCAGTCCTAACCATAATGCTATAGCCATAAACCTAATGGCAATCCTTACCCTAACCCTAATAACAACCATAACCCTACCCCTAGTTCTAACCCTTATCCTAACCCAAGGTCTATCATTAAACTCAACCCTAAGTTATGTTGTAAACCTTATCCTATACCTAACCCTGATGACATCTCTATCCCTAAGCTTAACTCTAGGTCTAGCATTAAATCTAACCCTGGCCTTTGCCATAATTCTTACCTCATCTTTGCATGTGGCATTGAAACATACTGTGTATATGTAAGACCATATAAACATGCATTATTGACCTTAAGGTGAAGCAGCTTAAAGTATTTTGGGAAACTCATGACGTAAATGCTGGCCTATTTCCTCATAGACTCACATTCATCACCTTCAGATTCTTTCCAAATGCAATCCTGTGGACAAGAAACAATTTCAAATGCTGCTTCAAGTGGAGAGTTGTCCGGAATTACAATAGGGCAGTGAGAAAATGCTTAGAAATGTTTGACTGGGCAAGGCTTGACGTGACAAGGCTTCTGTGTAAATTGGTATGCTTGTAACAGCTACTTCAACATTGTCAGAGATTGAGATCTCACTTTAAAAAAATAAGATCACAGAGAGATCCAGGGGAAGGAAGATGCTGCTGGATGTCACTATAACAAGCTCTTCTAGATGCATGTGAGGTATGAGCTAGGCTTCTGGCTAGCATGTAAACATGTCCCCCACCACCTTTCTGTATATTACTGCTACAGTCATAAACATGCACATGGTTTGGATCTCTCATAAGAGAAATTGTCTTTCTGGAGTCTCTGTCAGTGTTTGCCAAAAGCTGAAGAGCTAATGGAGAGCTGTGCAGCACCTGAGTTACAAGTAGAAGTGAATAGTTCTGATACTAAAAAATCCAGAGCAAGAATTTGTTTTTTTACTTCGATCTATCCAACTCTGGTTACAGGTGACAGCTGGCCTTGTTCGGAGAAAACGACCTTCAGATACAGAAGCTTTTCCCACTTAAACTCTGTCTGCATGCTATAAAAGAATATCTCACAACTGAAGGATCATGCCATGTGCTCCGCAGAGCACAATCTGACTGATGTTGTTCAGACTCTACCTGGATAGTAAAAATTAAAACAATGACACTGATTATCACAACTTTCATGTTCTTTCATTACCTGCTCATTCACTTTCAGAGCATCACTCTGCCCTCCACTGCATTCGCGTGACATTTCAAGCAGAGACTTAACATTGACATCCTGGCCTCTTTTATCAAGATCTAGAGGAGATTCTCCATCTGCTGACCACACAAATGAGAGGTTACATAGCAGCAAGTTACTAATGGTACCAAAACGAATGTCTTTATTTTCAGTCTCCAATTTCCTCTTCGTTCCCCCAACCCTGACCAGGATGAATGACTGAAAGGTGGATGGAAGGGCACACTTCAAAAATGAGTATGCACGCGCACACACGCACGAACGCACACACGCACGCACGCACGTGCACACACACAGAGTCAGAGTGAGATGACAAGCACATGTATTCACGCTTTACTATTGTAGAGCAATTGTTTTTTTACCCATGAAAATGCCAGATGCTGAGGCCTCTTTTAGCATTTCCCACAATGTCTGTTTTTTCTTGTGTGGGAAGTAACTCATTAAAATCAACAAATTTGTAGCCTTGATTTGAAACATCAAACTAGGTCATTAAAATGACAGACATGCAAAAAGGCCTACATATGTAAAGGGATACAAACTTAGTTCTGAATTACAGTACTAGTGTAGTACTTAGTGGTTACATATTTCGGTTGTCTCATTTTAAACGTCCAAGCAGACTATATAAGTTAAAAATGCGTTAAAAATTAAAATGTGTTAAAATGTTACACAAAAAATGAGGCAACAAAAAAATCATTTAAAAAATCCTAATATTAAAAAAATCTAAACAGCTAGTGTCTATGTAAATTTGATTAAGTTATTTATAATACTCTGATTATGGCACTGATATTGAAGAACAACATACTTCACAAAATTAACACAAATGTCACAGAATTCTCCTTTATGTGTCACAGGAAGCTCACAGAGACTGAGTTCCATGTTACTAATTTGCACACTGGCCACTCTGGTTTTCTAAAGTTCCATAGTTTCTGCTTTAGGAAGAGATTTGGGTCTAGCTGTCTGTTACAAAAAATTGTATGCTTTACCGTTATTATTGATATCATTTCGTGTACAAGTATTTCTTGGTGTATGGGAAAAGTAAGTCTACAAGACGACTCTAACCTGGGGTAGGTAATGTCTCCTGGTCACCCAGACGTACTTCAGTGAGTAAGGTTGAACGCGGCGGAGAATCCAGAGGCAGCCTTTGACAAACGGTGTCATTTTCTGTGATGTAGGAGTGCTGCCATCTAGTGGTCTTCGGGCTGCTCGCTACAGGGAATTCAGTACTTAGCCGACTCAAAATCCTCCTCTTAAAACGTCTATATGATATATCTGTGGTTCTCTATGAATAGAAGAAAAAAAATCATTTTAATAAATGAAATTTTAAATATGTGCATTTTACATTTTTTTTTATATTTTCCCCTCTGTCCTTCAATCTGTATTCCACATTCGTTAATAGAACTACAGATTCATCTAAACACTCTGCAATAGTTTTAGCACTCTGTATATGTGTTCTTTATCGATTATCCCGTTCATCCAGTCATCCACCTGCAAACGCTTTTCCAGTTTGCGGTTTCGGTATCGAACATGATCATCATGTAAATAAACGTAATTATTTCAAACTCGCTGTTGTTACCTGATCGTTGAGTTAATACTGTAAAAACATTGCAAGTTTAACTTTGCCTGACTTATTCCACATCAAAATTTAGCGGAAAGATAATGTAGGCTTCGTCGTTTTATGAGACAAATTTCCGTATGACAATGTAATATTACAGAAAATATTTTTGAGAATGGATCCCGATAGGAAAATGTGTTTCTGTGCTTTTACAATGAAGGAGGAATTCTCTTAGCCTTTCCTTGTAACGTGATGCCTGTCCGCTGATCTCACAGAAATGCAATCCTTAAATCCCACCCGGCCCTTTCTCCATTATTCAAAATGGAGCCGCTTTTGGGTTACCCTGTTAAACCATCGGGTCCAAAAGCTCGAAAGTTAATTTTTTTTCTAAGTACAGCTATATGCGTGGGCACATTGCTTTTGCTACAATCTAAAGTCTTTAAACCCAGAAAGCCTAAAGATTTTTATTCGTTTGATGTACTGGATGCGAGGGGCCGGACAGTTTCTTTGGAGAAATACAGAGGAAAAGTAAGTTGTAGACGACTCGTGCGTGCATGCTGCAGTGGTTTTAAATGCTTTGTTGAACTGACCACGGGTTAGGCGATACTTTGTATTCTATTAAGCAAAAAATAAAGAAATAAAACGACGGCGTGCAGTTTAGTTTTACGGGTGCCGATTTTCTCTCACAGGCGTCCCTGGTTGTCAACGTGGCGAGCCACTGCGAACACACAGAGAGCAATTATCAGGCTTTACAGGAGCTGCATCGGGAGTTGGGCACGTCTCACTTTAACGTTCTGGCGTTTCCCTGCGGCCAGTTCGGGGACACCGAACCTGGATCCAGTCGCGATATCGAAGCCTTTGCAAAGTCTAACTTTGGTGTCACATTTCCTATTTTTAGCAAGATCAAAATAATGGGCTCCGAACCAGACCCTGCGTTTAAATACATCACAGGTAGCCAAACCACCTTGAAGCAACTACTTTGTTGAACTAATAATTATTTTTAACCTTTTCGATACTGTTAGTTCTAGTTGCGTGTCAAGTGTGTGTTGCATGAGCAGGTCTAAAAAAAAACTACTGAAATGTGAAAAAATAACCACTTGTTTTCCTTCATCTGCCTTGTGCCAGACACGGTCCAGAAAATGCCAAAGTGGAACTTCTGGAAGTTCCTCGTGAATCCAGAAGGGAAGGTGGTCCGGTTCTGGAGACCTGAGGAACCTATGGAAGAAATCCGGAAAGAGGCATCAGCCCTTGTAAGAGAAATTATACTGAAGAAGAGGGTGGAGCTCTGATAAGCAGCCCCCTTGATTCTGGATGGACTTATTGTGATTTGTTTCTCTGCCTTTTGAAGGTGGGATTTTTTAGTTATTTGTCTTTGAAGCCCTCTGAGCCACCGCCTCAGTTTTGTGGAGGATGCTGTATGTCCTGTCCGGTTGTACTGCTTTTTAAAAGGGGTTTCCACTTGTTTTGTTTTTCTTTTAAATCACATTACGTATGGTCGTTTTGTCCTGTGGCATTTGTATTATTTTTTGTTTAGTTAGACTTACCATGGAATATTGAAAAACCATAATACAGATGAGAAGTTGCAAAGCAGTCTTCAACAGAGCAGCATCAAAGGGAAAAATGGCAATGAGATTTTGACCATATATATAGCATAGGTATCTGGGCACCTGTACCTGTGATGTCATAATCATTGTGAAATGATTACAGGGAATTTAACAACATTTAAGTAGATGGATTTGAAATTACATTACATACGTATGTACAAATGATTCTTGTCCCCTCAATCCCCCCTGGCCTCATTCTGAGCTCCTACAGCACTAATCTGTGTCCGTGCGCTTTGATCTATACAGGACCTAGTACCGCTGCACGGGTCATTCTGGGAGACTCCGCCTGACTGGCTCCTTCACACTCTGTGCATGACAGCACCTTGGTTACTTTGTTTATTGCAGCTTGTTTTACATCCATGTTGACATTGCAAGACTTTTTCTCTTGTTCACCCATGAATATTGCACCCTATAAAACTTATTAGTGTAAGTGTAGTTGTGCAAAATGAAGGAGTAGTAGTATTGTCACATTCACAAACAAGTTTTATTTCGCCTCACTCTGCATAATTCAGGGAAACAGTACGGTCTTCAATAAGACGTACCATACGACCCGCCAGTGTGTTCACAGAGTTCTGCTGTGCAAAGCAATTCTGTTGTGAGGATTTTCAGAAACGGCCTTTAAATATTAAGCCTGTGTTCCCATTTCCACTGAATGGGCCAGAAACCATATATCTGGATATTATCAACCCATCATGTTTTGGGTACCATCTATCACTTATTTAAAAATAGATGAATGGTATATATTTTGTCTTACGTAGAAATAAAAGCATATTCAGGGATGTTTATTATTACAACATGGCCATAATGTGTACAATTGTAATTTTGGTTGACTATAACAGCCCTTATGGACAGATTAATGTGTATTATATACATATTTGGAAAAAATTAAGAGACCACAGTGACATTTTTGTTTCACTCATTTCTCACTTTATGAGTGTGCGTTAGTAACATAATATGTATATTTTTGAGAATTGCAGCCTGGTGCTTCTCTGTTTGTCATTACTGAAGGGCTTCTTCCTTGCTTTATGAGACTTCAGTCCTGCTTTTAGGAGCCTGATATGAACGGTCCTAGCAGGGCACTTCACACCTGCACTTAATGTTTCCCATTCCTTTGGAAGGTCATTTGATATCATCCTCCGGTTCATGAGAAACTGTTGATTAAGTTAATGATCATCTCTGGCAATGTAAAGTCACTTCTGCCCTCTACTGGCTGGTTTCTGGTCGTTCCCAGTGTCTCCTGCTTCACCTTGTTCTTGCACACTGCTGTCTTAGAAATTTTGAACCCGAAAGCAACCTGATGCTCAGTGTAGCCTTCTGCCACCAGAACCAGGATTAAACCAGACTTTTAAAATGCAGACTGTTTTAAAAAAAGAATGGTCTCTTAATTTTTTTTCCAGAGCTATATAAAAAGTTTCATTCAGGTTTTAAAATGCCCTTGTCACAGAATCACATGCTTGTACTGTATCAAGTATCACAGTATAGCAGAGTCACATGTTCTGAAGAATCACAATGGGTCATGTTACACATGTGGACCAAAGTGACCGGCACCTTAACGATAACCACACCATTTCTCATTGCACCAGTTCGTCACCCATCCATGCACAGGCTACATTATACCTCAACACCTTCACTGGAGAGATGAGCTCAACGATTGACCTTGCGGGTGCAACGGCCTGATGTGGAAGTGGGTACAGCAGCTGAGACACACACAGCCAGCTAACACCACACTGCCAGATCAGAGCGCACTTTTCACACCTCTACCACACAGCGCGTCGTACACCTGCAGTAGGCCGCCTATCCCTCTCTGCATTGCAGAACCGCTGTTAAAGTGCATGTCTTGACGCAGAAGTGCGCATACTGGCAGGTTGCTGCACAGCCAGCTAACATTGTACTACCTGGTCACCTGGGTTGCCTGCGTAGGTTCCTCATAAATGCGTAATGATAATATGGGTCTGTGCTCTTTCTCCACAGTATCACACATTTACACCACAGTTTATGTGCTAAAATCAGGGTACTATAATCTTTTTTTTCCCTTGGAAAAAGCAACCGTTTCCATCCATATTCATTTGACAACAGATGAAGTATAAAGCTGTTCTTCAGTACAGCTTGGTGTCTCCTGACACGGGCGGAGTTTATACGAGCTGCTGGAGGGCAGTAAAAGGTAAGCTGGCAAATTAAATCCAGACCAGCTAACAAGACACTGCCTTTCAGTTGCTCATCAATAAAGAACAGAGGTGGATTGGAGGTGCACCCTACCTGAGTAATGGTATATTCCAATATCTGAAAGAGAACACCTGACAGAGGAATAAACCACATTTATATTTGGGGGACAGACACTCCCTTGTCTGCGAATGTCATTCGGTCTAGTCTTAAGGTCTGGGGCTGCAAGTTGAGAAGTTAGGGGGCAGCTGTACCTTGAGCTGAGAAGTCTGACAGTCGGCAAGCTTTACTCTGCCTACTAACCAAGCACAAGTTAACACTGCTTGTTAACTAATCAGAAGCTTCACGTGTTTCCCCCACAAAAGCACACATGCGTACATAGGCAGTTAGCTGGGGCGTTGCAAAGAGACACTGATATTCATATGTTCAAACTCACGTATAGGCACATAGTGGATTATAGCAACATGTTCTGTCATACAGCCACATACACTTGCATCTCTATAAATGTCATTTATGCATATATTCAAAACCTTCAAATACAATTTTATACATTTTGGCACAGCATATAAGAAGTCCACCTCCCCTTATCTTTTTAAATGTTTTCATTGTGTTCTGAAGTCCTGTTAAAGTAACAACGTCAAAGGCAGAGCAAAGTAGGCCACTGACTGTAGGGAGTCTCACTGTCAGATGTGAATCACTCAAGAACCACCAGAGCCACATTGTCATGCTTCCATAATGCGATATCTGCATAAATGATGGATTCTGTAAGGCAAATCTTATTAACCATTTGCCCTCCAATGACAAACATACACTTAAACAGTATTGGGTTTTGATCAAGGACCAAATCAGGAGAAGCAAAGTGAAAGAGAATGGTACGCATTCACTCATATTCCACTTTTTTGCCCCACTTTATTTGTAAGTATAATTCATCCATGAATCATATGTAAGAGCCTTACCTTCACAGCACCAAAGGGATATTTTCTTTTGAAACCGAAAAAATCTTTAGAAAAGTACTCTCATAATGTTTGCCTAGAGGGGAAACACACGCGCAGACATTTTGTACAGAGCATAGAATCCCTATGCGTACACTGGCATAATGAGATGCATTATTAATAGCCTCACAGTAAACCAAGATATAACTTACCAAAACCATCGCTCCTTCTGTTTTCACTTTGGGACGGGAATATTTTTTTAACTTCCATTCCATTCCTTCGGAGAAGCCCGAACGGAGAAGGTTTTCTTAAAGACTAAGTTAAAATTTTACGCTCTAAAGTGACTTCGTTCACTCTACAAACTAAAGTCTAGGCAGCTGGAGTCTGCGGTGACTGGTCCAACTGCACCTGCAGCATGTAGCCGCTTCCAAAATCCTATAAATAAACCTGAAGGGCGGAACGCGTCGCGGGAATCACCTTTCCTCGTACGCTATTGGAGAGAACGAATCGTGCTCTGCGTCACATCTAAGGATTCCCTCGGCGATTACCATGGAAACTAATATTTAGAGTCTATATTACGCGTTCATGTTAACTTCCTTAAGTTAAAACAGAAAGAAGTTGCGCCAAACTGAACAATACCACCGCGGGATATAATTAGCATTTTATAAGTGTCCAAATGTCAGAAACTGATGTGCAATATTTGTAATAATTCAACGTAAATTGTAACGACTTTCCGTACGACGCAGGATGGCCCTAACTATGATTTAGTTTGATTAAAACTTAAACAAAATAATGACCTATAACTAAAAATGAATTTAACTTTTAGAACTAGGAAAAGAAATCCATTGATATATTTTATTAACATAATTATCCATACCATTAAAATGTAACACGTAAACTATCTGCTTTGGTACGATTAGGCCTATTATTTGGGATTTACAACGGAATTTATTGACAATAAATAATGTATTAACTGTGCACCCTTTATTAAATGGTAAAAGTTTAATTTCTGGCCGTTATGTGTTAATAAAACGCTGATTATAGCGCTTTATTTGTATGAGATGGTAAAACAGCATCCACGTTTTCAATAGGCCTAAGTAGCTACCTCTTCTAAATTTCCAAATAAGAGGTCTATCGCGATAAGAATAAATAATATACTATATGTGGTAGTGTAACTGGAATCTAGATTAAAGTATAGTGTAAAGTGGAAATGGATTGAACAACTGGACCGCCAACGGCAATGTGTCACAATACCCAAGAGGCACTTAAGCCGCGGAACGGTTGATTTGCCACCTGCCATATCCATATGTGTTCGGGACGACTATTTCGCGATCAGGCTGGCGACAGGTGCGCTTGATGGACCTGCTGATGCTGTTTCCTAAGAGTAATACATTAATGAATAAGCCAAACATAAGATTATTTTTAGTGCTTTAATGTTATTATTCTCGTCGTTATCATGGCAAATAGCGACATTCGTGTATTTAAATTAAGCTACCTAAAAAGTTTTTTTTTCTTATTAAAGCAATGGTCTTAGGTGTTACGCGCCACATTTTTGGTTTTTGCGCCATGGCTGTCACCGGATTAACTATGATGTGCTTTTCCCCTGTGTTTAGGCTTTTGTTGCTGAGGTTACCGGTTTGGCAGCAGACGAATTAATTAGCCACTTGGAAGCGCCATTTTCGCAGTCTTGGCGGTGACTGTTCTAACGGTCAGGGCTGTCATTTCCACACCTTCCCAACTCGGGGATCCTACACAATTGATTTAGCCATCGTTAACTAAACTTTTATGTCCGTCGTGTATTACAATGCTCAGAGAAATGCACGAAATCAGTAAATTTTGCATGATCATTATTCACATTTCTATTTCGTATTCACTTGGTTGTATTCGATCTTGAATTTTTAGTGAACTGAAGGACAGGGGTCTTATTTGTTAAACGAAAATACAGATTGTTCAATTATTCTGTCCGTGATCTAAAATACTGAAAATAGTTAACAATAGTAATATGTAAACATTATGTATAATTTAAAATCAAGTTCTATGACAGCATAATTATACTGTAACATTCTTCATTTGTTCTGCTATTGTATTTGTGTAAACCTTTAAAAACGATAAACCTATAAATTCATCTGCACAATACTAACCTCCATCCATTCATGTTTAGACCACTGCTCCTGATGAGGGTCGTTTTGAAAAAGTATGAAATACTAAACATTTATACTGGTAAGGATTATTGACGGTAGTCACGTAACAAGTCTGCTCTTGACCACATGATGGCAGCAAAACTAAATCTCTAAATACTGTTTAAACTAAATTTTTCTGTACAGGTTCTTTGTTTTAGGATTTTGAATGGGAATCATGAGTCGTTGCAGGCTATTCTTGTATCATAATTTAGGTTATTCAAAAAAGTGGTTCCTGGTCACAGGTCTTAAAATGTTCTCTAATAAGGTCTTTGATGAGGGTCTCAATGGGATTCATTTAAGTCTGACCATATGTGGTACCTGGATCCTCTTTGTTTTTAGACTTTGGAAATATTCCATATGGTCATGATATGGTCATGGCATTAACTTATTCAGCTGCTACACTTATTTAAGGAAACTGCACCATGGAAAATATACATTATAGAAGACATGCAATGCTTAAGAGTTGAAAAAACAACCAAGACACACAAATATAGCAGTACCCATTTTTATGTTAACAATTGAGATACATAACACATATTTGGCTTCTTGAAGCCAATCTAAACTGAAAACTATCTTTACAATTCCACAGTTTCCAGCTGAAGTCACTCTTCTTTTGTGGGTTGACATGTTGGAAGTGTATATGGCCAGCACTGTCATCTCCAAGATGAAATTATCTGGGGAGCAACTTTTGGAGTAAACCAAATGAGATGGGTAGAGCGATTACACTGGAGGCAGCTGGGAAATGGATGGATGTTTTAGATTTATAAAAAAAATCTGTCCTGGCTTGTTATGGCTGGGGTGAAAGTGGGCATGTTGGAAGGAGGCTTTGCAGTGCTTGATGACAGCAAAGATGAAAAGATCGCCAGCAACCCCTGCATAGCACCACGGCACTTCCCCATGGAAGTGACAGGCAGAAATGTTCATCATGTTTTCCAATTTTGCCACTATCATTCTCTTTGCAGTAGCCTCTAGTGGCTTCAGGGTCTGTCCTTTGTGGAACATGTTTTCCCAATGATTTTTTTCAGGTACTTATCATCACATGAACTGATTTTAATTCCCCAGCGGATTACAGTGTATAGAAGTATGCTGGCCATTATGGACTGGTTAAATATCTTCAGGGTCATGCTGCACACTTCAGAAGACCCAAGCCTTCTCAGAAAGACGAGTCTGCACTGCCTTTTCCTGCACAGAACTTTTCTTGCACTATGTTGTCTGTCCAGTCCAGGCTGCCATTAAAATGAACTTCCAGGTACTCAATACTGCGCTATCTTGCCTTCCTCCCCCCGGATGGTAAATGATCTCAGGGCACCAACTTCTCTGTCTGACTGATGTTGAGCTGCAGGTAGTTCTACATGCATCAAAGGCAAAGTCCTCCCCTAGTCTCCAATAGTCTGAAATACCTCCATTGTGTATCCTACAATGAAGAAGCTGTCAGAGAATTTATGCAGGTGTATTGTGCCTTGTGGGTTTTTTGTAAGTAGAATCTTTGTGAGTGGCTTTGTAGTTCACAATTTGTGACTGTTGGTATATATCAGTAGGGTCATGTGCATTTAATAACAATGTACATTGTCTGTCAATCATGATGGTTAGTAAATGGTGATGGTTAGTACAGGGTTAACGTTGAAGAGTAAGGTGCCACACTTATGAGGGCAAGTATCAAAAATTCATGCCGGATGTCCACACGAGCAGAAGGCAGAGAAGCTGAGATCCATTATTGACTGGAGGACAGCACTGGCCTCAATATGTATGCAGTTCAGTGGCATAAGTGTACTGTGATCAGATGGTCACTGGTTCAATTCCTGTGGTCAGCAGTGTGATTTTACTGTGTGGCCACTGAGCAAGCCCACATGCTCCAGGGGCCCGCCGACCGACCCCACTTTCTCATTGTTTGTTAAATACATAAATAAATAATAAGTCTGCTAAATAAATAAGTGTAAAAATATGCCCGGGGCCCCACCAACAGGAAATGCTATGTGAATATCATAACTGCCATTGGATAGGGGTGTGAATCATGTCTTTTACCATTTTGTGAAATTCCAGATATAGATATCAACCAGATTATATTTTATGCCAGTTAGATTTCTAAACAAAAATCCCAGGTCCCCCCCCTCCCACACACACACACACACATTTTCTTCACATTTCACCTTTTGGCCGAACAGAGCCATTTTATATACAATGTTGTTACATTCTGTAACTAGGGAGTGTGTCACAGTTTCAGTCATTTCAGCAAAATCTTACATTGTGCATGGACAAGTCATTTTTAGGGCAAAGGACAAGTCAACCATCAAGATACTGGAGGACTTTTATTTGATCTGCTTGTCAGAGAGGATTAAAATATAAGAAGATATGTAATAACATTAATAACATCACACTTTTTGACGAGTACATTTATTTATGTAAAAAATTGTTAATGTATTAAAAAATCCAAATATTAATAAAATTAATAAATACAACTTGTATTTAAACAAACTGATTTCTGGTCTCTCAATAATGAAACATGGAACAAGCATAAATGTAAACATCATATAAATAGGTAATTATTTATCCAGCAGCATTCATATTAGTGTAAAATAAACATTTTATTTAATATTTTTTTCACTATTTGGAAGGATATTTTTTTCATAAAATAACAGGTAAAGACAAAGTATAAAACCTATTTAAAGATTAATCATTACAAATTTGAATTACCCAAGCTCTTCTCTCCCTAAATATCCCTTTCCAAAGGGCATTCTAAACCTGAGTAGAAAAGGCTTTCATGCATTCCAGAAGGATGGTTTTATGAAGTGTGGCAGTGCATGCTACCCACACACAGACTTGTGCCCAAGTGCTGGTGCTCTGGATAATGTAGCTAGCAGGCTGTCTGCCCTAACTGGGGACCCATCGGAACCTGTACCCCCCTTGGGGAGTAGTGGAGGTGAAGGCGTGCCCTTGGGGAAAAGTCAGGGTTCGAATAGTACAGTGGTCCCTGATGGAGGTCCTGAACGCAGAGTCTTCTTCCACAACTCTGCCCTCCATATGAGTGCGTCTCCGTGGAGTAGAGGTCCTTATCCCAGTGAATGATCCGTACATGTTAATGGCCTCCATGTCCTGGAGGCTAGCTGCCTCCTCGTTCTCCTCTTGACATGTGGCCGGCAGTGGGGTGTCCCTCCGCAGCATGGCATTGCATCGCTCTGTTATGTCCCTCAGGATGTCGTCCATGTCCTCACAGCTGGAATGCAGGTCATTCTGGTCCTCAAGCCTCCTCCGCTTAGCGCCACATCTCAGTGGAGAGTCACTGGCAGGTGGAACAAAATGTGCAGCCTGCTCCTCTCTAACAGTCATCAACCTCTACAGAAAGGAAGAGCACATTCTCACCAATCGCTCCCGTGATTCGTGAAAACATGTCTTTGGCGCAACATTGCCATCTAGTGTTGTTTTATTTAATAGCAAAAACGCCACACAACTTCACCCACTAAACCAGGGGTGGGCAATCTTATCCACAAAGGGCCGGTGTGTATGCGGTTTTTCGCTGCAACTCCCTAATTAGATTACTAATTAGAGGACTGATTGGCTGAAGAGTCCTCACACCTGGATTTGAACAGCTGACCTATAGGTTATCCCAAAGACATGCATACACACCAGCCTTTTGCGGATAGGATTGCGCACCCCTGCACTAAACAGTGACATCCTTAAACCAAAGATGCTTAAATATTCAAAGGTTTCAAAATTGTATTTGTCCTTCAGATGCTGAGCAGATTAAAACTAATTCTGACAGATAAATACTGCAATGAGGATCAACGATTAAGAGAACATTTTCTACATAAGCAATGTTTACAAACAACATCCGGGAAGCCATGCGCTCACATTACAGGCACACTTACATCAAGGACAGAGGCCAGGTGCTTCGCCTGGTTGGCCAGTTCCTTCAGTTGTATATTTTGCTCTTGTAGTGATGCTATTTCTTCCTTCCTTTTGTTTAATGTAAGATGCAGCTGTAAAATAGAACACAAAATCCTCCATTATAAAACAACAGTGAGAAGTCCATGTGCCACGTTCTAATTCTTTGATGATGTTGACATAAACACGCTGCCTCCAGCAGTTCCGGTGAGACACCTGGCTGTTGGCCTCCAAAGCGTCTCCTAGGGCCAGATGATGCTGGTCAGCCAGGCATCTCCAGTCATGCTCAGCCAGGGCTGGAGGCTGTAGCTGGCTTTGGAGTTCAGGAAGCCCTGCAGAGGGGTACGGCAGGCAGGCCTGCAAGGTGCCACCTTGGAGAGGCGGTACGGGCAGCGTAGCACACCCCTGAATATCACTGAGCAGCAGACTGTTGGGAATTAAGCCTGCCTCGAGGTCAGGGGATTCTGGGAGAGGAGAGAGACTGATGACTACACTACAATCAGCTGGCATATAACATAAAAAACACTGTTTTTTTATCACTAGTGCTATTTACATAAGCTTATGTAGATAAACTGCATAAAGTATACATTTAATTAACTATACAAGATAGGACACATAAAAGGTAATATACTACATGTTATATAATACATCATAAATTGGAAATAAACTGTTCATTTTCTGAGACACCTTGCATTATTCAGAAAAGGTTTTAAATTGTAGTTGAATTTATGTACTTCACTGTGTGAAAAATTAACTGATTTCCAAAGCAAAATAAAGAAAATGTACTAAATTATTAAAACCGATCATTTCCCACACACTCTCCATTTAATGTCATTCATAACGATTCTCACCTGGCATAAAGCTGATAGCACAATCCTCGAAGTCTTGAAAATCGTATCTTAACGTGTCTTCCTGAGTAGACATATACATATAACGTATAACATATACATAAATGGTTTGCTTTAATTGTGAATATAATCCAAGCGGCGCAGAAATCAACATTTACTATTTTTAACTGGTAAATGTTACCTGAACACCATATTCCATATATGACAAAGGTAGATAAGGACAGTTTTGAATCGCCATGTTGAACAGTTTATGAAATCAGCGATTATTTTGCCAAAATCCCGTCGATAGTGCTATCTGGTGAATATCTGACCATGAACGCCGAGGTAAGAGTGATCCACAGTGTGGTGGGACAGATATACTGAAGTACATCGCCAGTGAGTTCCGGGGATGCTGCTGCTTGTTCCAATGTACCCTCCCAGAACCCCCGCCATACTATAGGTCTGCGGCACGGGCCAACCACACAGCTCGCCCTGCACATTCCTGCACATACCGCTGTGCAAAGTGTCAAACATTAACAAAAGCGTGCAACGTGAGCCCCGTGTGTTTCATCAAGCATTGTCCGTTTACACTATCAGCAATCAATTCTTAATAGTTACAAGTGTTCTTAAAGTTACAATATGTTCCATGGTTAATACTCGAAGGGTTTTTTATTCAGGATCTTTGAAAACACCTGCAGTATGTTACGACTGCAAAAAAGTAGTATCAATCCAATGAATTTAACAAGTTTTACGATAATAAATTATAGCTGATCGGGTTACAGTGTGTGTGTAATTTTCCAATTTGACCGGAAGTTACCAGTGTCCCAGTCATATGGGTAAGTGTTTCGCAATTGCAGCCTGCAATTAAAGGGTCTTACCTGTATGTTTTTACTGACATCCCTGCGCCTCAGCACCGATGAACAGTCCCCCAAATCTTGCCATGCGATCGTTGCAAAGGCTATCAGTCATAAATGATTAATTAACCAGCTACTCGAATAAATATGCACTCTATAATTAATAAGTGAACATAGAAATTGAACAAATTAAACAAACGTATATCATAACGCCTACCTTGGTCAACGATACTGGGAGTCTCTTCGACGTAAATGGGGGCTGTAGAGTTGCTCTTTATGATTTTCGTGCACTTCATCGAGGACAGGGGACAAAGAGAGATTTATAGACAGAAACAAAGACAGCATCATCCTCCAAAGACCGTGCCGGGGGAGTTACGTTTTGTTTCCATACCTTTCTATTCTCGAATCTGGTAAGTTTCTTGTCTTGACTCCGAGAGGGAGAGTTTCCCACCCTATTGGGGCAGATTCTGCCGAAAGCCTTTCGTTCGTTATGCATGATTTATATCGGAGACATTCAACAACAGCATGTCAAGTTTCCCTAAAATAAAATGACCCTCGGTTAGGACAGCTATTTATTTCCCCAGTGGTTGAAGAAAATAAAATTGTAGATACATTAAATGCTCTCCGTCCAATCGCAACGGTTTTTCTAAATCTCCAAGGGAAAGCGTCCTTAGAGATGTTACAGGTAGTGGAAAACTCGGTCTGTCTCTTCATAAAGCAATCAGAGCGCCAGAGGTGGCGCCTAACAGCGGGCAAAGTGTGCCAACCACACGGGAGCATCTAGCCCCGCTGCGCCGCATTGTTCGGCTCTGAGTATTACACACACAATTTGCGCCGTTCTGACTTCGACGGCGCCAGTTCAACGGCTTAATGTTGACCATAACAAAAAAGCTGAGTTTATGATAGCAACCATATTTAGAAGAATTTTTCAACAACCGAAATAAAGATGAAATTTTCGAAAGTTTGCTTTTCTATACTTTACCCTTTATATAGCCTATATAAAGGGCACTTGCAATTAAAATAGGGAACGGACTATTTCAATAATAAAAGCAGGAAGACACTAGTTATAATGTGATAAAAACGAGACAGCACAATAGTCCCGCTTATATGTTTTTTTCCACGTTTACTTTTGAAGTGCATATGAAAACGAAAAGCAATGGGTGTATTAATAAGACTAATGTTCAACCAAAGACAGCCTATATTAAAAGGCTTTAACTATTTAATTGTGGAGCATGTTTTTTTAGAAAATTAACAATGATCTGCATTCGCAAAGCGGGGACATATTGATGAGAGCGTGTCATTTTAGGTTCAATTTAGAGGGACAGCAATTAGAGGAAATAGGATTGGAATTACCTGGAGAACCTCGCGAAACTTTAATTTACATAGTTTACATACCTACAAAGCATTCCTTGCTTAGCTGGATAACTTGACGGGTTTAAGGTAGTATGTGGTAATAGTGAGTGAACAAAGATGCAGTTCATTTCAACTGGCGTACCTTAAACTGGCGTACCTTAAATCTGACAATTCATCCGGCTACGCAAGAAATCCTGCTTCGTGATACTGCCCCCTGCTCTTGGTAACTTAATACAACTGGAAGGTTAATAACCATTACATGGGCTGTTCATATCTGTTGTGTTTTGATTTTAATCACAGTTTGCAACCTCTATTAGTGTTGTCAATTGGTAAGGCAGGGTTGTCAACTTTGGTCAACTGAATGGAGTGACATTCGAAACAAGCCTGCACGCATGCACACGCATTTCTGCAACAGTTATATTACCTTGTAAATAGTCTGTAGTGCTTGCAAACTGCCCCAACGCTTTTGATTTAGCTCATTTCAGGTTTATAATGGAATAATACATATTTGCCGTAAGATTTCTTGCGTGAGAGTGACAGTCTGAAAGATGCGTGAGAGTTGGCCACCCTGTAAGGTATCTACCGTAAATTGAATTTCATAACTGGTATAGTTCGACTTTTTTGTACTATGACAGTACCAAGAAAGGAATGACACCTTTTATTTTTGCTTATGAGATGTTTATTAAAGTTCTTTCACGTCACATTCATTTTTTACATTCAAAATGTGCAATGTACCGATGTTCACAGAGTTCATTTGAATTTTGATTTGCAACAATGATCTCGAGACAGCCAGTCTCCAAATCAACATAAACAATAAAAAATACTAGTCAAACACTAGCCAGGCTTACAGAACACTGCATTAAATAATACTTCTCGTTACTCTTCTTAGAAGATCTGTGTAGTATACAATGCATTTATGGGAGAAATAAATTCATCCATATAAGGTGAACATAATTAGTGAATAAATTATTCATATCACAGTCAATAAATAAACTGCTGAAATGTAGGGACACTAGTCAAGGGGCTTCCTATGATGTCAAAACCCAGACATGGTGTGCAGAACTTCCTGGTTGAGAGACACCAGAAGCCTCATGTTGTCACCACACTCTTGGTGCAAGGTGAGGTCCACACTCTGTTCTTCTGGTTTTGAGTCCCATTGCTGCCTTCTGCCCAGTAAGTGCTCTGCCAACTTTACGGCACACTGTGCCAGGACTGACGGAGGGTACCTGACAAAAGCATAGTCAGCCAGGCTCAGTTCACATATTGTCCTTGCTAGGATTTTACTCTTTGCGGCCAAACTGTGGCTCTGCCTGCTAACGTCTTCTCCCACACCTGTGGTGCAGGGACCCTCCACCTCTTCACCTGTATCTGAGCGGAACAGATTGTCCAAGTCTCCTCCAGTATCCATACCTGTGGATGCCTGCCTTTCAGTCTCCTCTCGGTGACCAGCAGGACGCTGCTCTGGAGAAGTCTGAGCTGCAAGCTGCCGGTTTGTATAATAATCAAGGAAGAACGCCATTGTTGGAGCTGCAAGCCTGAACTTCAGTCTGATTAAGATTATGCACTCCAGGTTACATAGCTGATCTTTTGTGAAAGCATTGCAGCACAGGGCAAGAAGCTGTTTAATCTGAGGTGAGTAGACCTCAACCTGAAAAGGTAATAATAGTGTATAACCACAAGTGCAATTTCTGATTATAAAATTCAATGTATTTTTTATGATCAGTTACACCAAGATTATTTGTACACTTTTATATTAAAGGCAGTACGACCATTTTACATTCACTTAATTTCACATTTAGCATATTTTAGTCCAATGGTCCAGTAATATAAAGTCTTATACGCACGCAAACAAGAGCATGTCTGTGGTAGCCACTGTTGTTACATCATTCTTCACGTTCAATGAGAATGCTACTTACCAGTTTGCTGGCGATTAGCAGACATGTGATCCCCAGCAGCTGGAAACAGTCCGACGCCACCGGGGTAGTGGAGAGGAAGCGGTCCATAATATTTACGGCGAGGCAGCAGGACTCAAAAGACAGTCTGAAGTATCTATGAACGGGAATCAACCAGCTCACCAATCTGCAACGCGCTTCTGCTGTGACCTGATGGGAAAGGCATGTGCCTGTACCATTTTTGTTTTCCAGCGCAATATGGACATAAATTAACCTTCCCAAAAGATGAGTTTACCTAAGTATAATGTACTCACCTGCGGCTGACGAGACATATAATTAATAGGTATGAAATCGGTTTCGTTAAGTTTCTGAATGTTGTAGCAGCTCTCCCCGTAGTCCATGAAATTTTGCCAGTCTGCTAACAGCCGGTCCGACGTCTGAACATCCTGCTGCGGACAGTGATATATCAAACCTTTGGAAAGACTGGGACTTAGGAAGAGATATTCTTCAAAACCCGAATCGTTCAATGCAGATTTTTGCTCTCGATGCCTGAAACACCTGGGCTTTTTTACTGGAGCGCACATAATTGCGCAGTTTATAACTACTGCTTCACGCCGGTCCTCCGGCGTTACGTCGTCTTTTTCTGGGGAATTTGGCTCTCTTTTCCTTTTAAAAATTCCAGACTTGTTTACTTCTGTACTACCATTTCCGTGCGTAAAGGCGACCATCTTGCACAAGTAGTGTCACCCTTACTGGTGCTTATGAACCCCTAGACTGTGAACTCGCGCAAGATATCACATGCGTTTATTGACATCACATCGCTGTCTTCTGATTGGCAGCTGTAAGGGCTTGGATGACGTATTCGGCCAGAAGGGTTTCCCGGGTTAAACAGCGCTCAGCGCAAACTTAATTCGCAGGATCCTATTACCTGCACAGCAAGGTTCCGCGCGTCTGGGTGTTGCCACAGCGACGAAGAAGCGGGGGAGGTGTATCCCTTTTTTATTCGGGGTACCGCGGTCCATTTATGCCCTCTTATCCCCTGGCAACGCATAAAGAACAAAAAGTAACTTAATACGTAACATGCATGTTAAAACGTTAAACTATTTACATTATATATAACATGCCATATTATATATATATATATATATATATATATATATATATATATATACTTTCCCCCTTATAATATTATTCCGCGTCTTCGGACGGGCATGCGGAATGCATAGTGGAAGTCTACCCTGAGAGGCTTCGGCGCTCCGAGGGAGGAGTGAGCCAATGGCGCGCAGAAACGAGGGAAGGAGACATCCCCCAGGGAGTTGATCTTGCACCTCGTTGCGGGTGTTTGAAAGAACAATGAATGTAGCCTACTCATTAACGGAAAACCGTTAGACCGGAGGGCTGTACATTATCGGCAAAGTAGTGTGTAATTAATTACTTAAACAGACTGTGGTCCAGCTGTCAGCAGGACCCCTTGCTGCCTCAATGTCGGTGGCTTATTTGGTCTCCCAAACTTTCCTTTGTATATATTTGACTTGCATAAGAAATCATGTGTTAATGTTACTTCTGTTATATGTTTTAGTCACTCTCAGAAACGAAAAGGGACTCGTTGTAAGACTGAAATATTACAACTTTATTACATTTGCGATTTTTTTTTCTTTTTTTGGATATTTTAGTGTTACGTTGTAGATGTTCTCTGGTGGACTGGTGACCTGCCCAGGGTGTACACTGCCTCTCGCCCGATGATGCTGGGATTGGCTCCAGCTTCCCCGCGACCCTGATGGATAAAGCGGTATAGCTAATGGATGTATGGATGGAGAGTAGATGTTACATGGTGTCTTAATCACGATCAATGAACCTAATTCGGCTTTTTCCACTGCCTACCCAACTTTATCCAACTAATGATATTGACATGAAACAATACTGACAACATTGCATTTTTTTGGCCATACAAAACACACAAAAGAATATAAAATAAAGTAGACTTATTTGTTTTGAGTTTCAGGTCTGTGCCTCAAAAAGGAAGGGTGCCCTTGACATTGGGTAACTTGCTTTTCACAGGCTACGTTATTATTGTCTAACAATTAAAAATTGCATCAAATCCTTCGAAGCCCAAACTAGGTGCACAGTGTAATTTGTTTTCCTTTATTTTCCAGCTTCACACAGATCCATTTCTTGTATGCCACTTTTGTTTTCTTGAAGACCAACTATTTTCTATAAAATATTATACTAAAAACAGTCACACACAAACGAATAGTCAAAGTCAAGTCAAAGTAAACTTAACTGTCATTCGGACCACACCGTAAGCCAGAGAAGTGAGTGAGCATGGTAGAACGAAATTGCGTTTCTCCTGGCTCCATGTACAAAATAAACAAAAATACGACAGGCTACACACAATACAATACAGAACTAAACGGAGAATATAAACCCAAGTAACGATACTGAATATGCAGTGCAGTTTGGCATTCAAGTAAAAACTGGTGATTGCAGTGTGGTCTTTCAAAGGCAATATTAAAGTACTGATGTGTCATTTAGATACCATGTCTTCCATGGGGTGTCAAGGTCCTTAACCTGCAATTGTTTAGTCCTGGGTATGACATTAACCTACATCCAGCCTTGCAAGCAGATCCTTCAACTTTCAGGCAAAAATTGGGGGTTGGTTGCAGGATTGACACTCCAGCCACCAGAATAAAACTTAATGCTTGTCCATTCCATTCATACCAGATCATATGAGCGGAGTGGAGCGGAGCGTGAGCGAGGAGCGGAGCGGGCAGAATTTGGTCAGAGCGTGGAACAGTTTTTAAATTAAGGCTGGAGCGGCCGCTCTGTCTCACTCCAATTTCGCTCCGATACTGCTCGCACTAACCGTTACCGCCGACTCTGAGGCGTGCACAAATCTACCCAGAATTCATCTGTACAAATATCAAGACTTAAACAAATTGGCCGAGATGGAATTTGCAAAGTACTTCACGAAGGAAACTGATAGATCATACAAGTGTACTGTTCTTATCAATTGTATAAATGACAATAATGTAGAGTAAGATCAACAATATAGACTTGATATGCTACAACCATATATTACTTGCTCAAGTTTTGCTCTGGCTTACGCCTGTTCGCGTAGCACACTCTCATGTTTCTGAGAAAAGTGATTCCAAAGAGAATCTTTACTCACTGAAACAGATTTACCACATAAAGTAAAGTATAAAAGCCTATAAAGTAAATATTGGTAATCAAATAAATTAGTTTTGTCAAAGTAGGTCCAATAGGATTTTTTAATTTCACGTAACGCTGTCAGTGAAATTTTATTATAGAGACGCAGCAGTAGTATCAACAGAAAAAAAGAGGAATTTAAAACGTGGATGCTTAGCCTGTATATTCTTTAGGCTATTAAACTGATTTCTTTATTTTTAAGCCTATTTTTGTGTGGAATCCCATTGCCAGACCTGTCCGTTGTTATATGTTGTTTAAAAAATAAATATTTTCTGTCCTGAGTGGCAATGTTGCCGTTGCTCATATATCTTTATGATATGAGTCAATATCACTATGAGGTGCCTTTGGTGTCCTCATCACACTCACTCAGTTATCATGAAAAAGTGGCAGAATAATGAAAGTCTGAGGTTTTATTATAAGTGGCCAAACACTTGCACACATATCAGTACAATGAAAAGTCTCTTAAAATGTGTTTCCTTCATTTTATACACTTGTATTTCATTGGATGCACGTGATTTTGGCATGTCCCACACACCGCTCTGCTAACTACAGTGTGTGTAATAAGTGGTTAAATGAAACTAAATTAATTTTTTTAAAACA
>JABFEA020000043.1:20101673-20117441 GCA_019775915.2 Cyphomyrus plagiostoma
GCTTGCAGTTAATTTATAAAAAGTGTGGGAGCTTGACCAACATGCATTTCTAACAGTATAACATGTACTTAATGTAATTAATATGAAGTTCAATGGAAAATCTCAGCTTTTTTTTGATGAAATGGGGAAGTCTCAAAGGCACCTTATGGTGATATTGACTCATATAAGGTTTCGGTTTAAGGTGTGGTGTTGCGGCATCGCACGGCTGCACTTAGGTTCTCATGCCTGAGGTGGTTCCTCGTGTGGTGGGTGTGGCAATGTGCTGTATCAGTGTGTAGCCTACTCCTTTTCTCCTTCTGCAGGAAATCCTTTATTCCTTTCTTATGTTATTATGGTTTTATTGAGCTCTAACATTATAACTGTTACGATGCGGGGCACACGGACCGGGGAAACAGGAGAAGGGAAGCCGGAACGAGGTAAAATAAAAGGTTTTAATGGGGAAACGCAGCGGCATAACCAGATAGACAAGGCATGGCACAACACAATACATGCAACAGTGCAATGACAGACTTAGGGAAACAAACTCTGACGTGGACACCGAACTAATACGGACAATTGAAAACAGCTGTAAATCACTGGGAATCAATATAAGGTTAACGAGGGGGGCGTGGCACAGGAGGATCGGCACGATCAGGGTGTGACAATAACCCCTATACGTTAAGTGTTATACGAGGCAGGGAACAACCCCGGATGGGGGGCCAGCCCATCGCAGGGCACACTCACACACCAGTCACTCACACATGCACACCTACGGGCAATTTCGGCAACTCCAATTAGCCTCAGCATGTTTTTGGACTGTGCTGGGGAAACTGGAGTACCAGTTGGTACATGGTATTATATCATCTTATGCAAACTTTGTGAATTTTAAAGAATTGAAAAATGGCGTTATGGATGTAACTTATTTGAACCTGTGCTTCACAAGCATGCTATTTTTTAGGGCTGCCGCGATTCGTCCATATAGTCAATGACGTCGACGATATCACTATCTACGCGTTGATATTAAAATAATTTTAATTGAAATTACCCTTTTTGATTTCTAATTCATTATATAAAATAATTCCTTCAATATTACTACGTAATTATAGGAGTAGTTTTAATTGCCACAGAACAAAAAGGCAGTATGTACACTGCAAGGTTTAGATGGCATACCAGAGCATCACTAGCAAGATGAATGAACACCTGAAGAGAATACACAGGTGCTGTTCTATCGAAAGCTAGAATAAGCAAGACCACCGCAACAGTTTTCTATTCAGTTTTCTATTAAATTATCATTAGTACGGAGAGCTTTTAAACTTTTTTTTTTTTTTTTACATTGAATAAGTGTGTGAGAAAATGTACGTTGATTAGTGGTGTCGGTGTGTTCGTGTGTGTTGGGTTTGATGGGACCAGTGCTATTAGCCTACAGTAAACTAAAACGGAAAGGAATTGCCATTAAACAAAATCGAGAACTGAAATGAAAATGAAAACTATTTAAGAACGTTCCGGATTTTAAACTACAAAAGGTATCGCCACACCACCGTCGTCGTCTCACCTTGTTTAACCAAATCTCTTTAAAAGATGTAATGGATGCTGAACTGTCCCTTTCTTCACCGCAACTTCAGTGCTTATCGCTTACATTAGTACACAGTCCCATATGTGGGGTACTCCGCTAATCAAATTTAAGTACAGTAGCCTATAATACGCTGAATTCATACAGGTTACTAACTTTTGTTCATCACAACACACCTCATTAATATTTTAAGCGTACTATTATTCTGCTTATTGAATTGTGGGCGTCAGTAACTTCAGTATAGTGTCGAAAAGCCGGCGTCCATAATCTACAGCCCTGCAGTAACAGTTCATTTTTTGTCAAAATCAATTTAAATGGAAATTAATAGTTTAGATAAATCGACCAATCGGTAAAATAGTCGATAGATTAGTGATTAGTGAGAAAATACCAATTAGCAGCAGCCCTATTATTTTTATATTAAACAATTGAAATAGTAATTAAGCTAACAGTGGAACTAGACATTTAGCTACAAGTGAACATTTTTATAAAACTTCTATTCCTGTACTCACGATTTTTCCCAATGAATAGGTTAATCTTTTCAATATATTTTTTTAAATGTTGAGTGTCCTTTTGCGCAGCAACAAACCGGGCCGCGAGCAGTTGACAGCGCAACTGGGATGCACGAAGCCACATTGGTGTGGCTCGCGCACCCTCTTCTGTTCAGACTGGAGAAACGCAATAACGCAATTAGCTACGTTAGCCTACAGCCGGCAAATCAGCTCCTAGTGTCCTTACTGGATTAACGTGCAGGCCTGCAGGCTGCCTTGCTAGCCGTGGAGAGCTAGTCTGAAAGCTAGTTTCGTTGGCGTGTGGGTGGGTTCGGTCCGGATGTTAAAGGCGCAGCTAGCCGCTTTTTTTCGGAAGCAACAAGACTAGCATGCAGTCCATACGGAAATTGACAGTACAGGTACATTGCATTGGCGACAAGCGTTGAATGTCACCGCAAATTTGTTTCCTTTTGACTGTGTAGGGTTGAAGGTATATCACATAACTAATGCTTTGTTAGCCAGATTGGTCTTTTATATAAAGATGAGAAGTAAAGCAAAGCCGTCCAGCGTGCAGGCTGACCGTGTATTCGGCCCCGTGCGCGGTCCGGCTGAGCAGGTACCTCGGAAGCATAGGGGCTGTAATATCCAGCACCCCAGCTTTGCCCAGGGTTGGCGAGATTTTCCTTCGCCACATTTAGTTGTTGCTTGAGAACAACTCATCGATTTTAATCTGGAGGATTGGGCGGCCTAGTAAACGAGCTACCGAGCCGTGGTCGCCTCCCGGTTTAAGGCTGGGGACGCAGAGACCTGCTTGGGGTCATTTATAGGCTCTTAAAGCCCATCGATTTTAATTTAATTATTAGTAATATTTGTTGCCTTAATTTACAAGTTAACACGTTGTTGTTACAATTTGCTATTAAGATAGGTTTTCATAGGTCGGGGTTGTGATGTAATGAAGTTGTTCTTTTTCTAAAAAAGCATGCCCTTTAAGATATAACCTGCGTTTAAAGTGGCGTTTAATATTAGAATTTGTTCTCCGGTTAAAATGTATTAGGCACATAAATGGATACTAACGTAAATTTCATTCAGTGTGAGTTGAATGTATTAGCCGTGATTATACGCTCATAGTGTTAAATATTTCGGGACTTTGTTTATAGTCCTGAATTGTCTTTTAATGAATTTAAGCGTTATTCGTAATTTTTTCTCTTGTTCCTGGTATATATCTGTCAAATAACGCTCGACCCAGTTTTGACTTGCTGTTTGTTTACTTCAATTTTTATATCCCAGGCATAATACAAAGGTCCAATGGAAAATACCGGAAAGAAGCGCAAGTCAAAGCAGAGCAAGGAGCGGAGCAATGTTTCGGACGACCCAGAGAGCTGGCGAAGTCCTATGCGTTTCGAAGATCTGGAATATAGTAGAAATTACAACCGTAAGCCAGAGAAGGGTTATGATAAGAAGGGCATGGCCAGTACCATTGGCAACAGTCCCAGAAGCCGTGGATACAGTCCCTCGAACAGCAGTCCACGTGAGTTTGGTAGGGGTGGCTACAGGAACAGGTATGAGCACAGAGAGGGGTTTCGGAAGTTTCCTATTCTAGAGACAACCCACGTGCAAGAGAAAAACTGGAGAGAACATCCTTCTGGAGGCAGCTGGAGGAAGAATGCCTTCCAGGAGGATGGTGAAGACTTGGGTAGGCCACTGGAAGCAGGGAATAGGCAACGGCACCTAAAGGATTTGATAAACTGGGACCCGGATTCTCATGCCTCAGGTATAGCAGCCTAAGGGGTCACCATAAGCATTTTTGGGTTTTTAAAACTGAATTATTTTCATAGAATTTGGTTAATGTGTCAGGTAGTATTCCTAATAAATATGATCTGCTCCCGTTATTTTTTGGTGGGAGCAGTATCTGTACACTGTGCTTGCTTTATTTTTTTTGCTTCTCTTATAGGGCACAAACGAAGAATGAGGCAGCGGAGGAAAGATCCCTGTGAGAGAGATGAGGACGGAGGAACTCATGGAACTGACATATCGGCTCTCCCAGAAAAGGAGCGTCGGGTTGAAGAGAGGATTGGCAAGGAAGGGATCTTCCGACTTAGAAACGTGAGTTCTCTGGAAGGGGCCATTACCTCTTCCTCCTCCACATCAGTAACTGTCAATGTGTTAGTTGGGACGTCACCTGACAGGCCTGGTATGATTCTGCCGTATGTTGTGTGTTTTCAGCGTTCTCGGAACAATCCTAAGGCTCGGTACCACTGTAACCTGTGTGACGTGCTGTTGGAGTCCCTGACTGTCGCCCTTAAACACCTGAAAGAGAGATTCCACAAAAAGCGATCCCGGGTAACCTTCCCTGTCTTACCTCACCCCCGAAGAACTCATCTAGATGACACTGTGCACAGTATGATAGTATTGCTGCCATCCTCAACTTATTTCCCAGGCTGTGTTAGCAGCATGACATCAGATTTGATATTTGTTTACATCTTCTGAAGTCTTCCTTGGACCACTGGTTGGGGCATTGAGAATGCAGTGGTGGACCTCTATGAGTGACTGTGATTTTTTTGGCTTGGTCTTTCCAGGACAGGCTTGAGGAGATGCTCCTCATAGAGATCCCACCACCAGAGAAACCTCAGACCCAAGCTGTAGGCATCACCATTGAGAAACAGGTGGTGGAATATGGCCTAGATGATAAAGATGTGGAGACGAGGCGCCGTATCGTTTTATTGATGGAAGAGGCCATCAGAGCAGACCTGCCTGGTAGGGGGCCAGCCTTCTGTCATGTTTCTCCCAGTCGTCTGGGATACGGTAACTTTAAAACACTTTCTTTGTTTTTAGAATGTTCACTGAGGTTATATGGATCCTCTTGCACTAAATTTGGTTTCAAAGATTCAGATGTCAACATTGACATCCAGTTCCCACCTCATGTGAGTAATACCGTGGCACTTTTAATGTCTACACATGTGGCTTCTAAAATCTTTGAGACCAGTCTGTCATTCAGCTATTGATTCTTCATTCGGATTTTGAAGAGTAAAAGAGTTACAGGACTCCAGTCATACAAGTTTTTCAAACAATTGACCTCTTATTGTCAGAAATTGTGCAGAACGTGTGCAAGACATGATTATAGCATCAGGTTTTTGTTGTTCACTGAGTTTTGTCCTACACTAGGTGTTGCACTTTATGAAACCATTTCTCCAACACAGATGCATCAACCTGACGTGCTGTTGCTGGTCAACGAGGCGCTCTCAAAAAGCTGTGAGTAGATGGTTCCTCCTCTTTGCCATGGTTGTAAACAGGGACAGCATGATGCAGAGTTTTAATCTGTTTGCCTGATTTTAGCTATCTATATGGATCTGGAAGCTGACTTTCATGCAAGGGTTCCTGTGGTAGTTTGCAAAGAAAAGCAAAGGTTGGTTTTTCTTTTTTCCCCCCCCTGAAACTTGATGTGTTCCACTATAGGAAGGCTTCTGTGCATTCATTTTATTTTTCTGTTTAACGGGGAAAAAAAAACATTAAGAATTGTACAGTCTGTTTTCTGAGACGTATTCACAGCTAACTTGGTTAGTTTATTTCGGTGATATTTTTCATTAGTTATTAATTAAAGGTGTTGTACATGACAGACTATTTTATCCTTGGAATGTTATTAATGTAATCTTTAAAAATAAGTCTCTGCATGAATGTCAGCCAGAGGTGGATTATATAAAAAAGCAGCCAGTTATCCTTTAGCTTGGAGTTTTTGAAGCACACAATTGATCATAATTTTCACAGAGCCATTTTATTATTTCCAATTAAGACCAAAAATTCCTTATTCTCACAATACACAGCGTCGGTTGTTTAAAACCATACATTTTCTTTTGTGCATGCAATTGTTTCTTGCATTTGTTTTATTTCCCTGCCAGCTTGCTGTCTTGCTCAGTAATTATGGACTGAAGATGATTTGTTGTTTAATTTGCTTAGTTTCTGATAGCGGGTGAAGAAGAAATGTAAGGAATGGTTGGGTATGTTTGGAGAGAGGCATAAATGGTTAGCTGCAGTTGTGATCCAGTCAAATGTACGTTCAATGTGAGCGACTTGTATGGGAACTGGAGATAGTGACTTTCCTATTTTTTAGATATGTTTTCAATAATTTAATTCCAAAGAAATTATACTTCTTGTGAAGCTGTGGTTAAGGAAAAGGCTACTGGTCGGGTGGGTAGTTGTTTTTATGATTATGATGTGTATCTAGTAATTTTAGTGGTCGCTCTGATGAACCCTGTGCACTTAAACTGTTTTTTCCATGCAGTGGTCTGATTTGCAAGGTGAGTGCAGGCAATGACAACGCTTACTTGACAACAGAGTACCTGTCAGCGCTGGCCAACCTGGAACCGCATCTGCGCCCCCTAGTCGTGGGCTTTAGATGCTGGGCTCAGGTGAGTCTTTTGCATAATTGATGTGTCCTCTAAGGGGTCCCCTCTGCTTTTCTAATGTGCTGCTATTGTTTCCTGCCCCAGATCTGTCACATCGACCATCCAGAGGAAGGTGGACTTCCCCCATATGTGTTGGCTCTCATGGTTATCTTCTTCCTTCAGCAGCGGAAGGAACCACTTCTACCCACTTATCTGGGGTCCTCGGTGAGTTGGTAAATCCTAACCTGCTTCACATTGCGTCCTCAGGCATGTGTGTCTCATCGTGGACCTTAACCTCTTATCTTTTCGTCTAGACAGTATCAGATGTAGAACTAAGTTTACAGAGGAAGGGGTATACTTATATTTGAAAAGCAGAATTGGGGTTTATGGTGTTATTTTGTCTAAGCAGATAGTGGGGTTTTCCATGAGCAGACTGAATGATTTCCACCTGACTGGTGTGGAGAACGATCATGTGCTTTGGGAGTTCAAACCCTCCCAGCAGGAAACTGCGCCTTCTATGGAGATCTGCAGAAATGGAAAGGTGAGGGTGTACGGCTGGTGCCCATGAATGATGTGTAGCTGTTGTGCATGTGTTAATGCTGTGTAAGGTGCCTGGGGGTGAGAGATTCTCTGGCAGAAATAGCTGATGTTCTTCTGCTCTTCTCTCCTCTGTATAATCGATGACTCATTGCACATACGAAGGTGCCCTTGGTGTTCGAAGACGATCGCTGGCGCTCTGTGACTTTGGGGCAGCTGTGGGTGGAGATGCTGCGCTTTTACTCGCTGGAGTTTGACATGGCCAACCGTGTCATCAGTGTCCGCTTGAACTGTGTCTGCTCCCGCGCATCCAAGGACTGGTCTAAGAAGAGAATTGCTGTAGAAGGTAATTTTTATGTAGTGATTATTTAGGGGGAATGGCACCCACCTGCAACACTTTGAAGCAGTCTATGAAATGTCTTTTCAGATCCTTTTGCGGTGAAAAGGAATGTGGCACGTACAGTGAACAGTCAGGTTATGTACGAGTACATCCTGCACTGTCTGAAGACTACTTACAAGTACTTTGCCCTGCCCTTGGGACAGCAGAAATCGCACCTCATTGATCAGAAGGCAGGGAGGAAACGCAGAGACTGTCACAGCTCGGGTGAACGAAACCAAGATGATGAGAGAACCTGCAATGAATCGGATCCTTGTGCTGTTGACCCCCTATCACCAGCTGACAGTTTTCTGCTTGAGTCGGGGTTGAAAACTCTTAGCTTGAGGTCTCCCATGGTTAATGGGCAGACAGACAGTGAGGATGTTGCCAGCGATCTTTGCGTTGTTGTTGAGGGAGAAAGGGCATCTTTTCCGGAAGATTCTGACTATGTGGAAGAAGGGGTGGTCTGTGCAGACAGTGCTGAAAGTGATTGTGAGAGAGTCGAAGAAGACTGCCCATTAGATATGGATGAGAGCGACGACATGGACCCCACTAATTTACCCCATTTCCCTCAAGAGCAGGAGCCTGAAACTGAGAGTCCTTCTGACTTGGAGGCACCTGTGGAGATGGGTGATAGCGATGACCCTGAGGGGTTGGATAGAGAGGATGAGGACTCAGGCAGTGCTGATGACATCCTGGCTGATCTGAAGAAACCCTCCTGTCAGGCAAACCAGTCTGATGAAGATGACGAGGAGGAGGGGGAAGAAGAAGAGTACACCTGTCAGCACCTTGACAGTTTCACCACAGAAGAAGAGCAGTACACAGTGGATATGGTTTCAGGGGAGGAGCTTCTCTCTGAAGGCGAGGGTCTCAATACAGATAGGCTGGTTCAAGAAGGAGATGGTCCTGGGATGGTAGTTGAACCAAGTTCACATGCAGTTGATCTGACGAAAACCCTAGAATGTCCTGGACATAATCTGCAATACAAGTTCCACAAGATGGTCTTTACCCATGGCAAGGTATTCATCTGCTCTGTTGTCTTATCTTTAAAGAGCTTCCCGCGCAGTGGCAAGCCCTTTGCATTCAGTCACTTGTATGCTTATGTGATGTCTTTCATCTGCTGCTAATGTTAAAATACCTGTAAGTGGAAGGATTGTGACGATGAATATAACCTTTATACAAACATAGAAGTAGGAGGCTTTGCAGAATCATTGCTAGCTTAGGTATAGCTTGTAAGAGTTGCTAGACAGTGAGACGTATGTGAGGAAGTGGCAGAAAGACATGGCCAACTTCATCACTGAAAGCAATTTGCTCCTCTCCCCAGTCCCACACCATCGTGTGCAGCCTGTGCAAGCACGATGGCCACTTGAAGCGCGATTGTCCTGAAGATTTCAAGAGGGTTGAGCTTGACCCTCTACCTCCTATGACACCAAAGTTCCTTAGAATTCTTAATGACGTGTGCATACAGTGCTACAGTAAGTGGCTATCTCTGAACCAGAAGTATGTGAAGTATTCATCAGAATGTCCAAGCTGCTCACTTCAGACTACACCTGTTTAACTTGCAGGCAGTTATTCATTATGTATTTTCTAAATATTGACCGAAGACAAAAGTTATAAGACTTCTTTCCATCATTGAGGCACACCAAAATGTGCTGTGAAGGTTGGTTTTTCCATTTCTGCCTTTCACGTCAAAAGTTTACTTTTTTGACACTAGACATCCTGTTCCCTGATTGGTTAAACCATGTCTCCACATGTAGTCACTGAAAATCTGAGAATAATTTAAAAAGTAACATTTTTTTTTGAGAAAGGCTTCCAGATTATTTTAAGCAGGCTAATCCAATATTTGGCTAGTTAAGATACTTCAAAGTAAATCCTTCATAATCATTTTTTGTTTCTGTATCTGACACTATTTTTACACTTCTCTGAGATTAGTTGTAGAAATCGACATGTTAGCACTGTAGTTATTGTATTTGTTTTCATTTTGCAGTTGGGGTTTCTGATGTTAATGGAAAAATGCCATTCTTGTGTGTGGCTCAGTAGTGGGGAAAATGGCAGTAGTATGTAGAGGAGTTGGTTCATGTGAGGTAACAAGACTTAAATCCTCCTAAAAGTAAATATACATGCATTGCTCTGTCTCTTACATGCCAAGGTCGCTAGTGAATTTGTGTAATTGAGTTCCTTCATTCTTGTTATGCTTTATCTTAATTTCTTGGTAACAGATTGAAGAGTGGGGGGGGGACAAAAATGAACCACTGGTGGAGTGGTTGTGCATTTTATTTTAGTCAGTTCTGTAGCTGATGAGACAGGTCTACTTTTTTGTGATGCATAGCTCATCTGCCTTGTGAAGCAGCTGGCTAAGTAGATATCAGGTGTTGTGCCAGAACTATAGTTGATGGAATTGCTCGTAGCGGATATTGGTTGATCTGGAGGTTTGCAGGGTACCCAGATGTTACATCCTAGGTAAGCTAGTCGACTGGGTGAATACATGCCACCATTCAAATAGGGTTATGTCAAATGTGTTTTTTGAAATACTTTTGTTTCTCTTAAATCGAATGTGTTTAGCTTAGATATTTCTTCATTGTCCTTAATTGTTCTCAAGCAGTTATCTTGAATGTGTAAGTGTACTAACTGTATTTTAACATGGTCATCTGAGAGGAATGTTTATTGATGTAGTGTTGCTCTTAGGTTTGGTTACGATTGATTGATTATTAAAAAGTCCTTACCAGTTTCTTAAACTTGCCCAGTTCAACAAGAGTTGAATTGTATTAGCCAACTTTGTATACTGTAATGAATAATTGCGTTTAGCAGGAGTGGAAATTAGCATATGTTGTGGTTGTCTGGTTCCTGCCTGGCTTACTGAATATTTTGAAAGGAATTAGTTGTTCAAAAAGAAATTTTGTTCTTATTTGGTTTGATACTTCTTTCTGATTGCTGAAGGAGACTTTTCACCGGATGAAGTTGAAGAGAAAGTTCGAGAACACATCTTGCAGGATTTGGAGAAATTTATAAGGCTTCAGTTTGAGGGTAAGCTCAGCCGGATAATGTGGTGATTCCACCCAGAAAATCTGTATCTGTCTCTCCTAATAGTCAGAAACATTCAAAACCAACCAATAAAAAGAACAGGGAACTGTTTAGTTGCATATAAGGAAAATAGATACTGAATGCTTTGACTGCTTTGCGTGTTCGGAGAACAGTATGTATTTCATAAACTATTAGGGTTATCCTGGCAAGTAAACCAAAACCAACAAACAAGGCTTTCTACGCAGCACTTCACCCCAGTAGCTTGCTGGGCCAAAATGTTTCTGACAACGTAGACACTTGGCCCTCCACAGTTGAATTCACTAAGCTCTTCAGAATGACCCATTCTTTCAAGAAATGTTTGCAAGCTTGACTGCATGCCTAGGTGCTTCACTTTATATACCTGTGGCAATGGGTCTGAATGAAATACCTGAATTTGGTGATTAAGAACTGTGTCCGTATACTCGTGTGTGTGTGTGTGTGTGTGTGTGTGTGTGTTCATATAGGTTGAATTTTCAGCTGAAATAGTATCAAAACTGAGAAGTGAAATGGGTCTGCAGTTGTTTAAACCTCCCCGTCTGCATCCTGTTGTTTCATTGTCCAAATGTCTTTTAATCTGCAGGGGCCAAGTTAAGACTCTTTGGATCCTCTAAAAATGGGTTTGGGTTCAAACAGAGTGATCTGGACATCTGCATGGTCCTAGAGGGCCACGAGACCTCTGAGGTGACCCATTCTACTGATATATAGTGTAAACTTGCATGCTGACCAACCTGTTGCATGATTCTAAACTCAGTTAGGGATTAGCTAGTGATTTGTGCTTTGCTCATGACTGTTTTGCTGTTTAGTGATGAAACATTTGTTTCTTGTCAGGGACTTGACTGCATTGCAATCATAGAAAGCCTTGCCAGAGTTTTGAGGAAACTCCCAGGTGTGTATTTGTCTGTGAAGGATATGGGAAGTCTGTGGTTGTAGCACTTTCCCCAGAATGGTTGTGGATGCTGTTGTAATCACCTTACCTGACCTCGAGTGGATATGACCACTCTTGGTTTAGTGAGCAATTAAGCGTTACTGGTCTAGTAGTCTGAGCTACATTTTTTTTTTTGTGAAGTATGTTTGTACTGATGTTTTGCTTGTGTGCAGCAATTAAGAAAAAGACGATAACAGAACTAAGATTAATTACTGTGGGCTGTAGGCACGTTATGACAGTTTGTTTTTGCAAAGTCTGTGTGTAATTTTAGCTTTTTGGGTGGTTTACCTTTCAGGTCTGCGCAACATATTGCCCATCACAACAGCCAAAGTCCCCATTGTGAAATTCTTCCATGAGAAGACGGGCCTTGAAGGAGACCTCAGCCTGTACAACACGCTGGTGAGAATGTGACACCCCCTTACCTCACGCTGGCCACTCTCGCCCAGCTTCTATCGCAGCCAGTTTGACCAGCCCCAACTGGGACAGCTGTGTGACCCAGCAAGCCTACTGCCTATTCCACTGGAGCAGCATTCTTGAGTGACCCCCTATGGACGATGACAGTGTGTTAGGTCATGCCGGCATTTTGACGTCCTGCCAATCTTTGCACATTTTGCCCCTTTGCCTTTCCTTCAGGCCCTGCACAACACACGGCTCCTTGCATCATACGCGGCGATCGACCCCAGAGTGAAGTACCTGTGTTATGCCATGAAGGTGTTCTCAAAAGTGAGTGTGGTGGTTCCCCATAGCATGATCTGGGTGCTTAAACCCTTTGTCACTCCCTACTGCTGTTGTACTAATGCATATAGGACACTTTTCCACCACACCTGGTACCATACCTTCGGTACTTCCAGAGAAATACCAAAAGTATTTTCCACCGACATAAAAACTGGTACTGGCGCCAGTCCCCCTGACTGACATCATCACAAAGTGCGATGGGTTATTTCTTTTGCTGAATTTAAACATGTTATGATCCTTCACTTTCCTGTAGTTCTGCTTAAGTTTTTTTTTTTTTTTTTTTTTTGATTTTCAAGCGGCATTGTTTGGTGTTTCGTGTGTGCTCCGTTTCTTCCATGCGGCTTGCTATTACGGCAAATACTTTTTTATTCCGAGTTGTCATCCAAACCCCGTTGGATCTGTTCATCTGACCATATGGCGATTAAAGCCTGTTTTCTCGTTTGTCCATCCTTCCATTTTAGTTTTTTTTTTTTTTAAATATTTTTGTTTCTACTGCTTTTTATTTTGTATCTTGCTGTTCCCTGTGTGTATTTTCTGTTTCAGTGACAGGCTATTTGCATAACCAGTCGATAGCAAATATGTTTGTAAGTCCAACCACAAAGTACCGAAGTACCCCAGCTGGTTTGGCACTTTTGGTACTCGAGCTTTCGGTACTGGTTCTCGTTCGAAAGTCAATGGAAAAGCGAAAGTACCGTACTCTGTGCGGTGGAAAAGCGCCCATAGACAGCTTGCTGTGTGTGTAGTGACGCTTGAGTTACTTTACAGGCTAAACGGAGCCATCCAGCCAATCAAAGCTAATCACTAGGCTGTGCTGTCGTGTGTGTGTGCATGTTCTCTGCAGGTGTGCGATATTGGCGATGCCTCACGTGGAAGCCTTTCTTCCTACGCCTACACGTTGATGGTGCTGTTCTTCCTTCAGCAGAGGAGCCCGCCCGTCATTCCTGTTCTCCAGGAGGTATTCCCCACTCTTAGGGTGTGACGTGCTCTTTCAGAGACCTCTGCGGAGGTGCCAGAACAGTGTGATATCTTGTTGGGTGTGTTGAGTTAGCAGACTTTTTTTCTGTAGCCTTCGACACATTGAGCATTGTAATATTGGTGCTTATAAACTCCATGCACTATATATAAAAAGGCACAGTCAGTTAATATATACACGTATGTGCGTGTGTGTATGTTGACACTATCTTAAGATGGTTTTGAAGTTCTGACCAGTGTATTGTGTATTTCAGTATTTCCTCAACGCACAAAGTACTTGTCTGATTATTCTGTGTACTCTGCTCTTTTATTGACTAATCCTGCATGTTGTTTACTTGTCCAATATCCACTGCAGTCTAAGTGACTCATCAGCATGAATTCTCACTTTTTAACCCTTTCTGTGGCCTCTGTGTAATTAACAGGGCTTCAAGTAACTTTCATTTCCTAACTTTTTTGTAGATTTATGATGGACCAAAGAAGCCTGAAATCCTAGTTGATGGCTGGAATGTCTATTTCTTCGATAAACTGGATGAGTTGGTAAGTTAAAGAAAATCTGAATTGTGTAGCTGCCTTGCTGTCCCTTTTTTTATTTTCAACCCAAATGGATCAAAAGCTGTATAAGGCTCTGATTCCCTCCCTTCATAATTTGAACATTTCTGCTTCTTCAAGAGGCACTGTGCAGACCTGGCTTTGAGGGTGGAAGTGTCATAGGTCTTGTAGTGTTTCCCCTAGGTGTACAGCTTTGGTGGGGGGGACAGACGGACACAGACAGGAGTTCATAGTGTTCATGTGTTTCTTTGCTGTCAAAAGAACGCAGAATTTTTTTTTGTCTGCTGCAGTTGGGGGGGGGGGGGGCTAGTTTCTGTTAAAGAGAGTGGGAGGGACATGTCTGCTGACATGGTGACACATTTTTACGACCGTGCCATCGTGCGTGCAGCCCCACTGCTGGCCGGAGCACCACAGCAACAGAGAGAGTGTGGGGGAGCTGTGGCTTGGCCTGCTGCAGTTCTACACGGAGGAGTTTGACTTCAAGGAGCACGTGATCTCCATCCGTAGGCAGCAGCTCCTCACCACCTTCAAGAAACAGTGGACCTCCAAGTACATCGTCATCGAGGGTGAGAGCCTGGGCCGGCTGGGGTACGCGGAGTGTGCAGGTGCTTTGTACGCGTGGGTGAATTGGGGCCCCTTTTCCCTGGCAGGCTTAATATCGATTTCCTAGCATTCCTTAATGTTGACCTCTCTCCCTACACTCTGCCTCTTTCCATCCATGCACATGTCACTTTCAAGAACTGTTTTTTTTTTTTAGTGCAATATGACTGAAATGGCGAGGAACACTGGTTTTTCCTGCTGTACTGCTGTTAGAATATACGTAAAAATACATTGTTAATTCCACTTTAAAATCATAGAATCTAAATTTAAGAAGAAAATAGAATATAAAGTTTAGGATTTTTAGTATTAATACACTCTGCTGGGCTGATGGTGAGGTAATGCAACATAATTTTGTTCTGATGTGCACTAACCGGTGTATGTTCTGAATGACAGTAAAGTAGCTGTTCTAGGTAAAAAGTGGGGGGACTGGGTATGCCAGAGAAACTCTTAGCTTATTCCAGACTGTTCCACAAATCGTAATGGAGAAAAACTGTGTGTCTTTCCAAGTCTGACATTTGTTGGTTGAAGCATAGGAAAAATTTAGTCTAACGATGGACCATCATTGATTAGCTTAATTGTATTGGTTTTTCAGCTATTGCAATTTACTCTGTGGCTTGTTTTTCCTTCAAAACCATAGATCCTTTTGATCTGAACCATAACCTTGGTGCTGGATTATCTAGAAGAAGTAAGTGCTTTACAGATTTGTTTGTTTATAGATGAACCAATATTAATGAATGGCCATACCTTCATTTATTTACTTTTGTTTATTCCAACACAGTGACTAATTTTATCATGAAGGCCTTCATCAATGGAAGAAGGGTTTTTGGAACTCCCATTAAAGTCTACCCTCCTGAATACCCCTCAAAAATGGTGGGTATCTCTCCAGAAACATCCAGCCTTGTAATGTGGTTTTTTGGAATTTATAAAAACATGGTGGAATGGAGGATTTTTTTTTTATCCGGAACACTTGTCGTATTGTCTTGTCTGCGACGTGGGGAACGTTAATCGTTTCCTAACAAGATGATCTTTGGAATGTAATGGCTCTTTAACACGAAGGAATGCTGCATTAATCCCAGAGCTCTTCCATAAATGAGGGACACACTTGGGCAAGAGAACTACCGCAAGCACTACTAACCTTCATGTATTTCAGACAACAGTAATACTGGTGTATTTGTGAACGAGAACACATTGAGGCTTAAGATTTCAATGTTGAATTAGAATGGAGATTGTTTCACCTGCTTGTTCATAATTTTGCTGGATCAGATTCCACACCCCCATGCATGTTAAGCAAACTTCCTTATGGTACTACACTTTCCTCCAGACACATTTAGTTAGACTGACCTGCATGTCTGAATTGTGCGTGTATGCGTATGTATGCGCATGCACACCCCCTGCTGTAAACTGGCATCCTATTCTGGGTGTCCTTTGCATCCTTGGACTTACTGCAGCCTCCCTTCCATGACCCTTTAATGCAGTGGTTCTCAGAGCTCTCCTTGGGGGGGGCGCCCCCCCCCCCCGCCCGCGGGGGTGGGGATGGGGCGGAACGGAGGCCGAGGTGCGAGGGAGCAGGAGGGGGGGAGGGTGGTGGAGAGGGGGGG
>JABFEA020000043.1:20125561-20139098 GCA_019775915.2 Cyphomyrus plagiostoma
TTTTTTTTTTTTTTTTTTTTTTTTTTGTTTTTTTTTTTTTTTTTTTTTTTTTTTTTTTGTTTTTTTTTTTTTTTTTTGTTTTTTTTTTTTTTCGTGGGGGGGGGGGGGGGCCCTGATATCCAGAATATGTTTGAGGGGAAAGGGAACCTTTTTTCTAATTATTATTTGTTGTTTTATCCTCTGGTTATATGTATATATAAAGAATGTATAGTACCCTATAACCCATAATGAAACGCACAAATTACATATACAAAAGAGGAATGGACTATTTCAGTGTCAGAACAACAGAATGTGTTCGTACAGTGTGTGGTATTATTACTTGTGCAATATGTCATTAAAGTTTCTAACAATGTTGCTTCGTTGTCATTTTTGTACACACGCATGCTGTCACATCGAGTAGTATTCTGTAAGATTCCTGCCTCATCTGTATCAGATATGAACCATCATCAGCAGGTCATAAGCCAGCAATTCCTTTAATATTGCTGTTGAACATTTTGCTTAAAGCATACCCAATCCATAATGTATATCAGAATTATAAGTTAACTTGTAATTGTGACTGTGCCACATGGCTTTTAAGAGTTTGTATGTAACCTGGAGAGACCAGCAGGAGGCACTACAGGCTAAGAGCCCCGCACAGAGTAGAGTTGCGCTGGCAGAGAACATTAATCATCCTACAACAAATGGATGCCATGCTATGTCAGCAGGTCCACCATGCTCCCAGCTACTCTTGCCCCTACCTCTGTTAGTTTAACTCCTTACACCAGGGGTCTCCAACTCCGGTCCTGGAGAGCTACTATCCAGTAGGTTTTCTGTCCCACTTGGCTTCTGATGAGCCACACCTGTTCCTGGTATATACCTGAGAACAGGTGTGGCTCATCAGAAGCTGGGTATGATAGAAAAACTACTAGGCGATATCTCTCCAGAACTGGAGTTAGAGACCCCCGCCTTACACCAATGTCCCTTTTCTGCCACTGTTCAGTACAGTACGCATTCTATTATGTGTACTTTTATATTCTTGTGCATTAGTTGCATCGTCGCCACTAAGAACAATCCAGTAAAGAGATGAAACCGGAGTCGCTGATATACACCATGCTCTCCGCCCCTTATGATTGTGGCCTAAGATGTTTGAATCATGTGACAATACTTTATCCGGAGCCAACCGAGTTACAAACCAATTTGCCACAATGTTGTGTGCCTTAATCAGTGCACTATAAATACCTTCATAATGCATTATAATGGCTTATACTGACAATAATAATAATGTATTATGAAGTTGTCTATAGCGCATTAGAGATGAGAGCTTCATGGCACATTCATAATGCATAATAAACTTGGCAATAATGTGTTATGCCTTTTTGAGGGCAAAGGGAACTTTTTAAAATACCTCATGAATGTGTCATAATGCGTAATGAAGGTATCTATAATGTATTTTAATGACTGTTTTAAGTGAAATGTTACCAATTTGGCAGCCTTTTCACCATTAACAATGCCTTGCTGAAGGAAGAAGTTATGGTGAATAACGTTACCGGTTCTGCCCTTGTGGTTTGTTTAAACTATCAGGTCCCAGAAACAGTTGATAGTGTTGCATCAGACTTAACAAGCAGATACCCTTTCACTGAGAAATGCACATGGTGCAAATTCAGAATGGTGAGATGTCTGGTCATGTTTTGTACATTAGGTAGCATTAGGGACTCTTTCCAGGCCATTGATGTTCATATGTTGACCTGCAGCGCAAACATGGGTTCCAAATGCATGTATACAGTAGTGTTCCAGAGATCTGAGAAAACATTAAAACACAAATGGCCAGTTTCCCAGTCAAGGATTAAGCCTAAACCTGGACTAGCTTTGAGTTACAATGGTGAATCTCCATTGAAACGGTAATTTAGTTCAAGACTGGTCTTAATCCTTGTTCGGGAAACCGGCCCAAAGTTTAATATCCTTGCAAGATATGTTTTGCATTTTTTTGTTTTAAATTGGTCAGTGATCCCAAACTAACCTGTGAGGGCAAAGATAAACCATGAAATCATGGTACAACTCCAATTTCAGAAAAGTTGGGGCAGTATAGAAAATGTTAATAAAAACACAAAGGAGTGATCATTAAATTCTGTTCACCACATTATTTGATGTTTTACCATGTGAATAATTTTTTTGAAAATGTGCAATCATGTCACATCTGATTACTTCAATATGTATGTAACATCATAGCATCATACCAGTCTACTAAAAATCCATGAAATGAAAATGAAATGACGACTTTATTTGCCCTAATTACAAATGCTAATGGTGAAAGATGAAATACAAAACAATAAACTCACCCTGGACTGCAATGAAATGCTTCTGTGCCCCTGCATGCGACAGAATCAATGAATACTGCCAACACTGCAGACAGCATGGATGTTTCTCAGTACATCTTCCATTGGGAAAGTGGAGTTACAATACTCAAGAACCAGTAAAAAGCCCCAGATGTTGTTTTTACCCCATCCAAAATATCAAGGATGCATTGGTCGCATACTTGCTAACAAACACAATCCCATGATTCGTTGCATCCCAAGTTTGTTCTTGGGAGGCATGTTAGCTGACTGCAAGATTATCTGCCCAATCAACATTGCTAAAGCAATAACTATGTATGGAGCTCTCATAGGGTTTTTCTCAATACTGAGAATGCAAAGAGTGTTGACATTCTGGCCAATTTTGCTTGGCAAGAACAAACTTGGGACAGAAGCAATCGTGGAATTGTTCTCGTTGATAAGAATGAAACCGACGCATCTTTGATATTTGAATCCAGGTGGGCTACAAAACACATAATTAAAGTATATTCACCAATAAGCTTTTGTTTATCCTTCATTTAGACAAAGTGTACATGAATCTTCCATAGGTTTACAGTGAAACATGGTCTAAATGAGTTGTATTTTTCCTGCTCTCAAAGGGAAAATTAGCATATATGTTGGTGAAAGCAGCTCCTATGAAACAATCAGCGACGTAGTTCAGTTAGTAAGATAGATAACACTTTCAATCACAAAATAAAATGAATTCCCAACATTGATGCACTGACAAATTTAATTTTATTGACAGATTTATGAGGGAAGCCATGCTTCTTGTCTCGTCTTAGAGCAATTGCTTGTGCATGATATCCATTACTGATGCATGATGTTTAATGACATCTGAGGGATCAGAAAGTACACGCATTCAGAAGTGGTGTTTAGCTTTGACCTTTTATGCAGTGAGATTTGCCTGGATTTCTTAAATCTTTTACTTATATCGTGCATTGTAGAGGGTGAAATGCCTAAATATCCTAACCATTTCAAGGATTGGGATATCTATTAGTACCTAGAGTCGAAAAAACTAAGACAGGCAGAGCTCTCTCACGGAGTTCTGAAGCTTTGGAATAATCTCCCAGCAGATGTGCGAGATTCGGGTTCACTCTCAATATTCAAGTCTAGACTAAAACACACACTTGTTCAGTTTAGCTTATAGGGATTCTAGCTAATTGCTTACTCTCACTTAGACCTACAGGTATAGTGTGTGGTGTAGAGCTGGGTGGGGATCGGTGCCATTAGCTTTGGATGAACTGAACTGTCAGTCTGTCACTCTAGCTTCACACTTCCTTGTGGAGCTGGAGTGCTGATATCCAGGGACTCCCCATGACTGTATTCACCAGCACCTGCCTGCCCTCAGCATTTAGACCTGAATCTTAAAATTTGAATTGTGTAAATGAGCATTCACTGGACATCCTCTGCTGGCCCCTGGAGGATGGATTCCCCCTTTGAGTCTGGTTCCTACTAAAGTTTCTACCTTCTAAAGAGTTTTTCCTTGCCACTATCGCCTCTGGCTTGTTCACTGAGGGCTTTGGGCAGGGATTATGTAAAGCACTTTGAGACAATGTAATATTGTGAAAATGTGCTATACAAATAAAATTTAATTGAATTGTCTTGAGGACCATTTTTCTCAAAGTGCTGGACTATTTGCTGACGTACGTATTGGCAGATTGGCAAGCCTCAACCCATCCAAGCTCTTTGAAGGCTAGGCCTTTTTAGGAGCCTCCTAATACACTATACATGATTTTCTCACCCATTTAACATAACCTGTTTCATCTTCAAAAAAGATAAGCACATATCTTGAAAACATAATGCAGTTGATTGTTAAAACGTGAAATGCATTGTTTCTGGTTTAATACAAGTTAAAGTAAATTTACATTTCACTCCTTTTTGTTTTTATTACCATTTCCATACAACCCCATGTTTTTTAAAATTGGGGTTGTATATATGCATTTCTGTATTCCTGTGGCATGCATTTTTGTTTGAAGCAGCTTATTGACCATAACTTGTGTGTCACTTAAATTTTAAATGAGTTGAATCAATGTTGTTATTTTGAAAGGTTGTGAATCACAGTTATAAACAGACTCATAATGTAGTGTCATTGTGACCTCAGTTTTGATTGCCTCTCTGTGTGGGATAATTGCTACCTTCTAAACATCTTGCACACATAGAAACAGAATTTACTCTGGAGAAAGATTGTAGAAAATAATGCAAATACGCATCTTGGTAAAATGATATGCAAATTACACATTTTGCAAATCTAAATTCTTAGAAATAGCTCAGCAGAAAAAGTCATTAAGAATCCAAAGGTAAAGGAGAATATGAGATGGGGAGTGAGAGGGAAAGAGTGCAGTAGTAGGAGGAGGGAGGGAGGGAGGGAGAGAGAGAGAGAGTCAGTGGCCAGCCATGTTTTTACCTCTTCTTTATTATTTGTGCCCTACTGCCAGAGTCTGACCCACTCCTGGCTAACAGAACTAACATGTTACGTAACTGAAACCCAGTGCCAAAGCTCTTAGTCTGGATGGTGTTCGTGATGCCTTCTGCCTGGATTTATAGCTGGATGGCACCTCAGTGATCAGAAGTTCAGGAGAGTAAGAACACTTGTAAATGTTATGATGGCGGACCCAGTTCCAGCTGGCTCTGAACTGGCAAACGGCACGACTGGCACTCCCTGTTTACCTGGGTTTGGATGTAACGCATCTGCTGTCCTCGGGCCACAGAGCCCCCCTTTGTTAGTAGATGCCTGGCTCGTGCCTCTTTTCTTTGCTCTCATCATGCTGCTTGGACTGCTAGGGAACTCGCTCGTCATCTATGTGGTTACCAAGCACCAGCAGATGAAGACAGTCACCAATTTCTACATAGGTGAGTACTCGTACCTGGTTTCTCATGAGAGCACAGTTTATGCATTTTGAACCATCATACTAATGTGATTTCCTCTGAGAACCAACAATCTTCATTAAGCTTGGTACAGGGATTCTTGAAGTTGTTTATGCACATCCTCAAACTAAGTTTAATTACTTTTTTCCAAATATCGTACAGTGATGGCAAAAATACAGCTTTTTCCAGAAGCATGCACTTTCTGGGAGATGTAAACAGCGCATAATTTGTGGCACATTTTCTTCATTTTACATTCTTTCAGGGTACAATGGCTTTGGCTTACAATGGTTTACAATTGGCTTATCATGGCACTTTTACCTCACACCTCTAAGGACGGGGGTTTGAATCCCGCCTCTGATGTTTGTGTGTTTGTGGAGTTTGCATATTTCCCCATTTTGATTGGGTTTCCCCAGGCTATCCCCAGGGTACTTCAGTTTTTCTCCCTTTCCAAATACTTGCATTTAGGTTAAGTGACACCTACAAAGTGCTCTATGATGGGCTGGCATTCTCATTCACGGTGTACCCCAGCCTTATGCCCTCTGCTACCTGGCATAGACTCCTGCCCCTTGTGACCCTGCTCAGGATAAGTACTGAAAGATGGACTGAAATGGAAGAATTCTTGCAAACCACTGCTATCTGTTTGTCTGTTGCTCTTCTGAATCCTTCTTTAGCCAACCTGGCAACAACAGACATCATATTCCTGGTGTGCTGTGTGCCATTCACTGCCACACTCTACCCACTGCCCAGCTGGGTTTTTGGCGATTTCATGTGCAGACTGGTGAACTACATTCAACAGGTGAGGGATGGCAACCCACCCCATCCTTGCATCTTCCTGCTTCCCTGCATGGTGATCCCCTGGTGTCTCAATCTGATGACAGGTGACAGTGCAGGCGACCTGTATAACTCTGTCTGCCATGAGTGTGGACCGCTGCTACGTGACAGTGTACCCCCTACAGTCCCTCCGCCATCGGACCCCACGCATGGCGATGGCTGTCAGCCTGGGCATCTGGATGGGTACTGACCTTTCCCTGCAAATAAACATTCAGCTTGATGTCTTAGCTTCTTTTTGTATGTAATGTTTATTCCGTGTGGAAAAATTGATGAGAATATGGCCCAGAGGCTTCTGGATCTTTAGCTTATCGTTTTCAGGAATGATTATGATAATACAGCATTGTTCACTCCTTTAATGATGGACGACATGTTATTTTTTGAGCAATGACTTACTTCATCCCACAAGAAAGTCACTCTTCTAGGTGACTTACATCTCCTATTTTGCACTGCATTGCTCAAATACATCAGCATTTTAGTTGATCAGCTAAGAAATTATTTGGCTTATTGTTCTTACAGATTTACATTTATGTTCACTTAAAACTTTATCTTAAAACTTGAGCAAATTAATAAAATGTAGCATAAAACATCTGTTAACACCAACATATTAATTAACCCTCACAATTATTTAGTAGGAAGTCATATGAATTTGTAAAATAGTATATGTTATGATATTACAAAAAATATTCTGTTTCATAACTGCTTTTAATGATAGTTAGTAGTTGCAATTACAGTACAGTACTCTGTAGGGTTCTAATAAATTTAAGCTCCCTGGTTAAATTTCTGCAAGGTCACTTGATGATCGATTAATTTCTTCTGTCTTTTTCCACAGGGTCATTTGTCCTTTCTGTGCCAGTAGCAATGTACCAGAAACTTGATGTTGGATACTGGTTTGGCCCCCAGACATACTGCACCGAGTCCTTTCCATCTGTGCTGCATCAGCAAGCATTCATCCTCTACACCTTCCTGGCCGTGTACCTCCTGCCTCTCCTCACTATCTGCTTCTGCTATGCCTTTATGCTGAAGCGTATGGGCCAGCCAGTGGTGGAGCCCACTGATAATAACTATCAGGTGAGCAGACCATTGCTCCCAGCTCTCCCAATTGGTCTGGACTTCATTAGGGCTGACTTGAGTAATTTGTTCTTTTGATGGTGATCACTGAATACACAAAGTATGTTTTTGCAAAGAAGACAAGTATTTGTTGTTTGAAAAGAGTTACCAGACGTGGGTATGGTATTTAATATCTCAGAATAAATTATCAAGAAGGCCTTGTATCCATAAAGAGGTAAGCAGATATCCAGAATGACAGAAATAGACAGAACTCATAATATCAGTAATGTAAAACAGAGATAGCATATTCTAACCCTGCATGGCCTCAGTGTGTGTTTTTAATGATTAAAATCATTTGTACAAAAGATGAATTGAATTAGTTATCTGGTTGATTGAGGGACATAAAGTGCTATTGATCCAGTAGATGAGAGTACTAATCCTGTTCTCCCTCCAGCTGGCAGAGAGGTCTGAGGCAGTGCGTGCCAAGATCTCCAAGATGGTGGTAGTGATCGTGGTGCTCTTCACTGTCTGCTGGGGACCTATTCAGTTCTTTATCCTATACCAAGCCTTCTACCCAAACTTCCGCAAAAGCTACGCACTCTACAAGATCAAGATCTGGGCTCACTGCATGTCCTATGCTAACTCCTCGGTCAATCCCATTGTCTATGCCTTCATGGGGGCCAACTTCAGAAAGTCCTTCAAAAATGCCTTCCCTTTCATCTTCAAACAGAGGGTGGGCAGCATCAGGGAAGCCATGGCTAACACTGAGATGCAATTCCTTTCATCTGGAACATAGAGCCAGCAAAAGACCAACTGCCCTTTTATAGAAACAGAAAATTAATATTTAACTGCATAAATATTGAGCTCTATTGATAGTTCTTGTGTTTCAGCAAACCTCTGACAATTATGAGATTAAAATGTTTGTTTTTTAATTAAATGCACAATAATTCTGGGACAAAGTCAACAATTATGTTAACAATGAATTATAATCTCTAACGGTTTGTATATTTGGCAACCAATCTGTCATTTAAATGAATATGAATATTTCATTATGATCATAGCTACAAAACAAATGTACTAAAAAATGGTATAACTCAGTTAAGCATTCCAAACAAATAACTTATTTATATAAAAAATAGCATACTGTTAAAGAACCATTTTTAAGCACAAAAGTATCTTTGTTGCCATTTAATAGCGTATGGAACCTAACAAACGAGACACGTAGCACTGCTTGTTTGTTCTGAGCTAAAAACATTACATAAGAACCTATTGCAATGCCAACTTAGAACTTGCATCCAATGTAATGTGTGTTTGGGTTCTCAGTGCCAGGGGTGGCACCAGGGAAGGGCTTGGGGGTGCTATAGCCACCCTTTTGAGAAGCATAGTACCCCCAAGAAATTTCTGAGATTTATTTTGAATTTTTATTTTTAATGTGTGAATACTATGATTTTAATACCTTGCCTCATGTGTAACATTAAATGTCCTTGTAACTGCCGCTTAGTGGCACTATGTACTGAGTACGTGTGCACATGTTTGTGTTTGTGTCTTGGGGTGTTGCAGTAGAAATAAAACTGTTGCGACCAGCACATCGAGGGGAAATCCTAAATTTTAGAGCACCCTCACTGAAAAGCCTGAAAAGTGTTACAGCAGGGTGTGGTGCAGGCAGGAAAAGAGGGACGATCTGCAGAGCAGCTCCGAAAAAGGCAGTTACTGATAAACAGAACTGAACAGAAAAGGGGAAACCACAAAATAATGGGACCATGAGGGTGTAACGAGCTTGTCCTGCTCGGTGAGGACTATTTCACCATCACACACAACCCAGCAGGGTCATCATGAAGATGTCCGTGTTACATAAATAACTTCTTTTCCATCTTCCATTTCCTCTCCCTCTCACGCAACCCCTACACCATCACGTTCATCACAAGGGCCAAAAAACAAACAGGAAAATAATATAGAAGGAACTAAGGGAACGACACAATAAACACAACTTGGGATAGGGAACAGAGCTAAGAAACCAACCACAGCTACTGACACAGTAACAACAACAATGATTGATCAAACAGAATCAGAACAGACACTTAAATACACAGCTAACAAGACACGATACAAACCAGGTGAGAATTGTAACCAAATTAGCCAGTTAACCAAATTGTTTATTTTTGACCCTTCGCGGTCCCAGGGGAACAAAATACAGGATGGCCAGTGGGAACTGCTGGCCAAATGGAAAAGGACACCTGGGACAGAGCCAAACACGCACCAAAGCTGACAATCAGAGAATGCATACAGCACTCAATGCATACATGCAAAAGCAGAGGAGGTAAATTTTAAACTATTTTTTAAACACATACTAGATAATCTTGAAAAGGAATAATAATTAAAATTGCTGAGCAAAAACTTGCCCAGATTTTTTTTTCCTGCGACAGAGTAAAAATGTTTTACTTAAACTTAAACTCCATGCATAATAATGTCTGTACAGAAGAGAAGATGAGAAAAAGCCTGATGTGGAAATCTAGCTGACTAGCGATGTTAAAATTGCATGTGCATAAAATGTGATGCTGGTATTAATATCGCTCATCATCCAGCCCTATAATATAGTACAGCCATTTTTAAAATCAGTGCAAAAGTCCCAGCCTTGTGTTGTGGTATCATTCAGTGACAGTGCCAGTTCATATGCCAGTGGAAAACTAACAGCTTGAAATACCAAAAGTACGGTACCTGGTACGGTGAAAAAGCCATAACAGCATTTATGTTTAGGTTTAATAGTTCATACTATAATTTGGCAGTTTTCATGTGGAATTTTTTGTCTTAGTAGAACTTTGTGTAGGTGATTCATAGCCCACTGTCCATGAAGTGTGTTTGGCCTACTGTGACAGACAGTGTTGTGTGGCCCTGCTTCTCATCAGCTCTGCTGGATATCTACAAATCAAAGACAGTGACTCACGGGGACTCGGCTTGTCAGCAGGAAATAAGATTAAACATAATAGTGGTTGTGTTGTGTCCTCACACCTATCCCTGGCCTTGTTTGGAGCTCACATGTTGTCCCAACATACAGGGGCGACGGAGGGGCATGAATACACTGACAGATTCCAGGGGCCCATCATTTTACAGGGGCCCTTGAATACATAAAATTATAGTTATATTTATAATGTATGCAGAATGTCTAGATACTCCTTTTCTTGCACAAGACTTTTCTTCTTAAAGAATGAAGAATAGGCCAATATCTTACTAAACACATATCAGGACTTGTAAGACAACACTTCAACAAGGACTGATGCTGTCTGGAAAGGTAAAGCGCCCCACTTCTTATTTAGTCCATGCCAGCCCTGACAATAAGTGATTAGAAAATAGGTGGGATGGATGTATATATGTGTGCCTGAGCATGCCATCCAGTGGTTGGACCATACAAACACCAAATGTTTTAGTAGCTTGTTAATTTACCATTCAAATTACAACTGGTTAGTATAGTTTATTAGACTTGTTAACACAATCAAGTCGTCAACATCTTATAGTACATAATAAAGCATTTGTTCTCTGTTTAACTTCAAGTATGTCTTTTATGCATCTGGATGTCTAGTATTGGATTTATGCGTTTGTGTCATCCTTTAAAAGAAAACCAATAGAATATTCGTTTGACTCCCAATAATAATCTCACAACAATTTCAAACCGGAGGTTATTTTAATTGCGAATTCTGACGTCCGCATTTTTATAAGCCTTTTGGAAACTAAATACAGTAATTCTTTCGCGCCATTATTCAGTGTTCAGCTCTGTGATTAAACAAACAGATTGCCTGCCAGTCAGGTGGCGGCCCCCTCGGCGGTCGGAGAGCTTCTCCTAGATGGACTGAGCGGCTTTTTCCGGGCCTGAGACGCCGGCTTAGACTGTTAACTTCCGTAGCCCCTCCTCCGCCCGCTTCCTGTCCACTCCCTCGGCTGTCCAGAGCTGATCTTGGTGGCTTTATCCGTATTCGTATGTTATGATGGGCACTTTGTAGCGTCTTTATAAGAACCTTTAACCAGCTGAAGATCGAAATAACAATCTGGACATTTTACTTTAACTTCGGTGCCGGCTCCTTGTTTTTCCCCGCTGAAGTAAGTAGTCTGACTTATCTAAAGAGAGTTTTACTGGTGGTTCTTCCTATCTAATCTGTGTCTTCAAATATCTGAAATCAGGGTTGCATGAACCGATATGCACCAGGGAATAATAAAGGGGGGTGTTCGGAGTGGCTTGGTGACCAACCTGCAATAGAATAAGGTATTGATTATGGTACGAGATATGCTCTCTTGCCACACTGTAGGCTAGGGGCATCGAGCTTTAATCTCGATCTCGTTCATCTCACTGATCATTATAATCACTGTTTATTTATTTATTTTATTTATTATTATAATTTTGCATGCATCACTGGAGATGAGAAAGTGTTAGCCCAGCCCCTCGGCTTGTGTAGGGGCTGCTTTGTTTGTCCGCCTGGGCGCCCCGGTGCTGTTGATGGTTTCCCTAAGTAACACTGGCAGGTAGCTCACCAGCTCCCATTAGGAACCTTTTTCGGGGAAACGGGTCCTTTGGGTCGACAGTTGCTGCTTTCCTAGTATTGTACTAAGCCGGTATATCTGAACGTTGGTAAACGAAACGTACAATAATACTATGTGAAATTAATGACAAAAGCTTACTGCATATTAAATGGTATGCTCCCAGTAAAACGCGCGGAATATCACGTCTCACGTAAGAATCTTAATTAGTTTTAGCTGTGAGATGTGTAATTCGGATGAGAGCATCGATCAAGCATTACGAACCTTATATTTCTAATATTTCTTCAGAGGATCGGTATGTCGATTTGGGAGGGATACCCAGAGCCGTCTTTCCAGTGGAAACCTGCCTAGATAATGATAGATTAAATAATTATGTTACATTATTTTTCTTCCATTTACTGTACTGTATGTAGCTACATTTCATCTGAATACATTATTTTGACTAAATATTAGCAGAGGCGCAGCAACAGGATAAGCAAGGCAGGCAATGGCCTGAGGCCCCGAGCTGGGAGGGGCCCCACCAGGACCTGGGAGGGGAGCTGGGAGGGCCCCCCCCCAGGGCAGCTGGCAGGGTTGCCAACTCTCACGGCCGTGACAGTCATGCTTTCAGACTTTCAGTCTTGTGGTAAATATGTATTACAGTAAAATCCCGTTATAATGGACTCACTTATAACGGAATGTCGTCTATATCGGACGAGGTCCGCTGGTCCCGGCTGCGCGCCTTTAAGAACATGCAGAAAAAGCATCGGATATAGCAGACTCGCATATAACGGAATTTCGCTTATAACGGACATTTGTTCGGCTATAACGGACATGCAGTTCCGCCTACAAGGCGTGTGCCGTGCCATATCTCCAGCGCAGATACGTAGGCGGGATTATTAATAGTCACGCATCTGGTCAGGTAAAATTGGATTACTACATGTGCAATATATTAATCTATACCACAAGTGTGTCTACTGGGGTGTTGTAGTTGTGTTGTAGAATGGGTTCTTGTAGTTGTGTTCTGCGCATACAGCAACTCTGGATATAACGGACTTTGGAAATAACTGACTGTTTTGCCTGGTCCCTTGAAGTCCGTTATAAAATGATTTTACTGTATTGCATTATAAATCTAAAATTAGCTACATCAAAGAGGTTGGAGTAGTTTGCCAGCCCTACAGCCTAGTTACAAGGTAACAAAATGATTACATACATGTAAATGTGTGTTCAGACTGGTCTCGAATTTAAAATCTTACGTCAGCCAGCTGACTAAAGTTGGGGGCCGACGCCGTTCATAACTCGAAATGTTCATAAGTCGTTATTCAACATTATTTTAAGGTTACTGAAAAATACATGCACAAGTACAGTGGTACCTCAGAATTTGAACTTAATCCGTTCAGAACTCGGGTTTGAATCCTAAAAAGTTCTAGTTCTGATCGAATTTCCCCATAAGAAATAATGGAAAACCAATTAATTGGTTCCCGGCTCCAAAAAAATTACACCTAAATATGTTTTATTTTTTTTAAAGCATTTACCCAAACCTTGCCCCAAGACATGCCCCAACACTGTGCCAACACTGGACTATGCCATGCGTTCCATTGTTTATTATTATTATTACTCTGTATTCATTCATTTGTTCATAAATTGCAAAATTGTTACGACCACATTTGTACACTATTGTGTTATAATTTTGGTGAGCAATGGCTCACCAAATGTATTACCTGATATTTTCAATAAAAAAAATCACCAACAAACGATGCTATCACAGCGAATGCGAGGTTGAGACTGAACATAAGAACATAAGAACTATACAAACGAGAAGAGGCCATTCGGCCCATCAAGCTTGCTTGGGGAGAACTTAACTAATAGCTCAGAGTTGTTAAAATTTTATCTAGCTCTGTTTTAAAGGAACCCAAGGATTCCGCTTGCACTACGTTATCAGGAAGACTATTCCATACTCTAAC
>JABFEA020000043.1:20151295-20169855 GCA_019775915.2 Cyphomyrus plagiostoma
CTGATTGGCCTATAATTTGACAAATTACTTCTATCCCCTTTTTTGAAAATGGGCGTTATGTTGGCCTGCTTCCAATCCGAAGGTACCACACCTTCAGATAAGGATGTTACCCTTTGTTTCTACTGAGAGACGTGCCGCGTGACTAATTTCCTAGTGTGTACAAGTTATCTTAGGTCGGTGTTCTCAGTTCAACACCTGAGATTCAGATTGAGTTCTGCATCATTTTTTTTCAAATTGGTTGGTTCGACTTTTAAGAAGTTCGAGTTTTAATGCATTCAAGTACTGAGGTGCCACTATATGTTGTGAAGTCAATACATGTTTTCTTATCCTACATATTACTAATGATACATAAAACAAAAATGGATAATGGATGCACAGAATATTTTGCATTAAAAATTAAGTAAACTTTGATCTCAAGAGAGCACGTCTTGAGGATTGGGGATACCGGTCTCAGGACAGAAATAAAATAATAAAAAGGTAAAAAAAAAAAAAAAAAAGTGTGCTGAAAGATCTGTCAAATACCCATAGAAACTTTCTGCTGTTTGACTCTAGCAGACCCAGTCAGGGGTGATTTGCTTCCTGGTTACAAAAGGTGAAGAACCATTTTGCTTAAGAAGTGTTGCCTCAAGAATCCCGTCAAAGTCAGTATGATCTTTTTATTCCTGTGCTGTGATGGACAGGTCTTCCGGTGGCCACCAGCCCAAACTGTTCAACATCATGGGAGCTTTAGGAAACAGCCGCAGAAGTGGAAGATCACCACCCCTCCTGATAGGTGCTTTCATTACTTGTATCATCGTGCTGGGTTTCAACTATTGGCTGTCGAATTCACGGAACCAGGAGCTGCAGGTTAGTATTAAGCTGAGGCCATTTTGGTGACAGTTACGTACGGTGTTGGTGATGGTCATTATCATTTGCTGATTATTAGTTCTGGAAAACCATGCAATGTGGTTTTGAGTGAAATTTTTTGAAGATTTTGAGGATGTAGTGCCTCTTAGAGCTACGCACATACTAGGCTGTAAAGGTAGCCTACACACATTCGTCGTGTACAGATTGGTACATCAATATTAGTTCAGTATGCACAATGAAATTATTGACTGAATTATTGAATGAATTAATTGCATTTGTGAGTGGTGGGAAGAGTACTCAATTTTCATACTTAAGTAACTTGAGTGAAAGTAAAAGTCAATAAAATACTGCTCCAAAATACCTGGTTTTAAAAGTACCGCACATCCAAATCTACTGATCTTACAAAAAAGCAGCCTATTCTTTAAAATGCACTCAAGACAGATTTGAATATAGCATTGTAAATTACACCAGAGGAAAATTGAATATTTTCCCTTTCTTCAGAATAAGCCGTTGTGAATGAACCGACAAAATTGCTCATCTTCCACTACAGAAATTGCTAATCTTTCATTGCAATCATCTCCATTATTTTAGTAGTTGTGTCTTTAGCTCGGGTGCTGCTGACTATGAACATTGATAAAGTTAAAATATCAGCCAGCAAAATCGGCATGTCAATCAATATATTTCGCATCTTTATCGAGCTGTCATGATTACTTGATTTACCTTGATTATTTGATTATTAAAAAGCATCAATTAAAGTTTTCCTCCTCAATTACTTGACAGTATGGCAGAAGGTACAAGATGAGGGCTCAAGTAAAGAATGAATGAGAATGAGAATGCCGATGTTCGTCAGTATTGCAAAGCAGAACAAGAATATCACCAGGTCACGACTACAAAGCAAATACATCTTAAAAGAAGGCATTTGGGGTTGATGGATTCATCCAATAATTCGAGATTAGATGTATCATAGATATGTCCCATTTAGCCTCTTGAAGTAGGGCTAACAAATTGTTACCCCATCGCTTAGCCATATTATTGTACATAATTCAGTACACAATAACCAATTAACATTTATTATGTTTTAACCTATTGTGTATTTTGAATTGGCTGAATGAGACTAGAAAAAGATCGCATTGCGATATTTAGAAGTTGAAAATGAACTATAAACCCAAATGTAGAACTTATCTACCTTTAACTTATCTGCCAACAGAGTCCATCAAATAACTTGTTGCTGAGAGCGGCGCTAACACACACAAAGCATTGGCGACAAATTTCCTTATGCCGTAATTGAATTTGTGTTTAGGCTTAATAGTTCATACAATGATTTAGCAGTTTTTGATAGAGATTCATGTGGACATTTTTGGCTTGGTAGAGCTTTGTTAGGTAATTGATAGCCCACTTTTCATAAAATATTAGGGCTTTCATGCAGTTAATGAATAATGAACCAATTTGCAACTAATGTTGTGGGAACACATTAAACGGTAATCTCACATTATCCAGAGATCACACATATAGTCTAAAGATTTGCAGAGTTGGGTAGGTATTTGTTAACCTGTGTCAGTAAAACAACAGTTAATGTCTAACATGTCCAACATGTCCTTAGATATAGATTATAGACGTTACTGCTGTTAAATGTATATCGTATTTTATTCCATAGAATTGGTTCACTGAAGCCACTGTAGGATGTATTGGAAACTTTTAAAACATATATTCAGCACCCATGGCAAGGTATCTGGTGGAGAATGTGCAAGTTCCTACTGATAATGGCTAATCGTATTATGAGCAAATGAAGAAAAATGGAAGAACTTCCAGGAATGCTGAGGGCCTAACCGCAAATGCTGGGAGAAGTGCGTTCAGCTAGGCAGAGGCCCATCCTTAGCCTCTACACCAGCAATAAACCTGCGACAAACAGCAGTAAATCTAATAAATCTACAATTTCTGCCGCAAAAAAGACATTCAGTCTGCCCTGAATCGCTATCTCTCCCCCCCCCCCCCTTCAGCCCGGCTGCATTCTTAGCCTCATATCCATTAAAAAAGAGAAAAAAGAAACAAACTAGCCTGAACCTGATTTCTACATCAACCCAGACAACTAGGGTTGATGTTTCATCGGCCTGTCTATTAGTTAGCTAGAAAACTTGTCAGACTTAAGGTGTTCCAGTTTAGATGGATTTCACCTTCCTTCACTTACATTTAGTCCAGACTACCTTAAATTATCTTAACCCAAAAATCCAATTTAGTGAGAGAGGCTCCTCATCCCTTCATGTGGCATGTGGGCGGCTAATTTAGGATAATGCCCAAACATCATCACTGTGCTCCCAAAATTTTTAATCCAGATTTTTTTTTTTCCAGCGGCAATTTCAATTTCAAGAAACAAAACTTACCCTTTACTGCCTGTTCATTAACAGCTTCCCGCTCAAGCCAACAATGTAACTTGCACAGAAATGATTAAATTAGTCTTAATAGTTCTGACGTCACCAATTCCTGTGCAAATGCCATACGTTATTACTATGGTGGAACCCAAACAGCCTGGGTTACTCGCCCAGGGATGCAACGACAGGCCCTGTCAGTTCAGGTGTGCTTCAGGTGCTTCTTCATTTCCCAAACAGACGAAGCTCTACGAACTGCAGGCCAAAGTGAGGCAGACGTCTGTGGAGCGGGGGGCGGTGGAGCAGAAGAAGAACGAGTTCCAAGAGGAGCTTCGGAGGCAGAATGAGCTGATAGGCCGCATCGAGGCCCAGCACAGCAGCAAACTGGAGGTGGCCACTGCAGCCTGGAGGCAAGAGAAGGTACTGCAGGGGGCAGGTGCATTGGACCCATTTGCTGTGGGCATTATTGATTCAGCTGCATTGTTTTATTGCAGCCCGAGGACTGATCTCTAGTAGAAAAGTTTGGGGATGCTGGTGGTTTATAAAAGATGCTGATGTTCTTCGACTTTTGTGGAGAAAGGGCAGGAGTAGGTACAGTGAGATCTTGGTAAGCATTTCTGATTCATTCAGAGTTGTCTTGTTGCTGGGACTTTCTGTACTTTTGGAAACTGTGGTGACTCATTTCTGGGAGGCCCTCTTTCTAAACTGTCTGCAAGGATCAAATAGCACGAACAGTGTGTGTGTTGGTGTAACCGGAGTGCCACTTGCTCAGGGGTATTTAACCAAGCCTTGATATTTCCCATAATGCATTAGGCTGATGTCGTTGCCAGCATTGCCAGCGTACATCTATGCCACTCGTCCATTAATCCATCGATGTTCCTACTTATGGCAAGACTCAGGCACCTCTGTTAAATGCAGCCAGCAGGATCTGTAGTTTATGGGGCATGAAGGATGTTCCATGCCACTGTGAATCTCTAACCCGTCCTGTCACGCCTGGCTGTATGTTCAACCACATGCCATCTGTCCAAAAAAATTATTCCAGGCAAACGTGCTGTTAACCTTTTGCTTTTGTGCAGCAGGTCGGTTGCAAGCCAGCAGTAGATCGATGTGTCACCAAGCAGTGGTGCTGTTAGCTTCACAGTTTTTCTTGGCTACTGGAGCAATGTAATGGTTCCATCATACATGGACTGTTGGGTCCTAGAGACAGTTGTGCAACAAATACAGTGGTTAATTCAGCTAGAAAGAAATGATAATTATTCAACTCATTTAGGAAGACATTTAATGTAGACCTCCCACGTCCCCAAGGCTGTAATGGCTGTTTATCTTCTATTTATTTACATTAGAATCATGCTCTGTGTACCTAGCTGCCTAATTCCCAGGTGAGGTGTGTTGCTATGGTACTGTTGTTGGGGAGAAAAACGACTACCAGACCAGTGAATGGGTACAAACTGCTGTCTGCATTTGTAATTATATACTATTTGGGGGTGTCTCTCCGTTTAGAAGAATTATGGTTATAATTTATCGCAGGGTGTAATATTTGCTGAATATCCTCTGAAACGTAAGTGTCGTTTACTGAGGATTAGCCATGTAAACATTTTAATTCTGAATTGTTTTCTATGGCCTGCAGTCTTGTGCTAGATCCTGCTTATGAAAGTTTAATCTGTTCCAGCCAATAATAATGATGAAAAGGGAATTGTACCAGTATTATCTAGCTACAGCATTACTTTAGTTCTGGTCTGAGTTTTGTTCCTCTCAAAGAATGGTAGATTACCTCCCATCTTGAAGAATTGAGAATGCTGTTTCTTTAAGTGTGGTCCAGTGCCTTATTGACATTGAAAATGATGTGGATTTTCTCCCTTTTCCATCTTGATTCAAATGTCATCCTCTAGCATCCTTTGCCATCTTCACCGCTATTGCATTATTGCCCTTTTGCCAGTGCTCTTTATTTATCTTTGATATTTATTTATAATTTCTCCTACAAACCACTCTGCTGCTTCCATAATTGCTCCCCACCACTGTCCTATCTGGCCATACACCTTATGTATATATGTAGCACTATGATCCCGCAAACGTTATTTTATGTCTTAGTTCCGTTAGTGTAAGTGATGTGGTTGGTGTGACAATAAAGCCGTATGTGACGTGACTAAATCCAGTCCCCTCCCATTATTGCTGTTATTTTCTTGTAGGCTGCTGCTATTAGTGAAAGCAGTTAATGATGTCGGCACTGAAAATCCTTCGACGTTAGTATTTTAAATCAACGCTTAATTTTTCTTATTATTTTAATGAAATTACCACTATGATTTCTAAAATGCTAGAATTCATTATAACGCATGTTTTCCTTTAGTATTACTACGTAATTATGGGAGCAGTGCAAATTGTCATGAAAAGTTGGTTTTACACTGTGCTGAGTTTGATGGGATATATTGCATGGACACCAGCACTATGCACGAGTGGCTGAAGAGAAAACACACAGGTGCTATTCTAGACTGCCAGAATAAGCAAAACCACCGTAAAGGCTCTCTCTTCATGTTTATCAATTTACCATTGGTATGGAGATATCTTCTGTCCTTGTAGCTGCTACATACACTCATTATTAAAGCCATAAAATTGTCTGTCTGCTACCTTAGAATCTCCACTGAATAGTTGTTTTTGAAAATGTTTAGGCTGAAATCTGGGTTTATTGTACGTGGATTGACGGTGCCAGTGGTGTTCGTGTGCATTGGGCTTGTTGGGACCAGTGTTATTTTTGTAAAACTAAATCTGAAATGAAAACAGACGACGAAGAAAACAATTTGTGAACTGAAATTGAAATGAGCTATATTTACAAAAAGAACACGTGACGACTTCATTCTGCGAAATGTACACATCACCACCATCTTTGTAGATTGGTAACCACAGCATCTCTTCTTTTAAAAGATGTCGCTCGCGGCTGCTGATCTGTCCCTCCCTTCCTTCATTGCGACCTCAGTGCTTATCGCTCGTGATGCATGTGGTGTGCTCTGCTAACTTAATTTAATAAGCATGAGCATACGCGGGATTTATACAGATTACTGACTTTTGGGTGTCACAGTCTGCTTCTCGTTAATATTTTAGGCATACTACTAATTTGCTTATCAAATTGTGGCCGAAAAGCCGGCGTCCATCATATAAAACTGTGCGAGTGTTTGCTGTTTTTTTGTAGCAATTTTGTAGCTACAGCTCTGGTATTGAGGTTTTGACAAGTAAATAATGTCCCCGCTCTGGAATTAATCCTGGATTTTTTTTTTCCAGGAGAACCTGCTTTTCAACATCTCCTCCAGCACTAAGACAATCCAGAGCATGAAAAGTAAGACCCGTGACCCTTTGTGTCTACCGTTCTGAATGCTGGTTAGACAAATGCCCTCTGACTTCACTTGGCTCAGTGTCATGTTTCTCTCTCCACAGGTCAATTTAACACTCTGTTTGAAAATCTGGGGAAACTGCAGAAGGAATTCCAGGACTGCCAGAGAAATAAAAGCACCATGGATAAAAAACTGTCTGACGATCTGTGAGTGAGCCCAGACCACACCGATAGCCCATTCTCTGCTCGTCTGGGCCCTTGAGGGCTGCAGATTTCTGGGGAAACTCTGTATACGGGGGTCAGAAAGGCTCAGGGTGATATAAACCTATCATTTATGTATCAATTTTTTTGGTTCCCTTTCACTCGGAGAACCTTGGAATCGTGGTAAGTCCCCCCCCCCGGTCACAGTGACCATGTCTCTGACTCTGTGCTGACTGCACTGTGTTTCATTGGCCAGGACGCAGTGTAAAAGCCGGCTTGCGGAGGAGTGTGTGGCGAAGGTGGTGCCAGCCAGGCCGGAGGCTGTGGAGGCAGTGAAGAAGACCCAGGGCCACCTGCAGGTACCTTCTGTTGTCCATTGCTGCTCTAGATCACCCCCTGTATTTGGACGAATTTCTGAACAACTACGGTGCCTAGAATTAATCATTGTCCTGTTACTGTCGTACATATGAGGTGTATGGACTGATCATCCTGAGATTCAGATACGTCATCCATGATTCACCTATAATATTATTGTATTAAGGTTAGACTGCAAAAGCATGTTTTTTCCCCTCTCTGATGACTTATATAACTTGTTTTTCACGAATGATTTGTTTCCAATGAACGAAGTATCCTTGTTCTTATGCGAAAGAATCCTTATTTTGGAATGCTTACCCTATCTAAGGACGCTTACTAGGTGTTCCTGGGTTTTGGAGGGGTTCACCCAGTATGTTTTGCACACCATTGGTCGGTATATAAGACACCTGCCTTGTCCTCTCTTATGAAGAGTCTTCAGAAGAGAAGAGAAAGCACTGCTCATTCCTATTTTGATTGAAGCTGTGCCTAGTGGCAGGAAGAGGGGAAAGCATTGCCCAAGGATACTTGTCCAATTATCTATGATCGAAAGTGCACCTAGAGGTCAGTGTGTGTAGGACGCCCACCCCATCCTCAGGAGTAGGGGGGGGTGCATTGATTATAGAAACTTGTCTTATCGCTTCTGATTGAAGCTGCAAACTGGACAAAACTGGAAATTAGACAGCACATTACCTGAGGGGAGGGGTGAGCCTGGCCAGCTCGTCCCCTGCCCGCACGCGGTGCCTAAATTTAGTATAAAAGAAGGGGGGAGATCTCAGTACTGACCGGAGCTCAGCCGTGGGGTAGAACACGCATCACCCGGCACCTTCTCGGGACTCACGTGTTGGTCTCCTGCCAGGACTGAAACGGGCACCGCAGTCTAAGAGTGAGGGTGGGTGATGATGGCACGTCTGAGTGTGAGTAGCTTTGCAGTGTCAATGTGTTAATTCGATCAATTATCACAATAACCATAATATCAATTTGCACTTTCTATTTATGCATGTTTTATTGTCACCTTTTTATATATGCCTATTATATAAGCATATAATCTCTTGTACTGGCTGTTTCATTATTATTAAGGATATATAATATTATTGGATATCACTTGTGATACAGGATTATTTTGCATTGCCTTTGATCCACTATTTTGGTACTGATTTTCATGCAATGTTGTGTTGTATTACATGTAATAAAGTGTTTTTAGAAGCAAACCTAAGTGTGGCTGTTTGCTCCTTCGAAAGCCCTATATCCCCCACACAGCACCTTAAAACACCTCCTCCACCCACTGGTTCCTCATGCTCAGGTCCTGCCCGTACCTGAAACATGTGAGAGCGTGACTTGCCTGCCTTTGTGCAGATGGGCAGTTTAATGCCATCCTGTGTGTGTCTGGCATTACTTACAGTTTAAACAGCTGTTTCATACCATCATATGCTGCCAAATGAGTTTTAGTACCCAAGATCAGTGCTGTATATCACTGTCCTTCAGGACCACCACCCCAAATACACACTGTGATAATTGTGGGACTTCTTTAGAATTTTTCTCTTTGTTTTTTTTAGCGTCTTATGCATGGCACTATTTGTGTGATGTAAGTCACTCTGCAGTGTTCTTCAAGTAATTAGAATGGGTCTATGTTGTATTTTGTCTCTGGCACTAAGTTCTTTTGTGTTCCCTCCCCATCTAGGCCTCCCCTGGTCTCACAAAAGCTAAAATGATTACGGGAGCACAGCAGGGGCTGGTGGAGAGAACGGGCCAGGATGACTCAAAGAAGCAGTCAATCCAGGAGCAGATAGACGTCCAAGTCTTCAAGCAGACCAAGCCAAATCCGACAGAGCTGGAAACCAACCACGTTGCGGACCAAGGTAAACAACAAGTTCCTTGTTTGTAAGATGACTTTGTTGTTTTACCTCTTTCCTTTATGTCATCCTGCTGGTTAGCTGCATAATTTTACATATGGCTGCAGAGAAATGCCACACCAGAGAGCGGCACAAGTGTAATAAAAGTACTGTCGATTGATCCCAGGGTGGTGGTGGCTCTGAGACGCTGTACGCGTTTCTTCCATCACTATGTAACACTGTTCAAATACGCTGTGTAAACTTGACACACACCACAGTAACACTTTGATACTGTCGCTCTATTTCCAAAAGAATATTTGTTGATTCTTAGTCGATTCATTCAACGTTTAGACGCATCCCAGTCTGACAAGGACACCATTACATACAACAAGCCGGCTCCTGCCAGGCCAGAGGACAAAGCGAAGGACAGCACTCCTCAGAAGAATGTGGTGGGGGTGGAGCTCGAGAAAAAGGATCCTAAAGCCATCGACACAAAAACAAACAAGCCGCAGGTCCTGGACGCGCATACAGTGGACCTTACATCTGATGGTGAGACCCCCGTCCCCTTTAATGTGCCGACCCAAAGTCTCATGTGAGTGGGAAGCTGCTATCCCACCCAAAAAAGCCACGACATCATAACATCTCAGCTGTACCTTTGATTACATTACACACTTAACATATATTTAATATAGTTTTAACAATACTGCACATAACCCGCATATTACACGATGTATACTTCTTAAATTAAGTCTGGAGATCACAATGAAGTTCATTTTGACTTTGGTTTTGATCTTACTATTGGGTGAAGAAACATCACCACTCTAAAAATGTCATTTCCTGATTTTGTCCCCCAGCTGTGGAGAACGGAAGGATGAATGAGGAGGATGATGGAGAGTATAACGGGGTGGAACCCAGTGCTGGCAGGAGGGATATGGACGCTCAGCTCCTTGGAAATACAGGTAGGGCCATTTCCTGGGGGGGGATAGTCCTTTTGGTTGCTGGGGGTCCTCGCCAGATCTCGGGGAAAATCGGCTCTCCTCCCAATCCCAGGTAAAGAACCAGGTCGCCTAGAGCAGGAAATGGAGGAGATGCTGGCAAATTACGACGGCAACGACGATAATGAAGGTGAATTGGAGGCGGACAAGCAGGCCGAGCTGTCTGAGGTGGCCAACGGATGAGGCAGTGAAGGATTTGCCCTCCTCAGGTATGCGGTGACTTGGTGGGTGAAGCCGTCCTCATGGCCGAAAAACCCACAGATTTTCTGAAATAGATCACTCCAGGAAACATGAATTTTTATGATCATTAAATAATGTGTTGCTACTACAGGAGCAGTTGGGAATGCAGATTTGGGGGGGGGGGCTGGATCGTAATGAGTCGAAACAGGCAGCTGCTCCATCACACCGTGCTTCTGGATAAAGGCTCAAACTGGAAGAGAAGACGACCTGTAAAAAGGAGAGGACCTGTGTAGGACCCCGACCGCAGCACAGGGCCTGTGCATTGCCTTCCATCTCTGGGCTGGCAACAGGAATGTATTTTTAAAATATAGACAAAATTCAGTTTTTACTGCTTTTAACTATGAAGATGAACTCTATTGTTTTAGAAAACACATTAGATGTTTGGGGTCAGTAGGATCTATAGAGAAACACAATGGAAAGAATATTGAATCTTACATTTATCATGAATTTATATAACTTCCATTTTTCTATGACTGTTCTTAGTAGCAGAAAGATGCCTTAACGTGTTCCAGTTGTCAGCTGTACTCCTGCCTTTCTGTCACTTTTTATTTATTTAACTTGGTTGAGGTTAATTATGTGTTATTTTTATTAACACTTAATTTTGAAGGTTTTTTTCCTTTTTATTCTGCTATCATAATGGATGTTCAGGGTTTTCTGATCCAGAGATCTTTTATCTTTTTACAGAATCGAAGTCATAGTTACGTTTTAGCATCCAGCACCTGCTGTTTTGAGTTCTGGCCTGAAAGAATGAGTTATTGCAGTGACTTCCAGCACTACGATTACTCATGCTGGTAGCTGGTGATGTAGCAGCAGTATGCAGATTTTCAAGTTCTATGAAATTTTATATATGTACATATAGTATGATAAATGAAATGGACCAGATTTTAGGCAGTTCTGTAGTCGTGATACAGCACTGGAACGAAGGAATGGGGTGCAGTTCTGGTTACTATAGTGAAACTCTTAGAGTGAAAGAGATCTTATTTAGGGCTTTGCTGTCTTCTAGCAGAGATGTTCTTCAGCATTGCAGGGATCACGGGATGAATTCTACATTTAGATACTATTTTGGAAATCTTATATCGTGTCTTTTCTTTTTGCTGAGAACTGGAAAAAAAGACTTGTCACAATGTCACTTTTCTAGTTTCAAGACTATAAAATAAAATCGTTGACTGATGATTTTTTTTGTTATTATATTGCTACATTGAGACATGGCAGGAGTAAAATACAAGTTGCAAGCATGTAACAGTTAGTTAGTTTCTGCCACCCTTTGTCCTGCTGGAGGTCACTGATGACCACTCTGCTCCATCTTCAGTGGGGGAATTTGCTCACACACACCACTCCCCTCCTCACTTGCTCCATTTGCCCAAGCCACAGTCCTGGAACTGTACGACAGTTCATGTGCAGAATTTGACTGAGCAGATTAATCTACGTGAGTAAAATCAGGCATTGCCAAATGAGAAATGGGTTCTCAGATTACGGTGACTCACTAGGGTCAGACAGGGATTAAATTAGGGCATATTGAAATCCATTAATACTTCAGTAATCTGCCCTCCATAGACAAGCTCATAAGAACAAGTAATGGGTGTAAAACATGGTTCAATTAAAAGAACTTTAAAACTGACTTACCTTTGGATGAATATGGTGTATATAAGAAGTCTACAAACACCTGTTCAAATGCCAGGTCCTTTTGACTTGTGATTCAAGGTAAAAATTAATTTAGTAAAATTTAACCTAATGGCAGAAGTCATCTTGTTTGGAATTTATACTGAAATACCATAAAAAAAAATCGGCCCACGAATGCCTCCCACGATACCAACCCTCCAGGTCCAGCCCCAAAGCATGATGTTGCCACCACTACACTTCACCGTGGTATGGTGTCCTTCTGATGATATATTTTGTGCAAAAACATCAGCATACCTTTTGAATTTTATGGTCAAAAACTTCACCCTTGGTCTCATCAGACCATAGCATTTTTCCACATGATTTTGGGAGACTAGATATGTTTTTGCAAAATTTAGCCAGGCTTGGTTTTTTTTTTTTTTTTAGTGAGAAAAAGCTTCTTTCTCCCCTACCCCATAGCTTAGACATGAATACAAGACATTGTTGTCACATGATAGAAGTAACTAGTATTTCCCAGAAATTCCTACAGTTACTGTAATGTTGCTGTAGGCCTCTTGGCAGCCTCCTTGACCGGTTTTCTTCTTGTCTTCTCAGCACTTTTGGAGAGATCATCCTGTTCTCGGTAGCGTCACTATTGTGACACAATTCCTGCACTTGTTGATTGTCCTCATTGTGCTCCGTGGTATATTTAATACTTTGAATATTTTTTATGCTTCTTTCCCAATTGATACCTTTCAACAGGTTCTTTGTGGACCATGACTTTTTCAGTAGGATGGACCCAAGCTGTCAGGAAAATACGACAGGAACAGCTGAACTTCATATGAAGTTGGTCACTTTGATGCCAGTTGTATGCTTACTACTATTTAACTTCTGATTGAATGTAATTGATTCTGAAAATACCTACATCCTTTTATATTTTCCATCCATCCATTTTCCAAACCGCTTATCCTACTGGGTCGCGGGGGGTCCGGAGCCTATCCCGGAAACAATGGGCACGAGGCAGGGAACAACCCTGGATTGGGGGCCAGCCCATCGCAGCCTGTTATTTTTTCCCCCATTAAAAGATTTTTTTCCACCTTATTTGTATAGATGGCGATTTCACAGAAGTGAAAAGTTTGACATGATGTATCTTGGTTTCATTATTTATATCACAAAAACTTGCCATTTTAACAAGGGTGTGTAGGCTTTTTATATACCCTGTATATAATTCTAGCAGTATAACTATATGGTATTGTTCTTGGTAAAATTCCCAGCTGGTTAAGGAGGTAAATACACTGTAAGCTCAGTCTTCCATCATCTTATATCCTTTTTCTTTCTACTCCACTGGCAGCTGATTTCATTTTCCCAAGAGACCCTGTACCTGCCTCATGGACAAGGAGCAGCTTTCTTTTTGATTGAGCCACATTTCAGTTGCGGACACGCACGCACACACACACACACACACGTACACATTGGGTTCATCACATTTTATTTGTTTGCTGTCTGCTTCACACTCGCAGCTAACTGATGCAGAGTGTCTCGCTGGACAGTACATTGGTGTGCGGGGAAATCCAGTAACCAAGGATGACTGGGCCAGGGACCCTGGGCATATTCCCACTCCTCAGCAGGGGGTGGGAGCACTGGAACCAGCAGGACCGACACCCCCCTCCACACTTCAAATGATCTTCACCACTGGGAAGTATTTGTGCGCTGAGAAGTCGAACTCTGGAAGGGCCTGCAGGCAAGGTGGGGAGCGGTTAGACCAGACATGGAGAGGATGAGGCCCAGCCTGCGTAGTGAATTACTAGTGGCGTTTTCAAGCTCTATATGCAAACTACAAATAGAGCGTGTTTCTCCGCTCATGGATTAATCATCCCAAGAGATTAAGTTCTGGTTACTTCAATGTGGGGTGGACTTTCCATGAGCTAGAAGAATTAATTATCATTTCATCTTCAAACTACTAATTAATTAATTCTGTTTCCATGGCAATTCTGTGAATTCAAGCCAACCTAAAGCAAACATCAAAACATTTTTGCAAAATTACCAAAATTTGAATGCATAAGCAAACGATGTCCATTAACAGCGTCTCGATTTGCATCTTAAAAATGTACACAATGTAGGTCAACTACTGGCGAGATGTTCTATGGTTTATAGCCAAGCACCCCATAAAACACTATCCATAACTCAAAATCAATCCTGTCAGCTCAAATTCACTTTTTATTTACAGCTAGTCAGAAGAGAACATTGATACTATTGGAGGTGGTGTAGAATGTAACGATGTAATGAATATGCTAGCCAGCTGGACGGTATGCTAACATGACAATACCTGTGGATTCTGGGAATAACAACATGCGCAACATCATGACCAAAGCTCTCGCTTTGTTTACATGCAGGAAGGAATACAGTTTGTTTGCTGCTTGTACCTTGGTTTCCTTTTTGTGACCCCCTGCTAGCAGTTTCATTACCACAATGTTGGGTTTAGCTACTTTGAGAATTCTGTTCACCTGGGGGGAAGAGACGCAGAAGTGGAAATGTAAAGGATTAAATAAAACTTTTATTTACATTTAAGAACAAAAAACTATGTACGCTGAACATAAATTAATTTGAAGTACAAAAGGTGCAGCCCTAATACCTGAAATGCTTTTTAGACTGACTGCTAGAATTCTGACACCGAAATCAGAGAAATGTAGTTACCCACTAGAATGATTACAGCATAACCAACCTGACCAGCTCACCAGAGTACTCAATGATGACCTGAAACCTAACCTAGAACACTCCATGATGGCCCTTTGCTTGCCAATTCATACACATTTCATTTTAATTTTGTATTTACATATAATGTTTTGGTGAGATGAGATTTTACAAGTATAATATCTTTGTTTACCTTGGTCAAAACGTGTATTATCTCAGGCAGTGCACTGGCATAGAAAACAGTCTTGCGTTCTGTTCAATTTTAAGTACTACACTCTTTTTTCCACTTGAAAACTCAACCTAAAGTATGTTTCACATACATCCTTTTCTGAAGAAATCTGGCAAGTTAAACCATGCATTTACAAAACTGCCCCAGTGTAATTTCCAACATGCTCAATTCAGGAGTAGCCTGTCCCATGGATGAAGCAGAAAGGCCTTATGAAGGCCTACCTCCGGGTCAGGGCTGGGCAGGTTCTCCAGGATCAGCCTGGCCTGCTGGAAATGTTTACTGGCCGCCATGTACAGGTCTGCTGATTGGAGTGCAGGGCTGTACTTCTTCAGATCAGACATTTCCTGGACGGGACACACACAGATATGCAGGGTAGTCAATCAGTTGAGGGTTTGGTAGTAACCTCAGTAAACACCGTGCTGATTATCTCATCACATCTGCATCACTGTGAACACTCAGGCAAACCACAGGGATGTCACTGTGAAAGGTGTCACTGGTTAAATAACACTGTGCATGAAGGAGACACTATCCAATCTCATGCCCTATGATGTTCCCCAGGGACCTGCGACCAGGATAAGTGGTTAGAAGGTGGACGAATGGAAGGAAGGGTGAGGTATCTCAGAGGGAGGTCAGCACGCATCTGAGGTTCAGTACCTTGAACTGTATGTAGTGCACAGGTGGGGGCGTGACCACGCTGTTGAAGGGTGCAAAGCGATGCTCGTAGCGGACCTGCTCGCTGTCCAGCTCGAACTTAGGCTTGCGCACCTTCCCGTCCATGTCCAGGGCAATCATCGTCTGCGCAGAGGGAGAGCCTTAGCGTGTGGGACGGCATGTGTGAGAGCACGCATGGAAACGTGCGCGTCTCCACGTTACCTTGTACATTCCGGCACACATGTTCTGGTATGCCTGACTCATCGTGATCTCGCGGCTCAAGGGACGTGCTGTGCGGGGGGAAGGGAAATGGAAGTGAGGTTCAGTGTGTGAGTGCGCTTAGCGGCCCCTAGGGGGTGCACTGCTCCATCTATCATGCATCAGTTCCTGCTCCTGGATAATCCCAGGCGCCCTGTCACACTATGAGTGCAGTATCTGGGGAGGGGATCCACCCAGACACTTTACCTTTTTTCTTCTTCTTGGACTTCTTGCTGCTACGGCCCTTCTGCTGCTCTTCCAGAATTCGCTCCTCTGCCATCTGGGAGCTGTCCGCTCGACTCAGTGTGGACATGAGCCAGGCGTACAGGAACTCCGACAGGTACCTGACACACACACACACACACACACACCAGTCAGCCAGGAGTACAGGGACTCCGGGAGGTACCGGAGACACATCCGATACTTGTCAGCAGGTAGTTAGTACTCACTGGCAGATATAGCAGTACTCACCAGTAGATATAGTAGTACTCGTGCATGCTGTAGAGCTCCAGCTCAAAGCCGCTCAGCAGGTACTGGATCATGATGCGTAGGTTGTGGTACAGGATCCATGTTCCCAGGCAGGCCAGATGCTGTCTCTGGGGCTCCTGCTTCACCAGCATGCTGTGCAGGGCAGCGTCCATCTTCTCGGCCTTGGGGGATGGAGAGCAGACGTTGAGGGGTCACGGGGGGGGGCAGGCTTGACGGGAAGGTAGGGGGGACAGACACACGCACCTCGTCCTGCAAGGTGGCAAACTCCTCCAAGATGTGGCCCAGCTTATCCCGCTGCCGGGCCCGGTTATGGCCATGGATCTGGATGAGGCTGCAGAACGGCTGCGGGCAGAAGGACAGCATGCAACACTGCGTCACTACCAGCATCTCGAAGACAATGCAGAGCTCGCTGACTGAAACATCCAGTCCATCCCCAGTAGCACAGGACTCGGGGACTCACTGGACAGGATGCCCACCCATCACTGGGTACACAGTTACACTTATGCTATGGACTGTAGGAGAATCTCCTTACTACATGTTTTAACTGTGGCACAAAAAGCAGAGAAGACACACACAGTGCTAATAACTGAGGCTTAATGGAACAAAATTAATAATAAACATATGAAGTTGAATAAGGTCATGAAATAATACATCCTGTTTACTGGACAAGCAGCTAGTAATTTTCCGTTTTCAGTAAGCCATGTGTTGGGGTTGGAATTAATAAAAGATAAGAAGTTGTAACACTGCAGGAGAATGCGGTTCTTGTGCTACATCCTACTGTACATTTCATTCCCTTCAGTTTTATGTTTGGACACAAGCATGGCTTATTTTCACTTCTAAGAAAGTAATACAATTTGTCTTATGAGGTACGTTATGCTCTAAAAAATCATTTTTGGACATTTTAGCCCAGAAAAATTAAACGAATCAGTGATCAGAATTCAATCCAAATAAAAATTGCTCAGATATTTGCAATTGGCATGATTAGCAGCTGACAGTAGTGTGGTGGTTTCATTCACTACTACTGTACGCATTGTTTAATGCACCAGGGATCGTGCAAAATTCAGCTTAAATCCAAATACAGTGCAATCTGAAGAAAAAGACACATGGTCACGCGCGGACAGTACTCTGGAGCAGTGAGTGACGAAGGAGTCGATGTAGTCTTTGGCCTGGGGGTTGTTGTACAGACAGCACCTATGGGGAAATGGAAAAGCGTGATTGGAGCAGCCTGGCAAGACACGGGGCGGTCAGCGCCAGTTAAGGAGACAGCATGAGTCAGCCAGTGATGACGAGCGGAGAGAAGCTGGTGCCACTCACTTCGGGGAGAGCACTGGGGGGCTCACGAAGCTCCTCAGGGCATCCTTCATCATATCCTGCATTAAATGGGTCCCAAACACTTTCTTATTATCAATCAGGAACGTGGTCTGAAAGAGAGATGCGATTTTAAACGAAGAGCTCAGCATCCTGTCTTTAACCTGGAATGTGTACATACCAAAATACGTGGGCTTACCCGCATAGCATAAACTAGCATAAACTTTCACACTTTAGCGACACCCCAGCCCCCACCAGAACAAACCCATATTTTCCTAAAAATAGTTCTGACCACATGAGCAATGTAATGTGCATGTATGGTTGGCGAGAACGTTAGCATGACTCCATGTGAACACGAGCAACACTAAGCATTCACAAAACGAGGCCATGGGGGGGGGGGGCTGCTAGAAATAATACCAACCTGGAGGAGAGACCTGGATAGGACGCAGGGCGACTGCTCACTGAACTCACAGAAGAAATCCTGAAACAATCACAATCACACACACTAAGCCAGTTACAGGCTCAAATGCCATCAGTGATGAGTATGAAGAGTGCCGTGTAGTGGGTGTGGCTAATGCACTGTACCAGCAAATGCTTTCCTACATGACCTAATAGAGTATCCATCACAAACCCAATTTTACAGTATAATGATGATAATATATAGAGAAGTATATTCATAACACCTAATGCAAAGAATAATCCAGAAAGCGCCCCCTGACTGGCAGCTGGGGTACTGTGATGTGTCCAATTAAAATGCCTACCAGAATCCCATGCAGGTTGGTGGTGTTGATGACCTCACACACAGTCTTGATGCGGTCGATCAGCTTACTGAAGTAGTTGACCATCTCCTCTCTCTTGATAATCTTGGCGTAACGGGGGAATGTGGGAGGCAGCAGCCTCTGGTTCACCAGTGGCTCAAAACCCATCATTATGGGATGATCTGAAGAGGGAAACCAGGTTCCAAATAGAACAGAACCCCACCGTATGAGAAGCATCCAGATGAGAGACTTGGAGGTACAGTGAAGTGGTCATCACAGACTTAACAAGAGGTTGATGTTACCCATAATACCCATAACACCCTGTGTGTTACCCATAATACCCATAACACCCTGTGTGTTACCCATAATACCCATAACACCCTGTGTGTTACCCATAATACCCATAACACCCTGTGTGTTACCCATAATACCC
>JABFEA020000043.1:20169955-20187467 GCA_019775915.2 Cyphomyrus plagiostoma
TGTTACCCATAATACCCATAACACCCTGTGTGTTACCCATAATACCCATAACACCCTGTGTGTTACCCATAATACCCTGCACAGAAGCTGTTGGTATCAGTTTTGGAGGATTCCCATACCTCCTTTGGTAGTGTCGTTCTGTGACTGGACGCCATGGTGGAGGGTGGAGTGGATCGCGGGGAGCAGGTCGGCCGCCTGGGACATCAGCTTCTGGGCCTCGCTCACGGAGCTGGTCTGACAGAAGCGAAGATCTGCTCATAAGCGGCACTCGACAACAGTCAGAGGAGCGCTGCTATCACCCGGGAACAGCCACCGTAACCAAAGTGACACCTACTCCTCTCCAAAGGGAAGGTTAAGTATAAACATGTGACAAATCAGTACACAGAGCTATAGGAATTACTGGCTTCATGAAAGATGCCCACATATTGTGGGTTAGAGAGTCCGTCCTACAGCAAGCACAGTAGCAAGTAACGGTTATTTATCTAATACTTCATCTTAATGAATTACATTGTTCAAAAGAGGTTAAGATAATAAAGTAATTCTAACAAAATAGATTGTTAGAATCTTATTGTAGAACCCCGGCCCGAGCTCACTATGCCTGCCTTAATGTTCCTTGGTCCCTGTCAGAGTGACTATGGGGTCTCACCTCTTTCTTTGTAAAGGCGATCAGTCCAGTGAGTAGCAGCCGAGTGAACTTGATTCTGCTGAACAGTGCCAGGCACTGCTGGTGCTGGGGGAACACAAATCGACAGGTGTGAAGCATCGGTGGGCATGACTCACATCAAACAGACTGCCTTTCCCCACCCAACGCAGCAGACCACCTTAAGCAGTAATGACATTTCACACTATGGACTCCGTACTAAAGGCAGCCGTACACATCAAACGACGTCCGGACAAAACAAATTCAAGAACAATCTGCTGCGTATTTATGCTGCGTTCCATTTACCTCGGAGGTCGGAACAGGGAATGACATCGCATACAAGTGTTCTGGTACAGAAAGTCAGAAAGCCATTAAGCAGTACCAGGGACCCTTTTCAAAAAGCAAGCTTTCTTCCCTAGTTAGATAACTTGTCAGATTTAATTTGCCCCAATTTAAATGGCCTTTATCTTCGTTGAGACTACCTTAAATCCGACAAAATGTCTGCCTAAGCAGGAAATCATGCTTAATGAGATGGGCCCCAGTTCTAGCCTGGTTAATTGTTAGCGATTATTAACAATATCAGTGGATAACAACACACTACATGGTATTTTGTGTAGCCACAGGTAGCAGTTGGATAGTACTGTATGCACAACTGATTTAAGGAGCCACAAATAAGATGTAAGTGCTAACAAACATTTACATTTTACATTTACAGCATTTGGCAGACTCCCTTAACCAGAGCGACTTACATAAGTGCTTTAAGACTCTACAATGAATGTTCTAGCTGAATACTAGTCCGATACTAGCTGAATAAGCCTATGAATACCAGTCAATCTAACTCTTGGGAAAGTGCAGGGTTTTTTTTTTTTATAAAGGAAAAGAGCTCAGAGTATAATACCAGAAGTGCTAATTCAGGTATTTATGGAAAAGGTGTGTTTTAAGTCGTCGTTTGAATACATTCAGTGACTCAGCTGTTCGGACATCTAGGGGAAACAGTATAAAACTACAGCTGTCACTTCTGTTAAAAAAGGGTGCAGCCATCTTGAATTCTAAGCTGAGGGTTGTGTAGAATCCCCTGAGCTCACGAGTCAGAATTCCACATCAAGGGGCGTTCCAGTTGAAATGTCCGACTAGGAACTCGGAATTTGTGAGTTATGAGTTCAAATAGAATGCAGCATTACTGGCCCATCTGAAAAGCATTCTGGGAAGCGTAAGAATCTAATCACATCTAGTCAAATGCATCTGCTTTTTGCGCAAAGTGGTATTTATCAGCTGGATTATTATAATGAGAATTAAACAATGAAATCAAGCTGGAAACTAGAGGCATTATTCTCCTTTCAAAGTCAAGATGATTTACTCAAATAATGAGAAGCTGGATCCAAAGTCACTTTTCATCAGCTGTACATGCGCATTTTCAGACTGTAATCGGTAATAAGGGACCTGCCAGTCAGAACTTTTGGGCACCTCCACCCAGCTGCCCCCATTTACAGAGAAATACCCCCATAGGTCACGCCAGACATTGCTAGAATGGCTCTCTGTTCTTCTTAGTATTTCTCCTAGAAACCAACAGAAAATTCCCAACCCTGCTTTCCTATGTCTCTGTTAACCCCATGGTCCAAAGGACAGACAGGTAGAAAGACGGCCTCTTACTTCCAACTCCACCTCCGGGTCCCGCTGCTCACCCTGGCGAATGCGTGTGCTCTGTGAGGGAGGAGGGTAGAGGGGCAGGGTTGGCATGGGGGAACATCAGGCTAATCAGGCAACTGAGCAGGATTGTGAAGTATTTAAAGGCAAGGTGCAACTGGCACAGGATTCGCTACTGAAGAGAAAGTACAGAACTAAGGGTTACAATTATAAAAGAGCAATGTGATGGGTCATAATAATGGGAGGGTGTAGGTGCTCTGTGATGTGCTTAAGTGGAGCGAACACCAGATTTAGGGCCTTAACTCTTAACCCCTGTCTGTCAGTGTCTGGCAAAGGGCACCTTTGCAGTCATCAGAGCTGGCTAACCATCCAATCCTGCATTTAGTCTAATTCCTGAGTGCAATCCCACATGATCCCCAAGCCCCGGAACGGCAAACAGAGCTGCTTCTCATTCTCCTCAACAAGCAAGCACTTTGCTTCATAAAATAAAAGTATTTAACGGATCTCTCCATTAGGCACATGAGCAGTTACTATTTTGCAATTATGATTTGATGGTATTTCTGCTGCTGGGCCACGGAGTGTACCTTCACTCTCCTCTGCAGGTCGTCTTCTACATCCTTCAGCATGCCTGAAAACGAGCGTGCAGACATTACTACACTGACCATGGCTGCACTGCTCAGGGAATTACACATCAAAATGAACTTCATGATAAATGTCACTGTTCCAAAGAAGACGACAGTCTACAGTAGTACTGAGAATTGGCCCAGAAGGGCTCTAGGACCCTTAACAGCAGTTCTTAATCTAAACAAACCTCAAAAAGCCCATTTCATATAAAGTTATAACTAAATTGCATTGGAAAGAAATCATTAAACAATTAAATTAATAATAATTGTAATAATACTTATTTACCATACACTATATGGACAAATGTATTTGGGCACCTGGCCATTACACTTACAGAAACTTTTATGACATCCCATGCTAAATCCTCAGGCATCAGTATGGAGTTGGTCCCCCCTTTGCAGCTATAACAGCTACCACTCTTCTGTGAAGGCTTTCCACAAGATTTTTGAGCGTGTTTGAGGGGATTTTTGCCCATTCATCCAGAAGAGTATTTGTGAGGCCAGACACTGATGTTGGACATGAAGGCCTGGCTCACAATCTCCATTCTAGTTCATTCCAAAGGTGTATGATGGGCTTGAGGTCAGGGCTCTGTGTGGGCCAGATAAGTTCTTCCAAACCAAACTCCCCCATCTATGTACGTAACCATGACTGCATGGCTAGGTGCTTGATTTTATACACCTGAGGCAAGGGGTGAATTCAGTGATTAAGAGGTGTGTGCCAGTACGTCTGTCCATATAAATGTATGTCAATCACCATGAAATCAGACTGATTACCAGGGCTGAGCAAGGACTAATGGTGCTTTTCCACTGGCATACTGGAAACGAGCTGCCCCCAAGCCTTACCACGAAGATGCACTAATTACAGCCTAGTTTCAAGTAACTTTGGTTTTCCACTGCAGAAGCATCAGCTCAGTAAAGGCACTGCCTGGGCTGGAGAGCGACAGTGATGTAAAACCGAATAGATGGCTCTTTACTGTTCACTCCATGCACATGAAGATTTACTATGCACTAATTTCTGCTAGCAAGTCTGTGAGAATTGATATCTTATGTTAGCATCATAATATAACATTGTGAAAATTGCATTACGAATCCATTCCGTTCAGCTATTCTATAGTACTTTTTTAAGCAGGTGGTTGGACATTTTCAAGTTCCGAGTTATCAGGAATCCATCAATACATCAAAATGTGTGATACTACTAATAACAAACAATATATAGTATATGCCCTTTTTTCCTTCAGATTATCAAATGCATATTGATGCAGATCACTAGTATCTCCCTGCATTTCAACCAATAAGACTGTGGTGTTGCCACCAGCTACTAAGCAGGGCCATACCGGCATGAGTACAGCTCGGTTCTTGGTGGCAGTGGAAAAGCTCCATAAAACTCTGTACCGATGAGCTGAAAAGCAAAGATCACCTGTTACTCGTAGGTCAGTCACATTGTTTGCCATTTTAAAACCGTACGTCATCGCCTGGAAATCCTCCTGTGAAACATAAATGATTTCAGATGGTTAAACAACCACAAATATTGGAAGGCTGCAATGCCTATAGCAGTGTTTCTTAACCCAGTCCACTGGGACCCTCCGTCCATGTTTTTGCTCCCTCCCAGCTCCTGTAAATGTATACTGTCTGGCAGGGAGCAAAAACACGCACTGTCTTGGTGTCTCCGAGGACTAGACTGAGAAACACTAGTCTAGAGGTTTAGACAGCCTGCTTAGCAACTACAGAATGTAAAGTATACATTTTATATAACAATAAACTCAAACAATCAATACTGTTGTACTTCTGCTGTACATCTTCTATACTCACATATACTCAGGACCAGAGACTGAAATAAAAATTCTGCATAACAGAATGAATCCAGGCATGAATTAAGCAGATTCTCCGTAAGCCCAATCAACAGAAGCTGCGCTGTCGGATGCCAACCAATGGGCAATTTTAGTGTTTGCCTTGTATTAATATTAGCCTAATATAATGAGACCAGGACTGAGGTTACATATAGACAAGGGGAGCATGAGGCTGATGTGAGGCTGGGAATGTAGGAAGCAGCAGGAGATGGTAATGGCTTGGCATCAGTGGTGCCGGAACAGGCAGGTGGCCTCAAAAGGGGAATCAGAAATGACGGTGCCAGGATTCTCTCTGGATATACCTCCTCAAACACGGCGGCCTTGTTGACCTTCTCGCGGGCAATGTCGCAGACCTTCAAGATACCCAGAGCGAAAGCCTTCATGGCCGAATCCTGGATGAGGTCAGGGTTGTGGACATACAGGCAGGTGAACACCGTCTGAGCCAGGGAGTGGCCCTCCAGCCATGTGATCTGTAGTGACCAATAGCATCTCAGCAACAATGTTCTAGACAGTTCCTGACTCTCCACCAACAGGGAAGAAAAAAGTCAGACCACAAGCATAAATTATCAGACGAAATTACATTTAATTATGAAAAATATATGCAATCGGCCCTGGGTATCCATGGGGGACTGATTCCAGGACCCCCCTAGATACCAATGCTGCTTATATAAAACAGCATATTATTTGCATAAGATCTGTGCATCATCCTATATCCATCTCTAGATTAATTATAATAAATGCTATGTAAATAGTTTTAATGCTGCACTGTCCTGATAAAAGTCCTGATAACAGGCTACAGCAGGGTATGGCTACACATGACTTCATTCACATGGATTCAGCGCAGTGCTCAAAGGGCAGCAAATTCATGCTTTTGCTTTTGGGACTTTCTGGAATCTCTTTAAATTTTTTTTGATCCATGGTTGGTTGAACGTGCACATAGGGAAGCCGTGGATGCAGAGAGCCGATTGGAATATAAAATAACACAGACTAACCAGACAACAGAAGCAGGTGTCCATAATCCCGATGAGTTCGGGCAGACTCAGATCGCTCACCCGGATGGCTCCATCCTATTGAAGAAGTGAGGAATTTGTTTAGGCATTTCCTGATACCTACTTTGATTTCTATAGGGAAGTAAAATTTGACCAAACAGATGGTGAAAGTTTGTGTTCTGTCATCCACATAAAAAATATGCAAGGTCGTCATAGTTAAGGTATTCCAAACAAAAACTTGAACTAAAACGGCTTAAAATAGACTCAGTGGCATGTAAATAAATGATTTTCTTTACTATTTTCATGTGTTGTGGCTATTATCCACTTTTCAAAGTAACTTCAGTGGCTGCCACACCTTGACTGCTTGCTCAAAGTTCAGGACCTTCCTGTTGACCTGGTTCCCAATCATGCCGGCATCCATCTTGGGATCCATCATCTCAATAGCGGACATGGCTTCAAAGAGGCCAAAGCTGCCAATGAGCAGAGGCACGAGCTTTAACTCTGACGTCGATTCACCAGCAGACACTGTCTACAAAAGGCCAACACCTGCCTCACAATGCATTTATTCAATTAAAGTATATGATTGGAAAAACAAAGATGGGATCCTAAGTGCAACCATCTGCTCAGCTTGCCTTTGGGTAGTCTCTAGCCCAGAGTAGGTTCTTTGCCAAGAAAAGACTGCTGACTCTGTTCACGTACTTTACCAATGCATGATTAATTGAAACTGAGCAAGATGAACTGAACACAAGTCACATGGTCACACCTGGATACGTGAGATTCAGAGTACTCACAGTTTGTCATGAAGAAGCTCCCCAAGATTGAGCTCTGGGCAAAAAAAAAAGGAAAAAATAAGAATGTAAACAACGTACTGTCAAATCCACTGAACACAAAGCAATCACGTTATGGTGCAGTATGACACTTACATAAAGACCATTGATAACTCTGGATGTCAGGCAATGGAAACTCTAATAATTTGAGGGCTGCATCAGCGTTTCCATTTTGGGAAACGAAAGCAAGTATGGGATGCCAGAAAAAACAAAGCCGAGAAGCTGCTGGAATTATTTTGCTCTGATGTTCAGTTTTAAGAAACAGCAAAGAATTGACATTCTGAAGAGCATTTCCCACGGGAAAGCCACATTCAGGTCACTGCCTCTACAACACAAGTCCCCCTGAGCAGTCATTAGCTTACACAAACAGATCAGCATAAAGAGGAACACTCCAGTCAAACGATCCTATACCTTTACACCAGCTGCTAACCGTCGCCACCCATAAACCACTATATACCTTTGCAGGCCCCTTTGAAGTCCTGAGTGATGTCCACCCAGTTTGCATTGTTCTTCATTTTTTCTGGGATACCCAGTCCCCAGCCAGCTTCATCCTCCTCCATCGATGACTTCATCACCATGGCGAGAGCTGGAAACAGATCCATCAAGTTCACTGGCAAAACAGGAACTAGTATTTGTGACCGACATGAGGACCACTATCAGGAGGTGAAAAGAAACAAATCGTTTTTTATCAACAAAGCAAATTTTAATATAACCGAGATGCATTATTTTATATACGAGTTAACATTCTAACAGAACAATAAACAACAATTTCTATTTAGGGCAGTGCGGTGGTGCAGAGGTTAGCGCTGCTGCCTCACAGGAAAAAGGTGCAGGGTGCAGGATCCTGGGTCCCTTCTGTGTGGAGTTTGCACACTCTCCCTGTGTTCATATGGGTTTTTGCCAGGGGCTCTGGTTTCCCCCCACAGTCAAAAAGCAAGCAGGGAAGGTTGATTGGCGAGTCTAAATTGGCCCTGTGAGTGTGTGGACCCTGTGGTGTGTTGGCTCCCGGGATAGGCTCCGGGCCCCCCGCCACCCCAGTGGGGAATAACCGGTCACAATAATGGATGGATGAATTTCTATTTAAAAAAAAAGATACTGTTGTTAGGTATGAATTTAGATGATTGTAACACTTTACATTAAGTGCACCTCCATAATGCATTCATAGAACATTCAACGCACCTTCATAGTGCATTCATAGAACATTCAACGCACCTTCATAGTGCATTTGCCAAACATTCATAAGAAGTATACTTTAACATCCTAACATACTGTAGCAGTTTTATATATACTTTAATAACATTGTATAATAATGATTTGTGTTATCATATAATGTTTGTTATTAATGTATATTAAAACTTAAGTATGTTAGGATGTTAAGATATACTTACATGCTACTTATGAATGTTCAATGAGTGCGTTATGTAGGTGCATTTTGATTTAGTGTTCTATGAATACATTATACAGGCAATATGAATGAGAAGTTAATGTAAAGGGTTACCAAATATTTTTTGTGGTACAGCAGAAGCAAATGGACTGTTACTTTTAACACTCGATAAAACCAAAGAAAAAACTGTAAATGTTTCACTACGGCGGAATACGGGAATAACTTGATATGAATGTATATTGCGTGAAAATGTGAAAAGGTAATTATATAAAACTTCAAAGCCGGGTATTTGACAGTTGTTACAGAAATATCGCGAAACTACTTGTATGTTTACAATCCAACTAAGGAAATGTTATTAGCGAAGACAAGACTGATATCAATATCTAAAGGATGCAAATTTACAAATACCGCAACAACTGACAGTTTAGTAGCAATTAATTTGGTTCTAGCACGCGGTCCTTCCCAAGAACTGTAGAGCACAGTGAAATGGAGCAGACTTGAATGCCATAAACCAGATTACCTAAACTGATTATTTTATCATTGTAAAACAACTTACTGTTAACTCACTGTTCTCAGAATAATCTAACAGCTAATTAACTGTCCAGTCTAATGCGACAGCCAACAGGATGATGTTCGTGGTGCTATTGCTACTGTTCCAATGGTTTGACGAAACGATAAGAATCACTGTGTTTTACGTACAACATAAATAGGATAAATATATGCGATCGACAACACAATAAATACTCGCATACGCACCAAGCTAGCTGTTCTGTAGCTGCTTCGACCCCTTCTACAATCCACAGTACAGCATACGACAGGCACTACGAGGCAAGAAAATAATCTACCATAGTTTAGTGCATTGTGGGAGTCGTTGTGCCCAATACCACAAATAATATGTCCACTGAACGGTAGAAATAGCACCCGTGAACATCTTTTCCCATAATCCCCAGAAAATACGTCACATTTAAGAGCCGAGAAATTGTAACTTTGAAACCACATATTCCATAATTCCTTAGTGACCAAAGTCTCGCGTTGATATGTATTGACAGCGAGCGTTCTTGGAATGGGAGTGTTTGTATCGTAACATCGCGGCAGTTTCTTGTGTACAGTGGGCGAAAACTCTACCTTTAATGTGACGGTACTTCCTTCCTTCCCTCCCTAAGCGGTTCGTATGCATCCCTGCTTTACTCGTCTGCACAGTCGTATGTTTACCGATTTCTGTCTGACTGAGCTTGATGGGCAGCTGGGTGAAATGGCAAGCAGGTACAGCCCTTGCTATGCTCCCGGGCTAGTGAGCCTAAGTTACCCTCAGATTGCGGCGATTGCATGTCAGGATAACCTGACGGCAAATTTTCAGGCCCGGCTGAGGTGACAGTTCATCCGCCAACTCCTTCACTTACCAGGGGCGTAACGCTTAGTGGCGCTCAAGACATTTGGGGACATTTAAACGGGCATTTAAGCTCGATTTCTGAAATGCAAAGCGGGAATTGCGTGGACTCGTTGTTTTTCTGTTGCCTGAAAGCTTGAAATAGTCACGAGTTTTATTGCTGGTTTATAAAAAAAATGTTGTTATTTTTGGGTTTCTTGATATTTCGAGCAGCAGGCATCGTGGTCAGTTTCATAAGCCTTAATATTCCCAAAACTCGAATGAATAAAAATATGCAAATATTTCGATGGATATTTCCCAAAAACAGTTTAATGTGTGTTTTGGAAATGGCTAACTGTAGTGAAATGCACAGTATATTTACTAAATTTTGTGTGCATCCGCGAAGCTACTTAAGCTATTGCTTAACGTTGTTACGGTTAAATCTGGACTTGAAATTAATTTTCGAATTTCTGCGAGAAATATGTTTTAATGAACTAAAATTCAGCAATCTATAGTGTGTCTATATAATTACTTCCTTTTTCGGGGCTTCAAGTAAAACGCAATGCTGTTGATATTTTACTATTAGAATTTTGGCATTTTAAAAAAGTGACAGCTTTGAACAGTAACAAAATTTGGTATCCCTTTCCGTAAATATGAATGAGTTATAGATGGCACAGTGGGATTCGGTTTGTTTGTTTACCAGATATTTATCGTTAATCCTGTCAAGTTATGTTTGTGAGGAAAAAAGTTGTCAATTATCTAGATTTTGTCACAAATGTTTAATAAACTAATTTCCATTTAAGTCAAAATAATGAATTAAGACGGATATTTAACAAAAGAAGCAGACCACATCTTACACTGCCATGTTCAACACATAGGTTAAACAGTAATGGTCATTGATCGAAAAAAGTATGTGATCTCCTATTGGCTTTATTGGCAGCAACCTCAACCAAATGCTTTTCTGTAACTGCTTATCAGACCTGTGCAGTAGTCAGGAGGTATTTTGGACCATTCCTGTATATGAAACTATGATGTATATTTTTGAGATATTCTGCTTGAAAGGCCTGCTTCATTTCACACCACAGCATTGTAATGGGAATGAGGTCAGGACTCTGACTTGTCTGTTGTAAATTAAAGCTGCCTGGCTGTTGACTAGCTACTAACACCCCGCTGCAGAATTTTCTCATACATCTTGGAATCCTTCCAGGCTCTGAGGCTGCAAAGTGGCTCCACACCATTACGCTCCCTCCACCATCCTGTAGTTAGGATGAGGTTTTGGTGCTGGTACCTAACATTGTTCCAGTAGTGCTGCGGGCCTTTTGGCTGGCAGCAGTGTTTCTTTTCCGCAAGAGTGATCGTCTCTGTGGTAACCCCCCCACCCCAAACAACACCCCTGCTCGGCATTATTCTTATGTAATCTCATGCTTACAGGCATTTTAAAGTAAAAGATATGCTTGATGATCCTTAGCTGTCACCCTAGAGTGCTTTGTCATTTCTTGAAGGCTCTACGTTTTGACCTTGCTGGAAAGCAGCAACCATGCTGAATTGCTTCCATTTTTGAGCTATCTGCCTGACCATGCGCTGATATTAGAGATCCTTTTGCGACCTTGTCCTACCTTGTCAGCCTCAACAGTTTTTTTTTCGAGGTCTGCTGACAACTTTTTTGATCAGGACGTGTTTCACTTGAACAGAATTCTGTTGTGAATAGCAAACTACCAAAACTGTTTGTGTTTTTATGAATAGACTGGAAAACCTGACTCCAGTTACCCTCTTATGAAGACAGGTTCACAAACCTTTTCATCAGTTAACTTGTTTTAAATGATTTGTTCAATAAAGATATGGCAGTGTAAAGTGTTGTGTGTTTGTTAAATAACACTCTTTGTTATTATGACTGTCATAAAAAAAAAAAATAAGGTCACGTTTTAAGAGCTAGTCATACAGAAGTCCAGATAACCCCAATGAGTTTGTAAAACTTTTCTCACAACTGTGCCAGTGACAAATGAAATTTAGATATATGTTGGACCATCTTACTTAATGTCCAGGAGATGGTGATGGTAATTTGTGGTATTCTCATAAAGTGTTTAATGGTTTGATTTTTTTTGCAGGCCGTAAGCGATGGCGAAGTGATCATAGGGAGACATGAATAAGCCCAAAATGACTACTGAAAAAGGGTAAGAACTGTATTTCCCCTCATCGTCTTAAGTGGCAGTGGATTCTGCGGTGTGCTGTAATGTTTCAGGTATAGGTGTAAATTATCAATGCCAAATCCCGCAGAATATTGAGAATATCAAGCATTCGAGGTTCAGGTCACACGTGTACTGCAGTCAGCATGGCCATATTGTTGGGACTGTACCGCATGTATATTTCCTATTGGAGGATTTTCTGGCACTGTTGGTGAGGGGCTGTTCAGTCAGTAAGGACATTTCCTATTGGGGGATTTTCTGGCACTGTTGGTGAGGGGGCTGTTCAGTCAGTAAGGGCATTTCCTATTGGAGGATTTTCTGCCACTGTTGGTCAAGAGCTGTTCAGTCAGTAAGGTCGGTGGGTCTATGGTAGCTGCTGACCTACTCGGATTGGGTACACCAAGCCAAGTCCCACCCCACTCTCTGTAGTTCCTCTCTGTGTAAACCTTCCAAAGTTGATTCAGTCCATGCTCAAAGCCGACTCGCTGCTCGCCTTGCCTGCATTGCCCCTAAGGCTTTGCTTTGCAGTAACAACCTTTTAAATTCACTCTGAGCACACGAAGCACAGACAACATTTGAAGTTTATTTGAAGGTGGTTTCATGCCAGCGTAGCCATGTACCATGAGCGAGTCATTGAGCAGTCTGGAGTGTGAGTTTATTACTCATGTAAACATTTTTCCTTAGTAAGTGACTTATTATGATTATTAGTTTCTTTGGCACTCGATTTGCTTAACTCCTCCCCCCCCGGTCTTGTAAAATGACACAGTTTGTTGAATTCGCCAGGGAGGCTTCAAGGCTGGCTGTCGGGGATGTGTTTGTTTGCAGTCGGTCTGGGAGCGTTTGGATGCCTGAGCAGCAGCAGGGTCGCCTGCATTCCTGCCATGTGTACATTTTCATTTCCCCTGCCATAAATAATTTAACAGCATGTGTGGCCCACTTTGCTCAGGATGCATGGTAGCTGTCCCAGTCAGCCATCAGTGCCTAGTGTGGAACGATACATGAAGGCAAGCTTTGCTTGGCTATGAGTTGTTTCTGTGAAATATGGTGTCATGTGACTACCCCTGGCCCGAGCAGCCTCTGGGGGCGTCACTCACTACAGGGGGGCAGCCTGTTTAAGAGGTGAAGTAAACACCTTCAATATGATGGGACGTTTTTTTTTTTTACTTGTATCAGATCCTGCAGACTCTTTAGGAATTCGAAACACGAGCTGCCGAACAAGTCTCCAAATCCTCCCACCTGCACCTATTGTCAGATATCTGCAAAACACACTCAAGGGCAGAGATGGGAGCTTTGATAACCCAGAGTGGGCGGAATAATAGTATGCTGTCAGTCACAGGGTGGACACATCTTATTGGTTCCTAATCATTAGACACCAATGAATGACAGACAGCACATGGCAGGGGCTTCGGAGCTTTCGCTGTGATGTGATTAGTTAAGGAACTTTCCATGCTGACCTTGGAGTTATCTGAGCACAGCAAGGTTAAGGAACCCAAACACTTGGATAACTAGTTAGGCTGATTGCCTTGTCCCTGTTTGTGTGGCCATGTTTGATGTTTTTGCTTCTGAAATTCAGTGAGAGTTACACTTTACGTAAAGGGTGTTATTTGGGGGGGGGATAATGGAAGCTGAAAATGGGGGGCTAAATGCAGAGTGTCTTAATTTGGAAGATCAGCTGTTAAATGTTTGATTGTGAGTTAAAAGGAGAGCAGGTTGCTCCGGGGTTTGGGGATGGAATCAATATGCAGGTTTCTGCATAATTTAGCAAGGAATCAGCCAGCGGACTTGGGAAAGTGGACGGCGTGGGGAGAACGACAGATGCTCGGCCATGTGGGGAAGGATGTCAGGGATCGTCTCTCTCAAAGGTGCTGTTTTTTGTTTTGGGCAGCGACCCCTTCATCATACGAAAGGGGGCAGGGAGGTGTAGGGGGTGGGAAGTTGAAGCACTGCCGACATAAACACTGTCACGTTCCACTGCATTTAGCTTAATATGCAGGTGACCTGTGACTGTCACACGTCAGTGTTGTAGTCAAATACCATCCCCTCATTCTTTATGGAACAAAACAATGACGTCAAGACCAACACAGACACAGTGATATCATAACTGTACTGACTCATTTGCCTCCCAAAGGGATTAATTTTTAACGTCTGTCAGTATCTAGTGACTAGATTGGCAAAATAAATCTGGATTTAACTCCATTAATAAGCACTGTTTCCCATCCTCCCTCTCTCTCACACACACACACACACACACGCGCACACACACAGAACCCCGACTCTCCAGCCAGCAGACAGTGATGTTTTATTTTAGGACGTTTGGAGTGCCTCGGATTCCAGGCCCGCTCCATGTTTCCCTTGGCTGTATTACGTATTTATGAGACGGCCGTCATTCATGTTATGTCCTCGCCTTAAGACGCGATGGGTTGTTAGATTGCCGGACACTGCCCTCCATTGCCCTCAGTTCTCGGGGCTCTCACAGGACCTGTGCCCCCTGTGTGGGGGAGGCTGGGGGCCAGCTGGAGACAGCTCCAGCGTGACAGGCTGTTATTTACGGACGCTTCACGTGCTGCTGCCACTAATGAAGGCTTCAGCAAAAATATAGCAGCGGTGTATCCCTGTGGGTCATCTGAATTTAGCTGCTATCAGTTTGACGAGGTTGTTTGTGGGGGGGGCAGCGGGCATGACCCTACCACATAGGCAGACAGAGCCGTGTTTACACACAGACCGGTACCAGTATCCATCAGACTCTGCCCTGTGCCCCTTTTTGAGTTAAGGGCATGAGGGCAGTTTGGTTGATAATGGCTCTCAGTCACACTGAGGAAACTGCAAGGTTCACAGTGTACCAGCAGTGGGTGTTTCCTCTGGTTGCTCTGGGTTATCCATCAGCAGGCAGCATCTGTGGCCCCCAGTGGTCTGGGCTGGGCTCATGTGCCCAGAGGGGGCGTGTCCTCATAAAAGCAGGTGGGGAAGGGTGAGGGTGGTGTGTATCGTACCTCCCACTGCTGTGGGGCTGGGCAGTTGGTGGCAGTTGGACTGATGAAGTGTCACGTCAGACACTGGGTCTGTGTGCCTCTCTCTATCTGTAGTCTCCGTCTCTTCTCTCCCCAGAGTTCCCAGTAACTCGCGGGTCGTCATGCTACTGGGACAGCTGGAGAGGATGAATGGGGAAGCTGTGCCGGGTGATGCCGAGATGGCTCGACACGTCACTGGCAAAATCCTCCACCTCATCCAGACGCAAGGTACCCATAATGCTTTGCCTCCCTGTCCGCAGTTCCCAAAAGCACGGTTGATAAGCCCATCTGCCTCCCTTTAATCTCCTGTAATGTATTGTGGCCCCGCCTGCAGTAGATGGCGATCCCACCGTAGCCGGTGCTAAGATTGTGGGCCGGGAGCCGGGTTTCCCGCACCCCAGCCTGTCCTGGGGGAATGCTGATAAATCCCCCCACAGCCAGCGTATCTGTCTGAAGCCAGATGTTTCTTCACCCATAATCACAGTTGGCCTTCAGTAACACTTTGATCAGGAAACCCTTATTTTATATTTGATGTTAATGTAAAATAATGCCCAACAAGGACTGATCAGCAAAGATTTTAACTATGAAGTGTGACAGTCACCTGAGCTAAAAATGCACATATTAGTCGCTGTTCTTTGAGTTCTGTTGAGATAGGGTTGCAAACTGCACACCGCCACGCAGACATGGCTCGTATGGAAAAATCATGGAATTAAGAAATCACGGTTTCCAGAGCTGGAAAAGATATGGGGGAAAAAAAAAATATCAGAAAGTTTTTGGAAAAGTCATGGGATTTTGGATGTCCACATTTTTCCCCAGTCAATATTCGCAGTAATAACGTGGTCTCGCATATCTTGATTATACTTTCTGCGTCAGAGCAGGTTGTGACTGTGAAAGGTCATTGTCTCTGCACGGCACTTACCAAGGGAGCATTGGCATTAAAATATGCATTTAAAAATTGGTGGTGAAAATAAATTGGGTCAATACAGTACAAATATACATTTACATATACACCTTAAAAAGGTCTTTCAGTATTAAGGTGTACTGAGGCTAATATTTTTCCATTCAGGGGCAAATGGTTCAGTCTGTAATGCATTATTAATTGTTGCTATATCGTGTCTTGTGTGTTGTTTTCTTATTACCGCATGATAACGTCTGTTTTTAATCACAACCACTGATACTCAACATTTGTAAAAATTTCAATACGCAGGTTCCTTGATATACTGATATGCTTGTTATATGCTGAATAATATGTCTGAATTGGAACAAGTGAAAAAAGGTAACAATCTGTAAATTTACCATAAAGTTGTGCAAAGAGACAAATTATTTACGCATGCCATTAAAATTGGCCTGATGTTAATATAAGCACGATATATGCATTGTAAATGTGTCACAATAGAATTAAATAAAACGTTATCTTGAAAGGTACCCAACATGTTATAGAATGTGTAAAGTTGAAATATTAGATGTTATAAACAAAAAAGGTGTGTGTGTGTGCGCGCGTGTGTGTGTGCGCGCGGTCATTGTAAATGTCATTGTTATTGCAGATGTGTGGTCTTGTGGACAATGCTAAAAGGAATATTTTTATATATAACAGTTATTGTTAACTTGAAGAGTAGAATGTGTAAAGACCATTATGAAGCCTAAATATCAGATGGTACAAAAGACAGACATGAACATGTTATTAAATTGTTGAATTGTTATTGTTATTCAAGTGGTTACTGGAAGGAAAACATTCAATGTATAAAATAAAAACTTTCTCAATAGGTATAAAGTCATTTCTAGTTTATAATTTCCTGCAGATGCTAACAGCTACAACACACACCCAAGAACCTTCCTTCCTACATGTTTACATGCAAAGTGTACTGTGGCGTTTGTTCATGGAATTATTATTATTCAGTATAGCATTACTTCAAGTTAACATTATTTCGTTCTTTCACGATGTGCATATTGTGCTTATGTCACATTAGGGTAATAACTACATGCCCAATTAATTAGTCTTTTAGCACTAATTTTTATAACTCGATAATTATTGTTGTTATTGCAGATGATTAGTGTTGTTAATAATTGTTCAGCTTACCATTATTAGACCAGATAGAAATGAAACTGTGCAACGTTTTTGATAGTGTTTGAACAAGAGAGAAAAGCAGCATGCATATCTGTAAAATTATATGCCCTGGAAGGTGCATCCATATCTAAAGGGTGAATGCAAGATCATAGCATCTGGTTCCTCTACACTAGTGGTTCTCAACCTTTTTTGCACTGCAACCCAATTTATACCGTGCCAGCTCAGTTACGACCCTATATTAAGTATACTGTCGGTTTAAATTAACGCTATGATCAATCATGCAGTGCAGTCTGTAGTTTGCGCCTATCAATGCCTACAGATGTAATTGCATGTGCCAGCGAATTTTAAATTAAGCATCTGTGTTTTGCACTAAACATTTACAGACCTGTTTATATAGGTTAATTTTATGATTGGGTTTGGAAATCTGATCGTGGATCAGCACAGGAGATTGCTGGTTTTAAAATGCTTGCATTTTCCACCTCTGCCCCGTGACCCTTTCAGAATCGCTTGAGAATCACTGCTCTGCACAAAGTACACGTTTGTAATGGTGCCATGCGATGATGATCACGGAACAAACATTTTCCCGAATGGGCTGAACAAAGAAATCTTTCTCTGAAGCAATTATTGGAAATTTAGCTTGAAGTCATCAATAAGTGTACGAACCCTGTGTTTTCTGTCGCTGCGATGACCCTGGGCTACGTTCGGCCCACTTTGTCGTACCGACCAGAGGTTGTCTGGGGACGGGGTGACCACCATCGCCAGTATCCTGATGTCAGACTGCATCAGATGTAATCAGATGCTCCACATTACCCCACCGGAGCATGTTTGGCTTACAGTCCCATTGGGTGGAATGCTTGAAAATCCGGGGCCCCGGCGGCGGGGGGGGGGGCCCGGCGGGGGGGGGGGGGGGGGGGGGGGGGGGGGGGGGGGGGTGTG
>JABFEA020000043.1:20187567-20203650 GCA_019775915.2 Cyphomyrus plagiostoma
CCACCCTCGCCATTATCCTTATGTCAGACTGCATAAGATGTAATAATATGCTCCAAAGTACCCCCCCGGAGCATTTTTGGCTTACAGTCCCTTTGGGTGGATTGCTTGAAACTCCGCCCCCCCCCCCCCGCCTTCTACCACCAGCCTGATTATTCTGTCCCATATTGGTAGCAGCTGGTTTTAAAATGCTTACATTTAACTGGGTCTGTTGTTAACCCTCAGCCCCTCCGCCAGATCCTGTTTGTCGAATACTGTCCTGTCGCATCATGGGGTCCTTAACCACGCTGCTGTTGCTGTTAGACAGATACTGTCGTCATGGTGCTATAAGCAGCTCCCTCTCCCTGCAAGCCTTACCTCGCCCCATCGTGAGGTCCTGAGCAGGGCTGGGTAGTACACCGCTGTCATGGTCATTAATGCTGCGCCACCACATGGATTGCACTTTACCATTAGCACTGAGAAGTCAATAGCCCTATTATATACCACCCTATTTATGGAAAATAAAGCACTTTATTTTCTTCAAAGTTTCAGCTGTAATCTGAATACTTGTCTTTTATAGTATATGTAACCGGCTTATCTGCGTTGTGCCGAATTTTCTATTAACCACACTCTTGATGCCGTGTTTTAATAGCAAATCAACAAATTCAAAATAAACAGATTTTGTGTGATTATTCATATTAAACAAAAATAACCAAGTTATGTATATATAGTAGAAAATTAAGGTGTAAAACATACTTGCCAAATCAGCATATATGTGCTGGTGCCTTCATGCAAGGCGTGTGGAAAAAGGGAGGACTACTCTGTTAACAGTAGAAGCGCCGTTTCCCACACCAGTGAACATCGGACTCCTTTAACCGCCAAGCAAGATGTATTTTGGTGCATGCAGCTCTTTTGTTTGTACTAATGTGCCATTAGTGTTAATAACAGCAGTAAATCTAACGCCTCAATCAAAAACCATAATAGTGGCTGCTCTTCCCTGAAGTTGTAAAGTTTCCAAACGCAGTATGTATTTTTAAAAATGCTAGATAAATAAATGTAGTTTATTGGTGACTTCCTGTTCATCAGTTTTTTTTGACAAATCAATTCAGGTGAAACAAAAAAATGTATATTTTCAGGGTTACTGACTCACACATCCAGCATGACACTCGTGCTTTCAGATACTCACAGGAAATCTTATAGGAAATCTATATTATTCCATTATAAACCTATAATTAGCTACATCAAAAGCACTGAGGTAGATTGCAAACCCTACAGACTATTTCCAAGTACAACTGCAAATTATATGTAAAACCATGTGCATGTATGTACAGACTTGTCTGGAATTGAAAATCTCACTCAAGCCAACTGACTGAAATTAGCAACCCTGCGTTTTATTTGATATGAACAGTAAAATTATTTTTTTTTCCAGTTAAAGCAGCTTGTCATTCCATTTGTGTTACTTTTTATATCTTCACTTTCTATATCTTTTAGAAAAAAGATACCAAATTGTAATGGCAATTAAGGTGTACTTAATGTATTATAAAATATATTTTTTCTATTTGCTTAAAGGGACTCCTCCCAAAACTTGGAAAAAGTAATACCATGGTATAATACCGTCCAAAAAGTGAAAAATACCGTGATGATGATTTTAGGTCACAGTGCCCACCCCTAGTCCTTTCCTGTGCCACTGCAGGGCATTTCGCTAATTTAGCAGAGTGAATTCACTCTGTGCCCCTGGGATTTGAATTAGCAACTTATCTGGGTTTTTAGGTTATTCAAACAGGTGCTTCTTGAGGGGGGAGCTTTGGCCCTCCTTGCCCGTCTCTCCAGTGGACGCTCTGCAGATGGCCTGTCAGTCAGCCCTTGTTTACAGACCTCTGCGTTCCGGGGTGGGCGTAACCATGCGATGCCCAAAATGGCTCGGGAATACAGTTGCCAGTCGGTGTCACCCTCTCCGCTGGCATGGATTACTGCAGTGGAGGGTGCACGGGCTCCTCCAGGGCTGCCGGGCTACCAGGCAACCAGCCGCTTGGCGCCCAAGGTGAGCAGATTGACTGGTGACCGCGATCAGAAGGCTCGGTATAAAGCTGCTTCTGCTTTCTCCTTAAAGACGCCGTTGGAGGTGGCGCGTGACAGGAGATTTACAGAGGTTATATTCACGCTCCGAGCTTAGATGCAGATCGTGGTTAGATCTGTTTCCAAATGGCTTTTATTTACGACGCTCTAAATTACCAGGCTGAATTACCCGTCGTTTTTGCAGCCCGGAGATTTATTGGCATCGCTCGCAAGGCAGAAAATAGGTGAGGTGTTGGCATATGGGTGTGTATTCGGTGCTGTGCCCCACCTCCATGGCTTAACCTGAAGAAAATCCACCCGATGGTTTAGTGGTGTTCCTTGGCCCCTTGGCCGCTGTGGAGATCCTGGGCCAGCTTTGAGCTTAGAGACAGTCGGGGTTGTGTGTTCCTAATGCACAGTGGGAACTCACTGCTGAGTTTAGGGAGCTTGAGCTGTCCGGGGAATCCCTCGAGACCAGAGAAGCGCCCCATGAAATTCTGAGTTTCTCACGCTGTTTAAATAGCACATGGTGGCGTGTTTTCTGAAAGATTTACCGTGACCCTAATCGGGCAGAATGCAAAGTCCAAACCAGTAAATATGTTCTGTTAGTCCCCCGGAACGTGGGTTTGAATTTGCTCTAAATGTAAAAAACAATCAGTGGTCGTTTTACAGTGTTAGTGATCATATTGTCAGTGTTTGCGGGGATATTGTACCTGAAAAGGCTGCTTTTGTGGGCTAATGTGCGTGATCCGCTATTGTATGTCTAGTACCTGTGGATTGCTAACTTGCACCTTTTTGCGTCTTCCAGAGAAGACCAGGAAGGAGATGACGGCCAAGGGTTCGAGTGGCATGGAGGTGATCCTGGCCGCCCTGGAGGTGAGTGTGTTCTCGCTTTATAATGGAAAGCCACGTGCTGGTGGTGTCCTGCTGCCGCTAAGAATAGCCCGGAGCACAGCGTGCCTGTCCAGTGGGGACTTCTACACATAACGGCGTCTGCCGTGTAATGGGGGGTCCCTCATTTTGTTAAAGAAAGCGCACACCTGAGCAGACTGATCCCAGATCAGGTTATCAGCTTGGGTCCGGTGTAGTGTTTGGGTGCGAGCACGTGTGTGACTGAGGGACAGAGGCTGTTCGTTTCCATACCTCCTTGTGTGTCTTCACAGGCCCCCAGCCTGAAGCTTTTAACACCCCCCCTCCCCCCGTTTTTCTTAAGCAGAACATGCAGGACCTCCAGACCGTACTGAACATCCTGTGTATCCTAAACGAATTGGTCTCCGTAGGTAAGGAAATGGATTTTTGTTGTTGTCTTTGGCAAACCTGTGGTGAGCAGAATGCTGTGACCCATAGGTTACGGTAAACCAATAGGAGGCTCGCTAAGTATCCATCCATTCACCGGCTAGCGTCCAATCAAATGCAGAGTATCTGGGGTTATCCTCCTCAGTTATGCTAGTTGATAATTCATTAACTCAGATTGGTCACTTGAGTAATTTGAAATGTATATGGCTTGAGCTGCGGCGGCTGGTGAAATGAAAACACCAAGGTCATTTTCACTTCTCCCTCCTGTGCACCATTTCCAGGCCCCGCAGCTCCTCTTACCCTCTTTCTCTGCTTGGTTTCCCTGTTCAGTTCTGTTTTTCCACCGTTACCTGTTGGGACGTTGCTCTGTCGGCGCTTGGAGACCTGTCCGCTGGAAGACTTACATTTTGTTTTCCCCGTTATTGTCTGGCAGGCGGGGGCAACAGGGTGGGGGCGCTGGTGTCGAAGGGGGGGACGGCCATCCTGCTTCAGCTGCTGCTCAGTGCCAGTAAGGATGTCCCTCCCAGCGAGGAACTCATGCTGCAGCTTCACTCCATCCTCGCCAAGGTGGGACCCAAAGGTACGAGAGGGTCGTGTCCTTCCTTCGTGGCCCAGCAGGACTGTGGTATGTGTCCTGCTGGAACAGGCACTGTCTCCCACTGGCGGAAATCAGCTTTGCCTGGATTAGCATTACCGATAATATCTCAAAGCAGGATTTCTTGCTGAGCCGGATCACTTGTCAGATTTAAGGTACCCTAGTTTAAATGGACATTATCTTTGTTTACATATATTTAGCTCAGACTACTTTAACTCCAACAAGTTAAAGGCAAAGGAAGAAATTCTGCTTTTGTGATACAGGCCCCAGGCTTGGTGTTGCTTAATTGGACAGACACTTCCACCTAGTGGTTGTGATGAGGTAACTCCGCTACATTTAGCCCATCCCTTTTCAATGGAGATGCACCGATCCATTACTCAGATCGGTATCAGGACTGATCCAGACCTATTAAGCAAATTGGGTTTCCCCCTTTGCTCATAAACCATCTCCTCCATGCAGACAAGAAGTTTGGTATCAAGGCGCGAGTGAACGGAGCCCTCAACGTCACCGTGAACCTCCTGAAGCAGAACTTACAGAACCAAAAACTCCTCCTGCCTTGTTTACAGGTTCTCAGGGTCTACTCCAGCAACAGTGAGTACTGCGGCTAATGGTAGCCTTGCTGAACACCAGTGGTCCATGCCAACATGAGAGTGCACGGGCTTTTAGTCTCTTTCAATGTTTACATACTTTGCATGTCTGCAGTGTGCTTTTATCTATGTTTTTAACATAGACCCCGTGTGTGTTGACGTAAACCTTGCATGTTACTGTTGACCTGGAGTGAATTAATGTAAATGTTGAATGTTAACATAGACCCCATGTGTGTTAACGTAGACCTCGAATGTTTCTGTTGACCTGGGACCGAATTGATATAGACGCTGAATGTTAACATAGACCTTGTATGTGATTTGATGTAGATGCTGTGTATTTTTAGTCAGGCCACCAATAGTGTATTTTCATTCATCCAGCGGTGAACGCAGTGTCTCTTGGGAAGAACGGTGTTGTGGAGCTTCTGTTTAAAATAATTGGGCCATACAGTAAGAAGAACACCAGCATTCTGAAGTACGTGCTAAAAGTGTGCGTATGTATGACGTTCAGTGCCGTGCCCAGGCCCTGGCTGTTATTAAGTGTCTCTTTGTGTTGACAGGGTGGTGCTGGACACACTGACAGTACTGCTGAAATCCAGTGAGTCTGGGACAGGGACTCTTGGCTCCTCAGTGGCACACATCTGTGCTTCTCTCTGAATTTAATCAGACTCTTCTGTTTGTTTTTCCCCTCCCATGCGTGGGCCTATTATCGTTTAGCATTGTAGCTCTGTCAATAAAGGGTCTGTTTCTCTAAAGAGATCATTGATGACAAGTAAATAAACTTAAAAATATGTGATGCACTTTTAACAGCAAATAGATTACGCTGTGCTTTCTGTAAGGTCTCTGCTCGTTTGCCCCCCCCCCCCACGCCGTCCCCAGAAGCCAACTCCCGCCGCGCTGTGGACCGGACCTATGTTCCTGCCCTGCTGGCCATCTACCAGGACTGGCACCGTAATGACACAAGGCACAGGCATGCCCACATCCGCAAGGGCATCTTGGGATGCATCCGGAATGTCACCAACATCAAGCTGGGCCGGAAGGCCTTCCTCGACGCTGATGGGATGAGAATTCTCTACAGCACCTCCACCGTAAGTATGAGCAACGCGCATCTTTTCTCCTTCTTTCTGAGTGTAGATTACCTTTGACCTTTGATCTTTGATGCAGGAGTGCCTTCCCGTGCGGACACTGGATCCCCTCGTCAACACCTCCAGCCTTATCATGCGCAAGTGCTTCCCGAAGAATCGACTGCCCGTGCCCACCATCAAGAGCGTCTTCCAGTACCGGTTGCCCCATGTACCCGCTGAGGGGCCTGTGGCCCAGCTGTATCGGCAGCCTCCCGAAGGTAGGGGGCGCTGCACAGGTCATTAAATGAGTATTCACCAAGGAACTGCTTGTGTGACTTTCTGCGTGATGTCAGGAATAGCACAACAGTCCAAATTATTATTTTTAATGCTGCTCCTGAACTAGCTAATCAGTTTCTGTGCATCACACTGGTGGCCATATGTTTTCACAGTCCTGTTTGCGTTCTCTGGCACCCCCTTTCTTTCACTCAGAAAAGCCTTTCGGCGCTTCAGCCCTGAAATCATTCATTGTCATTCAGCATGGACTCTCTGCCCGCTGGATGACACCATGATACAGTAGAAATCCAATATTAGCCCGACACTGTGCACCCAGCACATCAGAGAAATATTCAGTTAGGTTACACCCTGTGTTCCCACTGCCCTTCTGCTAAGAGCGCAGACCGGCATGCAGTGTTCAGGGGGACGCCCGCTCGTGGCCAGCAGTGACTCCAGGGAGTGACCTGTCCCTGTGTCTCTGCTAGTGGATGACGTCGTCGATGAGAGCGATGACAATGATGACGCCGACACTGAGAATGACACGGAGAACGAAGAGGATGACAGGGATTGCTGTTTGCAGGTGCCTTGCCTCTTCCCATGCTGTTGAACACATTGCCGTGTCCCCCACTGTGACTCCTCCCACAGCCATGGCCTCACTTGTAATGACCTTCCCCCTTTGATCTGCCAATTTCCATCACCGTTTATTTTCAAGGCATGTTAACTGAACGTTGAATAATTAGGAGTTTTGTGTATGTTTATGTGTAGAAAACATTTCCAATTAGCTATGAAATTGTTGTTTCCGAGTTTCTGTTTTTAGACATCAGTACTAGAGCTGCTACTATCGACTGTTTTTATTTTGATTAATCTATGATTAAATTCTCTTTATTTTAACAATTACATGGTGCACTCCAGTAGCAGAAAAAAAATAAGAAAAGTCTTATCTTTCACAGTGTTGTGCAGATTTTAAGGAAGTTTTTGTAAAAGCTCCCGCTTACCCGTGTCATGGGCCCCCGCGGCTCCCGCTTACCCGTGTCATGGGCCCCTGCGGCTCCCGCTTACCCGTGTCATGGGCCCTGCGGCTCCCGCTTACCCGTGTCATGGGCCCCCGTGGCTCCCGCTTACCCGTCTCATGGACCCCCGTGGCTCCCGCTTACCCGTCTCATGGGCCCCCGTGGCTCCCACTTACCCGTCTCATGGGCCCCCGTGGCTCCCGCTTACCCGTGTCAGGGTCCCCCGCGGCTCCCGCTTACCCGTCTCATGGGCCCCCGTGGCTCCTGCTTACCCGTGTCATGGGCCCTGCAGCTCCCGCTTACCCGTCTCATAGGCCCCCGCTTCTCCCGCTTACCCGTCTCATAGGCCCCCGCGGCTCCCGCTTACCCGTCTCATAGGCCCCCGCGGCTCCCGCTTACCCGTCTCATGGGCCCCCGCGGCTCCCGCTTATCCGTGTCATGGGCCCCCGCGGCTCCCGCTTATCCGTCTCATGGGTTAACGGACTTGTTTGCATTTACAGTTATAAAACGCTGCTTTTTAACTTCCCAAATATCTTTAATAGACATTCCAAAGTTTTTAAAGAGGATGATTAGGAAATATTGGAAACTAAATTGATTGAAAGACTGATGAAGTTTTCATTGTATGATATACACATACAGTGGCAATTTAAGAGCTAAATAGTAGTTGGAACTGTCCCCTGCCTTCTCATGCATACAGATGGTATTCTATACACATACAGATGATTGCACACTTCTGTTTGTAACAGTAATAGTATACTTTTTATTTCCTCGTGTTTGCACATGCTGGGGTTTAACCACCCCCCCCCCCCCCCAAACCTTCACGACAGAACGATGACATCGAGACAGACCTTAACAAGCTGCGGCCTGGGGAACAGGTCAGCCGGACCATGGAGGAGCTGCGGATGTACGAGTGCTTCTTCTCTGAACTTTCGGAGGACTTCCAGGTACAAGACCGTGAAGGATGGGACCCAGGGAGGGCGTGGCAGTGGTTCATCCTGCTGTGTATTTCTCAGTTTTCTGTGTTTGTGTTCCTGTTGTTGCCAAGCAGCGGGTGCGGCCACATTTGTCCCCCTCTTTCTCTCAGGGGTATCGCTTTCACGGCAGCAGCCCATGTCAGACACCATCACTGCCGTCGAAGTCCCTCAGCCGCATTGTGGTCCCTACTGCACCAGATATGACACCCTCGGATTCAAATCTGGTCCAGTTGGAGCGTGCGGAGAGGGCCCTCGACCAGCGCCAGGGGGAGGGAATGGAGCAGGCGTTGGTGTGCGAACTGGGCCGCTTGGCTCTTGATGGAGGTGCGTCCCCAAGTGGGCAGAGGCCTGTGGCAGAGAGTGAGGTGGAACGCGAGGATGACTGCAGCTCACACTCGTCCGGGGACCAGGCTGTCCTGGAGGTGCCTGACACGGCCGCTCTGCTGCCCCTTCATGACCCCGAGCTCTATGTTGAGATGGTGAAGGACACCAGGTCCGTCCCCCAGTACTCCGAGGTGGCCTACCCAGACTACTTTGGGCACATCGCCCCCACGTACCGAGAGCACATTGTGGAGAGACTCTACGGGGTCCAGAGGTGAAGCCAATTTGACCTTCATCTGGGTTTTTGGTTAATGGGTTGGTCAACCGGTTAGCTGGTTACTTGTTAAAGTCACTGATTGATTAGTTTGTTGACTGAGATGGAGTACATTTGCTTTTGCAGACTAATGAATCGTGGGATTTCATACACCCTTGGCATGTGCAGTATGTTAAGAGGACTCCTCTTTGTAGGTCAAAAATCTTCCAAGACATCGAGAGGATGATTCACCCCAACGACATCCTGGACAAAGTGGTGTATGATTTGGATTTGCAGAGGTGAGATCTTTCTCTGTCGCTCTCTCTCTCTCTCTGCCTCTCCCTAGGTGCTTTGGAGCAGGCAGGACATGTGTAACCATCAGTTCCCCGTTAGATTCGTACCCAGGCCCTGGGCTTAGAGCTCAGCCCTGTCACCTCCTCTCTGTATTCCTCCTCTTCTCTTCCAGCTGTCCTGTGGTCGATGATGGAGAATGTCTGAAATTCAACTCCCTGTTTGAGTCTGGGAACCTGAGGAAGGCTGTCCAAGTCAGGAAGTACGAGCACTTTTATTTTTATTTACTATTATGGATCTTAATTAATTGCATATGCACTTTAACAAGGTGCAGGTTCCACTCTGCACAGACTGTTCTGTTTTAAAGATGGAGGGGTGGGGAGTGCCCTCGGGACACAGTTCTGCTTCATGAAGATTGCGGTGTGCATGTTTACAAGGCTCTGATTGGGGGGGGGGTGGCAGGTCTGGTTTTAGACATCAGTACTAGAGCTGCTACTATCGACTGTTTTTATTTTGATTAATCTATGATTAAATTCTCTATTTTAACAATTGCATGGTGCACTCCAGTAGCAGAAAAAAATTAAGAAAAGTATCTTTCACAGTGTTGTGCTGATTTTAAGGAAGTTTCTGTAAAAGCCCTTAAAATAATTTTGAAAAAGTCTTCAGTATGTTCAGCATATTTTGAACATCAATAACTGCAAACAAGCCAAGAGGGCTCATTTCAGCAAGGAGTGCATCTCTAACTGGAAAAAAAGATTTATATCCCTTTTCAAAGTGTAACTGTTGGGTTTTCACATTAAACAGGGCAGCATGTTTACACTATACTGTGGTCAAGTACTGGCATTTAAGTTCTCTAAGAAAAACAGACAGGCAACTGTTTGTCTGTTTGTAAAACGGTCAACTCCAGCAAGAAATACAAACAACAAATGAGAGCACTTATTTTAACATCAGCAGTGCAACTCCAACTAACATCCAAAATTTCACAAAACTCCTTTTTAAAACAAAAAAAAGTGAAAGTGCAACACATTCACAGTGCAAGAGACAACCGTATCCATCTGATGGTGAAACTTCTGTCTTATAGTGTAAGAATGTCAACATGTCCACGTGTTCTTGACTTAGGCTGGCTCTTTTCCTAGAGACTGTGTTTCCTGGTATGCGAGTGTCTGCCTCGGTCCGCTCGACGCCACAGTATTCAACTGTTGTGGCTACTTACTGTAGCGTACGTAAATGAGAAATAGCTTCCCAGATATTATTAAATATTATCCACGGGTACTCACACTCCTGAATTATAAAATCCAAAACCACTTGAGATAACACTCAAGTTTGACGGAGCCGGAAAATGGTTGGCGCGTTTTGAGAAATTAAAACAACTTAATTTTAAAAAATAAGTGACGCGTCAATTAAAGATATTGATGTTGACTTTTTTTTTTTTTGCGTCGACTAATCGCGGCAGCTGTAATCAGTACCCAAATCATGTTGCCGAGGGGAGGTGAGTATAAAGTTCAAGTGGGATTACTCCTTTATGATTCATAATTCCTCCCTATATTGTAATTCTATTGTTCACTGGAAGAGTACTTATTTTGGGGAAAAAAGGAAAAGCTGTGGTTCTGCATTCTCTGCCATCGCTGATGCGCGCTGCTGATGTCATTGTAGGTTTGAGTATGACCTCATCCTGAACTCGGATATCAACAGCAACCATTACCACCAGTGGTTTTACTTCGAGGTGAGCAGCATGCGTGCTGGCACACCGTATCGGTTCAACATCATCAACTGCGAGAAGTCCAACAGCCAATTTAATTACGGTAAGCTGGGTGGTGGTAGGGTGGGGGGGAACTGCGCTCGCCAGGCACAGACATTCAGTGCATTTGTTTAATGATGATGTGACCGTGAGGGGTCGTGACCTTGTGGAAAGGGGGGCCTGATCTGGTGTCCGAGGCAGAGCATCCATCACTGAGCTCTCCTGGGACAACATCCTCTGACACAGACTTCCAGGTCCAAGGCCAAGGCCTGAGTGCATGTCATTAAACCGGCCCGCCACTGTCTGTGTTTGCCTGCCTGTCTGTCTGCGTATCTAGCTGCCTCTTAATCTGTCTCTGTCCATCCTACCTGTCTGACTGTTCGCCGGCCTACCTGTCCACCTGCCTGCCTGTCTGTCTGGTAGTCTGTCTCTGCCTGTCCGCCGGCCTGCCTCCATGCCTGTCCGCCGGCCTGCCTCCATGCCTGTCCGCCGGCCTGCCTCCCTGACTGTCTGTCTGTCCGTCGGCCTACTATCTGTCCCGTTGCTCCCCCAATGTCACTGCGGTTTTTTTTATTTTTCTGTCCTTCCTGGCACTTTGCAGATGCCGCACCGAGAGATTTGACTGATGTCCCTCCCCCTTCCATGTGTGTTACACCTGTCCCTGACTGTCCCCCACAGGCATGCAGGTACTGATATACTCTGTCCGGGAAGCCATCAATGGACAACCAAGCTGGGTTCGCACAGGGATGGACATCTGTTACTACAAGTAAGCCTGGGCCCCCTGGATGTAGTGTGTGGTTCAGCATGTTAGGACACTGGGTCTGAGATTGGAAGGTCATTGGTTCGAATCACAGGGTTGGTAGAGTGATGTCATCCTAACCTACTGCAAGGCCCTTAACCCTCAATTGCTGCAGCCCCGATCTGAGTTGTACATCGCTTTGAATAAACGTGTCTGCTTTTCCTTGTTGGGGGCTGACAGAGGCCCCTCTGTGTACCCCCAAACCATGCCCCCCTGACTAATGAGACACTGAAGGCCACAGTGCGATTCAGTAGGACGACCCGTCTTCCCAGGCTTGGTCACACTCTCCAGGTGCGTCTGCCCCTTGCCCCGGCGCCCGGCCCGTAATCCTGCCTGACGCCAGACGCTGAGACTAAAGTGATTAGGTGCAGACACATTGCTCACTCAGCTTAACGAGGAGAGCCAAGTGATGGCCTGCAGTAATTCCAGGGAGAGCATGGTCATCCTGACTAAGACAAAAGCCAGCATTGTGGGGAGGCCCCATCTCAGCCCAGCAAGGACGGGGGGGCCCCACCGCTACCCTTTAATCACCCCCCTCCTTCCCTTTGCACATCTGGGAGCCCTTCTTTAATGTTTTTCACAGATTATCCCAATGTAGCCTCCCAGTAGTCTCCCTCAGCCACAAGGGGGCAGCATAAGATCACTGTATTTTGAGGATGAATTTTCTAAGCTAGGTGCGTCTGTACCCCTCATACCAATGTGCACAATGATAATGTTTTTATCACTGGAACTAACCGGGATGTGTCTTGTTTTCAGGAACCACTTCTCCCGGAGCTCTATTGCAGCGGGGGGCCAGAAGGGCAAGTCGTACTACACCATGACCTTCACTGTGACCTTTCAGCACAAGGACGATGTCTGCTACTTTGCCTACCACTACCCTTACACCTACTCCACCCTCAAAGTACGGCACCGGCGAATCCTCTCAATCCCACCCAAAATAACACTGTGACAGCATTATACCCCTACACCTACTCCACCCTCATAGTACACTGTCACACCAACACCTACTCAGTCTACGTGGTAAATAGCGGCCAGCTTTTGCTGCAGTTGCAATGTGTACCACTCCGTGTATTACGTCGCCCTGTCACGTTACTCTGAGATAGCAGCAGAATTACGCTTCTGCGAATTGAAACCACCATAATTTAACGTGGGTGTTTCCAGCTTTGTGAAGAGAGTCAGTGATGGAAACGTTTTTGCGGTCGTGCAGAATTGCAACATCCAGGCATTTTTTTCCTCCCCTGCCACTATCGATGCGAGTGATTCTTGGATTTCCTTTCACTTTAGATCCCATTTTGTGCCGGCTGGTTGGCTCTAGACACTGGCGGGCTGGGGGTGGGCAGGCTGCATGCACATGCTTTCCATTTAGGGTGCACACAGCACACAGATGGAGGAATACTTTGTGAATATATCTTCTTTCAAAGTGCCTTGTGCCACTTACATTTCTGCCCGGGTCTGTCATTTGAGCTGGGTACAGGTGGGTATAACACAAGTAGGCAACGCCATGTACTTGACGGGGCCCTTCCTGGGATCTGAACCCACATCCCCCAGGGTTTTGGTCGCATGTCCCGACATCCCCCCCCCCCGAGATGGTCTCTGCACAGCAAGCTCGGCATAGTCTCTGCTCGATCTCACACAGATGCACCTGCAGAAGCTGGAGGCGTTGAGGACCCCCCAGATCTACCTACGGCAGGACGTCCTGTGCGAGACTCTGGGCGGAAACAGCTGCCCCCTCCTCACCATCACCGCCATGCCTCAGTCCACCAGCAACGACCAGATCTGCCAGTTCAGTGAGTGCCCGTCACAATGGGTTCAACATTTCTTAAAGTAGTAGGCCTTTATCTGACACCAACTCCTGCTCAAGCCTTGCTAGCGGCGTCCCCGTCGACTCCCCGTCTTCTCCGACCATGCAGGGAACCGGCCGTACGTGTTCCTGACGGCAAGGGTCCACCCCGGCGAGACCAATGCCAGCTGGGTGATGAAGGGCACACTGGAGCTCCTAATGGGCACCGGCCCTGTGGCCCAGAGCCTTAGAGAGGCCTACATTTTCAAGATTGTCCCCATGCTCAACCCGGACGGCGTGGTCAACGGGAAGTGAGTCTCCACCGTAGGGATGTGTCCCCAGCACCTGCAAGTCGTTAGGCCTTGATTAAAGAGACAGACCTCAGTGACGGTGGCCAGAGCAGCGTAACCAGGCTCTTTCCCTTTGTTTCTGTTCGCCTGCATATTTGCCAACTCTGAACCGATGGGTGTCACTGCTGGTGTGAATTAAGGGATCTGCAGAACTTCGGGACGCTCTTACTGACGCAGAGCATTTATAAGCGTCTTTATAAATAGTTTGAATCTCTGGAGGGATGCTATGCCTTATTAATTAAATACAGATGGAAAAGGAAAGCTACGATTTTTGTTTGTAGACACTAATGGGTTTAATGGCACTCATTTTTATGCATGTTCATTTAGCCAGTTAAAGTAAATGTAACAGTGTTTCCACTGTTTCCCACTGCTTGGATGGGATCAAGATCTTTAGCAGTTGTGTTATTATTCATCTGACTCATTCATTTCCCCTCCTTAAAATAAACTGCAGCCAGCAGCTGCTGGTTAAGCCATTTTGATGGCCTGATTCCATTTGTTACTTGCAGAAATCCCTGTAGCTTCATCACTCAGATCGCTGATAATTGCTGTGTTTTGGCAGCAGCCAAAGCAAACTTGCTAACTGTAAACACTCAAGTACTCATACTTACATTTTGCACTTTATTGTTTAACCAGCTGACTCAAACCTGTCATGAGGCTTATTGTCCCCTGTCATCTCAATCCCCCCCAGCCACCGGTGTTCTCTCAGTGGGGAGGACCTGAACCGCCAGTGGCAGAGGCCTAACCCTGACCTGCATCCCACCATCTTCCATGCCAAGGGCCTGCTGCAGTACCTGTCTGCTATCCAGAGGGTGCCACTGGTAAGGATGACCTGAGTCCCCCATGTTACATGGAGGTGTATGTATCATTCCCAACCCCCAAAATCTGACCTCCATTTCAGATAACGATTGTGGAAGTTAATACTCATTGTCCTGGGATATAGATTCTTCTGTGAAGTTGTTCATTGTAAGGATAGCCTACCCCCCACCTGTGATTAAATGCACTGTTCCCCCTCCACTCATATGTCTAGGTTTACTGTGATTACCACGGTCACTCTCGGAAGAAGAATGTCTTCATGTATGGCTGCAGCATCAAGGAGACCGTGTGGCAGACGGACGTGAACGCCACATCTTCTGACCTGCACGAAGACCTGGGCTACAGGGTCAGCCTCACCCTCCCCCCCCTGCCCACCGTCTGCCATGCCCCTTACACCTGTCCACGCAACTGCAACACAACTGCCGGTTATTAAGTCACTGTAGTTAGGAGGAATTTTATTGGGGAAAAGCCTGTGGATTTTACACAAAGCAGTTAAAAGACGCAGAGCATCATGCTGTACATTCATCCTTAATCATTTATCTGGGGCTGGATCCCAGTGAGCCAGACTCTGCTTCAAGGAGCTCCACACAGGTCTAAAAAGTGTCCCAGTGTAAAGACACACATGGTTAACCAGAACAGTACACAGAGACACGCCATGCTATACCACGATGTGATGTAAGGGTCAGCTGACAGACCCTTTTAGGGTCACATTAGACGGTAAAGCTCAGGGGACATAAAGCACAGGCCCTGTGGGGTTGTACGGGCACAGTGAACACAAAAGGCACAAGCCCCCCTGTGAGGGCAGTTAGCCGAGTGGTTAGTGACATGACACCGTCCCCAGAAGGCCGCTGGTTTGGGTCCCAGCTGCTGCTTATCTTCACTATGTAATCCAGTTATCTAATGGGTTAAAACCTGTCACCAGACAGGCATCTCATTAATCATGTTTTTAACTTCTTGTCACTAAAAAGATTTATGAAAGCTGTTGTTTTCAGAAGGTCGTGTTCTGCTGTTTGTCAGTGTTTAAACAGGCTCCTTTTTAACTGGTAATGTGTGATTTTGGCCACAAGGGGGATTATCATGCTGCGAATCCTTTCAGAAAAATCAGTCTCTCGCTAAATAGCTGCTCTGACCTTTTCAATCAGTGGTTTTCAACCCAGCTAGTCAACATACTTGTTCTAGTTAACCAGCTACATGTGTGAACCAGGTAACCGAGGCTTTAATAATAGTGACAACAAGTGAGTGAGTAAAATTGAGGGTGCAGGTGGTGGCACAGAACTAAACTTGGCTGGTAGGGTGTGCAGACCGCGTGGGGAAGCCCTGCTTCACATGCTTCGCTACCCTGCCCCCCCCCCCCCCAGACCCTACCAAAGATCCTGAGCCAGATCGCACCCGCCTTCAGTATGGCCAGCTGCAGCTTTGTGGTGGAGAAATCCAAGGAGTCAACGGCACGTGTGGTGGTGTGGCGTGAGATCGGCGTTCAGAAGAGCTACACCATGGAGAGCACACTGTGTGGCTGTGACCAGGGCAAGTACAAGGTATGGTGGCTGCAGAGGGACACACAGGGTGTCGGACTTTGCTGGGCATTTCAGTAGCCCATGGTTTCAAGGGCACATTTTTGTGCTATGGGTGCTCTTTTTGTTGTTGTTTTAATTTTAGTTTTATTGAGAAATTTGTGGTCTGGCATGTTCTCCCCGTGTCGTCAAGGAGTTTCCTCCGGGCACTCAGGTTTCTCTCCACAGTCCAAAAACATGCCGAGGCTGATTGGAGTCACCGCATTGCCCATAGGTCTGTATGGTGTGTGAGTGACCGGTGTGTGAGTGTACCCTGCAATGGGTTGGTGTGGGGGGGGGGGGGGGGGGGGGGGGGGGGGGGGGGGGGGGGGGGGGGGGGGGGGGGGGGGGGGGGGGGGGG
>JABFEA020000043.1:20205617-20231239 GCA_019775915.2 Cyphomyrus plagiostoma
CACCCCATCAAAAAATACACATGAATGCAGTGTTTTTTTAGTTTTGAGTTCAGTGTTGATATCAATCGTCTCAAACCTACTTAGGATTTCAACAGGCATCATAAAGTGTGATTTATTGGGCTGTAATCTTTGTCTGTAGAAATCCCTTTCCATACGTGGAGTTTATCGATTTGATCTTCATATAGATTTGCCGGGATCGTAAAGTACAGTTCGGGGTCGAGAGGGCCCACTAACTCCTCCATTACGAGGCAGGGAGGGGGGGGAGACTGAAGGATCGACTTACCTGCTCCTTTCTATGACTGTGGGGCAAGGAGGGGGTCGTGTCAGCTGCAGCCCCCAGCTCACACGCTGTCTCCAGTCTCCCTCTGCTTTCCAGCCGCCCTCCTGCAGGGCAGAAACTGAAGGCTGCTCTGGAATGGAAAGCGGGTGACTGTTTTGATATGTCAATGAGTAAAATGCAAGATATTTCGATACAAATGTCAGCTTTTGAATAGTTATGATGCAGACTTTGGGTCCATTTGCCCTTGGTTCCGTGTCAGAGCGGGTGCTGGCTGCTATACACCCACATGGGTACTGAGGGGGCGGAGATCCGCTGACTTCTCCAGAGAGACCCCATGCCGACCCAGCAGTCAGAGGTGAGCCCTCCTGGCCATGCTCCCTGACGGGGTCACAGTCAGGGAAACGCGACACCGAGTGTGTGTTAGTCATCCACCGCGTTCGCTCCCCGGCCGCTCTCATTGGACGGCTCACGGTCTCAGACCACACCCCCTGCAAACCCCCATATTTACTCTGGACTTGGCGGAACGCCAAACACGCCGGTCAAGACCCGTCGCAGTTCTGAAGCTCAGTGAAGGCTGCGGCTTCCTGTGTGTCTTTGAGGGGGTGGCAGAGGCTGGGATGGGAGGCCATACTAAAGGGACTCAAAGAGGGCGACATCAGAGCCACGCCAGAGCCTTTTTAGCGCCCTCTATCCTCCATATTCTGTCCTGCGTGGTCTTTAAATAGCTTTTAAAGGCTTCCTGATATCCCTGTGCCGAATACTTCGCATCCAGTCTCTCTCTCAGACGTGCACTCAGCAGGATAATAAAAGTATTCCGTGCGGCTACTTTTGCGAATAGGGCCTACAAATGTCTGAGGTTATGTGGCGCTCCATCCCTGCATCGCGCTCATTTAAAAGTCAATTAAAGGTGAATTCTGCTGTTAAGTTGCCTTCTGTATGATGAAGAGATTCAAGGAGCGGTTCGAATGGAATGGTCATCAACCAGCAGTGATCCACAAACCCAGGGTAGAACGTGGAAGATTGAAATTTACCATGATTGATTCTTTTTTTTCAATCCTGATTTTGTTTTTCTGTCACTCTGCCTTTGACATGGTAACTGAGATTTGCCTGGTTGGTGTGGTCAGTGAGTCACACTGCGTTTTAAGTCTTAACCAGCAGCTTCGGTGCGCTTCCCTGTCTCCATGGCGACCGCGGCCTTCGCAAGCAGCCCAGTGTGATGCTGACGTCTAGCTTGGGAAGAGCAATCTCTGCTCTGTCTGGCTGTGTGGATGGAGAAGAGGCAGATCGCTGCTGTTTGTGTGGGTGGGTGGAGGGAGACCCTTTCTGTTGTCAGAGCGGCATTAGGCCTGCGTGGGAGTTATGCAGGAGGAGGGGAGGAGCCGTTTCCCCACAATGCTTTGCAGCATGAGTGACCTGAACCCGCTGGCAGCTCTTAGTCTCGGTGTGACCAAAGCTCCTGGGTCACTTCAAATTTAGCGTAGTGAATGTTTATGGCTGCTTAATGGCAACGGTTAAATCGGAATATTACTAAATGACGCTCATGATTTATTCAGTAATACGACATGAGACTGGGGGAACAAACACCCAGGCGTTGATAGAGCGCAGTCCACCGGCCCTGAGTTTCCAGGATGTCTAGCCTGCTGTCCTTGTCGGGAGCTGACATCGCTGGGAAAGACAAGCCTCTGCTCACGCTTCATGAGGGTCTCAGAGCACAGCAGCCAGGTCACAGCAGCCCTCCTGCCTTTGACTCTCAGCTGATGTGGGTGCTGGAGAGGGGAGGGGAAGATGGTCCAGATTGGGTTTGAGACGGTGAGGGGGAGTGAGAGAGCGGTAGAGTGTGCGCGTGTGCGTGTGTGTGTGTGCGCGTGTGTGTGTGCACTCGGCCTGGGTTCATCAGATGTGGGGAAACCCAATCTGAGTTTTCACTCAGCTCCTGGATCAGAACCAGTACTGCCGCTCCCAGGGGCCGGTTGGGTTTCCCCAGATTGTCCATCATCCTGTCAGAGGACAGCCCTTCCTGCAAGGGACACACAGGCACTGCAGTTACATGCACACACAGGGAATATAAAGTGTTTATGGGCATATAAAATGTGCTCATGCATAAATCCCAACACATATCCACATGGAAAATCCTACTTTTGGTATGGAACTCGTATGGACACACATTCTGCGGATTCACACAAGATCAACCCGGTTTCTGTACACTGCAAATTTTGGTCGCCAGTGGAAGAACAGGTAGAAATGCACCTCGTGGCTGTTCTCAGTTCTCCACGGGATGTCTGAGCTGGGCCAGGCTGCTAGTGGAGACCTGGAGAGCGGCTACGCAATACCAAGTAGCCGAGTGTGTTGACAGCTGCCGGCACTCTGTCCTGTTTTGGGATAAGGGGGCAGCGTGATTTCCCCGGAGTGCGCGTGCGTTAGCCAGGCTGAGAAGCTAAACGTGAGGGAATCGCGATCTGCTTTCACGGTCGGGGGTGAGCAGGCTGTCAGCGAGTGTCTGAGATAGAGAAAGTAGAAAGATCCAAAAACATAATAATAAGATGTGTGTCCCGCTAATGGGTTAGACCATGTGTGTCAGGGCTTGGGGTGTGGGAGGAGTCATCGGAATTGTGGAGTACTCTATGAAATATTAAGAACCACTCAAACCTCCATGAACAAATATCTCTCGTCATCCTTGGAGGCAGATACTGATATCGAGGACGCCTCTCACACGCATCACCGATGCTCAGCCTGCCAGGTCACCCTCTAATGGCACCAAATCACTTTAGCTCCTCCCAAGGAGTACTTTAGCACCTTACCCCAGGAGGCAGCACTCCTTGCTGCGCCGCTAGTCCTGCGTGAGTGAGATTATGTTACGGCAATGAAGAACGGCGTCGGTCTCTTGGGGGTACGGGGGTGTGTTGGCTGCCCCTGTACTCGTCTTGGCAGTGTGTTATTTCGGGGTCCCCTGTGCTATTAAACCATTAGGAAGATGGCGTTAATCATTCGGGCCTGTCGGGGTCAGGGGTAGCCTTTGCGTCATCGTGTCAGGTGGTGGACGCAGCTGAGGAGGTGTGATGCGGTTTCTGGGAGGCCGCTGGTCTGAGCCTGTTAAAGCTACACGGCGATTGGGTTTTTATGTATTATTATGGTTTGTTTTTATCTCTGAATGAGGCTTTGCAGCACCCACCCCAACTGTTCTTCTGTAGGCGGACTCCTTAAAGCAGTGCTATTTGACGGTGGGGGTTCATCAGATCTGGTAGAGACCTCTGGCACTAAAAATCACAGCTACCGTGGCACGAAGCCGGATCGGCTCATGGGCCCGGCAATGGAGCTTTTTCCAGAATCCGAGGGTGGGGCTTCTGGGCTCCTGCATATCCCCAAGTGGTGGGACACCTTGGGGGAGGGGGTGCGCTCAGAGATACACCTGATCAGCCAATTCAATATGGTGGCACATTCCCAGCCTTGGATGTGCTCTCGGTTGCCATGGGGATGTGTTAAGCAGCATTCGCTGCACTCATATACTTAAGAGGTGATACATTCTTTGTTGCCATGGTGATGTACGGCACGGTAACCATCTGCTAGGCCCTCACCTCCTGATTTTGTCTGTTCATTTTGTTGTGTTTTTCCTCTCCTCCCCTCAGTTCCACCACCTATGTGCTGAAGGAGGACGAACCGTCCTTCATGGAGGAGGTGGACTACAGCGCTGAGAGCGACGCGGAGACCGACCCTCAGGAGAACCCTGGCGATGAGGAACACCTCTCGGACTCGGAGGCTGCACGGCAGCACCCGTTCACATGAATGTCTGGAAGCTACTCTCCCTCCGTCCCAGCCCGGGCTTGTGGAGGGGTGGCTGATCTGTGGGCTCCTGCACCGGGCGGGGGAGGGGGGCGCACTTTCCACGCTCCCCCCTGGTTCACAGCATCCCTTCTGGTGCATCCCAGATTGTAGCGTTTCCACGTCGGCCTTCTCTCTCCCTTCCAAATGGTGTTTAGGGATGTCCCATTACAGGTGCATTATGGGATGTAGTACCAGTAATTGATCTGCCTTTTCTCTCTTTCTTTTCTAATACAGTTTATGCAGAAGGATAACATGTTTACACACCTCAGAATACAGACCTAAGAATCAGAAGACAACCCTCTGTGCAAAGAAGGTACTCAGCGGGAAAATGGTTATACGTCCTGATTATATGTTTTTCTCTGGCAAAAGTGTTGCTGGATAAATAGCAGGCAGTTGCCATAATAATTACGGTTACCCATTACAGTATATCTGCTTATTCACTCCAGAGTATATCACGTGGTCAATATTAATGCTAACTGGGTAATTCATAAAAAATTTGTGACTTCAGTGGTGCGTTTTATCAGATAGCTGTTTTGTTTTAGCAGTAGATGTATTTTGGCTGTCTATGTACAGTGAGTGCATGACTATATAATGTCCCTAATTTATTCCATTTTATTTGTGGGGAAAAGGAAAGCCTATGTTTAGCTCCTGGAGGTGTGTTTGTGCCATTTGTGAATGAAGTTGTGTGATATACAGACATGCACAGCTTTATTCTGTAGCATTAAAAGCTTTATATTACCACAGGAGGACAAGTAAGTCAAACTTTTTACTTGATTGTAACTGCACCATGATGAAGTGTGCAAAGAACCATGACAAATAAATGCAAAAGCCCACTTGTATAGCACGATGAGCTTTTTTTATTTCCTTCTTTCAAATGTATTTATTTAGTCTGTTTTTCTTTGGGTAGAGGGGATGCAGGGGTTAGCTGAGTGAGCAGGAGGAGAATAAACCCATGATGCTGTAGATTTGTATAGAGAGCAGGGGGACGTTCACCTCCCTTGGTCAAAGTCATATCTGGTCATGGTTGGAGGTTTTACTCACCCCTGACAGCCCTGACTCCCACATGGACAAGAAAGGCATGACAAATGGACCTAAAGCCATCCATCAAAAGACACCCCCCCCCCCTCCAATGTCATGGGGCTACACAGTCTCACCTTCAAGGCTGTGTGATATGGGAGCAAGCCAGGATGTGCTGGAATAAGGAGTGGGAGGGGTGGCTCTAGGGCAGTAATGGGAGCTGGATAAAGACTCATGATTTAAACAGCCTGACACAGCAAGTAAACACAGCTAAACAGTTAGCAGGTCCAGAGTTCTCTGTGAGCATGTCTCAGAAGGGCCCTGGAAAAAGGTCATGTGATACAAGCTCACTATTTACAAAACATTATTAGAAAGGCTAGTTACAGATAGAGAACACATTGTAAGATTGAATTCCAGCCGATACTAGTTTATGAATGACAAGCAGGTACAGAAAATGGATGGATGGATAGATGATTGATGTTTTATGTCATCGCCTATCAGGACATATCCGGGTGCCTTCTCCTTTTTTCCTGAATGTACTACTATGGAGAAGCTCATAGAGCCGCTACCACAAGGCAGCAGGACTCATCCATCCATCTATCAATCAATCTTCTAACCGCACAAGGGCACAAGGTTGGAGCGCACCCTGCATGGGGTGCCAGTCCCTCGCAGGGCACATTACAGATCCACCCTCTGCAACACAGGGAGTACATGCAGGCTCCACATGGCAGGAATCACTTTCTTTGAAATGAATCAGTCATGGGTCAGCCCGGTCAGTTTTTCTATTTGTTACACTGGCAACACAATTTTTTGGAGAAGTTTATTAAACAAAGAAGCAGTGAGGATAGTTCAGGGAAGGGATCTCAACCGTCAAAAGACTAGAATGAAATTAGTGAAGATTTCATACAGATGTCAACTTTGATTCTGTGAGGGTCTTCAGGTCATGCAATGATGGCCAGAATTCCAAAATTAATGAGCTTCAAAACAAAATGCAACCATGATACTTTATAGACCTTATTCTGGGAATGGTTTCAACATTTTCAAGAAAGTTTAATTGTGTAGATTTTATTTTGGTATCCGTAGTCCACGGTGGAAGTGCTACATATTCACATTGCAACCTCTGCTATTGTCCACTAGGGGTCACTCTGATTTATGATTGGACATCAGCATACAAGACCATTATGTGAAGTTGTCTTTAGCACAATAACTTCCTACTATCAGGAACAACCCTATTTAGGTAAAGCTTCCCCTTTCTTTACTTTTTTCACAGCGATATCATCTTTTTTGCTACTGTGAGTGTCCCATGCCAAGTGAAATATCAAGTCATCCTCACTTGCTGCCAAAATGTGCAGATTTACAAAGTATGTGCCTGTGATTCAGTGTCATGTTTGCCCTTTTATTCTCTACAAACAGAAATTGTACCATATCAGCTCAAACATAAACACAAGCATAAGCATGTATAAGTTGTGCATATTATACAAATGAAAACCCATATTAGTTAGCATAAGGTATAAACATCTGAAGGATTAAAAAAAAAGATTCTTTCAATTGTCTATTTCAATTGTTGAAATATCAGAGTAGCTGTAGTGTCCACAATAAAACCGCTGTTCTTTACAAATAGCTGTATTGCTTCATTCTGCAACCAGCACTGTGGTTTCTGCAGAGTAGACTTACTGGTTACGCGCTCTTTTACTTGTCAATTCGTGTCTTAATTGCAGGAAGTAACCACACTGCTTGACTTTGAGGGACATATCAGCAGATAACTTGTTTCCAAGGTGAGATAATCGGCTTTTAGCGGTGGCCGCAGTGCTTAGGCACAGAGTTGCTGGATGCGTGGCCGGGGTCTGGCATTAATGACCCTTGAGGCCGGCCAATCACAAAGAGGCAGGAACTCTGTAAAGAGATGCGGAGGAATTTTGATCCATGATGCGAATGATAAACAGACCCCTTTACCTCCCGAAGCCCATCTCTTATTTGCCGACGGGTCCCTCGCTTACCGACCCAAAGAGCGAGGACAAAGAGCCACCCAATTATCACTGACGAGCACGTTGCCCTGTCTCTCCCGGCTCCTGGGGCCGAGTGAGGGACAGACCTTTATGGCTCCTCTTAATGGAACCTGGAGAGGGATTCAGACCCTCACATCCAGCTGAGCGTATTCAGATGCAGTCTAATTAGACATTTCCACAAGAGGAGTGCAAAGCAGGCCTTTCCCAGGGTCCTAGTGGTCTCATCCAACAGGGGCCCTCACAGAATTCCACAGGAAAAATATAGCAAACTTCAAGTTACACAGCTGTAACTTGCTCAGCTTGTAACACTCACTGTAATAGATTGAGTTGGCATTAAAATATTATTTGGCGCAGAATTAAAATAGGACACGTGCCATCTGCAGTGACAAATGAAGAGAGCAAGTGCTGCAGAAAAAATGTCTTCTGAGCTATTCCCTGCTGCTGTGGGGTTCACCACCATTAAATGAAGCCACTCAACATGACACAAACTCATCCAGGGGCCGAAATTACAGAGCAGGGCTGCGTGCCGCCTTATCGTAAGCCTCCCTCCATCGAACTACAGCCGCAGCTCCTATCTTCCTTGGCAGACTGAACAAAAACATCTGGGAACCATATTAAACAGGTGATTTCAGGGGCCTGGTATTTATTTATTTATTCTCTTGAAAACCCTGTGGTTGAGGAGGAATTCTGGTAGGTTTGGGCCAATCCTCCCTTCCGCCCCCGGGCTCCCAGGAGTCATTTCCAGGGACTCCAGGCCGACACAACATTAATTAGAGCTTGTGGAAACTTCTGGACCTCTGGCTTATTACATAGGGTATGGACTTGTCTTCTTCCCCATATATATCAACTGTATGCGGATGCTAGAGGCCTTTTTTCAACCGGCAGGAGTCAGAAGATTAAATACTGTGTCACTCAATTATACTTTGATGGTGACAAAAACCATCTTTTCTATTTTTGTTTTTGTTTTTTTTTTGCTGTTTTGTGTTTTAAACCTTCAGTATTTTTAAGCGGTGAAATTTTTGAATGTGGCACTGTAAAATAGCATTGATTCTAATCAAGCTGATTTATCTGTAAGAAGATTGTGATCTATCCAAAGAAAAGCACTTCCGATGATCCCATATGCAATGCAAGACACTAACAGTGTATTAATAATAAAAATCTGAAGGGTGGTGAATCATCCGAAGACACATCTATGATGAATGTATAATACATGGTGATAGAAATAGATAATTTTCACAGAAAAGCAACTGCATTTCTTTGCACTAAATCCTTTCTGTTAGCACCTCCATCGATCGGATACAGTCAAGGCTTGTAGACACTGCTACTTGATCAAAGGGAGACGTTGAATGAGGGCTTCAGCGACACACACGGGATCTAGAGTGATCTTCTGCACTTGGTGTCCTGCTTAAAGACAGAGCTCCAATTAGGCTTGCATCTCGCTGCCTCCGTTTTGCCTTCAAAATGCAATATGTGTGGCTAAGAGTGCGGTCTGGAAATCATAAATGCAATAAAACCTGATCTCTAGGAATCACCCACCATTATTTGAAAAATGGGGGACCGATTTTGAGAACATGTTACCATGGTAACAGGAGACCTCTCTTTTTTTTTTCTCTTTGAAGGCCAAAGATATGTTTCTGTAAAAGAGCTCGAGCAAAATAATGGTTTTCCTGAATCGTTAAAGGAGGCCTGAAGTCTGCATTTCTTAACTTGAATAATCTATATCTGCGCATTGTATAATCTTTGTTTATCTAGTTCCGTTCACAAATGACCAGTCCTTTTTGGCTAATCGGGATCCAGAAAGAAGCCTTTCCGTGCGCATTTGAGGGAGCGAGCATTCTCTCCAAAGTCATTTAAACACCTCACCCAAGGCCTGGATTCGGGTTCTTTTATCGCCGGTTGTCATGGTGCAGCTGACGTCACCTGTGAGCCTGGCGGAGGGAGTAGGACGGTCTGTCCAGGGCTGCTTTGCATAAGGAGCACCAGTGAAGGCTGTTATTGGGGCAACATGAGGCCCAAAATACTCACTTCTCATTCGTGCTCCTGCGCCACCCCTCCCCAGCCCGGTGCTTGTCTCTGGACACCCCAAAGGGAGCAAGGAACTGAGCCCGGAGGGTGTAAGTTGACAGAATTTTCCCTCATCTCTGATATTTCCATCAGTAATGCTTCGCTGCCAAAGTACTTCTGGGTATTACCCTCTAATAGAAACACATCCAGAAGTAAATATTAAGCTATACAAGCTACAGGGGACTAACAAAAGGTAGCAGGTCCAAACCTCAGCAGGGCAACTAGGAAGCTTACATTACCTGGCTGCAAACTACAATTCAACTGCCAGGAAATGTTTTTCGGGTGAAGGTATAGACTTAGAAAGGGAGCCACATGATAGTAAGAGCGCACCAGTACGCATGTAAAAGTGAGGAATGTTTTCCAAGCACACACCTCACAGTGCGATAATGCACGCAGCTTCCCACTAACGGAATTAGCTTAGCAGGAATCGCGTCTATGGTTTTTACCGGCAGAGAGATCTGTCAGCTTTCAGAGCTGACTTCTCTATAAGGCTGGTGCCTCCGGAGAGAAAGTGTTTGATGTTAAGAAGCTGGTCCTACCTTATGAAAAATCAGCATTTAAAGGAGATCAAATAAGTTATCAGGAATCCATTTAGGGGCGTTAATTTGTCTCTCAATGGCCTTGTCTGGATATGAGCGCTTGATAGCATGAGAGAACTGTTTTTCCTGAAGCAAATAAATACCCTTAGTTGTAATACAATATTTGAATATTAATCCAAACCTTTAAAATAATAAATACTTCCTTAAAAAATGAATCTGTTCTGGTAAAGCGCTATTTGTGTTGGGGTTTATTAATTAACGCTGCCAAATTCTGCCTTAAATATGTTTTGTTTATTCAGGTAGGATTTCTCTCCTTTTTCTTCCTGAGTGGGTCTTATGCCTTATTTGCATATTCTATAATTGACTGAATGACACCCCTGATTAGTCTGTCCTAAATTGTGCTTATATACATTGTGTGTATTTATTCCGTCATTTTCCAGAGCATGAGTGTGCTGCCAGCTTCTCTCTTCTCCTTTAATCGCACACAGCATCAGTGATGTGTTTTTGTCACTAAATTACAGGTTTCATGCTTTACGGAAGTGATTTACAAAGCAGCCCCGGTCTGATCTCATCCCCATCCACAGATTATCGGCTGAGTCACAGCTGAACACAGACTCACACGCACTCTCTCCAGCGCAGACAAACTCTGGAAAACCAAAACCGATGTGTATTCGGAAATAAAAAGGGGAGCCTTTCGCCTGTGTTTTAAAAGATCTTCAGATTTCCTCAACGTCTGTCTCCATGAAGATCGTAAACCGGATCCTATGGACAATCCATACATGTACACACCGATGCGTACAGTATGTAAATAGAAAATGATCAAAGAGTTGTTTGTCTTCTCTTGAATACGAAATCGGGTTTGGGCCTTCTTCTTCCAGACCTTTTTTTCCACCGTTGTTTTAATCGGAAAAGCAGCCAACTGGCTTGAGAGACGTGAACAAACACAGGGACCGTCTCATGTCTCTTCTGTGTTTGTGGAATTTGCATGATCATGTATAGCTATTTCAGTTTCCTCCCATGGTTCACAGACATACATGTGCCTTGCCATGGACCACCATCCCATCCAGGGTGCCCCCCAGCCATATGCCTTGTGCTCCCTGGGGTGGGCTTCAGCCCCCCCTGACCCTGAGTTAGAAGATGCGTAGATGGATGGACATGAAGGTAGATCACAGGGATTTAAAGCTAAAAATGACATTGAATTGTCTCCTGTGTTTTAGGAGGCATGGAAAGTTTGTTCACTTCAAGGATAGTGCAGATTTTGGATTCAATGTGTGCGCAAGCCAAGGGCCACTTTGTTGAGAATGATTTGCTGTGTTTGTGTGGCATAGGCACCACTGCCATGCCGGTGAACATAGTGGCAGCAGGAATTTAACAATATGCACCAAAGCTTTTCGTTTTTCAATACGAAGAGCTTTTGGCTAATTATCTGCTGGCGCCCAACTCTGTTGCTGTGTGACCCCAAAAGGTGGCCTGGTGTCAATCAACATTCAACGCTGTAAAAACAGTTTGGGGCTGAGAAGGTCAAAATGTGGTGGGTTTTTTTTAAACAGGAAACTATGTGACTGGGAAGAGGCTCAACTCTCTGGTGAGATCAAAATCACAAGCAGCACATATGACATATCGTTGACAAACATGCACACACACATGCTGGGATTCACACTGGAAACACACGCAAGTCTCTCTCTCAGTCCACAGATGCTGTGCAGCGAGACGCACGCCCAAGCTGATTTTTAAGGAACATACTGCCCGTAATCCTTGAGTCCCTCAAAGCGTGCATGACAAAACAGATGCATAGAAACACTGAAATCATGGATAGACGTTGGGGTAGTCAGTCATCCGGTTCAAGTCAAAAACTGGAGATGGCTTAACTGGGTCTGCTGGATTGTCAGGTCCTGAGCTAAACAGGTCAATGGCTCTGGGCCTTTTTGCACTTCCTGTGTTTTTGTTTCGCCAGCATGCGCCATATCCCTGCCTGTCTCAAAAAACAAAGCCACGCGCCAATGCACTCATGAAGAAAACACCTGTATTACACGCAAACATACTGCATAACAAGTGTGCTGAAAATGTCTTATCTGCCTCACTTGCATGCCACTTTGGACAGAAGTGTATGCTAAATAATGTAAAAATAATGTAATGTAATCTCCATATCGTGCCTCTTCAGGCAGCTGAAACTACAGCTAAAAGCCAGTCTAAGGTTCCCAATATTTAAAGACATCCCACCACAGGGTTATTGATTTCAGGGAGGCAGACGAAGGGCATCTGGGTGGGTGGGAGCGCTGGCCTGTGTTTAGCTGGTATTACGGTAATACTGTATATGTGATATTTTTGTTTGGAAATACCTCAACCCCTGTTCGACAATTTTTATCATGAAATACCAGAATTTTAAAATTCTGTCAAAATATCGTGGCATAATGCCTGGACAGTATGGCTGTGTTAAAAATTAGATACGAGCCAAAGAGGGGTTGCCGGTGGTAAAATTTGCTGAGCAAGGCTAATGAGTGGCGGTAAAATTTGGGGTGAGGCTGTAGCTGTAAAACTTCTTGCCAGCTGATTTTACCACAGCTGAATAGCGGAACAGCAGATTTCTGGGACATTGCACATCATTTACGGGTGTCATGGAACTGCTGTCAATCTGCAGGAGACTCCCAGAATGTCTGGGGAAGGTGGGATGTCTGTATTTTTTTGGGTAAGTTTTGGATAAATGGCAGGATTAACTTTATTTATGGGAGAGTGGTGACTTTCCTTGAGCAGAGGGGACTATAGTCTGAGTGGTTCACAGGCTCTGGGAGAGTCGTGAGGTATCTGACATGTCTATTGCAGGGGTCAGACAGGTCATCTGTGATGGCCCCTTTATTGGCACATGGAAGGGAACCAGCTGGGTATATGGCAGCCCACAGGGGACGACGAGCGGCACTGCTTATCATAAAGCCTCTCAATGAATGGTCCTGCAGAAAATCAAGTGCCTCTGTATCGCGGGCCACCCCAACACATCTCTCGCCTCTGTCAGCACTCAGCATCACTGCCTGAAAGCTCACAGTCAGCGTGGTTCCTACAAGACAAAGAACAGCCTGGTTAAGGGCGATGGCCCCTGATGGCTGAAATAAAGCGTGCACAAACAACGTCTGTGCGGTCCCTTAGACGAGCTAAACAAATCAAAGCCTCTTTTCAGAATTAAACAGGTAAATGAGGTTTGACTATTTTAGGTAAAAGCTAGGAGGGTCAAAATTATTACCTAGTTAATTTTACACTTGTAAAATTGTGCCTGCATTTGTTTTTCACAATGCTGCTATGCAAAGTAGCTCATAATATTATATTCCTAATAACAGCAATTAAAATTGTACTCAGTAGTACAACAGTTCCTCTTTGGGGTCTCTAACATGGAGTTTTGGGTTCATACAGTTCATTGGTCTGCCATCTAAGTTAATTCTACATATAGTTTTAGTTTCAACATGAATAATAATAGTTTTGTATTAAATGTGAAGTTCATACACTTTGTGGCTTTGTGCTGTAAGTTATCTACAAAGTGCACAGTTCATTTTTTGAGGGCTACTTCACAGACCCAGATGGAAATGCTAGGAATGTCACAGCAGGTACAGTATCAAATGGCTTCCTTTTTAAAATGCTACATCTGTCACTGGCCTGATGAAAACATGAGTGAGCTGGATGAGCAGGGTATGCAGGAAGTCAGCCTTCATAAGCAACTCTGTGACCCCCACGCCATTCATCAGGCAGAGAATGTAGGTGGAAATATGTCAGGCTCTGTTAAACAAATCTTCAGAAGCCGTCTTTTTTTCCCCCAAAGTGTCCTTGTTTTTGTATTTAGCTAGAAATACGTTTGAGATGATGAATGAGGAAAAAAGAGATACAAATTGCAATCCTAATGCCAATAAATTACAGAATATTATTAACTCCATAGCTAGGCAGTATAAAATCCGTTGGTGTGTATGGAGAATTACATTTTGTGAATGAGACGCTACAGATTACCATATACTTTAATGTAAATATGTACAAACGCCATGGTTTACACAAATGTCTAATATGTCAGCTTAAATTATCTGCTTCTCTAGCTATATCTCATACTTTCCAAACGTAATCATGGAGCTTAAAGATAATGTTACTTTGGTTACTTTTATTAATATAACAATACAGTCTGTAGTAAATTGTACAGGTTTGAGAGGCATAAATAAATGAATTGTAGATGAAGAGGCAGTTTTCTGCTCCTCCATCTATGGGCCTAACTCAAACTCATACCCCCAACTCAAATTCAACATTCCATTCCTACTCTCCATGTTGAAAGAGCATTTGTCTTTGGAGAGACGTGCGGTTAAACTGTGAAAACAGTATTAACTGATACAACCTATCACTCCTGAGGGTTCTACAAAGCAATAAAATGAGGCTAAAATGTATCGCTTCGACAAAAAATCTGCACAGAAAAAAACATAACAACTCAAGGCTGGTTTTTATTTATGCGTTTCTCTATTTGTGTTAAACACTAAATATCATCTTTGTAACTCAGTAAAATGCCTTTGTATTAATTTTGTTAGTAATACAATTAAGAGAATTAATACTTTCATTCATTCATTTCAGTTACAGGGGCATAACCCTGGATAAGCCTTTTTGACAATCAGTTGTCATGTGATTTCAGTATAATTAATTATGAACAGATGTCAGTGTGCTAGAGTACTGAGGGAGTACAAATAGACTATAGTAAAACGACTCCAAGACGTTGCAGCATGCTGAAATGGCTTCTTGCAAGTCATTTCTGGGAATTGCAGTTTAAAGCAGAAATATCTTTTTTTGTGTGGTGATCTGTTTTTTTAATGAGAATTTTAATAGAAAAACCAGACATCTCACCACCATAAAAATTTATCTGTGAGTTTGTAAAACGTAAAGAATGTGCTTTCGGGCATCAGGTGGCGGAGTTTCTGGCCCGTTCTGCATTTGGTCTTTATCCCATCATTCCGGTGTGACATTCCGTCTGGATGTTGTTCCGTGTATAAAAAGTGGGCTTGATCCCCATCGTGCGCTGGCTGCCCGGATCTGAGCAGACCGGAAAGCCTCCTCCTGCTTTTTTTTTTAAACAGGCTGATTGTAGATGGCTCTCTGCTGGAAAGACCCCAAGCAACGAAAACCACCCCCCCCTCCCGCACCTGCACAGGCTGGACCGGGACAGCTTCCCACTCACACGCCACTTCCGAGGCAGTATATGTTTCGCATTAGGGCCCCATTCACAGTGCGCGCACCTGGTAATTGGATAAAGGTTTAACCAACATGAGAGTAACAATCTTCTAGCATCAGACTGGAAATGCATAACCCGGCGCTGCTTAACGAAGCTGGGGGCCTTGGCGAACTCACCAGAGTGCATAAAGGTCTGCGCCATATTTGTGAATTATTAAGCCGTCTAACCCCTTAAGAAAAAGCTGCATCAATTGATCATCAGTGCAATTAATAATTTAGCTGCATAATGCTGCAGGAGAAAGGGAGGTTGGCCATGCTATGCGTTATGAGGGCAGTCGCAGAGAGAACCGGTCAAATTGTTCCGGGGGGGGGGCTTTTTTGGTAAACAGAGATGCGGAGACAGCATGGCAGCCACTGACTGGCCAGGGAGATCCACATAAGCAAAACAGAATCCATCTTCAATGGGTACCATGTCTAGAAACGATGAAAATGACCCAATTAATTCATCCCCTCCTGTTTATCTCAATGCCACATGCCTACCTGTGCACACAGGGTGCACCACATTCACTCGCAAACTACGTTTTATGACCCCATTGTCAGCATGAAATAAAGCTTGGATGTTTTGATTAAGATGTTAATTCAATATATGTGTGCTTGTGTTTTTGTCGATAACATAAATTATATTTAGGTGAAATCACAGTTAAGTTGGAGAGCTGAGGGTCATCACAGTAACCTTTAGCAACACAATGAAGTCACCCCACTGGCAGTGGGTAGCATCCTTTGGTGTGGGATTTAGGTTCCACTCTGCTTGGCTGTTGGCAGGTTCATGCCGGTCTTTGGTGTCTCTGCTCTTCTGGGTGGAGAATCACAGCAAGATGCTGTTTTTCAGAAACACACACACAGATGCATGCTCCTTTTATTCAAAGAACCCCTTTCACTTAGTTCACTCATACATAAAAACTTGTTTTTCCAAAATGCATTGCTTATCTAAAACATATCCACACTTCCCCCTTTTTTCAGGTCAGTTTCTTGAATGGAGTGGCAGTCATACTTAACGGATTTCCGTCCTAGGGGAGGGTGTGTTCTGTAAAAAGGACACTAATCTCAGCTCATTTTACTTCTAAACTGTACCCACAATGCACCACTAAATGCCTGTCAGCTCAAACCGCAGGCAGAATCCAATCTCATAACTGCTTGTGGAAGCTCTGCTTGTGACACCTGATCCCAGAATGGGTGTGAGATTTTCGAGGGACTAATGAATAGGCCACCGTGGCAACAGTGGCTTACCAAAAAGCCCATGGCTGCTTGACGTCCATCTTCATCTGTCACTGTCCAGGAATGCTGCTGACCACAGAGTGGAGAGGTACACACTCGGGAACATGCCAGCAGGATTCCTCTGCCCCAGCGCTAACCAAAGTTTGGCAACTTCACATAATAATTTGTTGCATGATGACATCCTTTTATATTTTATGTTTGTTTGTTTTAAAAATGCATGAATGCAGTATAAACTGTAAGAGGTCTGCTATTGCCCTTAAAAATTCATGAAAGGATGTTTTCTTTTCCAAGCCTGCATGGGGATCTCGTCAGAGAAGTTAAGGGTTTGTGCTCCTTCATATAGCGTGAGGACACTTAAGATCGCTAACAGAAGAGCGTCTTCTCTTAATCATACAATTACCCTGTGAGAATGAAAGAGCAACAGGGAAACTCGATTCCTCCCTCAGTTCCAAAATGTCAGGAAACCACTGTCAGCTCCTACAAAAGGAGTTGCAAGGATATTCTTGGTGCTGAGATCCTTGGAGAGCATCTCAATGGGATTAGCAGATGTTCACGTGGACTTTGTAGAATTAGCAGATGATAAAGTCCATTGTCACTTTGATTATTAATGGGCCAGAATCTTGCCCTTGACGTTCCTTATGACCGGTCCGTTGAGCAGGCTTCGGCACAGCGGTGATGCATTGCTTTGGGTCTAGCCCAACACAAAACCACACATGCACACATGCACACACAGACATGTGTGCACATCGACCTCATTTCCATGTGCCTTTAGCTCCAGTCTCTGCATTAGTGTTCCCCTGCACTGAAAACAAACTTACTGCATTATTTATTCCCAGGATCTGGTACTAAAAGCATCTGACAATTGGGCAATTAGTTACTGCTTAATGTACATTGTCAAAACAATCCCATTGACCCATTAATTGATCGATTGATTTCTTTTTTTCTCCAAAAGATTATTCAGAGGACCGTTACTTTCTTCTGTCCCATTTATTAGGAGACATTTCTTGTTTTTCCTCCACAGAATGAGAAGAAATCCCAGCACTGCAAAGTTTCTCAGGCTCGCCGAGGCAGCGCCGCCAACCCCGTCCTCTCCCAGCATCTGCGGGAGAGATTGGAATGGCACTATCACAGGAGACGGGATGATGGTTATTGCCATGAGGGGCTGAAATGCGGTATAACTCAACTGATCTATGAACTGTATTGGACCAGATCTCATCATAAAAATTTACATTTGTTTATTTGGGAGACACTTTTTAACCAAAATGATTCACAGTTAAGAAAGCAGGGTTGCCCAGTCCCTGAAGCAATTAAGAGCCTCACTCAAGGGCCCAACTGTTAAATTACTCTGCCGACCATAGGAGTCAAACCAACGACCTTCTGATCACAGGAACAGCATCTAACCCACAAAGGCACACATAATATGATATACTTTCAATAAACAGCTTTTATGTCAAAAGTAAGACAAAGAGCCCATTTCCAACTGTTCAACACTTTAAATAAAACCACCTACTATGGACTGAGGCTCATAGATGAGGATGTGAAGGAGTGTCCAGCTCATTGCATTGGCGCAGTCCTCAGGCAGACTGATTGCAGCCGTTCCCAATAATTTTTCTAGAAAGGCAAAACAGATTGTATGTTTTTTTTCCAAAACTGGCACTGTTTTAAGTTATGCCATAAAAAACTGGATAGACACAAAAACTGCACATATTCTTTTGTAACAAATTGCATGACATATTTAAGCATAGCTGTAATGTGGTCTACAGGCACCGGCTGTTAATTAATTAATTCCTGCATTTGCACATTTCCTATGGATGCGTGAGTAATTAAAAATGTCTGAGCTCTGATTTCATGCTTCTTTTGTTTTTTTGGACTGTTTTTGTTTTCCTCACAGTTACGCAACTTACACATTAGCGCAGCGTGGATGGTGCTCTGGCAGTGCCCCGATAGGACCGTCTGGGTGCTACTACCGGAAAAGGCAGCACTCTGTCAGAGGGGCTCCAGTCTTCAGACCATGCATCTCTGAAGCTGACATGGAGGCATCGGCTATCCAACCCCCCCCCCCCCCCCGCACCCGAGCTATGGCAGAGTCCGGCTCCAGCTGGAAATCCGACACTCATCCGCTGGCTCCAAGTCTATTAACACAGCCTGCAATCTCTCCAAGCATTCCTCCAGAAATCACCAAAGCCACAGTACACCTGCATTAACAGGGGAGTACTTTCATTAAGCAAGCAATCGTTAATGAACGCATTGAACCATGCTTATGTCTACTTACATTCATTCATTTACTTGATTCTCTTTTCCAGAACAATTAGGATAACCACCAATCCAAGCACAACACCAGTAACTACTCTGTTTATAAGTGCTTCCATGTGGTGCTGCTTTGGGCTTGTGCGGGAGGATGCAATGGGAAGAGATCTCTGCTCCAATCTCAGCATGTTCATCGATAAAGCCCAATGGGGGTGATGGCACACACGCTGGCGAAGCTATGGAATGGGCTTCTCCCTTTTCTGTATTTACATGTTTGGTGTAATTTTGCTAGGTTGTGGAAAGATAACTAGAAAAATAAATTTTTTTTTTCTTATTGTGTGGTTTTCTTACATAAGAACTATACAAACGAGAGGAGGCCATTCGGCCCATCAAGCTCACCTGCTGCAGTATTATCGCAGGTTTAATTACAGATGTTTATATTGTATTTGTAACATAAGTGTTATTGTCCCATACGCTGGTCACACTGGGCCACTTGAGCTGGTTCTAAACACAGCAGCAGTGGTGGCAGGAGTGCCGACCCCCAGACCGGGAGCAGGGTGGCCATTGGCCGTTCCAGTCTGTTGCCACTGTGACACTAAGCAGAGCTTATATGAGACCTCTTCTAACTGGGTGTGTCCAAACCAACAAGTGCACCAACAATTGAGTTCAGCACTCTGCTAAACAATGTCTCACTTAGGATTCCCACCGTATCACGTTTCATGCACTTAACGCTGAAGCCTCCTGACCCAACCGAAAATGGGGCAGGATTTCTGTACAAAGGCCCTGGCTCAGCCTGGCGTCAATGTCATCCCACAAGAACAATAAAACTGCAAAGAAAATCATGATACAGACATCAACATCAATGCTGACTTCATGGGAAATAAATATCCATTTATCCCTCCATGCAAATCCTACCTGTTTGTCTGTTACAGGGTCACATGGAACGACCTTCAAACATTGAACAGTTCAATACAGTTCAATACTGTTTGTGTATCTATTTTTACAACATAGTGTGCTGTAAATCTTTCATTTGTGTATTTGGATTGAATTCAATTACATTAAACCAATGTGGCATGTTGGTTCTAATTAAAGCTACTAGCTTAGATGGCATTATCTAAAGTCAGCATTCACAGGCAAACGCTGTATGGTGACAAACCGCTTCTCCAGGGAAGACCTCTCACGTCTGTCAAAGCGTGAAGTGAGGAGGACACCGGAGAAAACAAGAAAACAGCGCTCAGAATGTTACTCTGCAGTCTCAATAAATCTTTGTTCACACGTAGGACTGACTTGCCAAGAAAAATACACAAATGCCGCAGTAGTGAAAAACAGGACTTAATCCTGATGCTACAGATTCTGGAGATTCACAGGAAGGAAGCCAATGGTCGTTTCATCCACATCATAATTAATGCCTGAAACAGCCTTTCTCCCCCCATCTCTGATTATTCTCCTCCTCTGCCTCAACACCACTCAAGCTAAATCCTTCCAAAAGTCTCATGGGAATTAATGTCAGATGTACGATATGTGTATAAATTGACACAATACACATCTGTAGCACAGCAAGCAGGGCCTGTTGTTATCTGCCATTGCCTACGTATAGAGCAAAGAATATAATCAATGTAAGATTATGTAATGTGTAAGCCAATGGTTTTATGAAGGAAAGCAAATTCCTAAGGTTTTGCAACTGTTAAGTTGATACTGCTGTAGCCAGCAGTTACTAGTATTTTTATGCCGTGTCCCATAAACGTGTCAGTTTGCCTCATTCATTCATATTTTTCTCGTCACTTTCTGTCTGTGTGCCTTAACGCGATGGCACTCACATCCCCGACACGCTGGCACACACGCACGGGGATGGTTTCAGCACGCAGGTGCAGCGGCAGGCGCCGTTGCCGTCGGTGACGGTTAATGTGCGCCTTTCAGAAGCACACAATTAGCCCCGCTAGTCTGTCAGCGTCTCGCTCTCTGCCTATTGATCCCGGTTGCTCTTCTCTCCCTGGGAATTTAATTGCAGGCAAATAATGAGAAGCCATGCTAGGGACCAGCTTCTTCCCGTCATCTGTCCAAGTGCAGAGATGTCAATAACATCGCAGCATCATCTCCATTCTGCTGTTATTGCTTCACTCCGCTGTGGACCTCATCGCACCATCTAAATCCAAGTGCATAAGTAGGAAAAGAGGAGGAATATTTATCAAATATGACTACCGTGTTTTATTTCTTTCAGCCCTCTTTAAATCTTTTTTCCCCCAATGGACCTAAAACCTCCTTCAGAACCGATAAAGATCCCAGATTAAAGCCAGAAGTTATGTAACATATCAAAAGCAGGTTTTATAGCAATCCTGTATGTTCGTAGTTAAAAAAGCAAAAGGAATGCAGGGAAATATAGTCAAACTCACTTTTAATGACTTTTCATCCACATGATACTGCATTTAATCACTGTCTGCAACGGAATCACCTGCCTTTTTGAGGAGGAAAATTTAGGACACTATCAGAAAATCTGGCCGGAAAACTTTTGCACAATGAATGCTTTGACTTCTGAGACTTATGTGTCTCATATTTTGAGATAATCAAATCTGATTTCACTGTATTTACAGTAGGAGATGTGGAGGGGGGAGGTAGGATAACTCAAAGGGCCCCTGAGTCATGAGTGCCCTAAAAATTTGGAGCAATTGCTACCCAATTAGTTCAGTGGCCCCTGTCTAGATTCTGTCTAGTTTCTTGTGATTTGAGAATCAAAAACATCTGTCTCTGTGGGCTTCCTTGCTTGGGAAGTGAATTTCAAGCAAACATTCAGCCAAGAAGACTGAGTAGAGCAATTGATACCATGCATGTCAGAATGGTCTACTCAGTCAGCAAGAGATAGAAAGAACATCAGATGACCAGAGCAATGTCTATATCAGAGAACCATTCCAGATTGAGCAGAACCGTAGTGACAAAATCCACTATGACACCACAAGCATACTAATTCTTCAATATTCACATTTTTCACACAAGCAATCTTTATGGTAGCACAGCAAGGAGCAAGCAATTGCTAAGACAAGCTATCGTAGCTCCTCTGTGGAATTTATAACATGGACATTGGGCTTTGGAGAAACTAGAATATTATGGAATAATATGGTAGATTTTCTCCACTACTGACCAACACAGCCACTCAACAGTTCCTATTGAAAAGTACAGTGGTGGCCTCTCCTGTTCCATGAAGTGGCATGTGCACACAGAAGCTTAATTTCAGAAGAGACTGGTGGCCTGAAGCTTTGTTAGGGTTGATGGAGTTTGACCTCCTGGAGAAAAGCAACCTGAGGACTAAGACAAGGCCGTCATCTGGTGGCTGGATGGTGAGACTTTGCACTTCCCACATCAGCCTGTCATGGACCTGCTGGGATGCAAGACAGCTGGCGAGAGCATGTGCTCAACCTGAGGGAGTGAACCGGCCAAAAGCAACACCAGCAAGCTGACATGTAAGCTTAGAAACCTGGGAGTGTCGATGGTGCCGTCGGGGTCCTTCCTGCTCATGCCTGGGACCCCTGCCTTCATTCTCCATGCGGGCGGTGAACCAACACTATGGCCTCCAGGCACACGTCAGCGAACATCACCCCATAGCCCTATTCTAAGCAGGGTACACTTCTGATTCTTGGCACCTTTCATATATTTAGAAGGACCTCAGAATAGAACTTCTGTTCCTTCAGATTGGAGAGAAGTCGAATGAGACAGTTCAGGACCATGATGGCTCCAAGGGAGCTGTTCCAGGCATGTCCCACTGGACGGAAGCCCCTGGGAAGACCCCAGGACAATACATCTAGGGATTCCCCAGAATGAACTTGTAGAATTTGTAGTCAGGGGTCAAACCTCTAACTCTGACCCTCACCAGGAGACATGGTCTGAAGATTATAATGCCATTGCTACTGAAGATCCTTCCACCCAATATTGTACAATGTACATCATTTGGTTTTTCTTCATAGTTTTCAGTGACATGTAACGCATCTTGCCCTCAGATGTCTTCAATATGAACATTTTGAATATGCTGCTGTCCCTAAAACTTTTACACACCAGTTTATCATTTGTGAAAGTTTTAGCATTGCTCCACGGAAATAATACATTTTTACTAGTATGCAACGAAAGAAAAATACTATGAAATAAATATTATGCTTTCTTTCGGGGAGATTTTCGTGGTGTATATAGGTCCTGGTTCTGATATTGCTTTTTATTATTATACACTCCCTGGCCAAAGAAAAAGTCGCCATTTGAATTTTTCGTGGGGCCGCTTTTAGCTTTGATTACAGCGTACATTTCGCATGGCAGTGTTTCCACAGGCTTATGCAATGTCTCACCCTTTTATTTTCATCCAGATTTGCATTCATTTCACCGAGATCCTGTATTCAAGTGAGTTGAACCTCCATAAAGCCTCCTTCAGCACATCCCAAAGACCTTCAATGAGGTTAAGGTCACAACTCTGAGGTGACCAAGTCATGCGTGAAAATGATTCCTTATTCTCCCTCAACCACTCTTTGACAATTCGAGCCCATTGAATCTTGGCATTCTTGCCCTGGAATATGCCCATGCCAACAGGGAAGAAAAAAATCCAGTGATAAAGCATGGACGTGTAACCTGGCCTTTCAGTAGATTCAGGTACTCAGCTGACTTTACTTTATTGCTGCATAATGTTGCAGGGCTGTAAAAATGATCTAGTCATTGGGTTTTAAGTGTTTACTGATATAAATTCAAATGGCGACCTTTTTTTTGGCCAGGCAGTATATTCCAAAATGCGCTTGATAATGATAATGTTATGATATGTTAATCTACAATAAATTATCACATGCTATTCATAAGTACTTGTGTTTTTAATAGATAATTGTATTCAGTTTTTTGTTTAATTTGGTATGAAAGTGTATTTATTGATTACCATCCATCCATGCATCTTTCCAATTCATCTTCTATTGATGCTCATCTAATCCCAGTTGCATGCATGGGCCTGGAACTTGTAATGGAGGCTAAGGGTACAAGATAAAGGAATAACCCAGGATGAGGCACCAATCCATCACAGGGCCCATACACACCAGTCACACCTATGGACAATTCTGGCAACTTCAATTCACCTCAGCATGTTTTCAGTCTGTAGAGGGAAACTAGAGTAACCACAGCAAACCCCACGATAACACGGGGGGAATATGCAAATTCCACAGGGGTAGAATCCTGGCGGAGACTCGAACCCTAGTCTAACCGCTGTGCTGTCCTGCCGGCTGTATTTAGTGACTTCTCAGAATATAATAATAAGCCTGAATAATTAGTCACTTAAGGCAGTGTAATGTGATACACATAACACAATCCCGGTAATTACTCTCAAGAGAAAAAAAAATATTATCAAATTTCTTGAATCCATTTTCCAGTAAATACAAACTGAAAAGAAAAAAAGGTATTTATTGTATCAGAATTAGATTTTAGCCAATGATACATAAAGAGAAACATTACGAAAGATTAAATAAAAAGTACAGCCAGATAAATGATGCCAAAAAGTCCTTGGGGCTCTTCTGGGTTTTTCCGAGGTTTTTTTTTAGCAATGTCTGCTGACCTAAAAAATGTGGCGTAATGCAGCATTTTACAGCCTTGAACAGACATTTTCTACGTAATAAAGTCGCATGCTTATGCTTATGAAATTCTGACATGGGACTGAGGTGCTCAGGTGAACACAACAGAGATTCGGTGTAAAACTGGTGCTTCCTTTGTCCCCAGCTGCATCTTTACCACTTTCATCAAAACAGATGGTAAAAGTTTAAAAATCTGGCTAGACTTGGAAGAAGGTATCACATCCATCCATCCATCCATCCATCCATCCATTCATCTTTTAACTGCTTGTGCTGTGAAGGGTCACGGGGGTACAGCCTAGGCCCCATGGGCTACAAGGGTACATGGAAAGGCACAGCACTCACACCTTGCACATTAATCTTATAATAAAATTTTAACCGTAAATCTGCCGATGCAGCTGCGGACATTTCTAACCCTAACCAGCGGTTGTCTTCCCTACCTTTGATCACACGGCACTGTACTGCCTGCCAGTAGACAGAAGCAGTTTTCTTGATAGTTCCTAAGCATTTTATTTTATATATAATAAGACTGAAAAAGTAAAACCAATTACGCATTAATTCACATAGAGTTCCACACGGATGCATTGTAAAACATGGCGTCTTTCTTAAATGTTTGTGTCTACCTAAAGGTGTCCGTGTGCCACCTGCGGATCTCCCCAACCTCTCCCATCTTGTCGCTGCCAGTGATCCGCTATTTCATACAAACAAAGCTGCATGCTTCAGGTCTTCGGGAGGTGATCGACGGCTGCAGATTAGCCAACTCGTGATTTTAATGAAATATGCCTTAATATTTCCCTGTTATTTAGCTCCAGTTTCCTTATTAATTCATCGCGACTTGGTTATGTAAGGTAGATTGTTGGATTGTCTGTTACAATTATAATTTAGGAAAATTTGCATGCCAGTTAATGATATCATTATGTGGAAATATTTCCGTCGTTTCCGTGCTTTGTTAATATTGGTCATAATAATATCTAGGCTAACCTATGTTTACGGCAGCAATGGCCAGAAGGTTTAGCCTGTATGCAGAAAAATAACTGCATGAACACTCAGTCAGTTTCCAATGGGAAGGTAAGATTAAATTAAATGTGTTATTATCACGTTTTATTTACGTTTTTTTGCATAATTATGAAAAACAGAAAACACATCAAATAAGAACTGTACGCATGACACTACTTTCTTACTATGACCATTGGACAGCCAGCATAGTGGAGAACCAAAAGGATGAATCTGCATGAATAATTTAGCTAAGCTAGCCTGGCCATGGAAATAAAATGAGATGAAAACAGTACATTAAATATACGGTTTGGTCAGTGTGTAAAGGTCTCACGCCGGCCCGCTCACACGCCATGGGCTCGCTGGAGTCAGGCCGCTCCCGTGGCCGGCTTTCGAGTGCACAGAGCGGCGCTCCGCCGCGGGGCGCAGTGGAACCGGGTCACTGGGCAAGAGGCCCAGGTCCAGACAAAGCCGTCCTTAAAGTATGGAGGAAGGCATCCAGACCAGGCGCGGAGCTTGATATGCGGAACATGCTGGCCGGCCGTGCGGCCGGCGGGGGGGGGGGGGGGGGCCGGGGGGGGGGGGGGGGGGGGGGGGGGGGGGGGGGGGGGGGGGGGGGGGGGGGGGGGGG
>JABFEA020000043.1:20238559-20258415 GCA_019775915.2 Cyphomyrus plagiostoma
TGGAATTCCCCCACCCTCATTTCAAAACCTGATTTAAATTTTTGTATTATAGTGCAATATGTTTTTTAAACATTGTCGCCCCCCCCCCCCCCCTAGTGAGAAATGACAATGCTTCCCGTTGCAGTGACTCAACACTTTTCCCCTGGTTTTGTCAATTACATTTCATTGCACAAACGAAAGCTCTGGATAGGACCTCCGAAAGTTAAAAAAAGAGAGAACAGTACTTTGGGTGAGTTTGACAGAGCCCCACCTCCTCCCCCCCCCCATCCGCAGAAATCCCTGGGAGGGGAGTCTTAACAATACATTTCTCCTATTCACAGGCACAGCCACACTTCCTTAGCTTTCTCCTTGGTAACACCACGCAAAGCACAAAAAAAAAAAATACGTCGCCATACCCTTTGCACTGGAGGGCAGGAGGGCTGAGACTTGGTGACAGATAATATTTACAGGAGACAGTTATAGTCTTTTTTTCCCTTTTGCTCATCCTGGGCAAAGGCAAGGACGGGAGAGAATAATTTTCATTAGGCAGAGCAGGGGCGTGGCTGTGCAGGTAGCTGGAGATGCGAGGCGATCACTCTGGGAATTTATAATGAACGAAAGGAAAACGAATACAGACAGATGTGTAAGAAGGGAGGATGAAGGAACAGTCGGGGTGTGTGGGGTCTGTCGTGTGCTGGGGGAGTGTGTGAGGCCCTTTAGGAAAACCTTCTCCTTGTCATCTTTTTCAATGCCGTCAGAACTGAGAGCGGGATCATGGCTGTTCAGGCATGTACACTTCCACATGTTCACACACGCCTCATGCACACACACTCGCTCACGCCGCAGTCACACACACACACACACGCACGCGCGCACTCAGCGTGGGGATCAGCCCAGGATGTCCAGGTAGACTGGTGAGGCTTTGGCCAGGTTCTGCAGCATGGTGTGGATCTCCTTGATGTTGAGCCTGACATGAGGCTCCCTCTGCCAGCAGCCCAGCATAAGGTCATACACCTCCTTCGGACAGGTACGGGGTCGTTGCAGGACCCGGCCCTGAGTGATGCACTCGATCACCTGCAGCCGGAGAGGGGACAGACTACAGCTCAGCTTTCAATCACACCTCCTTTTGCTTCAGTCAAAAATAACTGGAGTTTGGAGGCAAAAAAAGCTGTTAGTTAACTTCCACTGGTTATAGATAGTCAGCCCTGTGACACTGACCTCATTGTTAGAGAGCTGGTACCAGGGTTGCTTGCCATAGGTGAAGATCTCCCACAGGACCACGCCCAGACTCCAGACGTCGCTCTCGGTGGTGAACTTCCTGTACATGATGCTCTCCGGAGGCATCCAGCGGATGGGCAGCATGGTGTGACCGCCGACCTGCGGGTGTGAGAAAATGGCCACGTTTGCACGTTTCCAACCTCCAACACACCTCAATGGAAACATTGCATGCATAACAGGGGAAAACTACCTCCAAGATATACTCAATTAGCTGCATTCACTATGCGTAACTATATGTATTTAGTCGCTCTTTACACTAGTAGCCAAAATTGTGGAAACATTTTAATTTTTAGAGATTGCATAACTTTATTCCAATTACTCCAGCTACTCAACAGATTAAAAGAAGCAAATGCAGAAAGGTCCTGTGGTCAGTCAAATTTGAATCTTATTTTTTATGGTCCTGGGATTCAAGCAATTGAACTAGAAAATGAAAGTGTCATCACAATTAAATTATTACTTTATTTCTAAAAGGACTAACTTTTCCTGGCACCTATACATTTCTAAGAGCATCTCTTGCCTCTCCAGTCGATTGATACAAGTCTTTTAAATAAAATCTATTCATTAGCCTTCAGTGGCAGCTTTCTGCATTATCACATATAGTTGACCACAGATTTTTAGCAATCCAGATGGTTTGGGGACCTTTGCTACAACATGAGTTAACTGATCACTTTCTCTTTTAAAGGAATGTAATTTGTTTTAAATATTGATGCCTCTGTTTCATGCAAGGGGCCACAGCATCTCAAAACTCATAAGAGTGGGGAGACCCATGATTAATTGTTGTAATGTTTCAGTCTCATAAAAAATTAAAAGCCAGGCTTTTAGGGTTTGCTTGTGAGACCCCTGATTGTTACAGTTTAGCTGCTTCAATGTAAGAAAGTACTGGAAGCATCCAGCCTCATGGGAGCGACATTGCTCATGAATATTCATACAGAGAAAAGCCACAGGCCCACTCTGACTTAACCCTGGTCGAGGAGCAAATGTAACTATGGATCCAAAGGTGTGATACAGCTTAGCTGCAGGAAACCACAACTATAGGGTAAGTAGAGAAAACCAGTACTGCGGTCTTTGGGGAGCTAAGCCTGCTTTTTTTTTTTTTAAACAAACCAGCGTACCATGTGATGCGGATGAGGAGAAGAAGGCCCACAATTAGAGGGAGGTCTCTATAGTGTGTCAATCCACTGCCTCACTCCACAACAACAAAGCTTTCTCAATATCGTACTCTGCTGCCTTCAGTTTCTATGGGAACAGTTGCTCTATGGGAGGATTACAGAATTTGCATTCAAATGGTAGTAAAAAATAATACTCTGACTGCAAAAGAAAACAGACTTTTTTGTGGGTTATTATGGGTTTTGCTTGAAAAGCGCAAGAAATAAGTAGCGACTGCCATTAATTTCCACTTTAAAATGGGCTTCACAGTTAAATCATTTCGGCTGTTAGTAAGTTAGGTCAGTTCTTACTGTTTGGCGTGATTAAAATTTCCCCCATGAAGTCAGAGGGAGCGACGGGTGCCAAGGGGACAGGACGGCCCCGATGGACACTATGAGGTGATGGGCAGCCGCTGGTGCCCCCCGCTGGTGCCCCCCCCGGCTGGATCTGGCTGTGGTTGCATGCCGTGCAGAGCCGACTGCTGCTCACCCTGGTGTTCAGGTCTGTTCGGCTCTGGATCATCGTAACCACTCTGGGTTAAGCGGCCATTAGCTCTGACTGAGACGCTCCTCCTATGCCTCCGGCATTCAGCTGCACCTCCGCCTGTTCCATCCTCCTCCCCGTCAGCCGTCCCCACGCTGTGTCTTTCTCTCATCCCCTCACTGGTGCGTCGAGGCCTGGGCCTTTTTCCCCGTCCACCTACTCAGCTCCCTCCCTCCCTCTCCGCTGTCCTCACCCCCCCCCCCACACACACTCTCTCTCTCTCTCTCTCGGAGTGAACCTGTGACACGGAGAGGCCCCTGAATCCGCCTCCTCTCACTCCCGGAGTGAGTGCAGGAGCTGCATACTAATCACAGCAGTTTCATGTGTCTCTTTTTTCTGGGAATTGTCTGATATGTTCCCAGCTCTGCACAGCCCATGTCCGCTGCCATGGAAACAAGGCCTGTGAGTACAACCCCCCCCCCCCACCGCGTGCTGTCTCGCCAAAGGGAGGGTCTGACGCGCTCATCACACACGGTCCAGATTCGGCTGAATCAGAGACGTCATATTCTCAAGGTGCTATATAAGTTTAAATAGATGCCATATTCTCCAATATTGTAAGGAAACTGTGCTTAACATAAGTAATATACTCTGCATCCTTCTGTTTGCTTTACAAACCCTAAACTGTCAGGCCAGGATCATTCTTGGTCTCTGGGTCCAGTTAGTAGGGAGGGAGTGTCTGTGGGGGTCGGAGCCAGTTGGGGGGTATGTGTGGGTGGTGGTGCAGTGTCCCACAATAACATATTGGTGACCTGCGCACATAGCTGCCAGCAAACAGAAGTCCCCTGCCCCCCCCCCTCCCCCGGGATGGAGGTCATGTGAAAGCCAGCCCGTGGCAGTCAGACTGCGGAGCCAGAGTGCTGGCTGAAATTAAAGGGAAGGCCACTGGTGTCCATGGGGACCCAGGAGGACGCCATGACTCCCCGGTAACGGCAAATGCTGCCTGAGCGACTGCTGAGGTCTGCTGGGTTTAAACATGCTTGGAAAATAATAAACATAGGAAACGTAACTGGAAGAGAAGGAATCTATATATTATTACATCCATTATACCTATTATACCCATTATACTATAGTAATGAGATGAGAATGGGAGTATAGATCCATCAAGACAGAAATCATCGTTTCTGATGAATATTAAATGCTGTGAGGCAGAGAGCTTATTTACTGTTTACAATTGAGAAACTACATGCACAGTACTACATACATACTAAATACAAACCAATATTTAACATTCACTGGCATATCGGTACAGCTATAGTTTGCTGGAGATGGCTCTGTGGACATTGCTCTACATCCTGTGTAATGTGGCTGCCACGTTCTCTGTCCCAGCCTGGCTTTCCACAGCGGCGGGTGGTGCAGGAGGTAGGAAGCGCTACTGAAGACCCAGAGCAGCCATCTTGACTCCCTGTAGGGAGGAACACTCCTACTTCCTTTGGCAAATGAGCTGAACTGAACCCCCCCGTTTGGGGAGGGATAAGAGTGTTGCATCTCTTTGGGTAAAGGTTCCCCTAAAGGTTCCCCTTTAGGTTCCCCTAAATTAAAGGCACGTTTGGTTTCAATATGTGAGTCATAACAGTAGGGGTTTCAATTTAGGATGAAGCACCATTTAAGTTGGAGTCTGCATTCAGCAGAGTGACCTGGGGACAGGGCACTGTCGTGGTTAGTAGTTTTTCAAACACAAAGCCGCACTGGTGCCCACATCACCCAATCATGCATGATAATCAATATGGGAGTCCACAGAGCCACATATCTACTCTCCACAGGCATCTGCAATGTGACCTCCCTGTCCTGCTTTCCTGTGCCCTTGCAGGCAGTCTAGCCTCATGTATTGGGACAGTGGAAGCTCACATGTCATCTACAGGATAGGGGGGTGGGGGAAAAGGTGGGAAAAGACAGTGACACATACACTTACCCGGTAGTAGTCAGTGCTGTAGACGTCCCTGGACATGCCAAAATCGCCGATCTTCACCAGCAGGTTCTCCCCCACCAGGCAGTTGCGTGTGGCCAGGTCACGGTGCACAAAGTGCTGGGAAGCCAGGTAAACCATGCCGGCAGCGATCTGCTGGGCAATGTGCAGCATCTGAGACAGGCTGAGCTCCACCGGCCGATTGTTCTGCCCGTCCGCCATCAGCACAGCGTCCGGCCCGTGGGCCCTGAGTAGGCATAGAGAATGACCATGGAACCTTGAATACTCACACTGAACACTGAGAAATACGGTGAACATTTACACTGAACAGTGAGATATACAGTGAACAGTCAACATTGACATATATATATATATATATTATCACATATCACATAATTATTTGATAGGGATGGTTAGAAATAATTCCCTGCCTCATGCCCATTGCTTCCGGGATAGGTTCCGGACCCCCCGCGACTCAGTAGGATAAGCGGGTTGGACAATAGATGGATGGATGGTTAGAAATACAGTATGCACTTGGAAGCAGAAACAGATTTGGAGAGTAACTTCTTTGTTTGTGAATTCAATGACCTCTTTATCACCAAAACAATTTCAATCATCTTTACGCCTGATGGAATTCACAGAAATCAAATACACTACATTTTTATGGCCAAACAATGATAGAGTTCAATTCAAATAGCAAATGCTTAACCTGGAGAGGAGTGCGGAAAAGATTATAAACTACACAAATACAGGCTCCAATTGAAGCTGAAAACCAACAAGGAGATCATGCAACTTCCAGGAAATGAACTGCAGAATGTGCCTGTTACCTACAAAGAAAACATCGAAGATACTGGTGGACAGGCTTAAAATAAGTCATCCAAAATGATATGAGAAAAAAAACTAGGTCAAAAAGGAAGAACCAAAGAAGTCAAAAGGGCACGATTGAAATTGAAAGCCAAAAGGAAAAGAGAAGCCAAAATCAGGAAAGATAACAATCTCTTGAAAGCACTGAATTGCAAATTCCAGAACCTTACCAGGAAAAACAAAAACCGACTTTACAACATCTGAAAAATCATTGAAGAAGAAAATAAACATGGGAAAATTACTTTTCAGAAGATTCATGAGGATAATAATAAGTTACAAACACAAGTGGGAGTGCTGAAGGACATCGACAGGTAAATCATAGCTGACAGAACAAAGGTGAAGCAGAGACAGGAGTTCACAGAAGACTGCTACCACAAAGACATGGAAGAAACTTCAGTGACAGAGGAAGAGGCCAGATTTATGACATCCAGAAAGAACTACTAAAAGCAACCGAAGTAAAGTCAATCATACTATTGCCCAAATTATGCCAACAAATTAGGAAAACAACTCAACAGCTGTAGTTAAAAAGAGATCCGTTTATATCCAAATACCAAAGAGAGGAGACCTGGACAGAGAATGTAAACTATCGTAAGGTTTCCCATATATCACATATGTGAATCATTATGCTAAATATCAGGCAAGGCCAAGGAACAAGAGGCATCATTGCTCATACGCAATGGATAACTAAGAAAACACAAGAAATATAAGGAGGTCAACATATGCTTTACTGATTTAACCTAAGTCTTCAATTGTGTTGACCATGTCAAACTGTGTATTGTTGGTTGTACCAACAAATCTTCGTGTCCCACACTGGACAAGAAGCCACAGTTAAGACTAAAGAAGAAGTGGTTTCATATTGGTTAAGCAGTCAGAGAAAGATATGTGTTATTCGCTATTCAACTTGTACACAAAGGATACAATGGGAGGAGCTGGCTTGAGGAGGACAAGATGGCTACTAATGCCTTTGATCTTTGCGTCGGTGTATAGACTCAATTTTCACAACAATGAACATGCTTTTGGAAAGCCTGAAGATATGGACAGAAGACAGAAAGTTCTGCTGGGGTGGTGTCTACATGCTTGGTGGGAATAATGAATCATCCGCTATATAATTCTATTTGCCAGTTATTTGTTCTTAATTCCATACATTTCAATTCATGCTGTACCATTAATTAGAATGTTTTTCCAGCACTGCTCTGACGCACATTTACCTCTAACCCATGATTCCTAGAATACCATTAAGGGAACATCCAAGTGACCAGTAATTAAGACAAACACAACTTATCGGCAAACAGCAGTGGTGCCCAGGAACACAACCTATCAAACGTGGAGAATCTCGTGACTTTGCACCGATGGCAAACAAACAGGAAGCTGTGATGTTAAAAACACTAGGATCAGACATCCGGGGTCATTTTGGACATTGGTCTAACCTCTGAAACCTTCTGACCACATAGCTGCCCAAAGAGCCAAGAAACACATAGTGCTGCTCACCTGAGGAACTTGTTGAGGTCTCCATGCTTCATGTACTCAAAGACCATGATAAGGGGGTCGCCCTCAACGCACACGCCGTAGAATGTGACGATGTGCTCATGCTGCAGGTTCGTCAGGAGCTCTGCCTCTCGATGGAAGTCCTTGCGGGCATTCTCGCTGGCCTCTTTCAGAGTCTGTATGGTGACAAACATGACAGACACGCTCCACTGATGGACCTTAACCAAAAACACTCAGCCAAGAAGAAGCGTGTGGTGTGGACAACTGGGCAGGCTGACGGTCCAGGCACTGGCCACAACAAATCCAGAGTAGTCTCAGGACGAGACAACAGTGCTGTCCCTGGCATGTTCAACCAATCAAAAGTAGGATAGAAAAATGAGTTACATTTCACATGTTTCTCAGCTGTTTTAATTGTATATCGCCTTTCCCATTTGAATCGACAGTTTAGACCAGTGTTGCCCAAGGGCCAGAATCCAACACAGTTTTCAGATTTCTCTGCTTAAACACATCTTAATCAGCTAATTACCAGGTGTAGTACTGTAGATGTGTCTGAGCAGAGAAATCTGCACACACTGTGTTGCAAAGTGGCCCTCTGGTACCTAAATTGGGGAACCCTGGTTTAGGTGAATAAGGTGCATGGATAAGGACCTTTTGAAATACTCATTCAAACAATTTAAACTTTAAAAGAAATCTCACAGTGATACATTTATTTCTTCTGTCTTTTTGCTTCGATACTAAATTTAAAGGAAAGCTTCAGTGCTGCAAAGGGCTGTACGTCTTGGGTTTGCATGTTTTGTCCCTATCAGTTACTATGTATACTTTAACCAGGAAAAAACTGATTTGGCTGTTTTCAGACAAAATATGACACAACAATAACATTTGTTAAATAATGAAAATGTGGGAAATGTTGTGTAATTATATTTATTTGACTGTGCAAAATCTCCAGAAAATAGAAGATAAATAAGCTCCATGATCAGATTTTGTGAACAAGCAAGAAGCAGACACTTTCATCTCCTGGTAGTGGCACGTTTCTCTAAGAAGGCCGTCCAAATGACCTCCAGTTGAGGTTACGGCCTGGCCTATCTGGCACCATCCCAGATGAAAGAGGAAAGACAGCTGCCCAGCTGCTGCGTGCACAGCGACACCCCCGGGGCACAGTGTTTAGAGGCTCTAACTGACCACAGCTGCGTTGCATCAGACCACAGGGAGAATGGAGAGGAAGTCCACACCAGCCCTGCACACTGAGCTACAACTATGCATTATCTGCTGCCATCATGCCCTTATACCTAAACCACATCACTGTGACAGTTCAACATCCCATCCAGGGTGTCCCCTGCCTAGTGCCCCTTGCTGCTAGTGAAAGAAGCTAGAGATCCCATCACCTTGTACTACAGAAGTTCAGCTGTATATATTGTTCCAAGTTGGATAGGTCTCTAACTAAACACAAAGCTACACAGTTAACTAAAATAAAAGTATAGTGCTTCCCATATATACAAAAATAAATGTGTAGTACTGTGTAAAAGTCATAGGCAGCCAAAGGAAATGCTTAAGGCAATTTTTCTGGCTATCACATGTGTATTTTCTCAGGAAAAAAAACCCCACAAATTTTACACTAGAACATATGCAAATTACAGTTACAGAATAAAAAAATAAACCAGAATTTCTTGTTCTCCAAAACGTTACTGTTATCTTGTTGGGTAACACATTACATTTACTGTACCTTCATAATGCATTCATTATGCATTCATAGAACATTCATAAACAGGAAATAAGTATACATTAACATCCCAACATACCTTAACATACACGATTGTACGATTATAACGTTTGTTACTACCATGTATGTTTGTTATAAATGTATATAAAAGCTGTTAAGGTATGTTAGGATGTTATGGTATACTTACATCCTGCTTATGAATGTTCTATGAATGCGTTATAAATGCATTATGAAGGTGCAGCTAATGTAAAGCATTACCTCTTGTTGGATACCTTGGATTCCCAAAACTCTCCTCAGAAGAACACTAGCCATTTCATATATTCCCTAAATTTCTCTGCCAGCTCTCTTAATAATTCATCTTAATTAGTTAAATAACTCACTGAGGTATTGATTAGTCAAGCAAGGTGGGGCTAGTGGTCGAGTCAGAAATACAAGGGTGTATTGTACTGCTGCTGCAAATGCTGGGGTGATTTTAGGAGAGGTTTTTAAATGACTAGGCTGACACACTTTGGCATACATAATATCGTAGCTTTACACCAACATGAATATCATTTAAGCATCATTTTCTTTTAGTGCCTGAGAGTTTTGCATAGTGCCGCATGTATAATAATGTGACTTACATAATGCAACAGAAACTCTCCCATGAAGCATCGCATGTGCCCGACTGATTAAGTTCCCCTGATCAATATATGGTGCATTTCATACAATGTCATTCCTATCATTATTCGGGTCCTCTTACAAAGGATGCCACTTTGCTTTTAGACCTGCAGCAGTCTTGTATGCAACCTAAGCCTTTATGAAATATTGAGATATTTTGGGGCGGGGGGGGGGGGGGTTCGAGGAATTCGCAATGCAGAGATAAATAAATAGCAGAATATGATACGGACAGTAGGTCTGGCGAGAGCATGGGGTATGTGACCATTAGTGTGTGGGCGCTGGGATGGATGAAGCACACGAGGGCCACGGAGTCGCATCAATGGCAACAGCAGGTTAGCTGCGTGTGCATCGATTGCGGCGTTCCACCGAGATCGCATATTGCGATTCACGGGACCTATCTGACTTTGCATGCATTTTTAATGAAACCCGAATCTTTACTGATATGCCATTTTGCGGCTGGTCACCCATACTGGGTCTCGGGGCTGCCCCAGCTGGAGTCATGGTTGTTTCCTGGTTAGTTCCCATCGGCCTGTGCCTGCCACCTGCAGGAAAGCATCTCAGCTCCCGGGGGGGTTGCAAAGATAGATACCTTGACAGCCACCAAGATCTTGTCCTGGTCCAGAGACAAGTTGTAGCACTCTGCCAGGAAGACCTTCCCGAAGGCCCCCTCCCCTAGCTCCCGCTTCAGGACGATGTTGTGCCGTTTTATATGCTGGACAACTGTGAGAGGGGGAGAAAGACACAGCTCCTCTTACACACAAAGGAAAAACTCCCAACAGTAACAGTGTACATCCACAGTGCTCATTTTACAGTTCCATTCATCACATGGTGGAATTATAAGAAATGTCCATCATTTTCCTATAACCACTTCTGAGATTTTCTTGGCCTGTCCCAGTAGGCAAGGGACAGGAGGCAGGGGACACAGTGACTGGGCAACCCTAAAGGGTCACTATATGGACAATTCGGAGAACACTAAGGTCCTTGACTTGTGAAAGGACACCCTTAGAAGCCCATAGGAAAGCAATGAAACTGCATGAACGAACCAGCAGCCGAAATCCGACCCACAAAGTATGTGGGAAAAACGCTACTCAGTGAGAGAATTGTACTACCGGCGAGATGGCTCCATATAGCAGAGGTCACTAGCATCTCCCAGCAGGCACCACGTTATTTGTAAATAGCCCTTGTCCACATAATGTAAATAGCCGTGCTTTGTACCCTATTGTCGCATGTGCCCTTACCTGTGTTTGTGTATGATCTTTGCCTGGTCGTCGTGTCTCTTTGTATTGTGCGACTATCCACCATGTGTGCACCTTACCGGCCAGCATCAGAGCTCCCTGTGTTTCCCCATTATGTGTGTTGGAGTAATGGTTGGTCCTTGTGTTTAGTCCTTTTAAGGGCTGCAGCTAAAGACCGCGTCTCCTCTCGTTCCTTCTGCCGCTATGCCTGGGTCTGCCGAGCGCCACAATATATGTATATACAGGCGAAAGGGGACAGACTAAAGCAGACATATGATCCATTCTCCTTTGCCTGCTGCTTGGCTAACAAAAAAATACACACAGACACACACACGCGCATAACTAGTGACACCAGAACTAAAAATGAACTTGGCAGGAACAGCAAAGTTATTCACATGGTGTTTGGAATGACAGAACACCAGGAAAAACCAATTAGCAGCATAAAGGGCTTCATGATACCAAGTCATAGTCACCGGCACCTGTGGACAATCAGCAATTCATGTGGAGACTCAGTGTCCCAACCTTCTGCCAAAACTATTTATAACTACATGTCCTCTTTATTCATCTACAAAGGGTGACAATTACCCAAACGCCTAAGTATACACGAATATTAATACCCTAATAAGTATTAGGGCCTTGTTGTGCCTCCAGAACAGCTTCCAGCCTTATTGGAATGCTGTCTATCAAGACATGAACTTTGTATTGTGAGTGATTAGGTAATTCCTGAGGAAGAAAAACATCCAGGTCTTTGCGAGGATGAAGGACGTGGAAATCTACCGCAGACTCTGTGCTCCTCAAGCTTCCTTAAAGGTGTAACGATGTTTCGATCTGAATACTGGAGGAGGCCTGCCAGGTGTCTGACTGCATCCTCGCGTTCTCAGATGTGTTTACAGGCCAGAACATCGACCTGTTTGCCAGGGCGGCATGACCGATGGCTACAGTGAGTGCTGCCCTGCATGGGAGGCATGATTTCATATGTAAACATGAGAACGGCCACAACGCAACGAAGATTTAAGCCACCCTCACCAGGGACCAAGAAGGAGAGATTTATTCTCATTCAAATGCGGTTTTTTAAGCCCTTCAGGCCTCAAACAGGCTGTCTTCAATCATGAACACTGTGAAGTACATGTAAAGTAAGAAATCAACAGGTAAACAGAAAGACATAAACGAAATCTTCACATCTCACTTTCCATTCCATCAACTCAGCACTATCACTATCGACTGTTTTCAGAATTTGGAGAAGGAAAAAAAATCTGCCTGATTTTTGAAAGATGAATGGAAACTGCATTTTGTTTTAATTGTATTAGGACACAGAAAGCTACCATTTTTTATTTTAAAAACACTGGGAGGTTTTAGTGTTGCTTTGGAATCCAGGGATAAACACAGACTCAGCTCCAGTGGGATTTGGCAATGGCTGCCGTCACACAAGTCACATTCTCCGCTTCTGGTGACCACTGCTTCGCAGTGTTGCCAAGACAACTGCTCTCAAGATACAGTCTGACCACTTCATACCCTCCGCACCAATGAATGCATTTATTGACTAAGTGGCTCCCGTCATATTGTGCTACACAGACCTCTGGTCATACAGTACCCTGATAAATAAAAATCACTTTAATTTTCCGGATAGTCCTGCAATCTCCAGGTCTGATTCACCATCTGTGGCTGGAGTAACCATGGTGATGGTCGAAAAAAAAAAAAAGCCTCACATTTCTGAAATGCGAGGAGGGGGGGCTTCTCTCCGTGGCTTGTCTCAGTCCTGCCCACCCCCCTGCTCCAGGAGTCAGTACTAAGTAGTTGACAACAGGACATTCTGCGAACACCAGAATCAATCAGGGGTCACGAGATAAGCATAAAGCAGATCCCGGTGACACCGCAGCACACAGGAGGGAGGCCCAGGTGCGGATCTTATGGCGATAGAGGGGAGAGAGTCACAAACTCCTCGCCCAACATCAGGCTTCCCAGCGGAATGACAGGGATGCGGTGTGAGCGGATCTGAATTGCTGTCTTCAGAAACAAACACCCTGACAAGCAGAAAAACAGCTTGCATTTATTTATGATGTGATTAGAAAATGCACTGGACGACAGGACAGCTATTGCTCAGCCTATTGTATTACCGGACTGTCCGAAGTTGCATTGATCCAGGGGGTGGAGGCAGTGCGGGCTGCACCGCTGAGGCTCAAACTGCTTCGCTGCCTGTGATAACCAGCCTGTGGCACGCAGTATCCTTGCAGCGAGGCTGAACGCACTGAACCTGAACGCTTGACGCGTGGCGCTCAGTGTGCGCCTGTCCCCCGCAGTCCTGGGTAATTACAGAAGCAGGGGTCGGCTCTGTCCCCGTGGTGATACTCCGAGGGTCGATAAACAGACCTTTACTTCACCACCGGGGTTTTCCCTGGGTGGTTAGTATCTTTGCCAGCACCCTCCTCCTTCACCCCCACCATGAGCGCAGCCAGACTTTGCCGGACATTCCCCCAGCGGCATTCCAGGTCCTGGCTCCACTCGGGAAGCGGATAGCCAATCGCTAGGGGTGGACGGCCGCGTGACTCGACATTCTTAAGGGAGCGTTTTGGGAACGGTGCCTCGGAATTCCACGGACACCACGACCTTACGCTGGGTCAGCAGTTACGGAAAGAAAGGCAGTGATGGACAGACAAGCGTGGAACACCACATCCCTGGCGGGAATAAGCGGCTCCAACGTGCCAAAAAACAAAGTGGAGATGAAATGACACAAAGACATTTTCCATTCGATCTGCACTGAGGAATAAATCTGTAATTATATTTGGTGAATAAAAGAAAACCTGAATGGGATTATTACATTATATACCCCTTCTCAACACACATTTTTTAAGTAAAACAGATTAAACTATTACACACAAGAAAGTGAGTATTGTCTGGCTGATCTGTCTGACGACTGTAGAATGTCATGCTTCAAACGATCTGTCAGTTTCCGCTACATCACCTTTCAGCCACACACAAAAAGCTGATTTGTTTTTCAAGTATCACAGTGTCACAGGGGCTTTTAATGCCCTGGGCACCCAAGACTTGGTTCACACCATGCCAGTCCTCAAATTCTTGCCAGCGAACCCCCCTCGCAGGAACTCTAAGTGGACTATTCTGGTTCCTGACAGCGTGCACCTGTGGCTTATTATCAATCACATACTCAAACCCTGGAGAGCCTAACCATAGCGTGAAGTCTCATCTCTCTTCTTGATTCATACTTCAAGCATTGGTTTGATTTCAGATTCAGTTTTACATTTCTGGATTTCCCCAGCACTCTGTTTGTATCTGATCTACTCTTGTCCAGCACCCAGCTCTGATTTTGGAATGCCGATTTGGCGTTTTGTTATAAACTTACACCTGGAGCTTGTCTCCATGGCAACCTGACACAATCATTCACTGACAGAACAGATTGTCTAGTTACAGACAGAGAACTGCAAACGGGTGATTCTCAGATGGATCCATCACTGGGGTACTGCTGCTGACAGGTACTGAACCCAGATCAGAGCAAGCAGAGAATCTTCTTTAATTTATTTACCTTATCCTTCAACCCAGCAGGCTCATGGCAAATCATGAGCAGTGACAATGAGAATTTGAAATTTAGAGAGGTTCATGATGGAAACCTTAAAAGAGACCAAGAGATCATTAAAAAAGACCAAGAGATTATTCATGTCTTGTGAGAGGGCAGCATTGTGCTACCCTGCCCTGTACCACTGTACCCCTTGGTGTAATTACAGACAGCTATAACACGGAATTCAACAAAAATACTGCCAATATTAAGGAAAGCTCAAATACGTCTTGGACGCCTCCATAGTCTTTAGAAATGTCAGACATGATAATCCCCCCCTCCCTGGCTGTCCTGTGTCAGGTGCCCTGCGTGTTGGGATCGATTCCAGGCTCAGTGTGACGCTGCATTGGATAAGCTGTTATTGCAAATGGATGGATGGGTGAATGGATGACACACTAATGCCCACACAACTCCCACTCCAGCATTCCTTGATTTTTCCGCATTGACTCTGCCTGGTTTTCCCTCCATACTTCTAAAAGCACAGTCCAACGTGCCAGCAGTCTGTCTCACAGCGCCAGCCAGGAAGCGGCGCCTTTTTCCGGGCGTGGGGAGGATGGGGGCCCCGATTGGGCATGTTGTCAGTGATACCATCTCGGGTGACTCGGGCCGCCTGGCCGCCATTCTGCTGTAAGGGTCTCCAGACCCAGTCCTGGTGAGTCACAGATGCCTTCCCTTTTCCATCCCATTTGCACCCCTAATCCATCATTACTCAGCCCTGATTAAAACCACACATAGACAGAGGATAATAAATTCGGGGGAACACCTGTTTTCCTGAAGCCCCCATTTTCCGGAGTGGGTAGCGAGTGGCCTGCCGATCCGGTGAGTGGAGCAGTTTCCGTCCTCCTGAAGCTGCCATGCTGTGGTCTGTTCCGTGCTTTTCGCTGCGACACAGCAGCCAGCCGCAGATTTTTGTCCTGACAAGCCATTCTCCGCAGAGCTGCAGTCGGCCCAGTTCCAAACATGCCTTCCCCTGCAACGCTGAAATCTGCCCTCCTCCTGCCCCGCTGTTCAAGAGCTGTCCCCTCGCACGCTCCTCTTCCGGTGCATTAATGGGCAAATCAAGAAGGTACAGGGAGTAAGCCCATTCCCCTGAAGCTGCAGGGTTAGGGGGATTCCTTCTGGAAAAAAGTATATCGTTGCTTTTCTCGACGGACACAACAATGATAGACGATGACGCTTCTTCCCTGAAACATTTGATTGATCATTTTTTTAAATTTACCCCTGGGAATTGTGTTGGGGGGGGTTGACTGTTTCTTGTTTCTTGAGGCCCCCTTGGCTGAGACAAAGTAGGATATCAGAAAAATGGCCACTCCTTTCCATAGCAGCTACTAGCCCCCTTCTAGTATCCGAGTCTGGTCTTATCCAGTGTTGACGATCCATCCATTGAGATGCCTCATATCTAATCCTCATGGTCTCTGCGGTGGTTGTGCTTGAACTCTGCCTACAATAACTTACAGACTATTATCTTAAGGACTATTTCTGCTAGAAGAGCCCTTGTGAAGATGCTATTGGATTACATTCCTACGCACTAATTGTTTAAGTGAAATTCATAGCAGCTTCAGATGAAATGCCTATGTTGGATATTTAGCTAATTTTATAATGACACCGGGTGCAGTGAGATTTCTACAGGGACAGCTTAAGATACAACGCTGTGCTTGGGGCCTCAAAACCCCCCCTGCCCCCTTCGGCTGGGATTCAATTCCAACTGTCCCTGACACCCAGGGCACAATGTCACACGTTTAAAAAACCTCATAAGACCCGCCGCACGTTTCCCCCACTCCACTCCTCCGCCGGCTCGTCGCCCAGTGCTCCCCACATCCGAAAACCTGGCTGGGCTACCTCCGTGAATCTTAATTTGCCTTCAGGTTAATTGGTTTATGGGCATTCGGAGCTGCTGTCATCCCAGGCAAAGTTCTTCATAAGCTCCTCGCACAGTGTCCCCTTTCTGCGACACATTGATTTCTGTAACCAGATCAGACCATATGCCGGTCCAGATTACCAGCAGCCTTCGTCAATGAAAATGAAGCATTTAGAAGGAAACATCCAAAATTCATTTAGATGTCAAGTAGTAGGTATGTAGTAGGTATAGATGAGACAGAGAGTGCTTTCATAGTGGCGAGGTAAGAGGCTGTAATCAGTTGAGCTATAATATAATCTATAAAATCATCATTAAATTAATCAGCCTGATAAATCTCTCGACTTACACCCGGGTGAGAGTCTCATTTACACAGTGGGCAGATGCCGCATCCCACCAGCTCTTATTCACTATCCAGTCTGTTATAAATATTGTGGCTCTCCAGTTCACTAACGGTTTGTTCCTCTTTCCGGAATTACAGTGCTGTTCTAGACATTTCTGGGTGACCTTCTGGGAGAGTACAGTAAGTAAGACTCATATCCTCCCCCAGAAGATTAGCATACCCAAAATCCTGGCTGTCAACAGACTCTGCTTTCAGATGGTGCTCTGTGGATGTTGGCGGGCAGCAGCGGATTAGAGCGGAGCCATTTCTCCAGGGTGCAGACTACGCTCTGCCACGAGCAGGCGACACACCTGCAGACCTGCAGACGGCCTGTGTTCCTGCGGAGGTGCTGCCGTCCGCTTTTGACAGGGGGGGAGGAGTTGGAGCGGTGACCACAGAGTGACCACTGTGAGTCAAGGGGAGACCCCCCCACACACACACACACTGTCTACGTGCCGGTCTACATGGGGAAAAAAATCAGGTTGTCCCGTCTTACTCAGAGGAAAAGCCGCCATCCTGTGTCATCACCATGGCAGTGGCAGGAAAGTCACCATAGCAACTATCACGTGACAACAACCTCCGTTGTTAAGATAATGCCTGGTGCAACTCCTATTGAGGACATCACAGCTACAGAGCGCGTGCTGATAATTCCTCCTCTACAGAGTGCATGCTGATAATTCCTCCTCTACAGAGCTGCAGGTAGGTATTTTAGATTGTTGGGCACATAATCAAAAGGAGGACTTTGTCGCTAAATAACTTTGTGTTTTAAATAAGATTGCTGTATATGGATACACTATCCAAGGTTTCACAGTAAAGAGGGGCTGAAAATGTATATTTGAGTCTATTCTATTCTTTATTCTCATACTTGTCGCTCTTCTTTTATTCACAAGTTGTTCTCCCATGTATGTACTACACTGCGCCATCATTCTACTCATGTAATGTAATGTAATGTAATATGATGTATTAACATGTAAGTGACCCTTTTATCGCTAGTGTAACTCTCCCGTTACTCGCTGGACTAAAATGCTCCCTCATTGTATAGGGACTATGCTCTCTCCCCATGAGACAAGTTCATAGTTCAGTCCCCCAACAACCACAGGACAGGCAAGACTTACTGTACAGTTACTCACAGGTGTCAGACTTTAGCAGGTTGCCGGAGGTGCGGAAATACTGCGGATTCTCGATGACGGGAATCTTGGTCATTCCGATGATGACGGCGTCAGGGCCCATCTCCGACGAAGAGGGGGTGTTGCTGCCATTGGATACGTGATGGAGGGGGCTGGCGGAGTCATCATCATTACTGATCACTGATGAGGGTCCTGAAATAGAGGGGCAACGAGGTGCAGTGAGGTCGACTGGCAGACAGAAGTGTGATGATACATGTGCTAAGAATTTAAACTATGGATGCAAGCAAACACCAACAGGCAGAGTGTGGATAGAAAATCAGAGGTAGCCACTATACCAGAACAGAGCACTATAGAACACAGTCCAAGGGACAGAGAGAGAATCAGTCTCACAGCAGTGTGAGGCAAACACATTCAGAGCTGATTGAGAGACAGACAGTACCAGAACACTGTGTGAGAGAGACAGTTCTAGAGTACAGATAGAGACAGACCTAGATATAGTATGACAGTTAGACAGACTGCCAGAGCTATGTGAGAGAGGTAGACAGACCCAGAGCAGTATGAGAGACAGACAGTACCTGAGCGGAGTGAGATACAGACAGCCCCAGAGCAGTGATAGAGACAGACAATCCCAGTGCAGTATGAGACAGGCAGACAACCAGAACAGGGTGAAAGAGACAAACAGTCCTAGAGTAGTATGAGACAGACAATCCCAGATATTTTATGACAGACAGAGAACTAGAGCAGTGTGAGAGAGACAAACAGTCCTAGAGTAGTATGAGACAGACAGACAGTCCCAGAACAGCATGACAAACAGTCCCAGAGAAGCATGAGAGAGAAACAATCCCAGAGCAATGTGAGACAGACAATTCCAAAGCAGGATGAGACAGAAAGACTTCCCCAGAGCAATATAAGACAGACAGTCCCAGACCCAGAGTAAGATGAGGCAGATTAACAGTCCTAGAGCAGTATTAGAGATAGACAGGCCCAGAGCAGTATGAGAGACACTGTCCCAGAGCAGTATGAGAGAGACAGACAGTTTCAGAGTAGTCTGAGTGAGAGAGAGTCCAAGACCAGTTTCAGAGACATACACTCTGAGAGCAGTTAGAAAGACAGACAGATCCAAATCACAACACTGTGGGAGACAGATATTAACCAAAGAAAAACACAATTTCAAAAAAACCTTGATAATCTGTTACCCCACAGAGTAAACAGTTGCACCATGGGATGCTTTCTGAAATATGTGACACATTAACACAAGCCCAGACTTAATTCATCAATCTGAAGCAGGCTTGGGGCGGGGTGATAAACATTAATAATCATAAGGAACATAGCTGATATTTTACACTGAGGCCGTTAGCCAAGCCACAGTAAATCCTCTCTGAAAGAGGAGGGAAACAGGAAGTAGTCAAAACAGCAGAGTTGCTGCCTTGTTCGAGTCAGTCAAGCCTCTAACCCTCTGGCAAGCCTGGGGAGGGGGTCACCCTGGTTAACCTCCACGTTGCAACATCCCTCAAAAGGCTGTTAAGATGCGTATTGCAATGCTGTTCAAGTTTGGGGCTCTAGCCACACACTCATACCCCGGCGACCACAAAAAAAAAAGCCGTAGCTGCCATTCCTGTGTTTGTACAGGCTCGGGGCGGGACACTGCCAAGACCGTCACACAATTCCCTTCTGTCTGCTGAGCGGGGGAGGGATTCCAATACGCCGAATCGCAAAACGGCCCATTCAAATGACTCTTCATCCTTGAAAGATTACGTTAAAGTGTTGGTGTCCATAAACAGATTTCTTTAGTTAACACAGGATTAATCACAGTGTTTATGTAAGCCTTGAAAGGTTAAAAAAAAACATCTTGTTGTTCTAAGTACAAATAAATGAAGAATAGAGTATTGTCTTTGTGAGGGTCTGCTTGTTACTATGACCTTAGTACACAGAAATATATACTGGCCAAGATGGCTGGAAGCCAGAGTTTGTTTTGCTATGGGATCAGTAGCTGAGTTTCAGTAAATTTACTCATTGAACAAAAACTGGTCTTATAAAGCAGACTCTACACTCACCTAAAGGATTATTAGGAACACCTGTTCAATTTCTCATTAATGCAATTATCTAATCAACCAATCACA
>JABFEA020000043.1:20259930-20271082 GCA_019775915.2 Cyphomyrus plagiostoma
GCCCCCGCCCCCCGCCCCCCCCCCCCCCCCGCCGCCCCCCCGCGGGCCCCCCCCCCCCCCCCCCCCCCCCATGATGAACAACGACTCATATTCGTGAAGTTTATCTTGCTCAGTGTTACAGTATGAGGTAACCCAATAAGAAGCCAGGTGCTGTTTCTCATAAAAATGAAATAAGCAATGGCAGCCAATCCCAGCAGAGCGGAGGCGGGACGCTCCCCTGCTTTTCCTGTTTTTTCTTTGTTAGCAGCACTGCTCCTCTTTGATCGGAGGCCATTTTGTTGCTACCACAGAGCTGTGTCGATATGCAATTATCTGGCCATACGAAAGCCAGAGCCGGCTAATCGGATTTGTTAATGAAAGCGTTAACTTAAACGCGCGGCAGGATTCCATACGGACAAGCCTTCTGGCATCTGTGCGCACCTCCGCCATGATGAGCGCATAGCCTTGAAGTGTGACGCGTCCAGTTAACATCAACCTTCGGGGCTAAATATGCTTCACTTAGTAAATTATGTTTCATCTTTCAAGCCTCTGCATAGTCGTGAAGTACTATAAGAGAGCAATTATAAATGAAAGTCTCTTTTAATGTAATAAAATGCAGACAGGTTGACATCTTGTCCAGACTGTTCCCTGCCTGTTTTGGACAGGCTCAAGGCCCCCTGCAAGCATATACTGGACAAGTGGTTATGGATGGATGGATGGATGGAAGGAAGAATGTATGTAAGTGAACTGTGTATGACCATAGGAGTGCAAAAATGTGCTTTGACCAGTGTGTCATACTACATTTTAGGTTCAAAGTCTGCCCAGCTTGCCACATGAACACATGCGCAATTCCCAGTTAGTCTCATATTCCCCGGATATCCCCAGCATGTTTCATTGTCTGAACATTCCTCACTCCGACCACACAGACAGGACACCACCTGCCCTGCCCACAGCCACTATACACACTCCTAAACATTTTTCATTCATATTTCATTCCTCTTCAGCTGCTCACAAACAGGTTCTCAGCCATTACACCCTGTACCAGTTTGCCATAATAAACATAACTGATACAGATAACACATTATAGGGGGAGTGGGGAATCATCCTCAGTAAATCTTGATTGGTAAACAGGTCACTAATGAGTGTGGGGGTTCATTGTACTCTATTATAAACTAGACAAGGGATGAATAATGTTGGTCTTCTCTGTCACTATGGAGATTGGGTGCTGATGTGGTTTGACCCTCCCCCCCCCCCATGGGGTCAGGTAATTGCTTATTGTAGCTGGAATGAAAGAGGTTGATGCCGTGTGTCACATCATATTGATTTTTCCCCTCAGCCCCATGATCTTGAAAGAAGAGGAGCATTTAAGTAATGATGATGAAGTATTCAGTGGTTCTGGTGGTCTATGTTGCGCCATGAAGCAAAGGGTCTGAAATAGGATGCAGTACAGCTTGATGTGGCTGCATTTATGTTCAGCAACAGTTCAGATGGAGGTCTGACGTCCAGCAGCCATGACCCAATGCTTTTACACTTTATGGCCCCTGTAAGGTCATTAGTTAGGGCCAAAAGGTCAAGCCCATAGGGTGGCAGCAAAAGCTGCAGGTGGTCCAGAGGTTTTTAATACTTTACATGCTTGTGTTTCCACAACCAGAAAAAAAAAAAACAAGTGGGCTTATACTAAGAAGCCACATTCTCACGTGAGTCTTCCTGCGCTTGGAATTTCAATTTGATTATGAGACAGAGGAGATGTTTGATTCTTGATGAACATGAGCTCCATCCGAACGGCCTACTCCCCACAAAGTCACACAGATGAAAGGTTTTTACGGGAGCTGTACACTCACCCGAGTCAGAAGACGATTCTACCATCCACTCTTGTGAGTGTGTGTTTTTCAGATCAGCTGAGTGCTAATTCAGTTTTTCAAAAGAGCAAACTGATGATCTACAGTCGATCATCACCACGACGCTCTCCCAACTGAACAGCTCCACCCGACCAATAGGAGGGTAACTTCAGCCTCATGGTATTTTAAACACCATGGACATCTTCAGAAACAGAGGATGTGATCTATTGATTTCTTAAAGAGTAATGAGTGAGAGCTGCGTGTTGAAGAGAGGGCATGGTGGTAAGGATGAGGAGGAAAGGAAATACATTTCCTGATAGGATTTCAATTACGCAGCGATATACACTGCCCTGGAACTGTGAAGCTGCGTAAGGCGGAGTTCTAGCATAATAACCTCTACATCGAAATAGATTTTTGTCTATTTTTAATAAACCAGATTCACCTTCTTATGTTACACAAGGAGGGCTTTCTTCCTTTTTCTTCAAAACGGACACATTTATAACGAGAACATCACTTATGTATAGAGTTATATATAGGGATCAAAATAATAAAAATGTGTTGTTATTATTAAGTTAATCACCTTTTTTCTGCCTTGTTTTTCCTTTTGCACAGGAAGTACTGCCTTTTCTGCCTAATCCAGGTCTGGATCACCTTCTGAGCTGAAATAAGTAACATTACGGAATCCTTCATAAGACTCTGCTAAATGATGAAAAACAGCAAATAATTCTAAGTAAACTATATACTCCAGTCCAACGATTATTTGTGACAGTTCAGTTCAACTGGTCCCTTTCTTTGGTGAGGATATGACTTGGTATGAGTTTCTTTGCCCTGGTTAGGTGCCAACGCTGCATCCCACACCAGTGAAATAACTCCCTCCCCCCCCACAAAAGGCCCCCTTTTTCATGTGCGATGTGTCGGTCCCACTCTTGCCTGCCCCCATCACCCCAAAAAGAAAGACGTTTTTCCCCATTAAGCTCTTGTTGTTCACCCACTTTACACGTCACATAATTCAGTTCTTTATCCTGAACTCTAAAGTCGATTAATCACCCTCCCCTAACAATATATAGCAACTAATACTGCTCATCAACCAAATCTGCTGTGTGCTGAAACTGATCTGTTTTTCTACTAACTCATTCATACACCTTCTGGGATGAGACCATCACTGTACTGAAGTCTTTGAGTGACCACAAGTAATAGCATACAGAGAAGATAGGATTGCCCAGTAACCCAGGATGTCCTAACAGTACACATATCAGAACAGTAAACATATCTACAAGTGATCTAGGTATCAGAAGCCTGTCATAGATTATCACCCATCCCACAAACCCACAGGAAGGAAGACACATTCTCTTGTGAATGAGCAGAATTATCATGACGGGCATCTCGAAATCTTGACCCCCATGCTGGATTATGACAATTATTGGTCATCCCACCCCTCTGCACACTATGACTGTGCAGTACGAGGACTTCCCTCTGCTGTGAATTGAGATGAAATATTTTATCCATCCATCCATCCATCCATCCATCTTTTAGCACCTAATAATTTGGTTGCTATTTTGCGCAACACCTCATTTGCTAGACCTTCCTCACCTTGGTTACTAGACCTTTTCCTTTGTGTGGAAATGCAGGATCAAGCTAAAGTACAATAAAGTACAAGGCTACCAAATCTCCCTGAATCAGACTGTTTGTACTGTGAGGCAAAATAAAGCCAGAAAAATACTTTGATTTCAAAGCTTTAAAAAAAAAAAAACAAGCGTGGATTTCTTATGACTAATTTCATAATACAGTCATTGTTTGGAGTTATACCAAGCCTTCAGACAAAGAACCATTCTATTTTCTGATCATTTATTCCAATTTTTCTATTAAATTTTGAAGGTCACAAGTCAGAAAACAATACAGATGGAAAAAATATGTTCAACTGTCATAATTATATACTTTTACTGTTTGCTGGGTTGTTACAGTTATAGGATTACTGAATATGTAAAAGTATTACTTAGTATTTAACATAGTTATTAATGGGATGGCCACATTACACTGGCAAAGCACAGATGTAGCTTCAGAATCCTTACACATATTCCAGAGCCTGAGCCATTACACTGCTGCAAGGCACCCTTGCGGGCACTCTGACCTGGTTATGAGATTAGCATGTAGCATCTCCTATTCCTGGCTTTTTGCCCAAACACTGCTAAGAGTAGTGGAGTGATTTGTAAAAGGTGGAGGGATTAAGTGCATAAAGGAGGATGTAGTGAGATGGTGGGAAAAAAGGGAAATGAAGAGAAGAGAATGAAAGAAAATACTTTACCAGCTTTGGGAAGGTGAATCCGTGGACACGTCTGAGACATGCGCTGATGCCGTCCTTTGGGGTTTAGTTGTTTGGTTGGTATTTCTTTTAAAAAGACAGCATGGGCCGCATCTTACCAGGCAACGGCACTAAGAATTCTCACTTCTACCCAAGCTTGGCCATCGTACACCGCAGTACTGTCACACTTGGATAGGGTGCTCTGTCTTAGGGGATTAATCACGGATTTGCTTTGCGTACAGGACCCTGACAAAGAGAAGCATTGCCCCGTTCATTCTAGTGATGACATCAAGAGGCAAATGTCCCTTGCCGTGTGTTTGCCTGCTCACAGTTAGACTCAGAACTACGATGTTTTGCGAAAAAGCAGAGGAGCAGTGGAGGAGCAGACAAAGCCAGCCTGCAGGAGCTGCAGAATGTGCTCTCTTTGCCTCATCTGGATCAAACGTATACCATTTAGTGTCAGACCAGGAAAGATGCCTTGGGGTCACTCCTCCTGGTCCAGAAGTAAAGTGAACTGTTTGAGTTTTCAAGCAGAAGTAACATTGTTTCTCTCTATGGAAATTATTAGAACCGGACAACCATTGGGCCCACTAACGTCAAGCCTAACTGAACATTTTAAAGGCCATAAGTACAACACCTTTTCACTCAGAAATGTATACAGTGTGATCATTTGATCAGCAATGTAGGAAAAGGTTAGTTACCATATCTGTTTATTCGTTCCTGACCTCTCCCCGTCAAAGCCCAGTTGCACATACTTTATATAACTGTGTTTTACAAATAAGGAACTGTTCTCAGTGTGTACTTTGTTAAAAACCTTGGAGGTTCAAAAGATTTTTTTTTTACTTTGGCGGTACAGTAATTGCATTTCAAATACCAAAAGCATTGCAGGGTTGCCAATTTGGCCCGATGAGAGAAATTAAATAATAGATACTGAGAAAACTGAACATGTGAAAACAATTTTTAAGCAATAATGCTCTGGGATTATGCCTCTTACATTATTTCACTCTGCCCACCAAATGTCACACAACATACATCGGAAAAAGAAAACATTACTCTAAAAATGTTTTTGCCAGAATAAACAAATAAGAAATGTATCATCAATAGATCAAGTGACCGTTCAGCTTTAGCCAGAATAATGGCAACTCAGAATAATGTGGACTTGCTCCATTATGAATTGCAGACAGGCATTGAACATTTTATTAATTATATTAACATGTAAAAGATTTGTGCCTTGTCCTCTGTGGGAACACTGAGATGGAAACTTAATGTGAGTACTGCGAAAAATACTGAACCTTTGTTACAGTATAAAAATACTGCTGTGTTTTTCCATTATTATATTTACAATTACTACAGTAGATAGTATAGAAGAGCTATTCTCCATCATAATACAAAAGATTTGGTTTAACGGGCTTTCCAGCTTAATAACACAGATGAGCCCACACAGAACAGTAATTATTTTATTACTCTTTTAATTTTAACCAAGATTCTTACAAATCTCTCTGCTTGTACAAGCCCACATGTAAACTTTCCAAACAATGTTTCAAAACTATACAGCAGGTCTACGGAAAATTATCATTTCCAGAGAATGGATTATTTAATAGATTTAATAGCTCCATTAACAGTAATTAGGAACAAGGCAGATAAATACTATGTTTCTCTCATATTAGCTAATGTACAGATACATGTGTTTAACTTCTCTAAACCCCAAAAATGCCTTTTGTAGAAAGTCCACATATACAAACATTGATTGTGTAGCCCTTTATCGAAAATATAATGTACATTCTATAGGATAGCAAAAATAAGACCTTCAGTGCTAATGGTTTAATATAAATAAACATTCATATTATTATTCTATTATAATTTTAGTTATCCCTATCTGTAGTATTAATTGTATCAATACTATTGTTAAAACTCATGACAAGCTTATAAAGATGAGCTTTTTATTTCCAAAAATTCCTGGACATCTCGGAAGGATTATGATAAATCATATGGCACGAAACTGAGACTTCTGTTTTTCTGATTAATTTATGATAAAGGATGTGTGAAGATTTATTTGAGCTGTCATGAAAATAATAAGCTAAAATAGTAGGAAGATGCAGTCTCCAGAGACATTGCCCACAATAAAATAACTCAGGGAGCGAAGTAGAAATCGGATCTTTCACATCACTGAGAGACTGAGCTGAAAATGTACCCCTGGAGATGTTGTGTGTCTTTGCATTTGAACAGACGAGTGTATTTTCACTCCATTGTAACATTTCAATCAGGAACTCAGCAGAGAAAAATTATGCAACACGAAAGTGAGAACAATAACATTAATTCTTGGTTTAAAGGGGAATTCCACCAAAATAAATCAAGGTCACTTTTCAGTATTTCTATCAAGGAGCTCAGTTTTCCTGAGCTCCAGAGTTCCTACTACTAACAATGGCAGAATCACCATCCAGAGGAGCTTTTAATCTGCCAAATCTACAAAATGTTCAACTATGGCCATTAGTTACGTGCATGGAAAAAGAGCGCTAAAATACAAAATAATATTATTACCACAGGAACACCAGGTGTATTATGTTCTACATAGCAAACATAAGGAAATACATGACATAATAATTATTTAGCAGAATTCCCCTTTTAAGGATGAATGTTGAATGAACGCAACTGCAGGATGCATAGGAGTGTGGACATGGTGATACACTGTACTGTACTTAAATATGTTCCATATGAACATTAGATATACATACTGTATATAAAAGTGCTTAGACAGCACAAAAAAAGGGGGGGGGGGGGGTTGTTACCAGAGGGCCTTGGGCCATCCGCATGTGCAAATGTTCCCTCCTCAGCGGGGTCTCTGGCTTAATGGCACATGGTGTCTCTCTGCAGTCTTAAATAATTCATCCCCAGAGTGAGCTCTTGCAAGGAGGGCATATCTGCACTGGCCTCCCTCCCCAGGGATGAGCAGGTGAGAGGTCAGGGAAATGGCACAGAGAAACGACATAAACCACATGCTACAATTTGGGTTTTTTTGACAATTATCTTTTGGTGAAAAGGGGAGCGGAAATCTGCAGTGCAAAAGTCACACAAACAGTCACCAAACTTCCGGAAGTCTAAATATATAAACCTTAAAGGTGACTGATTGGGGCTGCGAGTGTGTGGAGGCGTTTGTTACCGGGACAGAGTGCATCCGGTGACAGTTTGTCGAGTTCCTATTTCCCCCTGACAGCCCCCAACCTCGAGGGTCGCTTACACTCCAACCTTTTCGGCATGCTCAGGACTCCTGGGCTGTACAGTTTGAACATCATACGCTTTATTCCATGGCTTCCCACAATCGAGCCAAGGCCTTTTTCTAGACACTGCTCTGGGCATAGAGGGTCCCGTCCACACTCCTATGTCCTCAAAAGCGGTGGGGTGTCCGCTTTGCCCTCGGTCGCGCCGACTACCATCCAGGCGGCTTCGCGAGGGGTGGGGGGCACAGGTAGATAACACAAAATGATAATCAAACGTAAAAGCAAACAAAAACAAAAACAAAAAAGAACCAAAAAGCACACAAACACATGAGTGGTGCTTAGGAGTACTGGCTCTTCCTGTCTCTCGTACTCAGTCACCCACATGCAATCTCTCACTCCCTCTCTCTCACTCCCTCTCTCTCTCATTCTTAAACGATGATGGGACGGTGTGTGGGCTCCCTCCCGGCCAGCACCTCCACGGGGACGTTATGAAATAAAACAAACCCTGAAGGGGAAGGAGACACAGACAGAACACAACAGAACGAGGATGAATAAATTAAACAGAGCAGACGTATCAACACAAAGGGGGGGCGTGGGTGGTTGGCGTGGGTGGGAGCGCGTTGTCCAGGCATGTGGCAGTGTGTCGGGTCAGACGGCCTCGTCCACGGGCGGACACGCACGGGCTGAAGCAGATGGCACGGAAGCGGGGAAAACCCGAACTGGAAAGAAGCGGCCATCAACGTCCCAAGTCGCCGAGAGGGGTGTCTGGAAACGGGCCAAGGTGAAACAGAGCGAGCTCGCGCAAGCCGGATTCATCCCCCCGCCAGCTTTAGAAGCTCAGAAGCCCAGAATTTCACAGGACGGGGGTCTGTGACATGACATGGAAGAACTCGGGGGGGGACGGGTGATCAGGTGGCTTTCAGTGCAAATGTGACACATTGTGTGCTAGCAAAAGGTCAAAGTGCACGTGTGCTTTCTCTGCGGCTTGTTTGGACAAACAAGGGGGAAAAATGATCTTGTTATGTGAATGACAGGTGCTGTCACAGCGACCTGAAATAAGTCCCCACCTAACGGAATAGCATGCCTTAATGATAGGGGATTAGACCATTATTGTTCTGTTTGCATTGTTGAGCTGTTAGAGGGCATTCAGTTAGTGATGTTAGTGCAATGTCAGCCACTACAGAATGGTAGGGCATTTGTCCACGACTCAGGGCTTGGTGGATTCTGTGCAGTTGGACCCACTCACCGACTGTCAGATATTTACCAAGTGTTTCCATAACATTATTCTTAAGCTCTCAATTCCCAGTGTTTCTGGGTAGTTAAGGAAGTGCAATCAAAACCATACCTGGTCTCCAGTGAGCCATGACCTCACACGCAACAGCTGCTGAAGTGCTGGTAGTGTTTTTACCAAGGTAAGATACCAACGCTAATTATATAATTTATGTTAGTTGCGACTTAATATTCATCTCACCTACCCTGAAATAACCCTCACCATCACACTGTCTACATTTGACTTCTTCCATTGAAGTGATTAAATTGGCATTACTTTACGCTCATCTTGTACTTTACATTTAGACTTGGTCTCTTACAAGGTTCTCTCTTGGATGACATTTGGATGAAGAGCATTTCTTATGCGTTGTTTTAAGCAGTGTTCATAAAGCTCCTTACCTAGTTTGCAGTAGTTTCCAATCAATCACGTGAAGCTTAGCCTAGCAGCACTTGTACTTGAGTTAGCTCCTGACAGGTGTATGCTTGTTAGGTATTAACAGACTCACTTATTGGTAACTTTGGACAAAAATGTCTTCAAATGAATAAATATAAAGGTAAGTGGTTATTTAAGAAGCAGATTATTAAAGAATCTTAAACTCTTTATAAAATACAATGGTATAACGTGTGAACTCTTTTATGTATTTGAAGAACATTCACTCCATCTGTCGAAATCAACTGTCAGTTTAGACAATAAATGTCACAATCAGTGAATCACCTTTGACCTTTTACTTCATAAATCAAAATGAGTGTGAGTGACATTTGACCCTTCACTCCATAAATCTAAATGAACGTGAGTGACCTTTGCCCCTTCACTCCATAAATCAAAAATGAGCATAACTGTCCTTTGGTGGTTCCCTCCATACATCATGGTCAACTAGGATGACCTTTGTCCCTTTTTGTTATACATCAAACTCTACATCCATGACCTTCTTATGTCCCAAACAACCTGGCTGACACTCTTAGGGCTGCACTGATATTTCCCAGTAGCCTCTCTAAAGAGTTGAATTTGTGCGCTAACAGTACTCAGTACTCAATATTCAATATTCAATACACCCCTAGAGTCCATTATGTGCCATGTGAACTATGCAGGGTTCTGAGTGAATTTTTTGTTAGTTAACAATTATGCTCAAATCCAAAGTAACATGCAAAATGTGCCCAGAGGATCCATTATGACGGAGAGAAACAATGTTCCCCTTGCCATAAAAATAGCTAACTGCTTTGTGGTATGGGTTAAAACATGCCCCTTCTTTGTGTGGAAATTGAACTGAGCAGAGAATCGTCAGTTAGCAATTAGCCTCATTAACCACCCCCACGTCCCTCCAGCTGTCCTTTCTGAAGGGAAATGCCCGGCCCTGTGCTTTTGGACTGCGTTAAAAGCATAACTCTCATTTTTGACTTAGGAGATCCAAGCCAAAAAGAAATAACATCTCTGTTACAATCACAGGTGGAATGCAGAAACTTCAGTCCAATTGTTCATGCAAGTCTGATGTTTGCTTTTGCATCCCAGTAACATTGCTCACCTAGCTTAGAAGCCTATTCTCTTTAAAGTATAATACAGCAAAACAATATTCTTACTCTGTTTTTCCTCAATTAACACATTTTTGTAGAATGAAACCCTACTGAAATTCAATAAATTCTAATGTTATTCCTTATCTTTATAGTTATTGGAATACAACAAACAATACCAATTTAGCTTTCCTGTGTAATAAAATGGTTTCAGATGTTGTTCTTCATACTCACTCTGGGCAGAATTCACAAGACCTGAAGCTCATTTTGCTTTTGCCTGTTATGAGCATTTTTGGCTTGAGGATCATGGCTGGTTGTTTTCCCAAAGAGATGATCATGTGCCACTCTTTTCTCAGCACTGACAATGAAATGATGGTAATACTGATTTTCCATCTGTACAAGTAAAGGTACATAAAAATTCTTTGGTTTTCACATATGCATTCTTGATCTCCTATGAGACACACACACGATAGTGATAATAGTGATCCCCGTGAGGAACCTGGGTACTTTCTGCAAATTCCATCTTCACGGGGTACACAGAAAAATACACAGGTGAGAGCCAGTTTTAGAGTCTGAGAACAGGGTCAGCCAGCATCCAGCGGCCCTGGGGCAATTGGGGTCAAGAGCTTTGCTCAAGGCCCAATGGTAGCCAAGGGATTTGAATCGGCGACCTTCCAATTACAAGCACAAAGTCCTAACCCACAGAGGCACACACTGGCCCCAAATATATAATACACAGGTGACAGCAAAGCTGAGGGTCACAGCACAGGGTCGACCACTTACCCAACAAAATTCAAACCATTAACCTGCTAGTAATAGTGAGTTTTAACCTAGAGGAGCATACACCACCAAGGGAAACTGCCCAGAAGGCATTCAGGTGTCCGTCTCCACCGTAAACACCTCAATGTCAGAATGTTGCCAAATAGTCAAATATATCAACTGTCATTTGTCATTAATCCCGAACAAATTAACAAAAATACCGTTAATTCTCAACTATGAGTGACAAACACAAGTTTAATAACGTGTAATTTTTATTTGTTGGAAAA
>JABFEA020000043.1:20271182-20307859 GCA_019775915.2 Cyphomyrus plagiostoma
AACAAAAATACCGTTAATTCTCAACTATGAGTGACAAACACAAGTTTAATAACGTGTAATTTTTATTTGTTGGAAAACAAAGAGCCTATTCTCCCTTTAATGTACATAAATACATCAGCTATATTGGTATATTGAGGCATATCATTATCCTATGATGACGAAAATTAATTTGTTACTCTAGGGATTAATTTTGAGCCATATAGAGGATCCTTAGAATAAAATGGTAGTGTGTAAGCATTTCCACGTGTTTGTTCTTCGGTGTGTTCAGAATAAACAGGCAGTGTGTGTGTGTCTCCACAAGAGTGTCTGTTCCTCGGTGTGTTGTGAATATGCGTGGGGATTGCACAGTGAACAATGACCCAACCTGCATAAACCTACTCAACAGACATAACACTGCAATATTTAACACTGAAATCGGCTGCATATCCCCCCCACCCCGCATCCCTGTGTTAGTCACAGGGACAACAGCAGAGGTGTACTTAATGAAAGAAAAAGAAAATGTTTTCTTAATATTTAAGATAATAAGTCATAAATATACGCTATGTAGAAAATGTACAAAAATAACCTCCTAAAGTAAATATTATGGTTGCTTGATTATGGCAAAAATAATAATCATGATTATTTTGGTCAATATGGAGATCGCGATTATGTAACACAATTACTCATTGGAAATGTCAAGCATTTGTTGAATTTTTTTTATTTATTTATTTTTTTCAGTGGATATCCTTGAACTCTGAATATAATACAATTTAGAAACAAATTAAAGAAAGCGTCTGGAAAGGGAGCATCACTGCTACACAAAATGTGGCCCAATGATTGTTTTATCTTGGTTAGTTTGTTTTGATTATTGTTAGGAGAAAAAATCATAACTAAAATTAAAATTTGAATAATTTCCCAGCCCAAGCAAATATACACCGATCAGCTATAACATTAAAAACAGGTGAAGTAATTAACATTGATTATCTCATTTCAATGGCATCTGTCAAGGGTGCCATTATATATTTGGCAAGTGAGCCCTCAGTTCTTGAAGTTGATGTGTTGGAAGTAGAGATAAATGGGCAAGCTTTAGCATCTGAGTGACTTTGGCAAGGGCTGAATTGAGATGCCTAGGTTAGAGTATCTCCAAAAAGGAAGGTCTTGTGGAGTCTTCTTGGTAGCCAGTGGTCAGTGCCTACCAAAAGTGGTCCAAGAAAGGCCAATCAGTGAACCGGCACCCAGGTCATAGGTGACCAAGGCTCTGATTCGATCCCATAGGACAGCTACTGTACCACAAATTGCTGAAAAGGTTTATGCTGGCTATGATAGAAAGGCATCAGAACACACTGTGCATCCCAGCTTGCTGTGTATGGGGCTTCATAGCAGCAGACCACTCAGAGTGCCCATGCTAACCCCTGTCCACCACCAAAAGTGTCTACAATGACCTCAAGAGCATCAGAACTGGACCGTGAAGCAATGAAACATACCAGCTACTGAAACATCATTGCATGCCAAGTACACATCTTCATGGCAACAGTATTCCCTGATGGCAGCAGCCTCTTTCAGCAGGATAATGTGCCCTGCCACACTGCAAAAATCGTTCAGGAATTGTTTGAGAACCATGTAAAATCAAGGTATTGACCTGGCCTCTGAATTCCACAGATCTCAGTCCAATTGGGTATCTGTGGCATGTGCTGTATAAACAAATCCAATCCATGGAGGCTCCACCTCACAACTTACAGGACTTAAAGGATCTGCTGCTAACGTCTTATTGCCAGATACCACAAGACACCTTCAAAGGTCTTGTGGACTCCATGTCTTGACGGGTCAGAGCTGTTTTGGTGCCACTAGTGGGACGTACATAATAGTGGGGTGGTGGTTTTAATGTTATGGCTAATCGTGTATATGATGCTATATGCTTACTCTTAATTGTATTATGTTCTGTAATGGCGTTGTTAGGGCTGATTTAGGGGAACTTTAGTATAAACAGTGTGCTTGTATTCATTTTCATTAAAATCAGACCCTCCCTATAGTAAAGATGTAGTTCCCCATTTTTAATGGTGCTTTTCCACTGGCATATGGTAAGCCAGCCATACCCAACCTGTACCGTCAAGAGAAACTGGTTACAGCGCGGTTACAGCTAGCTTTGGTTTTCCACTGTCGGGTTTGGAGACACTCATTTACTGTTCACATAGTTTACATCATAATTTACTATGTGCTAGTATACTGAATTTTCTAGCACTTCTGTGAGAATCGTCGTGTTATGCAACCAAAAAACGCTAACGGAATTTGCATTCTCTTACATAAATTTGTACCCATTCTGTTTAGCTGTTCTATAGTACTTTTAAATAGGAGGTTGTAAATCTTCAAATTCTGAGTTATCAGGGATGCATCATTACAGTGCAATGTGAGATACTATTAGCACTAATAATAAATAATTGTAGAATATACCCTTTGCACATGCACATAACACTGGCATCTCTGTTCATTTTGACCAGTCGAATGGTGGCGACGCAACCAGCTGAGTTTGGTCACACTTTCAGCCCTGCTGGTGAGCAGAACCACATGAGTGCTGTTACCGCTCCGGTACGGCTTGCATACGTCACAATGGAGAACCAGCAGTTCGCATCAGGCTCGGGTCTTGATGGCAGTGGAAAAGCCTCATAAATCTCAATTGATGTTCCTGCTCTATAATATGTGTTTAAATATTTTATTAGTAGAAATTTCGCCAGACATTCACTTATAAATACACTTTTTTAAAGTTCAAACATAAAACTTACATTTTAACAACTGAACATTAAAAAAGAGAAAACAACTAACATTCATAAAAACAATTAAACAAGAATTAAACACACTTTACCCAACCAAGCACCCACCAGTGCTATCAAATGGTTAAAGTAGGTACTCAAGGCACAGTAAACATATTAATCACAAGTTTGTGGAAAGGAAATGAAAGGAGACCAGATTTTTTTCAAATAACATAATCTTGTCTATTAGGGTATACCAGATTTTTTCCAGATGTAACGTAACCGTTAACTCTGTCAACCATAATTTAAGAGTTGGAACTTCTTTTTTCTTCCAAAACAAAAAGATACGTTTTTTGGCAGAGATCAACCCATAGGAAACAAACTGTTGTTGCACCCGTGTAAGTCTCAAAGATCCTTCGGAAACTCCAAATATAATTAATATAGGATCAGGTTCAATTGCAATGTCTAATGTATCTGAAAAAACTTGGAATATTTTGTTCCAGAAACTCTGTAATTTGGGACACATAACATAGGAATGAGACAGATTGGAATCTAAAAACTGACACCTGCTCTATATGTTATCTTGCTCACACAATCTAGGGGGATGCTGGTTTTGCCAAGTTAATGGGGGTCCAGAGAATCACAGGGCAATGGCTGTTGCTCTGGATATGCAGCATAGCGTGATAACATTCAAATAAAAAAAGAATTTCATGTGCTTATGGAAACGACTGCTGTAATAACTGTGTTTCATAGCATGGTTAGGGACAGCTGACTGGTTGATTTTAACAGATGGGTTCAGCTAGAACTCACTAGAGCGTAATGTGGAAATGTTGAGGGAAAAAAAAAAAACATTTTTTAGGGCGCTTCATCTGACTTCATGCAAAAAACGATGGCGCTATCTAGGTAGCCATCACGCAGATACTTCTGAGCTGATACTGCATATAACTGCCCCCTGTAAGTCTGTTTCCTCTGCATTAAAGGCTGCACTGCCAAGGCATCTCAGCCCTAATTACCCCCACCATGTCTGTGTCCATTGCTTTAAGGGCTGCACTGCCACTGCATCTCAGCCCTAACTGCCCCCTGCATTTCTGTGTTCTTTGCTTTAAGGGCTGCACTGCCCCAGCATCTCAGCCATAACTGCCCCTGCATGTCTGTGTCCTCTGCTTTAAGGGCTGCACTGCCACTGCATCTCAGCCCTGTCGGCACAGTCGTCCAGCAAAGGGATAACAAATTTATGTGAGCCCTAACATAAATTTCATCGTAACACATGTAACACAGGCGATTTACCTAAGTGATTTACTAAAAGTCATAAAGCAGGTGACACGAGAGGCAAGTAAAAGAGTTAATGACGAATTGCGCTTCAGCTGTGCGGACAAGCAGGCTACTACCGCTGCGGTAGCCTCCGCTTCATCCGCAGCCGCTTCGTGATCAATGATAAAAAACGTGGTTATGGAGGATGAGATCATGCATTGGCTAAAACCGTGATTCAGACCAGATTCAGACGGTGCAGCTGGCATGGATGCGCCTTGCGTTTCGCCTCGTCGCAAATCCCAGCGCCGGTCACAGTTTACTGTCAGATGCGGCGTTCACCCGACGCCTCTTTTCCGTCTTCGCAATAATTTGGCTTTTACTCATTTTTTTGCGTGCTAAAGATTATTATTAGGAAATGTACCTAGCGGAAACACTGTGTTTAAACATATAATAATTCTTTCCTGTTATTTAAGTTTTATACGATATGAAAAAAAAACAAACACGGACATTTTGGCATTTCATCGAGGGGTGCTGATTTCAATAAATTGCTTCCTCTTCTAAGCAAACACTAATGGTGAGACAATGTTTTTCATTTCGTAGCCTGCGTTTAAAAATGTTTTACGATGTTTGATTTTGAACACCATTATTTTCAATATCGGGGAATTCTTTATTTGCTCACAAACATAACACTTCATATGTCCTATATATTTATATTAGATTAATATAAAAGTATTCATCCTTTAACATAACATCATGCAGTCTAAGTCATTCACACGTCGGGGGAAAATGCTGTTTAAATACTGAATCCTTCCTGTTAATTACGCATCTTTAGTAAATCAGCGCCTGAGATGAAATTATCGCTGGTCTTGGGTACTTTTTAAATGGCCCCTGTATGTCCTTTCACCGCCGTTCCAGTTCTGTTCTATTAACCCTCTGTGCTAAGTCCACCACTTATGCATACTCTCCTCCGTTTGCAGCTTCTCCTTAAACTGCCCTGGTTTGCCTTTCCTTACGCAAAAAAAAGACAAACATACAATGCAGTAGCTCAGTGGGGATCAATCAAATACACTGGATTTACTGGTCCTGCTCCACATTATCATAGATTTTGGGTTTCAGCAGTTGCCCTTAGTGTGTATATCCTTGTGTTTAACAATGATGTTAAAGTGAGAATAAGACATCTGAAGATTTCTGGCCAGGGTTCCTCATAAGGGAGCTCTCACGGTCTTTGAAGGAAACCGCAAAACCTCAGTCACCCAAATTCCTGATCAAATCATTATAAGTAATCCCTAATAAGTCCCCATTATTTTACAAACTTTTAACACATTGTACATTTTCCGTGTGTTCTTGCTGTGGTTGTTTGAGTTTGCACCAAGCAGGGGTGGCACTTTTTAAATGTCATTATATGCGTGCAATGACATTAAAGGATATTCTATTCTATTCTATTCTATTCTTTATTGAGCCACGGGTTGCATTGTACTGTCAGAGCTGGTAGGACCTGGCTAGTGGTAACGTATTGCTTATTCCACAGCCCCTGCTTTTTGTCCCATGCTGCCTGTAACTGGCTACCCCCCCCCCCCCCCCCAACCCAAGCAACCCTGTACTAGATAAGCGTCTGGAAGATGGATGGATGGATTAATTACATTTCCCATAACTCCGTTAAGCCAAGTGTGCCTGTAATTTAACAACAGCATTGTGAAACACTTCAGAAACATGCTGAGATTGGAAAATGCCAGAACGGACTATGTAGATGATATACTGTAACTGCTGGGACCTGGTTCGTAGGAAAGGGCTCCTTTTATATATAATTGATGAGGCACAATCAAATGCCTCTTAGCAGCAATAAATTACTTTCAGACTAAAAATGTCTTACATATGCTTCTATGTTACAGAAGAGTGGTCTTCCTTGGCTCTTCTCTAAAGATAAAAAACATATAGGAAATAATCTGTAGCTAATCAGACCTCAGATATTTTTCAACTCTGAGATAGCCACCTCATGTGTGAGCATCTACGTGATTTTTCTGGAACCTTAAGCATTCAATTGTATCACCCACGTCACAGAAGACACTCTTTCAGGAAATACGATGGCACTCGTGCAGGGTTACAGGATGGGGAGGGGACTTTGTTGTTGACCTTGAGAGTGACATATTGATCACCCATTGCTCCTTCATACAGAATGAAGTTGAAACCAGCCCTACTGAATCATTGATAGCCATGCAGTTTCTGTCTCACTTCCACACACACACACATTCTCACACAAGTGAAATGTAAGAACAAGCAGGTACATATTAGAATGCAGACACACAGACACACACACAGACCTATAATCATATCTTTGTGGGGGCCACGCATTTATTTCTATGAGAAAAATGCTAATGCTAACTATGACAGCCTTAACCCCTACCTAGCCCTAACCATAAGTAACTGAACAAAATACAAGAGCTTTTGCATCTTTAGCTTTTTCATTGCAGTCACTGATTCTTAGAAAGTGATCCATCACGTTGTGGGGACATTTGGTCCCCACAAGGTAGGGTACATCTGGACCACACACACACACACACAAAATACACCAACGTAGCCTATTTGCCAGGAAACCCGTCACACAAATTTGCACAAAAAAAACAACTGGCCAAATCTCATATATAAAGACAGTGAGACCAACCCTTCTCCTTAACCAGGGTGTGACACCTCATCTGTCTCCATCTCCACCTCAGCGAGTTTCATTTACCGTTCGAAGCCCCTGGATGGCCCTCAGCCGTCATGCCTTATTTATACTGGCAGCTAGCGCGATGCCGTACAGCCTGTATGAGTAATGCAGCCAGGGACGGCGTTTACAGGAAGGCGGTGGCATGTATGCCTTATCGGGTCTCGCTTCGCTAGCTTGCCGTAACCCCGCCAGCCCACGTGTGTGTCTCATGCTGGACGATCCAAGCAAATCGTTGGTGTGAGGGTGGGCGACAAGGCCGCCCTTTCACGAGAGACATTGCTTATTGAAATCCGCGGCTGCGGCGCTGGCCTTCCGGTATTCGGGAGTCCTACGGTGAGGACAACCGGGTGAGGACAGCATGCCGTCGGATAGGCCGGAGGCATCGTGCTTCCTTGGGCTAACAGAAGGGAGGGAGCGGAATAAACGCCACGGCTCAAGGTGAAAATTCCCGGGCAGCGCTGAAATCCTACCCAGATGGTTCCTCCCAGCCGCAGCAGCGGGACTCCGTGGCCCTAACTGCATCGAGGAGAGCGGCTGATAGAGCCGCTAAGTGCTCTGTGAAGAGCCAGGCGCCTCTGTGGAATCTCATCCTCTGCTTCCTCTTTTCACACCAGCCTGCCCAGGGAGCATCAATCAATCAGCCCAAAATTAGAGGCTGCACTCTCCGAGATCTTCCTTCCTCACTGTTTAAGCAAGAGCAACCCCAACAGTATATCTCTTTTCCTTGCCTCTGCCAAATACTATTAACTTTACAGATTGAAAATGGCCGCATATGTACATATGCATATGTGATTTTTTTTTTATTTAGAAACTTTTTGAAACGTATTCTTCCTTTACATCATAGGTAGGTCTACTGATAACTCCTAGAATTCTGTGACCACATGGAGACACGTTTTAACAGATGTCTGAAACTTAGGCCAGATATTATTATGAGCAAAAATAATTGTAACCTCGCCAAGCTGACTGGTGTGACTCAAACTATCCTTGCTGAGATGCACAATCAATAAAATTAAAATTAAAAGCAGAAACATTCTGTAGACTTGGTTTCCTATTAAGAATGTACTGACACACATTTGCAAATATATGAGATTTAAAATGGCTAAATATGACTTGCAGAGATGCCTGAATACCGTAAACTTAAATGATATAATCTATAACTGAGGACACTTTGACAACATTATTTGCATATAAAATAATCAGCAGTTTCAACGCCATAGATCAGAATGAAAGCAAAATGTATTTTATCTAAAATGAAAAAGCCAAGTATTAAAACTCATAGAGTCTATGTTGTTAGATGCAGAGGTAGAAGCACTGCGGTAAAGTAAACAATCGCTTCAGCCTTTACTAAAATGAAAGGAAATAAAAAAAAAACTTCGGCTGAGCTGTTTACAAAATAACATATGACTTCCCCACTTTGACCCTCTCAGTATGTGTCCTTCAAGGGTCAGTCCTGGGACCTCTCATTTTCTCATTATCTACTCTTACACTAGGACCATTCATCACCCCCTCCGGCTTTTGCTGCTACCTCTGTGTCAGCCATGTTCAAAATTTACTTTACGTTACGCCCTGAAGCTGCATTCTCATAAATGGGATGTCCAGCACCTCCCTAAGTCCCCCCCCACTCATTATTGACCACCCCTTCTCTACGACTGCTGACGATGGAAGTATCTCCCTTTCAGAATCCCCGGTGTCACTTTTAATTAAAGCCTCTGCTTGTCCAAAGACACAGCTTCTGAGTCCACCCTCATCCCAGCAGCGACAGTGTCAGACCTGTCCTCCATAGCCGCCTCCAGTGCAGCCTAGGTCTCCGCTTCCGCCTGGCCCCTGCATCTGGCTACTTGCCCTGTGCTTTCCACCCCCGTTTCACACAGACACCATGTACTGGCCTCACATCATCACCTGAATCCAGTTAAATCCCTTGAACTTCCCAGTATGCTCCGCACAACTGTGTCCCCACCTGCCATGGCTGTTTGGTCTCCCGATATGCCTCCCCACCTGCCCCCCCCCACACCCTACATCCTTTGCTCCTGGGATGTTTGCTCTCCTGTGTGGCTCCTCTCTCTGCACACCATCTGCTTGCCTGTACCCTTCATCACCCCTAATCGTGGAACCTTTCCCATCCTTCACCCCACTGCCAGAGTCAGAACGACACCGTCAATCACCACCGACCATGTGAAACGTATCATTCGACCAGTAGCAGTCCTAGTCGATGAGGCGCCCTAGGCGAGCATCAGCGCTGGTGCCCTCCGTCCCAGGCATAGGGAAATTGGCTGGCAAATCGGCGTCCCCTAAGACGCTGGCGCCCTAGGCGGTCGCCTATGTACTCTATAAGATCGACCGACCCTGATTAATTATTACAAGTAATACTTAATAGGCTTTGTTAAGCAGGTAAATTCATGTGGGCTTGTTCTTTTCATATTAAGACACACTAATACCAACTAGTTTTAAGAATAGTGGAATGTTACACTTTTTTTCTTCCTCTGTTTGTGGCACCCCCTGGTTGGATAGCGCCCTTAGCATTTGCCTATATTGCCTATGCCACGGGCCGGCCCTGCATCCGACTAATCACCACGTGTCCGTAAACCACGAGTCTCCAATCTCTGACCACTGCATTTGTTGTTTGGTTGCATGTAATTAACTTTAGTTCAGACACAGTGAATTAATTTAAAGGAGAAATATTAAGACATATATGCGCCTTTAATTACATTCCATTTAATTTGACTGCAGTAGACTTATAAATGCATCAAAATATCGACACATACCCAACAACCACACACTGCATCTAGTCGACCAACGAGTAACAACCAGCCGACCAATGCACACGATCACTGAACTTTTCTAACAATGCAAAGCCTGTACTCCCTTTCTGCAAAAATATAAAATGAAAATTACAGTTAAAGGTTCTGAGCATTATTTATGTTGTTAGGGTACTATTTATATTATGTTTTGTTCCTGTTACAAAAAAAGCCTTAGCATTCAATAAATCTGGCCCTCCAGAGTAACAAAAGGCCTTTGTAACCGTCCTCAATCACTCATCCACACACTTCCTACCAAATTACAGTATATGGAAGTGCACCATATTATAACCTATACCATGGTCTATTTGCTTTTAGTGCACTTCCTGTCTGACATTCCTATCTTATGACAAGTGCTTAATTATCACATGCCAGGTTATGGACTTTCGCTTCAATCTCCACCCAATTTTTCTCCTAATTTGCTCACTGTGAAAAAATGCTTTGATGTCACACATTAGCTCCGGAGCTCACTATTTGTAATTTAAAAATGCTGAACAGTACCATGTACTGGTCATGTTCCCCGTTACACCCTGTTAAACACTAAAGGAGCTTGACAAACTCTACAATCCATACCATTCTGCAACCTGCGCAGCCACAAACGGGGTATCTTCAACACAGCAAAGTGGAGTGTTTATGTGCATTTGTGGGGAATTTGAGACTCCAATGCCAAAAATGCGTCAATAATCTGTTAGTGCACATGGTGTTAAAGACAAACAGACAAAAAGCAGAAACTCTGAATGGAGACTTAATCCGAGAAGAAGAGGGTAGAAGCAACATATGTTAGGCCTCCATCAATCTACGTTACTTCCAACCATGGAGATATGTTAAGGGTGCATAGGATTAGCCTACATCCCATTACAGACAGCAAGTCTCAGAGCCCTAAAGCACACTCATATATAACAAGCACAGTAATTTCTCTTATATTTGTAAATTCAAATAAGATTCATCAGATGTTCAATGAAGGAATTGGTCAAATTATTTCTTTTCAGCATTTCCCCAAACAGCTTATAAGTTAATAGGTGTATTTTTTTCTGTATTTTATTCTCTATTACTGTCCCCAATGGCTGCAGCATGGCTAATAAATGCAGTCTTCGTGCAACATTACAACAAAAAGCACATTATAGTCAAACTGGCCAGCATTCTGAATGGATAGAGAAGCAGAAGCTTACCTTTTATTCCAAACTTTGAGTTTCTCCCAAACTTGAGAAGAACCAGCATGAGGATAAATCCAGTGAAAGCTACAGCAGCGATTCCCACCACCACATATACCTGGTGTGTGGAAAGAGACCTTCAGGCTGCTGTTATGAACCTTCATCTCACAGCCATGTTTACACTGGGACTCACAGGCAAATAGATAAACAAGTTTCAACAATGGTCCTTGAATAAGATTTACATAACCAACATATCAGCGCAATCCAGTACGGCATCCAAAAAAGTTTTCATAGCCAACATATTTAAATCCAAAAGGAGAAATTGTGCATTCACAGTTCACATAATACAACTGATTCATTATGTAACAAGAACAAAAACATTGCTTAACTCTAAGTAGCGTTTTTTTTTTAATTATTTTTGTATTCATTGTTTAGGTAAAACAATCACCATCAAGCACCTTAGCCACACAAAATGTGACTAATGACTACAATATTCAGCATAGAAATTTAAGGTCCAAAGAGTGAGGACAGCCCACTTAGGCAATGCTCACAATGACATCTTCATTTTATTTGATTTCCATCTCATGACACCGAATTGTATTCATTACACTTATTATTATAAATTCAATATCTGCCTATTTGGACCGGTGCATTGTGGGAAACCGCGGAACCAGCTCTTCCTCCCCCCACCAATCATAGCCTGCAAAGAACCCCAGCGTAAGGTCAGGGTTTCAGGGTGACCTGCCCGGATCACATTGCTTCCATAAAGGATAAAATTTAATATTAAAAAACACTGAAAGCATCACTTACGGCAACACTGTCTTTGTTTCCTGGTTCTACTGGGGGATCTTCTATTGTCAGGAAGGAAAAACGAAAGGAAAGGCAGATGCACAAGCGTGAGTGACATTCTCAGTTTTGGAACAAGCTTCTGGTAATTTCATTTAATCTGATCCCTCTGAGGCAGATACATATTACTCCATAGATATAAAAAACACCAGATCATATGAATCGACAATGTGACTTTCATATACAGTGTATAAGATTTGTCTTGCTCCTCTATAAATGAGTTATTGTTTATATTTCTATAAAGTAAGGTAAATGTACTCTACAATGTCCATACAAAACAAAGGACTTTGAATTGCCTGCAATAATAGTTCTTTCCTTAGTAATATGTTACTGTTGTGTTTGGATGCTTCGCTGACAAGTAACTGGCGATAGTTATCATTTGTGTGATGAATGTGTTATGGAAGAAATTCATGCAGAGTAACACCCCTAAGGGCTCTTCTGAAGTTCATTGGACTTGAACCTGCAACATTCACGACAATAGACCCATTCATCGCACCCACATCCCTTTCTTTCCTCGGCTATCATTTACTGATCATCGTCATTCACTCCACATGTAGGATTACCGTCGATTAGAGAGGATGTCATATTCACAATCAGGCACTGAATTAGGTGAAACACAGAATTGGGAGAAGGCACAGAGGACACCAACACCTACCTGTGGTCGAGTCTGTGACACATTCCACAGCAGCAGGCGGGAGAAAAGACAAAATACAAAACAGAAAAGTTAATTAGTGTCAGATGGAGGAGCTGTGAAGCTGCTTATCTGTGGAGTATTAAATGTAAGGCCTGTTTGCAGACGGTTCAGCAGCAGTAGTAATATTTTGATGTGGAGGCCCTCCCAACACTCTCCTTTCTTCAAACAATTAACTCCCTTTAAATCAATATCAATCACCAGGCCGCAAAGGCGGTCGAGGTTGTCCCTGACAAACTGATGTCTGAACATGGGCCCACCGAGCTGAGCACTCAGAAAACTTGGGCTAACACCCACTGCAAAAATGCAGGTAAGAAGAATATATGGCGCTTAATGCATTATTTATTACATGAAGGATGACCATCAGAGCAGGACCATCAATGACCCCCGTCCCTGCAGGTAATCTTTTACATACTACAGTCCTAAGAAAACGCAAAACAAAGAAAACTCACTGTCTGACTGGTTTTAACATGACGGACAGCATGCAAGCCTTTAACAAGTCATACATATTTTTCTTTTGTGGGTTTATACCCCAAAACTAAATATAGTGATGGAGTTATACTCACCATAGTAGAAAGGCTCAGTCATCACTCCTAGGTATTAAAAGAGTTCATTTAATAAATAATGTTCTTTCTGAATAACGGATTAAAACTGAAATACTACAGCAAATCATGAAGAGGGAAGGCCAATCTCTAGCTGGCCGGCTGACAGGAACACTCACCATCCCAAGGTTTGCGCATAAAGTGGGCATCAATGGACTTCTGGTCTCTGCCAAACTTATTGACGGCCACCAGCGTGTACTGGCCATTGTTGAGGTGCGTGGGGTTGTCGAGCTGAAGGCAGCCATGGTACTCGCTCTCGGAGAAGTCGTAGATCATGGTCTGGATGTAGTTGTCCTCAGCAAGCACTTCCCCGTTGAACAGCCACCGCAGTGTCGGCGTGGGATTCCCAGCCACGCTGAACGGGATGCACCAGTGGTGATCCGAAACTGCATCCAGGAGTTTGGTGATCTCCGGAGCAACTGAGGTAGAGGATGCCCGCCGAGAGATCAGGGTGGTGATCATGGTGGGGGGGGTGGAGTGTGAGGGGACCCAAAAATTGTTACATGTTCTATTTTCACTAAAACTCATTGTATAATCTGCTGGATAAGTATGAAAACTCTAATGCCCATTTCACACAATTAAAATGGACTGTACCACTTAAGAAAAAATACAAATTGACAATTAGTCTTTGATGGTCAAATATTAAAATATGTAATATAAATAGACCTTGTCCATCAGCTAATTTGGCACCATTCATGTGATGTTCGTGAATTTTCAAATTGGTTTGTACATTTTTAAGCATAACATCATAAAAAACAAAATAATTATCTATATAGCTAAAATTGTTTAGAATACTTATCTAAGCCTGGTTACTTATGTATTTATGTATTAACTATGCAGCTGTTTTGACAATAAAGTTACAGTACCCTACTGGTTACCAAAACATGTTAGCTAGTTAGGTGGTGTATCATGAACAATGAAAGCATTTTCTCTGTTTGTGTATTCAGAAATGATATTTCAAAAGATAGCACCTTAAATTTAAATGTAGTTGAATTTGTATAAACTGGTGAAAATACCAGTCAGTGATTAGTCTGTTGTGTAAATGTTTTGAGATCTTTTTTTTAATTATTTAGACTAGTATAAAAACAAATGAAACGAGGTTGGTAGGTCAACTTCAGAATAGTCTGACGTCAAGTTAATTAAGAGTTTTATTTTTATTGTTACTTTGTAAGACATTTATTTACTCTACAAAAATATAATTACACTTACAGTATTACCAAAGAATGTACAATGTTTTGTGCAATTTAGGCAATGTATGTTTTTCCCCTATGGACTATAAAATATTAAAATGCATAATATTATAATAAATTATAATTTCTGCTTTACAAAAGTGACTAAAGGTGCTATGTAATTACAGGGTTATATACTGAAAGAAATTTATGCAAGTATTTCCGTAATACCGCTGACACAGTAATCTAATAAAAGTTACTATTTCACATATTTCAGGTTTACATGTATTTGCCTGACAGATGGTTTTCGTCGGGGCTGTGCTCCGCATTAACACTCACAGAGAATGTCGAGCACGACGGAGGATTCGTTCTCGCCGACGTCGTTCTCGACGTTGCACGTGATCTTACAGCCATTGTCGACGGAGGAGAGGTTAAAAAGGCGGATCTCCGATCGCTGCCCGAAGTTCCTCACCTGCGGGAAAGCACGTACGTAAGTCTTCGACTGACAAAAAAACACATTATGTATTATTAAATAAGTTAAATGCAATACTTTTTTATGGAATGTACACAGATACTATTTGTGTGTCCGGTCCGCAAGACGGCAATTACAGTGAACTGAAAACGTTAAAATGCCTATATATATTTTTTATTATTACAAAACTTTAGGATAACACTTGAGAAGAAGAGACGAATTATTATATAACAACGAAAAACACCAAAGGAACGTTTAAATAAATAATCTGCGGTCGCGTATTTTTTCTGTTACGACCGTTGATAAGGGTTTAGATTAGTCGTCTTGCCTTTTTGGCGGAGACCAAGGTGCTGAAATTCCAAGTTCGTTCAAGAGGGGGCGCTCCTGAGGCGCTGCACTCCAGCACAACGTCGGCACCCTGGATCACTGTTATGTTAGAAGGGGTCAGTGTTGCCACAGGAGGGACTGTGTAAAAAAAAAAGGAGGGTAATGTTGAAATGGCAAACGTGTGCCGCAATCGACATACATCATACTGCTGGCACGAAACTTTGTAATGTATAGAAAAGTAATAATGCAACACCTCAGATTTAATTTCAAAAACTAAACACTAAAAACTCCCCCTACTCAGATTCACATAAAGAGCTGTTTTATGGTCTTTGCATACTTATTGGAAACAATGTTTTTCATCCAGGTTGATTCAGAAACACATAGTTCTGATCATTTATGAGGCCCGTTTACATCTTTTTAATTCTGTTCAATAACTTTTTAAAGTTAAATAAATATTACAGGTAATTTTCAATTTTCAGATATCATTAACCAGAGCAATTTATGCAGAGACTTGTCAACACCACTGCTGATGATCACATTAGTATTAAACGGAAAAGCACAGTCAATTGGGAGGAGACTGTCCATCTTAACCCTCAGACCTTCTGGTCAAATATCAATGCATGTGACCTGCATCATGCTAAACAACAAAATGTACCACTGTCAATCCAAACAATGTAATTTCTATAAATATGGATGGTTATAGTCCATCCTTCTTCCAACTGTACATGGTTGTGGGGCATCTCAGACAGCAAAGGGCAGGATTGGGATACCAATCTATTGCTGGGCACACACACACACGCGCGCGCGCACACACACATAGAGTTCCTGTTGAACTGTTAACCATAACAACCTAAACCCCTACCCAGCCCTAACCTTAACCATAAGTAACCAAACAAAATACAAACATACTGTCTGCGTGTATGTGTGTGGAGGTTATAACCCCCCACCACACACACACACACACGCATATAATTCAGAGACACAAAATCATCTTACTGCATGTCTTCCCACTGTAGGAGAAAATCAGGTAATTACGAAGAATCCTGCACAACACAAGAAGTACATACAGACTCCATATGCACAGATAATGGTGGGATTCACATCCACAACCTTCCAGCATGAGCCAGCGTGCCGCTTAGGAAGGTCTTAACAAACCTCATTCCGTTTACCAAGCTGAGAATGTTTTCAGATTTTGTTCTTTTCGTCACCTAACCCCAGTCACGTGTATTACTGACGGATTCTGCACGCAAGTGAACGCAGCATAACTTTAAATAAGCAAAGTGAGCGTCTGAGAAGTCATCAGACGGCCTTAGCACAAAAACCACTTTTCCATCTTTCAGATCTGACTTGCAGTTGTCTTTCTGGGGTTCATCCATAGCAGGAACACCATTTGCTGCATAGACTGCTTCAGTATTACCTTACCATATATACAGTGGAAAGTGTCATTACCAACTCTCATGACACCTCCAATGAACCTTTGCCAGCATGAAGAGCTTCCATATAAGCTTTTACAGCATTAAGAAATTCAGTATCAAATTCCCACAACTGTGTCCCACAGAATGATGCATCAGAGCATCAACATTCATTGGGGGAGCATTACCCTCCAACAGTACAAAACACGGAGGACCTACAGTAGAATTTCTGAAGCTGTGGGCTCACAATGTAACTTCACCCCCTAAATACACAGCATATTTCATAGACAATCCTACAAGCAGCTAGTTTCCAGAAGAACATCTCATGCACACTCCGCTCAGAGAAACAAACCCTGGTACTGCTTCTTTCCCCTGCACTGCTGATCAGTACTTACATGTGTTAGCATGCAGTGCTATAAGCTGCGCTTATAGGGGATAAGGGTTAGACAGAGACATATCACTGGCCACATCGCCAGCATACTGAACCGGAACATTCTGCGATCTCTTTTTATTAGTCAGCCACTGATTTCCAGTACTGATGATAAAGGTATCGACCTGGTCTCTGATGCTGGCTAAAAAAGCTGATGGCTACAAACGAGATTAAAATATCAGATAAATAAATAAAAGGTGCGGGTTTTATTGCCCGTGTCTTGTGATCACTGGAGCAACGAGGACTGTAGAATATAATATAGATGTTATTGTGCTGTGGTGGTGATAACAGTGGGCTGTAAAAAAAAAGCATCATAATAAATACATGTCCAATCAGAAATGAATTCAAAGTGTAAATGGCATCTAACAATCGAAAATGAGCCCGAATCATTCCTTTTTAAAGTGCGTTGTTATTTTACAGATGTTCTTCCATTTCACTTTGCAGTTCCATGGTGAACGACAAGACACTGTACTCTGAAACTTGCTCTCCATCTGTTACATGATAGCTTTTAGGAAAGACAACTGACTGATTGGGGAAATCAGGACATCATCTGCAATCTAATGCTAGGACTGCTAGCCCTTGGGGAAAAAAAAAAAAAACATTGTGGTGATTTTTGTGATCTGAACACCCTTTAATGCCTTTTTCTGTAGAAAGTAACTCTACTTTTCTGCTGTTTACCAGGCACCCAACAGAACATAGGATTTGACTCCACCTCAGCTCATTATGGCTTTTCTTAGTTAAATATTGGCAGTAGCTCATCTCACTTGCTGTTTCATGCAAAATCGTATCATAGGTAAAATGAGTTCCAAAGACCTACAGAACTGTGGTCCTCAGAACGGGGTATGCAGGGGGGGCACGAAGCTCACCGCAGCCAGGTGGGGAGAGCTGGGAGAGGGGCTTCTCTCGACCACTGTCCTCCACACAGCGCAGCTCCTGGCTGTCGGCCTCGTCCCCCAACCAGAGTCGGATCCACATGTTCTCACAGGAACAGCGGAGCCGGTTCCCAGACAGGATTCTGGGATAGAGAGCTCTGATATTAACACACCGTCACTGATACTTACCTACATACACATGCACACATGCATAAAACCCCAGGGGACACAGAGCCATGAGGGTGTTCACATCTCAAAATGAGTGACCTGCCTTATATATATGAAGCCTACTATAAACACAGAGGCAATAAGAACTGAAAATATAGACTGAAAGCAACAGGCTTGTATCCTTAATTTCATTTTTGCTTTTTCACAGGCTACAGTCAGTGCCCTTTTGGTTTGTGTTGCATACCATTGTATTACCTGATTTTGAATAATGGAACAGCATGTGCTTCTTTACCCACACAAACACATTTTTAAGCCTATCTACTTAAGCCTGTGCCTTTACAGACATGTTAGTATGACAATAACACACGTAATAAATGTTTGGACAAAGAAACTTACAGGTATGATAGGTTTAAGTGGCGAAAAACCTTCCAGGACAATGTAGACAGTTTGTTATCTTTAAGGTTCCTAGAAGTTGAATGATGAGAAATTACATTACTGTGTTACAATGCAAGGCTGAACTAGACTGTTCAATATCCATCACTACTCGATCCATAAACTGGGTGAAAGACTCACACGGATCACATTTTATATGACATCCATGCATTTGGGTCAGTGGTCCACTTACTAAGTATCTCTTGTACCATTCAGAAAACAAAAACAAACATTACCATATATGATTGGTAAAAACTCAAAATAAGCTACAGGTATAATTTCACTCATGACCACAAAGACAAAAGTATTTGGCTTTAAAAACTTACAGATATTGCAGTCTGGCATTGCTCAGAAAGGCTTGCCGGGATATGTTATTCAAGCTAGTATTTGTCACAGTTCTGTGTGGGGAAAAACAGTTTAAAATAATTGCTTCTTAAAATATTTGTACAGTTGACTGAATTATCAATTTATATTCATTCATTTAGTCATATTCAATTACAACACGCATTTTACTTACAAATTTCTGAGGTTCCTATACATTTTCAAGTCCATGTCGTTGATGGATTCCAATTTACTTTGATTTGCAATATATCTGTAAGAAGTAAAATGAGTCTTCTGAGTCATAAAATAAAGAAACATGATTGTTATGAATAATGTTTTTTCAATTCAAAGTCGGTTTTATGGTTCTTTAACACACACACACACACACACACACATATATATATATATATATAAAGCTAATGCACAAAATATTTAGTACTATAATATTCACACTAAAGGAAGCGGATTTGTCTTCATAGTTTGAAATATAGGCCCCGTGTAAAATAAAAGCTTACAACCTGTCTATAGTAAGTCAGTATAATTTTATATTGGATCCGCTTCGCGTTGGCCATTAGCAGACATTGTGACAAGGCAGCTTGGCGCTGCATTTTATTAAAAAGAAAACTACGTTCCTTTAGTGTCTTTTAGTTTCCGCCAGTTGAAAGCAGGTGTTTGCGCGATCGGTTGTCGATCGGTTTTCTTCTGTTGTACGTCCTCGTCGCTTTCCCCTAATTATCTTATGGACAAAATAAAGACAACCAACGGTTCGGTTTGACGCGTGAGTCACAGATAAAATCGCGTTTAACCTAATAGTAACCGTTCTTGATACTATTCAAAAATATTTTCTACAACATAACTGTGTTAATTGACAGGGTAGAATTTGACGATGAATCACCCCATCAGTTTTATGTAATCCAAATTGAAGCAAATATATATGACGACACTTTAGAAGGTATGCCCAACTGAACGAGGTATTTGTGTATTCAGCAAGAGGCAGAAGTATTTATTTGTAAGATTAATAATAATAATAATAATAATAGTATAATGTACTTTGATGGTTATCAATACATTATCAACAGGCTACTTATATAATAAATTCCGCAGTCTGTTTTCACAGAATAACCAATATCAGACTAGGCCCGTGTCGTCACGTTCATCACTGAGAAAAGGAGGTTTTACATTAGAACTCACAAATTGTGCCACAGAGCGGGCAACGCTTAATGTCTTCGTTCTCATTATACTTGTCTGTTCAGCCTGCGGGTGGACTTTAAGTGTCAAATTTATTCCTGTGCCAAAATCACTCCCTGTTCTAACCTGTAAAATGTATTTTACTCTATTTCACCTTCACCTTATTCGATATTCTAACCTGTATATCATCCCCTCAGGGGATAAATAACCGTGTCCCCTACATGCGATTTTAAAGGCGTCGTATGTGGTTGAAGTGTTACGTGGTAAATGACAGTTATCTCAACATTTCCCCGATGCTCGATTTATTGCGCACAACGTGTTCTAAACGATTTGGTCCTACTGGCCAGCGCCGTCTGGTTTTAGCATCGATACATTAAGGTTTATATTTAGATGTAATTGATTTGTACATGACTTTTAAAATCTCTGGTCCTATAAATCTTAGGGTTATGAATCAATTTAAAAACACATTATTTGCCTAAGTAATTCACTGTGCTGTGTAAATTAATTTATAGAACGTCGCAATGGGGTATTAATGCATAAATCCTGATTCTTCTTCATATTGAACAGATTGAAATAGTACCATCCGAATATTTCATAGCAATCTTATATTGAATATATACAAAGCATAATTCGTTGTTATTCGTATGTAAACTGGACGATTGCGCAAAGATAATATTACGATCGAGTTTGTATGTCAAATAAATGAATGCAGCCGCGTATTGTTTTTGTTTTGAATAAAACTAGCTTTTCGACATCACACTATTTTACAAACGAAATTGTACCTGATTTATTTATTGTACTGCGTAAGGCATGTATGCCATATGAATGCAATGTCATTCACCGGTGATCTGTGACAGCTTATTTGCTCTAACATGCATACTCACATTTCGGTAACGTTTTCCATTTCGATATCGTTCTGCAGAACTGGGAAATCCAAGATCCCACGTTCCTGGTCGATGCATGAAATCCTCGAGCTGCTGCATGTGCAGAATGCAGGGCACCCGACGCTAAACCTCCAAAGCCCCAGGAAAACCCAGCAGAACCCCCATTGAGCCATCCCATGCCCCCTCCAGACGGAGATCATCGCGGATCCCTCGATGCCCGATCCAGCTCTGCCTAAATGATCCTAATTCCCCCTGAAATCCCGTCGACGGCCGTATCAGAAACGCAGCCGCAAAATGCAAGTGTTGAGCCCTTCGGTGAGAGACGAACCACGATCGTCTTGTCCTCCGTCTGCACAGAGAGACAATCATACAGTACCACACTTAAAGACTAGTGTGTGACAAGGGTTCCTTCTCTCGCCCTCCCTCGCTCTCGCTCTCTTTCTGTCTCACTCTCTCGATGTCTTCTCTCCCAGAGGAGTACAGGCTGGCTGCTAATTCTGACTGCTGCAAGAAACGTTGCTGTAGCTCTTGCTATGCAGCAGGGCTAGAGTAAAAAAGAGGCAGGCAGAGGCTGAGGAGCCCATCAGAGAGTGCATGGTGATGCAGGCAGCGAGTCAAGTGCGTGTGTGCTGAGGCAGGGGTACCAGTAACCGCTTATCGATCAACGGCACATACAAGAATATCTTATTTAATAATTGCAGTGATTGCATTGAAATGATTACTGTTTGGGGTATTAGTGGGCAAACTGCCCTCATTTATCAGCAGTCTTCAATTACGTATATTTAGGGCAAGGTGCGCGGTTATCACCCTGATAAGAATAAGACGTGGCGACACACATGCGCGGAAAGACTGGTGAGAAACCATAAGAAAAAAATTATACATGTAGCCTTGATGTACCAATAGCTTCAAATTGAATACATTAAAAAGCCGCAGTATGTGTTTAGATAACGAGGTGACGACTGGACGTCGTTTAGTTTCCCTCGTCCCTTTGAAAGCTTAATTTAAAGCGTTTGTAAAAGTGATCATAATAATTTAGTTATTTAAATGAATAACATCAACACACGCCTAGACTAATTAAAGTGACAATGTGAATCTGCTCTTCGACACCCACCGGCGCTGCTCTCATTGCCGGAATTGTGCATACCGACCTCGCTGCTCACGGACGCGCATTTCTCGATGCGTCCTACCTACTACCCCACTACCGACAAGTGACGTGCGTTTTGACGCACTCAGTGAGGCTGAATCCGCCAAAACACGATCCGGAAATTTTTATGCATTCACTTAAAGTGTCTCTTACATAAAAATATAGGCCTGATTTAGTGGTTGTTTTAGTCGTTTAGCAAATAGCAGGAAATAAAAAACGATCTAAAATAGAAGTCTGAGAAACGCATCAGTGCAATTCACACCTTTTCATGACATGGTTCTTAATGCCTGTGTGACCTGCAAACTTATTCTGCAAGCCTAAAACATCCACACATTTCTTGATCGACAACAAACACGAGTTCATTATTATTTAAGGGGTCTTTCAGTTTTAAAATTGAAGTTTCAGTAGCGTTTCCAGATGGTAGTTCGTTAATCGACTAAACCACAATCTCTCACTGAGAAAATAAAGCGCCCCTGGCGGTTATAGTGGTAACGTTTGCCAAAGGGTGAAGAGAATGCATTTTCAGGAAACTGACCGTTTCATTAGTGCCCCTACACAGTACAGAGGAACAGTTGAACAAATGGAGAAAGACGACTTTTTCCTGACATCTAGTGGTATCATTACAGACCTGCGATTACTATATTAATGTACTGCAACTTAAAAGTAGGCCTATATGACTTCTGGGGACTCTGTTATCAAAACTTTGCATGAATTTGATCGTGAGAAAACCCGACAAACGCACATATGTACGCAATTTTCCCTTCATAAATCAGAACTGTCTTGTGAATGTGCGTAGCTTTGTGAGCTTGAGATCCTGCCCAGTTCCCACCCACAAATAACCATAAATGGTTAAGGCAGATGAACCGCATGCTCATATAATATGCAAATCAAGCCTCTAATTCCGAACTCCGACGATGGCGACTGTAAAAAAAAAACAAATAGGAAGTATAAACAGTGTGAGATAAGGCACAATAAAATATGTTATAGTGGGGGTTCTAATAGCATTTATCGCAAGCAAGACAATATAGAGACGTGAATTTTCCAACTATGTATTTACCACAAGTTTACATGAATGTATTGCACAGCTGTTTCTACCACTTTTACACTGTTTTGCATTTTTTGATTATAGGTGCAAAACCCCATTATAGTCTGAGTACTTGTACATTGTGCAATGATAATAAAGTTAAAGATAACAAAGTAGTTTAGTGAATTCCGTCAGCTTTACAAGGCACTCCGAAAAAAGTAGTCTGATCTGAAGATGGAAAGAAAATAGTTTTTGCATTTACTGGGGGCCAACTCGCACCATCGCCCTGAAACATCAGCTTGTGCGTGGCATTTATGGTAGGGGATGTCCTATTATTTGGTGTGGCGCCAGCGCAGTCGCGACATGCGCTACTGCTGTGGCCCTTGAAACTGCAAATCAAAAACCATAAGTTGACCCGGACTATATTTGTGAATGTCACGGCGGCAGTGGCTTTCAGTGAAAATATAGTTTTCACCCCCTACAATAGGTAACATACATTTAATTCAAAACAGACAAAATGCAAAGACATAATACAAACAGTAAACAACTGTTTTTAATTATTTGCATTTTTTTTTTCATGTGAAGGCGCATGCATTGCAATGGGTGTCGCCTTTTCCCTATTTATCCTCCCAAGTCTCCGTAAATATATGCAAAAAACTTGATAAATGAGGCCCTAGGATCTTTATATTAGGACTCACATAACGTCTGTGTGTGTGTGTGTGTGGATTATGTTTCTATTACATTGTTCATTGTTACCATTTTCCAGGGCCCCACAAAGATCTGTGAATGTAATCAAAAAACTAAAAGTCTCATATTTTGTTTGGTTAAGGTTGGTTTGGGGTTAGGGTCATCATTTTGCGATTTCCCTATAGAAATGAATGGAAAGCCCCCACAGATATAATTACAAACCTCTGTGTGTTCATGTGTATGTGTGTAAACATATTTCATACAAATTATTTAAACACATTTTTATGCCATTCTAACTTTAGGAATATAGTACCTGCAGTACATAGTACAGAACAAAACAAAGTCTTAGAGTCGCCATGCAACAAGGTAGGGCAGCTGTTTGCTGACATCTTGCGGCAATCTGACAAATTAGCTGCAATAGATTAACCATTGGGTATAGATATCAGTGTTGTCAAAAGCATAAGAATTGATTTGTCTAGTGGTGCATTACCATCTGGACTTGTTGCTATTATGTGTCCCACTCACCATTTCAGCAGGCTAAATACTTTAAGCACAAACAACCCCATAATATGCTGTGCTCAACAATCTCCTGTTTAATAATAGTAAACTAGTAGGAGTAAGGTACATTTTGTTAGATAAAGCAATATACCTACAGTTTCTTGTAAAACATTTAATCGAGCTAGAAAAAAATTGGGATAGCATGGATGAAATTGTCCAAGTCATCCGCGTAAGCAGGGTCAATATCGATTCCAGGAAAGTTATTGCAGGCTTGGTAAGTATTTCAACAATGGCAACTTACTGGCAATGAATGAATCACACAGGAAGCATGTGGCATTAAACATAGCCACTGCTTGCTACAGAACATCCAAAACACCGTAACTAAGGTCTGTTGAATATAATTTATTGCTAAAACTGTCATGGACTAGGGCGGATTTGGGGCGATGGCGAAGCATGATGCAGACAGATAAGTGGATGACCAATCTAGCGGCTTCACAAGACAACAGAGGTTTATCGAAACAAAACTGAAAACAATACAAACAAAAACAGACTCTGAGGGGTCAGGGCAACAAATAACAAAACAGCCAAACTTCATACATACATCAAACAACAAAACACTGGGGAACTGAACTGAGGCAGGGACTTAAATACTAAGGGGTAACGAGACTAACACAGGACAGGTGAGACTAATTAACAAGGACTGGTATAACAGGCAACGGGAAACGAATAAACTAAAACTCAAACTAAGAAACAAAAATCTGACAATGGGGATAACAGACCAGCAAAAACACAATCAAGGGCACAGGGGCAAAAAAACAAAACTGAATACAAAGGAAAACACAGGGATTAAAAAACTGATATAACTGAAATACAAGGGGACAAAAACTACAAAAACAGAGGAGGTGGGATTGAAACACGACACAAAGGGATCTGCAGGCAGCTGCATGGCTCAACACATGTGGCACCTTAGACAAGCCCAGTTTCATGTGTATGACGCTGGACATTTGCTAAGTCGGCACCCCTTCAGAAGATGGTGCCCTAGGCGGCAGCTTATATCGCTCATAGGCTTGCTCTGCATGCAATCTGGGATATTTAATTTAAGCAACATATACACAACAACACAGCTTAAACTGGCAATTCAGAGTACTAGTAGTATTCTTAACTATCATACTACAGTTGCTTTCTGTTTTACTCAGTGGTGTTACTTAGGATGCTGTACATTTTATGGGATGTGCTTTGATGCAGTATTATTACTTTGGTCAGTCACACTGAGCAGCACCTGCCTGCCAGAAGGTGACAGATACATATTAGCTATTGTGTGGTAAATGCTTGACATGAAGCTCTGAATTAGTTTGCACCTATATGAGTGAATAACTTGTGATTGTCTTTCAACCTTTCCCAGTGGTTTTCAGCAATTGCACCTGCCGCATGCTCTGGAAGACCAGCTGTGGTTTGTTATCAGCTAAACTGGATGGTCTACGGGGATAGTAATGGATGGTAAATGGATATATGCGTTTATTAAAATGTATCTTATGGTTATTGTTTTCATTTCCATGGCCAGTGTGCATGTATTATACTGTGTGGATTTATACTACATCACCACTTTCTCCAAGTTTTCAACCAGTGACCACAGGCCTGTCCAAGGCAGCATTAGGCACATGGCAGGGATATTAGCAGGAGTGGATAGTAGCCTGCCCCAGAGCCAGCACCGTCACACACTCACATACGAGCTTGTGAAGGGTGAGAAATGTATGGTAAATTTCCAGAAAGTTTTCATGAAAATTTTAACATGGGAATTGTGTGGAAATATAATGCACTACCAAGTGACCGTGATTTTGGAGATTTTGTAGCTACTTTCAGTTTCCCCAGTAATTCCCATGGAGAATAATCTCCTCTAGAATTTGCATCCCTACTCACTCGCAATGAGCCATTTAGACACATTACTAAATGTCTTTAAACCATGGAAGGAAATTGTTGTATCTGAAGGATATCTACACAATGTCCATAGAAAGTCCACACATACAGGGTAGACAGGGGATTCAAACCCACAACCCTAGAGGCAACAGTGCTACCCACAGTGCTGCCATGTTGTCTCTTTTTATCACAGATAACACTACATTTCATATTTAAGTGTTAGTAATGATATTAATTCTATGAGCTCTATATAGAAGCTTGGAGATTAATATTGGGGGTGGGGGTCAAATGTGAATGGTAATACTGAGTGTGATCAATGCTATTATTAATCTTATAATACAAAGTGTATGGAAGAGACAGCAGCAGTGATCAGAATGCCAAAATTAATGTTCCCATATAGAGAAGCAGTTGGGTTACATGTTGATGATGTATTGCTGGAACTGGCAATAATACCCTGGAATACTTATTTTAATGAATTGATGTCAAAGTCAAACTTTTTATTTGTCACATGCAGTTGTTTGCGCACAACATACAGTTAAATGCTTGTTACATTCCTTTTAAAAATACAAATGTATTAGTGTGCATATAAGGAAATTTTTGTTTGCAAATTAATGTAAGGCATTTGTTTTTCCATCCATCCAACCACTTATCCTGGTCAGGCACATGGGGGATGGGGGGAAGGGCTGAAGCTGATCCCAAGTACTGTAAGACCTATGGCTGGGGTGTACATTAGGTGGGATTCCAATCCATCACGTGACACACACATAGTCACACACAATCATCTATCGTGGGCAATTTAGAGGCAATAGTTAGCCTAACTGCATATCTGTGGACTATGACAGGGAACCAAAGTACCTGGAGGAAATTCTTGTAACACAGAGAGAACATGCAAATACACACACGCACACACATATTTGTAATCATGTCTTTTTTGGCACTGCTCATTCATTTCTTTGGGAAAAAAATGCAAACTATGACAACCGTAATCGCTACCCAGCCCTAACCTTAACCATAAGTAACCAAACAAAATACTAGACCTTTCGCATTTCTACATTTTTGATTGCATTCATAGATCTTTGTGGGGACCTGAATATGGTCTCTGCTGCTTAATGAGTCAGAGTAAAAACATTAGGTCAAATCTGTGGCAAAATCAATCGACTTCGCATTCTGTTTGAGAACTTAAGAAAGCTGTAAATAACAATAACTCTGATCCACCACCAGAGGGTACTGCAGCACAGTCTTTCTACCACCCAATACGATCGCAGGTTGTGATCCCATACGCAGAAGGGTAAACGGACACATGCGCCCCGGACACAGCTGACCTCAAGTTTGACCGATTCTTGGAATTCTTGGAACGTAAACTGTTATCAGAATGCTGGGAAACCACTATTGAAATCCGAAAGAAAAGTTACTGAAATGTGGGCAAATCTTGGCAGATCATTACCCATTTAACTGGAGACGGGGGTGGCTTTGCAAGTTAGATATTTGTGCCTGCGATTAGTTCAAATCATGTTTTTGCTCACTTCACTCCCGGGTTACTGGAACACTAGATAAATGACTAACCATGTGCCCTGACACCGAACTTCATTACTATAGGTATGTGCCTCAAAAGGAGTGAAAGGCGGGATATAAAAAGCTGAAGAATTCCAGTGTACTTGTGCAAACAACTAATGTATCATTTTATTAATAACGAGTTATTATAATGGCGTGTTTGCATATAATGATAACTTGAAAACTGATAGCCGCACTTTAAATGTCCACTGAAGGTAATCTAAACCACTCGTTTTCTACTGTTATTGACATTTATTTTTATTTAGCAAATGCTTCTGTCCAAAGTGACGCGCGAGTGAAGCAACAGGCTTTGTGTCGTGCAGTTATGCGGAACTTTCAAGTTTAAGCAGTATTTCAGTAAGAGCTCGATTTAATTAGTTTCACTAGACATGCTTAATATATTTGACAAGTTATAAAATGTTACAATAGACAGATTACATGAAGTGACAGTCAGATGGAAAAACCTAAAGTTAATGTGAGCAAAAGGGATGACGTCTTCAAGGGAGAATATCTTGATATGCAGTAAGATTTCTACTATTAAACACTGGTAGTACTTCTGGCAAGCTGTGCTGTAATGGAAAAATCCACAGATGACAAGTGTGCTTATGTTTAGTGTATTTCATGTTTAGTGTATTTCATGAATGATTTAACAGTATTTTTCATCTAGTTGATATTGCTGCCAAGATTCTTCTACAAATCAAACATTGAATGAGAATAAGAGGCAATTCATTTGTCATCTGTGATTATTGTAACAATAGAATAATCACATAGCTTGCTGGGCTGGTCTTATGTACAATGTCTCCACAGAGGACTTAGGATCTAAGAAGTCCAAGTGTGATGTTAAACCCACATGTTCCACAAAAGCACCATCTCTGTATAGTAAAGTTAGAATTCTTAGAACCTTCAGAAGCTTTAAGATATAATATTTTTAATGTACCCCAGAACTTTACAAAGTGAAAATCTGACAAAAACATGATGTAATGCTTAGAGACTGTATGACTCATAACACCACAAATAAGTCCTAATATCAGAGGTTTCTTATAAGAATAAAGAGGAACTTCTTAATTTCCTTTTGTTCTCACTGTCCTGTAACAGATGTTGCTTAAGGCATCCTGTCAGTTATTTTTATACAAAGGGATATTGTAATACATGTCATATCCAACAGCGAATGAAATTTCAACCAATATCGAGTATTACTGGTCAAAGCCAGCTCTGCCAATTCTGTGCTTTTCCTTGGGTGGTTTGATAGTTTGCAATGGTCCCATATGTCTGCTAAGACCGGTTGAACACTTCAGGGTACTTATTCACTCAGCGTTAGAAGATGTTTAACAATAAATGGCACACACATACCTCAAGCCATAAACAAATGATTGCTGGCACTGTCAGTGTAAGGATGAGCGGCCTTGAATTTCATAAACATCCTCCCCCATGCAGCCAGCCAGTCTTTAAAGGCTTTAATCTCTCAGTGGACATGCTGTTCGTGATGGAGCTCAGTGGAGCAACTGCAGGTAACCAGAACTCCAACTCTGCCTTTGAGATGCAGGTAAGAGAAACAAGGATTCTGTGGATCTATCTCTTATTGCTACTGTTCTTCACTTACATTACTTTAATTACATTAATTACAATATTATTTGATTTATCTTGGCATGCGGCTATCTTTCTGACTAACCTTTCAACACAGAAACTGAAAAGATGCAGTGATTGTCATTGGCCTGTTTAGGATTTAGTGTACATTTATTGTGTGTTTACAGTACAGAAAATATTCACTCAAAAACATCCACCTTTCAATTAACATATGTGAGTCAGTCCTAACCCTCTGAAGTCTGAGGCCTCTCAGTCACATTTGAGGTAGTCTGACATGCCTTGACATTTCTATATACTTCACCTGTCTAAAGAAACATTCATCCCTAAGTGTTACATATGCTTTTATTTAGTACAAACTCAGCACCAATATTCTGAGACCATTTAGAATGTCATTAATCTATTTTTTGTTTAAATCATGGGTGGCCAGTCTTATCCGCAAAGGGCCGGTGTGTATGCAGGTTTTCGCTGCAACTCCCTAATGAGATTACTAATTAGAGGACTGATTGGCTGAAGAGTCCTTACACCTGGGTTTGAACAGCTGACCTACAGGTTATCCCAAAAACCTGCATACACACTGGCCCTTTGCCGGTAAGATTGGCCACTCCTGGTTTAAATCAACTGCAAATGCAAGGTTCTTTAAGCATTGTACATGTCAGTTCCCATTAATACATCTCCCTAACCTTTGAAATTACTTCTGGATTCCTGTTTGTGGAACCTGGCGATTTCCTGAGAATGCCTGTGTGACCACAGTGCAGGGCCACATTTGAAGGCTCATTGTTCAGCGGAACAAGAACTAGGAGTGTTGGGCAAGTAGGTATTTCTTGGGAGTGTAAGTGTCCCTTTTCATCTCTAAAGGACATGGTGTTCGTGGATATGGAAATGAATGGGAGATCCACCACTGGAGAAGGACTGGATGAAACAACTAGAAAACCCTACCAAAGGTCTCAGCTGAAATCAGCATGACATCCAATATAGACACATCCAGTATATATAATAATTTAACTGACTGCACTTTATTAATGGCAGTGAAATGTTAAGTAAAATATCACTACATGAGATAGATAAATAAATAAAGTGAATTTATTTATTCCTCCGGGTTCTCTGGTTTCCCTCCACAGTCCAAAGACATGCTGAAGCTGATTGAAGTTCCTAAATTGCCCGTAGGTGTGCATGTGTGAGTGACTGGTGTGTGAGTGTGTTCTGCGATGGGCTGGCCCCCCATCCAGGGTTGTTCCCTGCCTCGTGCCCATTGCTTCTGGGATAGGCTCCGGACCCCCCACGACCCAGTAGGATAAGCGGTTTGGAAAATGGATGGATGGATGGATGGAATTTATTTATTCTCGGTTTTCGCCTTACAATTTGACCTAATCGTTCTCACTGAGAAAAAATAAATAAATACAGATATATATTTCATATATATATATATATTTATTCTCAGTTTATCATGTAGTGATATTTTACATAACATTTCACTGCATCCAATTAATACAGTGCAGTCAGGTAAATATATATTTATTTTATTTCTTTCATGAATGTGTTATTTTGTTAGATTATTAGGGAGTAACTGTGTTTCTGATTATCAGTGACTGGGATTAAGGAGATACAGTTTGTTTCAGGATCTTGGAGGAGAAAGTCGAGTTCATCTCCAGGCACTTTGAGAAACACCAGAAAAAGTTCTGGTTGTTCTGTAAAATGCTTTTCATGGCAGGTAAAATTGAGTCATGGAAATTTATTTTTTGTGAAAGTTTGACGGTGTGGGAATGAATCCCAATTTTTTTCCCATGTGGTATAATGTGTATTTTCATTTCATTAGCAGTTACTTTTATTTGTGTTATTTGAACAGGAGAATCCACCTTGACTGAAGTGACAGGCATATTAGCGTATAACAGACAGGCAAAAACCTTCACCTAGCTGTACTGATCCAAAACACTGACAGAGCGTTACACTTAGGCCTGCCTAATACATAGAAATGGGCTGTGCTATAATTTTTAAAAATCGGCTGTAGTTTTGATCCTATTTTGTGTTCCTGCCTATATATTAGGCTGTGCCATTGTAGTGATTGCGGCGTGTGGTGAATTTCCAGCGAGCGCTGCCTCTCCTCGTCATCACGCTGGCAGCCATCTCCTTTCTGCTGTGGGACTGGCTGATGCAGCCCTATCAGCATCACACTCAGTACTTTCTAGCAGAAGTGGAGAAAGTGATGGCGAAGCAGACGTTCTGTCTGAAATGGTGAGAACACCCCACCCTGCCGCTGCCTTCTCTGCCTCTAACAAGGGTCACTTCAAAATAGGGATTGCAATAAAATTGAGGAAAAAATTTGCCCCAAAATGTCCCCATAAAGATTTTACCTATTTTTTTTTTAGTCCTATCTTTAAAAAATAATAATAATCTCATTTGAAATGCAGTTCACTTACATTTCTAACTTTCAGTCAGACTTCATAGGCCCATATTACTGGAAAATGAATTATTTGTAGAGGGGTTCATGCAAGATGTGCAAGCACTCTCTCTTAAACATACTAACTATTACCTTACTGTGAATGCAGAAGAAAATGGCAGCCAATGCCATGTTCTATGAATTCGTAGGGGTAACATTAGTATACTGTACTGTAAAAGTGCTAGTGTGACAAATATCCGTAAGGTGATACTGTACTCTATTTTTACACCAAACATTTGTCTTTTTTAAAGGTAATGTATTAAGCTAAATTTTTAATTAAAATTTACTGTATACAGAGTACCTTTGTATAAAACTGGATGTTTAATGTGAGGGTTTATATCACATTATATATTCATATATTTAAAAAACCCTATTTAGTTATTTATTCTTCCATACGTTTATAGCGCTGTAAAACTTTTTGCACTATTTGCTTACTGTTTGTCATGTCTACATGTTTGCACTGGAGGAGCTGCTCTTAATTCCATTATACATGTCTATAGTGACAATAAAAAGGCATTAATTAATTAAACAGGGGTGTAGGTGGGGCATGGATGCCCTGGCAGATTCAGGGGTCTCAGAGTTGTATAGTGCCCCCCTGCTCAGCCAAATATACTGAGGGGATCTGCCCCCCCGTAAGGTGACATTTCATCAGGGGGCCTGGAATTTATAGCTACATCCCTGGTTGCATGGTGAAATATGGTTCATGTGAAGGCAACTGCCTGTCTTTTCACAGGGTGGTGTATGCCGTCCTGTTGGGGGCGCTGGTGAGCTGGCTGGTACTGGATACAGCCAGACATGGCTCGCAGCAGCTAGTCTCCTTTGCTGGCCTGCTTATTTTCTCACTGGTGACAGTGCTCTTCTCCAAGTATCCCTTTAGGGTATGTTGTTCATTTAAAGGTACGTTGCACGTTATCCATAGCATTGTCTGCAGGGTGACCGATGCGGATTTGAAGGACTACATGTGTAAATCTGTGAATGAAGTCTGATCCCCTGTAGTTTATAACATGGTCACTAAATAAACTTAATAATGGGCTGATTTATAATGTTGTAACATTAATACATAACTGTTGTGACTATTCGTGCAGATTTCCTGGAGGACCTTGCTGTGGGGCATTGGCCTACAGTTTCTGTTTGGACTCTTAATTCTCAGAACTAAGGCTGGATACCTTGCCACGGACTGGCTTGGGAAGCAGGTGGAGGTGAGACCAAAGAAGCTTTATTGCATTGCTGTAGCATCGTGCTGGACGTTGTAAATAAACCTTGCAGGTCACATTGTTAGAAGGCAGGAGAAACAGTATGAAATCTCCTGTGGTTTGTGCTGAAATATTAACCCATTTTCATTCTTGTGACGACCTCTGATCTTGCCCCTCGTAGGTGTTCCTGGCATACACAGATGCTGGCTCAGAGTTCGTTTTTGGTAACACGTTCAAAGAGCACTTCTTTGCATTTAAGATAATCATTGAGGGCGAGCGATTCCAGTGACCGCTAAGCCTGGACTGTGGGACTTTCCGCACTGAGGCTGTGCTGATGCTTCCTGATTCTCACAGGTCCTGCCCATCGTGGTTTTCTTCAGCGCTGTCATCTCCATGCTGTACTGCGTAGGCTTCATGCAGTGGCTTATCCTGAAGGTGACATCGTCTACCAACACCACCCTTCTCACTGAATCGATGATTTGCTTCAGGTCTAGTCAATTAGTGATCTTATAGTTCATTTTTACTTGCTAATTCATGAGCTTGTGCCAACTGATTAAAAGAAAAATTATTTCCCGTTATCATTTTTCGAGGACCTTATTGGGTCTGCATGATTCATCAACTATTTCAGTTTATCCCACGCTATCAGTAATACCAGCCAATTATAATTAGTCACTGAAAACATAGATGCCACTAGCTCTCCATGTCCTGCTTTTATGCTTCTTGAGAAAAAAGAACTGTGGCAACTCAAGTGGTATCATTTTTATCAATTTGGCCTCGGCTTGGAACTAATTCGGTAGCCCTGCTCTCGAGGTGGATTGTCCAGTTTTAATAAGAGTATACATGTGAATTGCTTTATAGGTGGGGTCCATCATGCTAGTTACCATGGGAACATCCCCTGCTGAGTCCATGGTTGCAGCAGGAAATATATTTGTAGGGCAGGTGAGATTTTGTATACCTATTGGTGGAATAAAACGTCTTTGAAAAAACGTTTTTTTTTGGCTGGATTCTTTACACAAATATAAAATTTCTTTCAGATTCATAAAAATGATTGTGTCCTTCAGCATTATTGGTGTCTCTCTCCCCAGTCCGAATCGCCACTCCTGATACAGCCGTATATTTCCAAGCTCACAATTTCAGATATACATGCAGTGATGGCTGGAGGCTTTGCCACTATAGCGGGCAGCGTCCTGGGGGCCTTTATATCATTTGGGGTGAGAACGTGTCCAGTCCTTCACACCAAGTAGCAATATCAGGTGTTTTTCCCTGTAATTTCCTTGAGTCAGACTAAAAAACGTTAGCTTTTTTTAACTGCCTACCCCTGAATTTCTATACAGATCCAGGCCTCACACCTCTTAAATGCCTCTGTGATGTCAGCACCTGCCTCACTGGCTATCGCTAAGACTTTCTGGCCTGAAACAGACACACCCAGGATCACAGCTAAGAAGGGCTTCAAACTGGAGAAGGGGTATGTACGAGCACACGAGCAGCATATGAGCAGTACACAAACAGCACGCAAGCAGCATATGAGCAGCACACGAGCAGCATACGAGCAGCACACAAACAGCACACGAGCAGCATACGAGCAGAACACGAGCAGCACACGAGCAGCACATGAGCAGCTTACGAGCAGAACATGAGCAGTATACGAGCAGAACACGAGCAGCATATGAGTAGCATACGAGCAGCACACAAACAGCACGCAAGCAGCATATGAGCAGCACACGAGCAGCATACGAGCAGAACACGAGCAGCACACGAGCAGCATATGAGCAGCATACGAGCAGCACTTGAGCGGCACACGAGCAGCATACAAGCAGCACACCAGCAGCATACGAGCACAGAGCTACAGATGCTGCAGAGCAAAGAGCCATGGCAGCATATTAGCACTACTCTCTCTTAGTGATGTTGTTACGTATCACAACATACCCAAGTAAAGCACCTTGGGGTGCAAGGAGCTATATAACAATAAATTGAAATGAACTTAACTATATCCAAATGGCAATAAACAACAAATCTGAATGTAAGAAAGCTGTTTCTTAATCTTGAGAGTTTTTTATATATTCTAATTTTGTGCATGTAATTTAAAAATAATGCATATGCCATATGTTTCTTTTAGACTTATTTGGAGTTAAACACATTACAGTGTTAGACATTCATATATATCACTTGATGACTGTATTTTGCTGTATGTGTTTTGACCATTGGACAGTTAGCTGAAATACAACATTAAAAACTTGAGCCCTTATCATAAACTGTACTGGGACACTGGACTCTGCTCGACTTTAGGGAAGCTGGTAACCTGCTGGAAGCTGCCTCTCATGGTGCGTTCACCTCAATCACCCTGGTGGCCAACATAGCTGTGAACCTCATTGCATTTCTAGCTCTCCTCAGCTTCCTTAACGCAGCTCTGTCCTGGATAGGAAACATGTTCAACTTCCCCCACCTGAGCTTCTCTATAAGACCTCAACTCACCGCCTACATAAACATCACAAGCAGAAGGCAACAGACAAAGACGGGCCAATCTCCAATGAGCTTTTCCATCACATGATCTTATGCTCTTATGATGAAATATCTATTCCGGTTTCTGCAAAGTTTTAGGACTAATATTTTATAATTATGTTTAAAGCTCAGTCATGTGAAAAAGAAGGTGTTACATATCAGGACATAATAAAAAATTTTCTGGTCCTCAGCAGGTAAATACAATCTCAGATGAACAACGACATATTACACCATGCCAGGGGTGCCGCTAGCAATTTTGGGCCCTATGACAAAATATGAGGTTGGGCCCCCCTAGGTAATGTTATTATTAATAAAGCAGATCTCTGGGGGGGCCCTAAAGGGCGTGGGCCCTTAGAATTGTCCCAACTTTCCCCCCCTTAGCGGCGCCCCTGCACAATGCCATTATTTATTTTAAAAAATTAAGCCAAAATGCAGAAACAGTATGTGGAAAATTAAGAACTGTTTCCATAGGAATTAAGAGGGTGAATAGCAGTCAGATTCTGCTAATCAAATGCACTTGATTAATTGATCTCTAGAAAGTGTAACCACCTCTATGAAAGCAGAAGTTCTGACAGTTTTCTGGTCTGGAGCTGGTGTGTGTTAACACAATGCCAAGGGGGAAAGATATCAGCAATGATCTTATAGAAGCAATTGTTGCTGTCCGTCAATCTGGGGTGGGTTATAAGACCATTTCCAAACAATTTGAAGTCCTTCATTCTATAGTGAGTATGATCATTCACAAGTGGAAAACATTCAAGTTCTCAGGAGTGGACATCCCAGCAAATACATGCAAAAAACCCAAGAGCTACATCTCGGCTTCGACAGGCTTTAGTTAGCATAGTAAATGTTAAAGTTCATGACAGTACAATTAGAAAAAGACTGAACAAGTGTGGATTGTTTGGAAGGGCTGCCAGGAGAAAGCCTCTCCAAAAAGACCATGGTAGCTTGGCTTAGGTTTGCAAAGTTGAACAAACCACAAGACTTCTGGAACAATGTCACTTGGCCGAATGAGGCCAAGTTGAACATGTTTTGCCAAAATGCACAGCACTATGTTTTGCAAAAACCAAACACATCGTATCAGCAGAAACACCTCATATCTTCTGTGAAGCATGGTGGTGGAAGGATTTGGGCTTGTTTTGCATCCATAGGACTTGGGCTGCTTGCAGTCATTGAGTCAGTCGTGAAATCCTCTGTATACCAAAGTAAAAGTATTGTAGAGTCAAATCTATCCAACTGCTAAAGTGTGACCAAAACTGGGTCAGGACAATGATCCCAAGCACATCAGCAAATCAACAGCAGAAAGGCTGAAAAAGAAAAGAATCCAGGTGTTGCAATGGCCCAGTCAAAGTCCAGACCTCAACCTGACTGAAATGCTCTGGTGAGACCTTAAGAGAGCTGTGCATAAATGAACACCCGTAAACCTCAATGAACTGAGGCAGCATTGTAAATATGAGCAGGACAAAGTTCCCACACAACAGTGTAAGAGATTGATAAAGCTATACAGAAAATGAGTACTTCACGTTATTGGTGGTTCTACAAGCTATTGAATCACAGGCTTGACTTAGTTTTTCACATATGGCTTCTCCATATCGGCTTCATTTTTATTACACAAATAATGACACAATGGAATCTGTTGTGGGGCGGCATGGTGGTGCAGTGGTTAGCACTGTTGCCTCACACCTCTGGGACCCGGGTTCTGGTCTCCGCCTGG
>JABFEA020000043.1:20307959-20319541 GCA_019775915.2 Cyphomyrus plagiostoma
ATCCAGGGTTGTTCCCTGCCTCGTGCCCGTTGCCTCTGGGATAGGCTCCGGACCCCCCGCGACCCAGTAGGATAAGCTGTTTGGAAAATGGATGGATAGAATCTGTTGTGTGTTTTATAGATTAGATTTAAATAATTTTAGAACCTGCTACAGATAAGATGACTTTTTTATTATGTCTTCATACATAAAACCATAGAACTGAAAGGGGGTGTACTTTCTTTAACATGACTGTACATTCCTCACCTGTTAGTGAAGGAAATTACCATTAAATACTTATTTTTAAATTTCACCTTTTTCTGAGTCAATCATTTTGGGACCGATTTCCAACAAAAAAATTTCAGGAACATTTAAAGATAACTTTGAGCGAAAATACAGATAATGTAATTATCTTTCTTTCCCTGTTCTCTTTTCTTATTCACCACAACATAGCTGATCTGCTCCTATATCTTCATACCGTTTGCATTCCTGATGGGCGTGGCTCAGGAAGATAGCTTCATGGTGGGCGAGCTGATTGGATACAAAACATTTTTCAATGAATTTGTGGCCTATGAGAGGCTTTCAGGGCTCATCAAAAAGAGGCTCAAGGGAGGACCCGAATATGTGGATGGCGTCAAACAGTTCCTCTCTGTAAATTGCTGGGACCTTACATTGCGGGATTGTTTAGTCCAGTGTTTCCCAATCCAGTCCTCAGCGTCCCCAAATAGTTCACATTTTGCTCCCTCCCAACTCTCAACACACCAATACCAGGTAGTCAGTGTTCTAGATTGGCTGCATGCTGGAAGGGAGCAAAAAGGTGGACTGTCCTTGGTCCCCGAGGATTGGATTGGGAAACATTGGCTTAGTCGATACCTAAATCCAAAATGGGGGGTTGGGACTAGAAAAGGTGTTGCTACTTCACCCCATACTCTGATGTTTCTGCAATGCAACAAATTTATCACTACATAGAGATCGGCTATTCATTAGATATAGACTGGCTTGGACTGAATAATCTTTCTTGGATCTCGAAGGTGCGCTCTGAAACCATAGCAACGTATGCACTCTGTGGCTTTGCCAACATTGGATCACTTGGGGTGATGATAGGAGGCTTGTGTAAGTACCGCCCACATGGAATGTCAACATCTACAGTATGTGAAATGGCACTCAGAGTAATTACAGTTCTAGAGATGCATTAGGAACATACTTTACTGGCCAGCTTAATTTGGACCTGTTAATTTCCGTGTTTTCAAATGGAATTTTCATGGCATTTTCAGTTAATGTCAGAAAACAGTTAATGTCAATGAACATTCATTGTGATGGAAGAGCATGAGTTGTTCTAACATGAAGGACAGCTTTGTTCCTGTATCCACTGTAGACCCAGATATGTAACATTATCAAGCAAATGCAAGTGTTCTTCTACATGATTGTTGTAATGTCAATGTAATATAGTCTGGTTGATGTAATATAGTATGGTCAATGACCCTGGTGACTTTTTCTGCTGCCTCAATCTGCAGCGGCCATGGCACCTGAATGTAGGGGTGACATCTCCAGATGTGCGATCAGGGCTCTTATCTCTGGGACAATGGCCTGCTTCATGACGGCATGCGTGGCAGGTTTGTGCGTTGCAAGGTTTTGGATGGTGGGATGATGGTGTAGTGGTGAGGAGTCCTGTGTGAGAGCCTGGGCACATGTATTGTGGGACAGGGCTGTATGTCTTTGTATATGGCATACAGGGAGTGAAGCATGTGATGGACTAGCATCCTGTTCAGGGTGTAACTCAGCCCTGTACCCTACATTGCTCGGGACAGGCTATAGCCCCCCAAAAGCATTACAAGGATGATTATCATGATTAGAATATGGATTAATGGATGGATAGATGGATGGATGGATGGATAGATAAAGGGGTGCAAAGTGGGGTATGTGCATGGATTATACTGTGCATGTGACAGAAAGAGACCATGTGATTTTGTGAGTTTGGATTAAAGCCAATCGGATGCCTCCCAGTAAACATGGATGACACAGTCATTTGCAAAGCTTGTTTTCAGTCAGATGGTTGAAGTGGTTAATGATTGTGGCTCATTACAGGAATCCTGTACGTACCAGAACCACAATGTTATCATTATTTAGAATATGAGCACCTCTCTGCAATGACTAATAGCACAGAGCTGTTGACCTGCTGCTTGGATCTCTATGCCAGGTACAGACCACATCCATTCACCCAGCGACAGCTCAATTCATTTCTGCTGTAATATAGAGCATCATTTAACAAAATGACATTTGGCCAGTGGTCAGACATTAAACTCTCATGCACAGTAAGTTAACGTCTCTTTTGTTTGTCAGTTACATTATCACAGTTTGTCTGTTCCTGTTTTGGTGAAAAAAAAGACCAGAAGAAAAAAGTGGATAATAAAACAGATACCAGGAATATTGATTTAAATTTCACTTGACTTAAGCTTCCAACTTGTAAAAAACAAAGTTTAAATAATAGAACATATTTGTGCATGACTCTTTACACCTGTATAGAATATCTAAATATCTAAAGACTGACATGTGACATGTAATCTAGACTCATCCTGTTGCTAAGCAGGTGTCTTAATTTAATTGAAAAACAGCCGATTATATACAGTTATGGTACATTTGTAACCACCTAAAAGAGCAGAGGTCTGCTGGGGAAGCCATAAAGATGTCCTGAGAGAAGGTAGATGTTAGCAAGAGGTTTGTCACTGAAGACCACACCGCTCTGATGAAGCCTTCTTAATGTGCCAGAATCACTGTGGTGGACCAGACCAACATCAGCACTGGCGGTGGCTACTCCATGAAAGCGCTGAGAAACTGCTGCTCTCTTCTGAACGCCACGTCGTTTGACTGTCAACAGATCCATCCCTGAGGGAGAGGTGAAAACCTCCCATCTTTGGCTCCCCAGCTGAGCTCAGGATATGGCAGGGTCCATCAACCACGACAAATGGAGCACTTCACAGTGGAACAGCGTAGAGCTTTCTGCTCTTTTCCAGTGCTGCCCTTCACACAGTTTTCTGGTATTCTTGCACTAGAAGTGAAATTCCTGGCCCTGCACATCCGATCGGCCACTTTTCTGTTTACTGATGATAATCCATTAACACCTTAAGCTCCCTGCCTTTGTACCGGTCAGATGGCTCCCCAAATATTCTGTTCATTTTCTGAACACTTTCTAACGGTGTTTGGGATACTGTGCTATCCCTGTAGAATTGAATAATATTTCAGTATTACTAAAACTGTATTACATTTACAGAACACAACAGCCCTTTACCTAATGCCCATACCCCCCTGCCCCCCTGACTCCCTCAGCGATTCCCCTTCCCGTCTCCTCTGCACCGCCCTCTGGCCTCTGCCTGCCACCGGCTCGTCCAGTCACGTTTCCTCCTGGCCGCCCTGCCTCAGCTGCCTGTCTCTCGCCCATCCGTCTCACATGCCTGCTTTACTCACAGTGCACGTCGTGCATAACCTTGATCCATCACATTTGTTTACCTCTTATGTTTCCCAGTTTTTCGGTGAGATGGCAGTCAGTGTGCTCAGTCAATATGAGGATTCCTATATTGTTGTTGCTTGGTATGTATTGCTTGATTTTTTTCAGTTATTATTTCTATTGATAACTATTATTTGATACAAAGTTTTTTCTTAGTCCTTGCTTAGACAGGCCATTATCTTAATCTTTTATGTATTTATGCTCTTATCAACTGTTAGAACCATATGTTCTTTTATATTCAGCATAACAACATCTGCCAGGAAAATAAAAAAGAATGTCAATAATAAGTATCTCTGAATCCAAGGACATGTTTTGTGACACATTCTTTTCCCAGTCTCACAAAAAAAAAGAATTGGAACATATTTCTGCGTGGACATTACAAGGTGACCCTGAGACAGAAATGCAGAGTTCTGAAAACTTTGGCCAAAAGACACAGTCTTACTGGGCCCGTGGCCCACAACATAATACCATGCTTTGTTGTTTACATCATACCAAGATTTACTATCTATAACTGCCAAGGACCAGGACCAGGAACAGGACCAGGACCAGACATTTTCACACACCAGATACATTCCATTACAGAATTGAATTGATTCCAACTGCTAGTAATATTAACTTATATTATTAGTAAAACCATAAACACATAAATAATTGGAAGTCAAATATTTGAATTGGTGATGGATTATACAGTCCATACAACTGCTCTTGTTGTTAAATCATATTTTAATCATGACCATTCCTCTCCATGTCCAACAGGGGGCACTGTTGAGTGAGAATGTCACAGGTCTGGCCTCTGAGTTAATTTATGAACTTTCATTATCCAACCACTTATTCTGGCCAGAGGTGGTGGGGGGTGCAAGGAGCCTATCCCAGGTGACAGAGAGCACAGTGCTAGGGTACGCCATGAATATGATACCGGTCTATTGTAGAATACATACACACATTCACACACTATGGGCAATTCAGAGAAGCCAATTAGGCTAACTGCACGACATTGGGAGGAAACCCATGCGAAGGAGAGAGAACATCCAAACACCACCTACAGACACAGTGCTGAGATGCCAAGTTAATATAAAAGCAGATTTAACAGGATGCAGTGTCTGTGATTGGAGATGCTTGTTATTCACTGACACAAAGCCTATGAGGGCAGAATATGTCTCAGATGTTTGCAGGGTGATTAAAACACCACATGCATATGTGAAGAAAAAAAAAATCAGCAAGAAAACGCAGAAATAGATTTGCTGAATATATAATGAGTTGCAGATATAATGAGATTAATACACAAGACATGCTGAACGGGGGCTTCTCTGTGCACCCTGCTCTATAGCTTTTATCCTTGCAGCATTTCTTGTGTATATGTAATATGTATGTTTATATATTATACTGCAATATTTTGTTTTGAAACAAGATAATTAAAATTCTTAGTTTTTTGCTGATCTTTTATCATACGATAAAATTAAATCCCATTTGGAATCTACTACATCCTGTCTATCTCCCATATGAAGAGATTTTAAATCCGGGTTGTGCCTCTCTGCAGTTGCTTATGAAGACTTTCTTTTTTAAATCATGGAAAAGGAAACTTAATTAAAATTGAAGCACAATAATATAATTGCACTTTGCCTGGAGTGGCTGTTTTAGACTTCAGTAGTAAATGAAAATGAAGGCTGAATTTTTATATTTAATTAAATGACAGGGATGAGCCCATCAGAAATCTATTGTGCTTAAATAACTCGGCCGGCTCTGTGAAATTACATTGGGATGAGAATGTACCTGCTGAGCCCATGAGTGGCCGATGAAGGGCGGCTGGCTGACCAGTGCAAGAGAAGCCAAGGAGCGCCGCGGCAGGAAGCTTGGCGAGGCGACACTTCGCCAGTCAGCCATTACACGGTGGCATGTATGTTCAGCTGACGCCATATGGGAAGCATGTTAAGCCCGAGCATATGGTTCAGACATTAGCTACTGATAAAATTACCTTGTATCAACGTAGGTTCAAATCCTAACCATCCATATTTCACACAAAACAACATTGTGTGTACATTTTGTTCATAATACGGTTAATTAAATAGTTTAAAAATGTCCAAGCAGACAGTGAGAAAACACTGAGAAAAATGGATAGGTCGTAAGTCATCGAGGACCTGTACATGGAACAAAACATACTGCCTTTGATCAACCATTAAGCAAATCAGTAGAAACTTTAAATGGACACTACGCATTGCATGGAAGTGACCTTAAACTCATCTTCAGGATATTTCACACAACCACAACACATAAGATGCAGTGCTGGATTCTTGTTAAATATTGTTTATAATGAACATAATAAATTTATAACTGATGTCAGAATACACAGTTGTATAATACACTGGCCATGTCCATATGAATGCAGACGCACAGCAGAAAAGGCAGATCCGAGTAGTTCTGATTCCTTGACTCATAGACACTGCATCCCTCTTTCCTTGTCCTCTTCTGAAAGGGCTGTGTTTTTTTCTCCATCGCATACATTCTGCTTTCATGCATTGCAAACGAGCATGACAGGTGCAATTTTCAGGAACCCACATGACCCAGGTCAGACTTGCCGGCCACTCCCCGTATGCGTAATAGCGCGTGTTCCATGTTGCACGCAGATTGCATGTTCTCAGGCATCAGAACATTCAGGTTGCTCCGTTGTCATGGTAAACCATGGAGTTTTCATTTTTGATGGTGCTTTTGCTTTACCTTCAGTATAGGTCATAAATCAGACATCTACGCTTAGTGGCCAGTTTATTAGGTACATCTGCTTGCTAATGCAAACAACAAATCATTCGGCTGCAGCTAAATACATATGATATGCAGACAGGGTCAAGAGGTTCAGCATTATAATAGCTGGAGCGTATTATCTAAGCCATTCTGAACTTGGCGGTTCCAGCATCTCAGAAGCAGTCACCCTCCTGGCATTTTCGTACAACACAGTGTCTAAAGGTTGCAGAGAATTGTACAGTAAACAAAAACCATCAGCAAGCGGTAGATTTGTGTGCGAAAATATCTTGTTAATGAGGGAAGTCAGAGGAGAATGGCCAGAATCGTTAAAGCTGGCAGGCAGGCAACAATTGCAAAAATAACAGCTCAGTCCAAAAAGGCTTCACTGAATGCGCAATTCGCCAAAACTCATAGTGCTTCTGGAGGCAAAAGTAGGTCCTACTCAGAACTGTGTGTAATAGAGTGGTCACTGAGTGGTGGCCCTGGAGGTCTATCTTAGTGATCTGGCCATGTGGGTTTACACATTTATTGTATCTGGCCTTCTCCTACTGGGAGTTTAATGTCATGTGCATTTGAAGAACACTGCTAGAGTTCTCCTGGTCCTCATTTTTTTTTTTTTTAATGAACATCATTGTACTAAAAGGCCATTATCAGCTGAGATCAATGTAATTATTAGCTCTTGTTGTTATTATTTTATTCATTTATTTGTTATTCACTGAAATATGTTCAGCTAATGCTCTCCCCTAATACCTCACCCCTTTGTGTCCATATAGAAATCAATTATTTCATCAACATGAAAATTGTTTGGTATAATGCATTACCCACTTATGAATGCAATGCTAAGATTACATCAGTAATTCTGACATTTCTTTCGTCCGCAATTTAAAATAATTCTGATATATTACTACTTCTTCAAGAAATGGGCATCTTGATTAATTGATGATTGAAGCCAAAGTCTTAATGAAATGGATTACCTACATTATTTTGAAGATCCCTTGAGTATGATTTCCAGAGAAAGAGACTGTTGCCCATTACAGTAGGAGTGCTTGCTTTTTACTACATTAGAGGAGAAGAAGAGAAAGAGGGACCTTAGCAGATGAGTGGAAGAGGACGGAAAGCACAAAGACAAAACCTTTCTCCCTTGGATAGATCACACCTTCACAGTTGCTATGGTCTCCTCAAGTGTTTACATCCTTCTTCGCAAGTGACACAGGAGCAAAGCATGTGAATTCACCTCTTTGCTCCTCAGGAAGTGCTGACAACTAGGCTAACGTTTGGCCATCAAGGGAGGACAAGAGCACTTGGCATTATTTACATCCCTGAAGAGAAACAAGGGTGGCCATGCCAGCAGGGTCCTTCATATCCCCACTTATTTTTTCAAACTGAGACAAACATGTTGGGCTAGATGCTTGATTTGTTATTCTGATGTCGACTTGGGCTGTTTTCGAGTTGGTGTGCCGGCTAATTTCTTTCTTAGCACTTAGATACTTTAATTTTCACAAAACTGTCGACACCGTCACCTCACACATTCAGGCAAGTTCCCGGTCATACTCGTGGGTAACACCGTCACCCCACACATTCAGGCAAGTTCCCGGTCATACTCGCGGGTAACACCGTCACCCCACACATTCAGGCAGGGTCCCGGTCATACTCGCGGGTAACACCGTCACCCCACACATTCAGGCAGGGTCCCTGTCCCACGGTGTGTATGCAGCTGACATGTTCTTCCCATGTTGCATGGGTCCGTTAAGTATTCCATCGTGTGCAGGCGGTACAAGGTGTCTGACAAAATAAAGGCAGAGGGCTCCTGCTCCCAGGGGGCTTCCCTTGAATATTTCTCTAACCTCACACCTCCTCTTTTTCTGCCGTACAGCTTAGGTCTCAAGACCTAAAAAAACCACCATTTGAGGTCTTCTTTTTTTTGGTACATGTGACCCCCTTTCTTAACTAGCCCAGTACGAGGTGAAAACTGCAAAACTGGCAACCCTGCTGCCTATTGACCTATTCTACTTGGGACAGGCTCCACTCCCAGCCCCCCTCCCCATACTCTATACTGGATATGAATTGCATATGAGAAGGAAATGCTGTTATCTTCACAGAGACTTCTCTGACACAGGCTTGTATTATTATTTAAATACATATTTGAGCTTTAATTACTTTTACTTACTACATTTTAAGGATTGTGTTTGGAGGTCTGTTGGCCCTTTAAAACTAAGCAAATGAGGTCAACAAGGATTTCTTTGATTGTGCCAGCCCACACCCAGAAGCACTGCTTTTTTCAGACAGTAAAATTGCCACAGATACTGTTGAATTCCTTTCAAGACTATGCATTCCCCCAAAACGTTGACTTATCCCTTGCATGAAGTACTATTAAAGACCTTCTGCCATCTTTGTAATATGTAGGTTTAAGAGGATTGAGACCACCTTACCATCCAGATTGATAGCCTTGCAGAACATTTTTGGTGATATGATCTAACACAACAGTTGAACTTAACAGTTTAGCATAACAGTCAAACATACCCTTTTAATATAACAGACACATTATTATTATTATTATTATTATTATAGGATATTGGGGTACTGATGAATATTTTTCTTGTGCTGGTTGTATACATGGGTTGACATCGTGTGCATGTAAAGCAGAAGGGTTGTTTTGGTAAGGACATACCTGTACATGTGGGACAATCTACCGAAATAAAATATGAATTATAAAAAATCGTGAGATTTAAGTATGTGATGAAATGTGATTACATTTTTGGTTGTGCCAAAGGGGTTTATACAGAGTCAGTGTTGTAAAATTGTGTCCGTCACAACTGAATATGAGGAAAGGCTCATAATACGGACTTAGAATTTTTGGCGCGTGTGTGTGTGTCTGTACAGTATGTATGTATGTATGTGTGTATATATCCAATCCATGCCTAGCCATTGTTGCTTCTTCTGTGCTCCTAATGAAATGCCTTGAGCCCTACAATATGCCCTACACAGTCAGGATAACTTCTTAGTTGTGCCACTCACTGGGCATAATTACAGTCCTGAGCAGTGTCAATCCAGCCTGCACTCTCAGTTAGAGGATGATTAGCGCTAACAGATGATGTTCCTTCAAAGCCATGTACACCAACTGTAGTGCCATCTATGAAGCCCAGTAGTAATCATACAATGATAACTGAGTTAAGAGGCACCAGGTCAAAATCACAGCTTAATGCCACAATCTACCTTTTTCAGCCATTGTGGAAAAAAAAATCACCACGTAAGCCTGTTTTGGTCACACAACATTTTATTTTCATCCTTGTTTTCAGTCATGCAGCAACAGGAAATTTCTTGTAGGTTACGCCTAATATCTGTATTAGACATCAGATTTGAAAAAAATGAAGCTTTAAAGCAAAGCTATTTTTTGCAGATATTGTAGATATCTGTCTTGACAACGTGTTTGACTGGGGAGTGTGGGATGAAATGGCTTTTACATTATCGCTGTAGATGGTACATCACTCAGGCCACTATTTACCCGTTAGTTTCAGTTAATTCTCTGAGTGTTTAAGCCTGAGTTCCTGAACTGGAGTTATAAGGAGTGACACATCACAAACAAAGCTGGTTTGTAATCTAAAAGCACGTGTCAAAACAGGAGTGTCCAGTCACCTAGAATTCCACATAAAACTTGACCAGCAACAAGCTGTAACTCAATAAGTCAAAAGATCCAACCATGTACGTTCAAATAGTCTAATCAATTTCCAAACCCTTTTCCGCTTCCATAATTGCTTAACCCCAGGTTTTTTTAACCCTCAGCCTGCTACGTAACTGAGATTAACGTAACCTCTCCCTTTGAATTGAGTCGGTGGTTAATTTGAAATACCATTTACCCTGAAAAACTGCAGCTTGGTTCAATGTTTCTGGTGAAGGGTGAAGAACTGGCTACAGGTTCCACCCAATGATGTGATCAAAGGACAGCTCCTTCCACTCACTAGCTAACTGTTTTGCACAATTATTACCTCTGGGAATTTCAATCATTTTAGGATATTTTGATACAAAAACCAGCATATAGAAATATTTTCTTCTTACCCAGAAGTAGCACTTTGCGTATTGCATGAATAGATTTCACTCTAAGATGCAAACAGAAAAGTGGAATGAGGCATCTTGGACATGGCATTCATCTTCAGAAAACCGTTTATAATATTTTCATGTGTGCTATTTGAGACGCTCACCTCCAAATGTAAGCGCTCTAAAATAATTTACTGAAACGTGACCCCTCTAGTTACATGGGACTCGATGACCAAAGAATTTTCCCCCTCTTGTGAAACCAGTTTTCATATTAGCATCCAGCCACATATATCGTTTGATGTGGATGTTTCATCTTGATAAGTACAACAGTCTAATGGATCTTCCGGTGGAAGTGGTTAACCGTCCATTTTTATTTTAAAATACCATCACCAGGAAAGCAAACTTTAGCCAGTTGGAAACAGCTGCCTTAAGGAGGTAGTTTATTTCTTACTCTAAACTGCTTGGAAAAATCTTCAGGCTGACATGTATCTTATACTGACTGGATAAGCAGTATGGAAAATGCATGGATGAAATATACAGACCATAAATGTCTCCATGGTAAACATGATTTTATCAGGGGAAAGATTTCTGTAACTTCTTGTTAATGCAAACATGGATGCAGAGCAACAGCACACATGCTGCACTTTCAGTGAAACGTTTATTTCACATTTTCTCAGGACACTGATGCAGCTTGGTTTTGGTTTATTTATAATATTAAGCAGGGAAACAATAAAGACAATAAATAACATACAAAATGTGTAAATGTGTGAACATTACTAGCGTTGCCTTTTTTTGTTTAAACATTAAAAATGACAAATACAAACAAAAGAGCCAATGGCCAACAAATTAATAAATAACTAATTGCACATAGGAAATCATTTAAAAATTTAGAAATTACATTTCTTAGGCAATCTTGATCTATATGGAACTATAAGTATAATGAATTTATGATATACCATCTAATAATCGCCTTAAATCACTGTTTCCCAATGCAGAAACCCAGCTCCCGAGCAGGGAGGGAGCTAAAACATGGACTGCCTGTGGGTCCCTGAAGACCGGGTTAGCAAACACTGCCCTAAATTATTTCGCATGAAGACGTTTTTTGATGAAAAAGTTTTTTGTAGGAGGTCCAAGTGACAGATGTAAGTGCACAAGGTCACAGTACCACTGTGCCGTTATTTGTTTTAATTAAAATACAGCTGCTTTGTACATGGATGGAGATTGAATGGAATGAACTCCTTATGCATTTTTGACATTAGTACCTTTGTAACTGTAAGTGAAAATGTTGCGTTGTACTACTCACAATATTTGCATATTGTGCATTAGCTGAGTGTATAGG
>JABFEA020000043.1:20344066-20358171 GCA_019775915.2 Cyphomyrus plagiostoma
TTTAACTCTCTGAACTTCAGCTAAATGTGTGGAGTTTCACAAAGAGGACAGTATCTCCCCCCCCCTCCCCCCTTTTTTTTCTTCCCCTCCATTTTGGATTTCGCCTCCTGCTGTCATTCCCTGTAAGTTGTGACTGACCTGTACCGTGTTCTCTTAAGTAGGTTAGGCCCATCTGAACACTGTGTGAGCAGCGCGGCTGCTGCCGGCGGACTAAAGCCCAGCATGCCTTCAGTACAGTGAGCAGTGTTGTGTTAGAGGAGGAGCCCGACTCTTAAAGCTGAATGCAGGCGATCGTGCTTCCTTACGACACTTTTCCTGGCAGTTTCTGAGATGAGGGGGCTGTAAAAATGTAAATATACAGTGATTGTTTCTATGAATTTTATAAAATTTGAAATTTCCTTCCAAATTTGTCTTTGGTGCATCATAATCCAGTGTGTACTGATTGGACCAAATGGGGTTTGACGCGGGCGGGCGGGTGGGTATTGCATCTGAACACATTGTTGTGTATAAGGATGAAATGCATCCTGCTGTTCACCTGTCTTTTTTTTTTTTTTTTTTTAAAGTCTGAATAGAAATATTTGTGTGGTGGGGGGTATATGCCCCCAACCCCCATTTCATTGTATGACTAAAATCTGAACTAAAATCCTTTAAAACTCAAGCTAGTTTTCTACATTTTATTTAAGCATTTTTAAACGTCTAGAATGTTCATTTGTGATTCAGGGAGCTAAACGTCTGGAGTGTTGTGATTCAGGGAGCAGCGTAGCCATCATAGTGCCACATGTCCCATATGTTTGTGCAGAAGTTGACATTCCTTCTGAAACCCTGTTCAGTTTGCTGTCCGTGCGTAATAAAGTGAGATGCTACCTTTTACTCCACGTGCTTTCTTGGAACGTCGCGGCCATGCTTGACGGAGTCCATTTGTCCATGTTTCCGACGACATGCAGGATCTATTAAATGTGCATCGCGATTGTTTGGCCAATGACGTGTAATTCTGTCCGTTGACAGGGTTATTCACGCAATGGGATAAATACTCAAACCTCCCTCCTTCCCCGAAGTCCAAAAAATCCACCCCTCTCTCTGGGGGGAATTATTAAAGCATTATTATTTGCTCTAGAATTGACAGCAGTCTGTCACGGGTTAGATAAATGGCAAAACCTGTTATCTTTCTTACGTGAGGTGGATACATTTATCTTTGCGATCGTGGACCTTGCGTATTTTCACCTGGTAAAGTAAAGAATACTGTTAAAATTAATGCTACCACCTACACGTTGGTGAGCTTTTGCCTTGTGCTCACTAAGGCTAACTGACCAAAATATTTAAGCTGAAAACAATCCAAATGTGAATAGAATTGGGATTTGGAAACTAACGTGGATAAATATTACAGGCTTGCTTATTTTCTGTAACTAAAGTCAGTTACATGTACAGTCCGCTGTATATGTAGTGCCGTCGATATCGGCACAATAAGGTCATTTTCCATACCTCAGTCGGTACAGCACCTTGTTTACATGTGCTCAGTGCTGGTGAGTGCTGATTGGCTAGAAGAGTGGCGACCCGGATGTGATCGCAGGAGGTAAGTGCTGGGTGTGCATGCAGGGTATTCTCCACTTCAGGTACGTCAGCTGTTTTTGGGTGCTTCCAGTCTTATACACGGGAAAAAGAAGTTCTGTAGGTTTAAGTGTAACGACCGTCGGCGTTTACTGCAGTGTAATAAATTAAATGCAGCTTTAAACGCATTGCTTGACTCCCCATGAGCGTTTGTGTTGAACTTTGTCCATCATTTAGTTACACAGAATCATTCTGACACGGCTGGGTCTCTAAAGACCGCATATTACTGGGTTTTTACGAAGTGTCATGACGTCGGTCCTAAATCTCTGCTTGTATATTTACTGCCTCCTGCTCAGCTGCGTGTTCTGGAAGCTGCTTGGTTATGGCGGTGTTAAAATGGCTAAAACCATTTTCATGAGGAACCAATCACGAGGGAATATGTATACATCCCATAACACGAAGTTTGCGGACTTTTAGCAGTATTTATGTTTAATATACAAATAATGGGCATTCATGCAGTAGCTTCCTTGACTGCACAAAGGTCGTTAAGATCAGGTGGTTCTATATAGGATAAGGGACCATAAGGACGGTTAATGCTTCTCTAACATCGTATATTATGTATATATGTGTTTTACTCACCTAAATGTCATTTGATAGTTACAAATAGAGTTTGTTTCCAATATATATGAGAGGTTTGGTCATACACTACTGGAATTACCAATGCAGGTGTGTTTCTCTGTTCACGTGGAAAGAGGTATTCGAAATACTATGGTCCTGTTTACTTCTGGTTTTAAAATGCGTCTTAGTCGATCGGATCACAAGGCAACGACCACCAATTAAGACACATCTTGATCTGATCACTCGGACCACATCCCGAAGTGGTTTGGCACGCATTTGAATACCTATCTATTGTAGCATAAACGATGCATCATTGACAGAGATATCGCAATTATTTACCTAGTGCGCACCTTGGAGAACCATAGAAACGGGTATAAATGACAATGTGTATTGACTGTCCACTTGTAATCCGATTGCCCAAGACTCAGTATATACCATGCCAAGTATATACTATGCCTTTGTCTATACCATGCCTTTGTCTATTCTCTCTGAGGTAAGAATATTAATAATAATGAAATTGTAAAATGTAAATGTAAAATGGTCGTTTGTTTGCATCGTCTGATTTATTTCTATTTAAACAAAGATCTAATTACTGCCATCTTATGTTCTCATAGGGATATACCCACGTTGGACCAATGGATGGCCCTTTGCCTCCCAGAGATTCCGGGCAGTTTGTTGCAGAAAGGAGTCAAGATGTGTCCATTGAAGAAGAAGGCGTGAGGAAGATAGCAGAGATGCTGTACGCAATACATGGGTGTCAAGGTTTTGCTCTGCAAAACCTGAAGATGATGAATGCATTAACCCCGTCTTGGAGTACAGACCAGGCTATTCACTGGGTGTTTGTTGTGGACACCATGAACTTCTCTTTCTGGCACCCCATTGGGGAGAAGCCCTGCACCATTACCTATCAGGACAAAACCTACAGTGGTTACATGGCTTTGTGTGCAGCCATCACCAGGGCTATGGATGAAGGTGATTGGAACTGATCAGAAAGAAGCTGATCTTCCATTTTTGCTGCGCTGTATGTGGCTGTCTGCCCTCACCATAGTGCCCTGGGTCATGGTTTCTCCCCCTGGCCCTTGGGGACCTTCTGGGGGTCTCAACAGACCAGTTTAAGAAACACTGCCCTAGGTGACAATGATCATAATCTTCAGTGGTTTTCTTTGACTTCCCTCAGACATCCCCATCATGGAGGCCTCGTACATGGCCAGCGTGACTCTGGATGAACTGAAGCAGATCCTGCGATCTGACAATGAGACACCCATGCCCATGATTGAAGAGAGGCACCGTGCCCTAAACGAGGCTGGCAAGGTGCTGCTGCAGTTCAGAGGCTCTGTCCGCAGCTTCATGGCGAAAGCTGAAAATGATGCAGTGGAGCTCATCAAACACATTGTGGAAAGCTTGCCATCGTACAGAGATGAGGTAGTGTTTGAGGTAAGTGCTCCCAGATACCAATAAGATACCAGTAAGTTTGCTCGGGTATCATGAGTATTGTGATATTTGAGCTTGTCATAGTTTCATGTTCCTACTTTTTGCTTGGCGTTCCCACAACTTGCACTATGTACTTGTTAGGTGCCATCTCTCAGAGGCATATAGAAGTCCGTCAATATTATCACAGTTAGGGTAGAGCACCCTCTACAGGGACTTAACTAGAACCCTAACCCACCATATGGTGTTAAACTAGATAATTATTATTTGTGTTTTTATTTAAACAATCATCCTGGGTTTTTTTTTGTATCCATTAGGGTAAAACATTGGCCTTCTATAAAAGAGCGCAGATCCTTGTGGCCGATTTCTGTGTTGTACTGGAGGCCAGAGGAGAGGCCTGCATACCGAATATGAGCCATCTGACCATGTTTGCAGACTACAGGGTCCCACAGGCCCTTGTCCATCTGGGAGCGCTGCAGTACTCCGATTCCCTCATGACCACTCTCAAAGAGGGTATGGTCCCCTGTCTGACTTGTGTGCTTTGTTGTGCTTACCTTCGGTTTTTGTAAAGTGATACCTGAGGCTGAGAACTCCAGATGAGAATCTTCATTTCGAAATTACAGGTGCCTTGGAGATTTCCTCACCACCCCATCCAAGCATAATTACCCCCTGATGTTAAGTGATTGGCTTTTGCTTTGTGCCTCTTTATCATGTGTTCTCTAATAGTGACATGTTTATCACTTATTGTGGCTTATAATTGGCTTCAAAATATTTCAATGTTACACAGTGTGTGAGAGAGAGATGGCCTGTGTTTCTGACCTTTATTAATGCTATGCGTGCTTGCGTACGTGTTTGTGTTGCGGACCATGTACAGGCTATGACTTTATTTCCTATTCTCACACCAGGTTTACAGCTTCCGTCAGGAGACAGAAGAGAAGTGGAGATTCGAGGCTGTTCCATTTGGTGTGTGGAGAAGATCAGAACCCACTTGTGGAGTCTCATAGAGCACAGTGAGGGGAAATCAAATGAGGACATTAATTCTGCTGTCATCGACTTCTTTCTGTGGTCATATGCCAAAGAGCACCACATGCAGATGGCGCACATTCCCATTCATCTCACTCGCTGCATTTATTACTGACAGACGCTGGCCTGCTGTCATAACACTGCCTTCATTACAAACACACCCCAGATGGCTGCTAAGAACCTCCCCTCTAATTCCTTGGATTATGATCCATTTGCTCTTAAAATAAATCGTCTGAAAAGCTGGAAATGTCTTGTCTTTATTCTTTGAAATATTTCATAGTAGATATCGGTGTGTACAGTGATGACAAGGTGAGCTCGTTGCAAAGCGATACGCTGCATGTAAATAGTCTTTCAAAAATGACTTTGCTGAAACCGCTGAAGATCTATTAACATCGGTAGCTCTAGAAAATAACTCTAAAATCGACAGCGTGGGGGCGCTGCGGTACTTTTTTAAAAATGCATCTGAAAGTTTCGTCTTGTACAGAGAGGAAGCGCTCTTCTTGGCTATTCAGGCATTCGGGGTTGCTAAGAGACATGACCAACAAAAGGCTCTAGTTACACCGAAGAAAGTATGTTATAGCTTAACTACTGGCTATTTACAGTTAAATAACTCATATTACTAGTCTTCAATGTTATTTTATTTAGAACTCCAAGTAACAAAGGCAATTAACAATATATTTTCTTTCAAAATGACAGTCATTGATCCGACAATACGTCGTGGTTTGTAATAAATCGGTTATTGCAAGTTAACGACATCAGAAGAACGGGACCAAAACCGTAGCCATGTGGCCGCTTGCAGCGCAGGAAAAATACGCTATGTAGAAAGACAATGTCTTTCGTTTGAAACTTCCACAAGTTAGTTGGTAAACTAGGCAGATGTCATCGTGAGTTATTGGGGATTTTCAGCAAACCAGTTAATCTGTGGATTTCTGCCAAAATTCTGATTCCGGCGTTCTGTCATTCTGCAAAATAAAGTCGAACTTTCTGAATAATAATTCGAATCATGGGGGAGATGAAGGTAAAGGTAGCGGTGCGAGTAAGACCTTTGCTACCGAAAGAAATCCTGCACAACCAGCAGGTGTGCGTTCGTGTGGTGCCAAACACTCCGCAGGTCATTCTCGGGAATGACCGCACCTTCACCTTTGACTTTACCTTTGGACCCAAGTCCCAACAGGATCAAGTTTACTCAACTTGCGTTAAACCGCTGGTCGCCTCTCTAATGGACGGCTATAACGTCACCATCTTCGCCTATGGACAGACTGGGTCTGGAAAAACGTATACAATCGGAGGGAGCAACATTGGTGAGTAATTAAATAATGAGTAGATCATTGCAAAAGACCGAATAACGTTAAAGGTTGTAAAGAGGAGTGAGCAGTGCTGTGTTAATGCTGACTATGTCTAATTTCACTATGACATAAACCTGAATGCCTGTTTGCATAATTGCATCAAATAATCCATATGTCATTCTTCCAACTGTTTATGCAATCCAGGATTGAACAGATTAATGTAAAATAAATAAAATAATACAGATACAATGAAAAATATTTGTCCAATGTTACAATATCCACAAAGCTGTGTTGATTATATTTCATTTTTTAATTATATCCTGATCCTTGACATTGGATGGATTTTCTCCCAAGCTTCCTCTACAGAAAGCGAGAGAGGGATTATTCCTCGTGCCATTCAGGACATCTTTCAACACATTGCAGTGAAGCACAACTCAGACTTCACAGTGAAGGCCTCTTACATTGAGGTTTATAAGGAAGAGCTGAGGGATCTTCTGGAGCTGGACACATCTTCAAAAGACATGCACATTCGAGAAGATGAGAAAGGCAATACTGGTAAGACCAGCAATGAATCAGTATCATGGTGGGATGGTAGCTGAGTCTGGTTTTATATATTGGAAAATGGCATGAATCCTTATTGAGAAATCACGGTTTTTGTCCCTGTTTGTTTTTTACATTGGTGATAGGGGTAGTAATGACAGTGAGGTTGTTTGCTTGTTTTTGTCAGTGTTAGTGGGAGCACGGGAGAATCTGGTGGAATCTGTGGATGAGCTGATGAGCGTACTGCAGGCGGGGAATGCCACACGTCACGCAGGGCCCACTCGCGTCAACAATGACTCCAGCCGCTCCCATGCAGTCTTCACCATCTTCCTGTCGCGGTACGACCCTGATGACGGCCGTGCCGTGTCCTCCAAATTCCACCTGGTGGACCTGGCGGGATCAGAGCGGGCTGGCAGGACGGGCAACACGGGTCAGCGCCTTCAGGAATCGGCCCTGATTAATAGTGGGCTGCTGGCGCTCGGTAATGTCATCCGTGCCCTGGGCGATCCCCGCAGACGTACACGGCATGTGCCCTACCGCGACGCCAAGGTAACCCGGCTGCTGAAGGACTCGCTGGGAGGCAACGCCCAGACCCTGGTGATCACCTGCGTCAGCCCTTCATCCCACAGCCTCCACGAAACACTCAGCTCACTCAAGTTCGCTAACCGCGCCCGAGCCATACTCAACCTGCCCGTGGTAAACCAACACCTGGATCAGGAGCGGCTGGGGCAGCTGGAAATGGAGGTGCAGACACTACGAGAAGCTCTGCGAGATGGGGGGCACACGTGCCCCCCAGGGGGGTCTGAGCGGGCTGATGATTTGGCCAGGTGCCAGCAGGAGCTTCTCAAGTTCCAGAGACTTGCTCAGGGGGCTGTCCAGCTCCTGCTAGATCGCCAGGACTCCGGCTCGAATGGCGCCTTAAGTTCCACGCATAGTCAGCTCCTGCAGGAGTGGCTGCAAATGTACAAGGAGGTGCAGAACCAGAAGTCCACCTCAGTGACTGGATCTCTGGAGAACACAGCAGTAGAGCCTTACCACCTCACTATCCTGCAGCTCAGACGAGAGCTCAAAAAATGCCAGGTACTTTGTACCTGTGAGTGTTTTTGGGCAGGTGTGTCTGGCGGGCTGGAGGTATTTGTGGGTCACTATTGTGATGAATGAACATGAAAGAGGAAAAGGTGGTAAAGGGATTTAAGGAGTAATAACTAACGCAATATTTCAACTATTTTTTTTTTCTGCTTTGAAATCTGATCCTGCTTCTAGGATTCTCTGGCCATGGATGAACAGATCTTCTCCCAGAAAGAGTCACAGCTGAAGGTGCTGCAAGCTGAAATGAAACGACTGGAGCAGGAGAGCCAGGCATACCAGAGGTCCCTGCAGGAGGAGAGGAACAGGAGTCGCCTACAGGTGAGAGTGACATATGGGTGAGCTTAACAGCTCCTTGAGAGGGTGACAACTGGGGCATTGTGATCGATGTTTGAATTTGACACTAGGTTTATGGAAGACCAGCCAGGCAGAGTTGCCAACATGTAGTAGATAAGTGAGAGGCATAGAAGGCAGAAGATCAGTAATATAGACAACCTGCTTGTAGTCCTGGGGTCACGGTCAGCAGTTCATTAAAAGATAATGGGATGGACATCAAATATTAGCTAAATGAGGTTTTACAATATTGAACCTTATTGTGGTGCTGACTGTTAAAATATTACATATTACTGATTTTTCAGAATGAGAAACTTGAGGAACAGCAGTTATTGATCGATCATCTAAGAAACAACCTTATGGCCTCCAGGGCCAGGACATGTACCTCTGAGGCGTCAGTGGATGTCGGGGGCTCTGAGCTTGCCGCACGGAGGCCGTATAGCGTGCCTTTGCTTAGTCAGCCACAGAGAGACAAACCTGGAAATAGAAAGGTAGGACCTTTCTTTACATCTGCAGATTTAGAACTTCAGCAGCTGATAAGATTAAGGGGGGAGACAGACAGGAGGCATTTCTGTCCCGAATGTACCTTCACAAGGAAGTGTGAGCTGATGTTTGTATGTAGGTGCACACCAGTCCACCAGCGTACTCCCTCGAGAGAGTCATGGCGGCCTTCAAGACCCGCAGTCAGCTGCTGTTGGCCCAGATCGAAGAGAAAGATGAGGTTCTGGCCCAGGACATTGGTTCTGATAGTGATGAGGAGGAAGATGACACAGAAGAAAAAGAACAGATCAAAGGTCTCAAGTAAGATTGCCAGGGAAGTGAGCCATTGTTCTCAATATACCTACTTTCTGTGAGATGGTACTGGAATACGTATGCTACAGGAAATCAGTGTCGTGTTTTGTGAATTACTATGACTTGTATGGGAGTCTGAGTTTGAGCATCCAGTCACAACTGAGCCTCTGTCTCTGTGGCAGATGTGCGATGAACCGCACCTGGACCCGTCGGCTTAGCCCAGATGTGGCCTCTAAGAACAGGCCAGAGAGGCCATTGCCTCCTTGGTGGGACACCCCTCCCCAAGTCCTACCCCCTGAAGGTGCTTTTACTTATTTCGTTTGTATAGCCTCATCCTTCTGCAGTTCCTCTCCAGGCTTTCTATTTTGCTGTTTTGGGCACAGAAGTAGCCATGGAATAACAATGTGTGCACATCATTGGTGACATTTACCGCGTGACATCAGACATGGATAAATATAACTCACTAATTTGCTAAATTCATTGGCTCTGTTTTGGTTTGACTGGGGAGTGCTTGAGAGTATAAGGTAAATACCATTTATAATTTATAATTCTTGTGTTGGATGGATGGATGGATGGATGGACGGATGGATGGACGGACGGACGGATGGATGGATGGACGGATGGATGGATGGATGGAGGGGTTGGTTTCCGGGATCATTTCTCTGCCGGCCAACCCATTGCCATTTAATGTCTACCAAGCAGACTAACCAACTATGTCAGCAAAGGCTACTGGTATACCGCAGGTGTTGTCCCTTGAAACAGTGGTGACTTCATGTATGTATCATCTTGGCCCTACCCTTTGTCCTGTAGTGGACTACGATGCAAATGGCATTGGGCCTAGCAATGGCCTGGAGGCCACAGAGGACAATGCCCTAAAGAGGAATGAAGCTAGAAATCTGCAATGCTTGAGGGAGGCGGAGCTACGGTATGACCGCGCCCACCGGAGGCTCAAGGAGCTTGCCCTCAACATCCGATTAAAGGAGGAGCTTATAAAGGAGCTAGTGAAAACTGGTACAGTGCAAGCCTCTCAATCCGTCAGTGTACCCCATATAATCTGTCACATACTTTTATATAGCATGCTTACACAAGTAGAAAAAACAGTCAAAATGTTGGATGATTTAGAAGCTGATGCATTTCTGCATCATAAGTCTTGCATAACAATACAAATGCTTATATTATAAGTTCAAATGAATAACAAGTTTATACTACGCAACTATGAAGTCGTGCAGCAATTTCTTGTTGTATCAACACAGATATATATTTATTGCACTATGAATGAGTTCTTGTGTACTAGACATGTGCATCCCTGATTATAACTTCTAATAATGCGAGCTTGCATGTGTATAACACACCGTATATATTAGAAGTTGTTTGTTTGTATAAACGCGTAGCCAAGTCTGTGTGTTTCTGAGTTATTGTACTATTGACCAGCGTGTATGTAGGTGAATTGTACACTAGATGGTGGAGGAGAAAGAGGGATGAGTACGCTTTGTATGTGAGTCATTTGTTTATGAGCTAGGGAGCGATGCCCAAGCTGTGAACAGACATTATGCAATGAAGATCTCCCAGCTGGAGCAGGAGATTGAGCAGAGTAAGAGTGAGAGGAGAAATGTCAAGGAGGAACAGGAAAACTCCCAGAGCCCCTCAATGAAGGTGAGCCATTCAATGTGTGTCAGCGGGGTGGAGCAGCTGTACCTGTGAGCTACCACAGAGCTGTCCCTCCTGAAGGAGGAACTCTGTGTCTGTACCAGTGTCCCTCCTGAAGGAGGAGCTCTCAGTTTAATTCTCTGTCCCTTGTAAAGGAGCAGTGTTTGCCACAGGCACTGGTGGCCCTGTCCTGGCAGACGGAGTGCAGCAGAGTGGACCTGGAGCGCAGCGTGGAACTTATGAGGGAGCAGAGTGATGATCTGCGGCAGCAGCTGGTGGAGGAAGTGGAGAGGAAGAGATGTCTGCAAGCACGTATCTCCAAGGACAAGCAGAAGATGAGGGTGAGAGATCATGGAGCACTGAAGGGCACCTGGTCTGAAGATACTCCCCTACTTTATTTGTACTGTATAAAAGCACTTCTTTGATATTCTTCTGTCAGTATGGGTAACTCAGAGGGTAGCACTCGCATCTGCAAGGCTGGGGATTCTCTTTGCATGTTTTTCCTGTGTTGTTTGACCTTCTCCTGGGTACTTCAGTTTCTTCCCACAGAATCTTGTGGCGATTAAGTGTACTATCCAAATAAAGTGACCTAACGTATATATATAACAGGACGTCTGTTGGCCTTGTTTGAATGTCTGCTGTTAAACACCATAGGAGCTCCAGCAGAGACACAGACAGCTGGGAAGTGGAAACGCCAGGGAGGACACGGCTAGTTGTGAGATACAGCAGCACAGAACCAGCACTGCCAGCAATATGCAGGAGCAGGTATGCAGTACTTCCCATGCGCTTAATCACCATTTCCTGGTGAGAATCAGCTCACAGGTAACCCAAGAACCTTGGGTAAGAAACAGGCTACATATCTGTTGCATAGTAATTTGAATAAAAAAGTTTTACAGAATCAAAATACAGTGGTACCTCGGTTCTCGAACTCACTAGAACTCAAATTTCTTGAAAGTTGAACAAACCAGTTGGACCTAGAACTTGATCTGAATATCAGAAGTCGAACCGTGAATGCTGACCTAATATAAATTGTACACGCAGGAAGTCATACTACAATGCAGTTCTTACTTGAATGCCTTCTTCACAGACTGGACAATTAGCCAAATTAAGCAGCGCAACATTACTGTCACGTCCCGCTCCAAACGATCCACGTGTGTGCCACGCCCACCTCGTTGCCCAGTGTTTTTCCCTGATTGTTCTCACCTGTCTCGCGTTACTGCCTGCCTGTCTTTTGTATTTAGTCTGCGTCTGCGTAAGTTCTGGCAGACTTGGCATTAACATTGCCTAGTGTCTGTTGGTTTGCTGTGTGTCTCCAAATAAATCCCCGTTTTTCCCGTTTACCTGGGTCCTCTCTCCTGCTTTCTCCGCTCGCCAACCAACGCTCGTAACAATTACAGTGACTAACAATAAATAAACCACTAACTTACATGTACTATTAGAGCATTTATATTATTTATTTAAACTTTATTGTACCAGGTAAATTAACTGAAAACCTCACTGCGTTACGTCATATTTTGGAGAAATAGCAGATTACTCATCGGAACTGCCTGGGATACAAACGTCATGCGTGTAACTAAACTCTTCAGCCAATAAAGACAAAGGTGTGTCGTCACGGAGGCTGTTCCAGTTTGTGCAGCCAGGTGAGAGGTTGCAATGCATCTAATCGTAATGCATTGCGTCAGGATCAGAATGCGTTGCTTTAAGCAAGCGCTGTAAGCAAGTCAAACGCACCCAATGACCGGACCGGGGAAACAAACTGAAACGCAGACTTAATACAGAGGACTAATGACAACAACCAGAAACAGCTGATCACATGGGGATACCACACTAGGTTAACGAGGGGGCGTGGCACACGGAAGGAGTGGATGATCGGGGCAGGACAGGGGTAATGTTGGGATATGATCTTTGTTTTGGAAGGCATTAAGAAAAAAATGCTCTTCTTGTTTTATCTTGTTCATTTTGTGTTTAAATGCTAAAAAACAAACAAAAAAAATATTTAGGTGTAATTTTGGGGTGCCAGGAACCAATTAATTGGTTTTCCATTTTTTGTTATGGGAAAAATTTGATCAGAACTCAAATTTCATAGGATTCGATCCAGAGTCCAGAATGGATTAAGTTCGAGAACCGAGGTACCACTATATAGGATGACTCTTCTTTCAAGTGAAGTGTAAAGTAGTCCAAGGCTAGACTTCTCCTGTTATATGAAAACATTTTAATTGGGTGTTTTATTTTAAACAATCAGTGGAGAGATTGTCCAGTGGTTCCTTTGTAATAGCATACTCCCCGCCAATGCATTTAGGTTGTTTTCTGTGGTGTGAAGAACTTTTCCTGAATAAATTTTGATAAAACAAAGTTAAAAACAAAGTTATGTTAGCGATAGCTGGATTGCTACACTTGTGGTATCATCTTGTAATTTGTTGGTTGGGTCTCAGAGTTGCCAACTCTCACATACCTGGCGTGACACACACGCTTTCAGTCCCTCACACTCACGCAAGAAATCATATGGCAAATCTATATTATTCCATTATAAACCTAAAATTAGCTACATCAAAAGCATTGGGTAGTTTGCAAACCTTACAGACTATTTACAAGGTAATGAAACTGTTACATACATGTAAATGTGTGTGCAGACTTTTCTCAAAATGAAAATCTAATTCTGGCCAGCTGACCAAAGTTGGCAACCCTGAGGTCTTCGCATAGATCCTGTGCTTGGGCAGTTCTAAGGATACTCCTTGCATACCAGAGCAGTAGATTGACTTCTCTTTGTCACAGGGACTAGAGGAGCAGCAACACTGGATGGACCAAGCAGAGGAGAAGGTACTGCAGCAGAGGCAGACTATGGCTGAGCTCCAGGAGGAGTTGAGTCAGAGGAAGCATATAGTCAGCTGCAGAGAGGCCTTCAGTCAAGAGAGGAGCCACCTCGAGATGAAGAAACTTCACTCCAGCCAGGTGAGATTCATTGTGGAGGCATCGGCGAGTCCTTCTGGCCATAGTGGCAGTAATGCAGCACCTCCCCCTCTGTGATCAGGCCCTGAACAGGGACCTGCTACGTCTGTCAACACGGCTGGCTGCCATGGACCAAGAACTGCAGGAGAAGACTGTGCAGCTGCAGTCCACATCTGTGGAGGTAAGGGCCTCCTTGTCCGAGGAGCTGGGTGGCCTGCAGCAGGAGAAGGAGCTGCTTCGTAGGAGGAGGGACAGCCTGGAGCAGAAGCTGAGAGACGGCAGCGTGCTTACCGTTGAGGTAAGGCCTGACTTGGAGCTCTGTCTCAGCCTTATGACATCATTAGCTAAGGACGAATAGCTCATCCATGCACTACACTTAGGGTGTTTTTCCACCGCACCAGGTACCATACTTTTGGTACTTCGAGAAAGTACCAAAAGTGCAGTACTTCAAAGGTGTTGGTTTTCTTTGGTGTAAAAACTGATAGCGTTGCAGAATGACATCACAATGCCACACCGCATGTTATGCACATGCAATTCTTACATTGCTAGTCAGCTAAATTAAAATAATGTTTTTTTTTTACTTTCAATTCCTTATGGAGATAATAGTGCAGGCGATTAAAATTTCGCAAAAAATATTTTTCTCTGGTACTCTGTCATAAGAAAAAACTTTCAATTATTATTTATTATCTAAAAATATTTTTAAATAAGTTTAAAGGTTTTACCTTCACTGCTTTTGCATGTTTGCACTCTCTGAGACAATCATAATCATTTTTATCTTTGCCATTTAAATGCAATGCAATGCAATGCAATTTTATTTATATAGCGCATTATCACAACATTACATTGTCTCAATGCGCTTTA
>JABFEA020000043.1:20402409-20422718 GCA_019775915.2 Cyphomyrus plagiostoma
CCCCCCCCCCCCCCCCCCCCCCCCCCCCCCCCCCCCCCCCCCCCGCACAGAAGAGGGGGTGCTCTACGATCGCCATGTGACGCGTACAGATCAGGATAACTCCATGCAAAAACTCACACCAAAACACTTCTCCCTCTGGCGAGAGTAGCTGTCAGTACATATCAGCCAGGATTATGGCCTCCAGAGCAGATCGTTTAAACAACACATTCAAGGATGGGGGGCTGATGACTGATTCCCCCACCCCCAGTGCCCTGGTGCTCTTGCTTGATGTTCATCAGTGGACTCCACATGAGCCTGAGGGAAATCGGTCTGGCCCACCAACGGGATGCCCCCGCCCATCAGCCTTTAACGGACAGCACACTCACTCCTGCTTATTTACAGTTTTTCTCAATTTCTTTGGAGCATTTCACAAATGACAAGTAACATTTGCAAAACAACAAGTGTAATCCGCATGCCACAGTGCTACTCCTGTACAGCAGAACATAATTTCCCATTGTTTCACGCAGATTTCCTAATGTTTTAGTTCATATATGCAAATGGTTTTGAACAATTGTCATCATTTGGTACAATTTTGCAGTTGCTTTAGTTTAGTTGGCCCAAATGGATTGTGTAGTTTACCATTGCAATAAGTTTACACCCAAAATGAAATATGTGGGTGATCATTGCGTTAGCCACCACATGCAAAACCAAGCTTTCAAAATGATTTAAAAATATATTTAGTAAATTGCAGACATACATCATTGTTGTGTTTTTGGTTCCAATAGTATATGATATTGTTGTAGTTTTGTTGTCCTTGTATTGCCATTTTACTGATTTTGTGTTATACAGTGCTGTGTGGATTTTATACAGTGCTGTATGGTGATTGTCTTGTTTTGAGATATGAATACATTACATGTACATGCCAGTGCTTCCTCTTGCCAGTGAACTTTACATACTATAATGTAGAGCCTTGCAATATTGAAAATTGTGTCTTTGCTATCACAGAGTATCAGTTTGCTAATGAAGAATGACCAGTCAATGACTGATCTGAAAAGTGGGAACCAACTATGATTCAGGAGCTTAACACATGTTGGCAATATATCTAAGCATTTTGACGCTCATGGTTAAAAATATGCAAATTGTACTTTTCATTTTGTGGCACTGACTAATTCATTAGTGCAATTATTTGCTTTTGAGACATTAGCTAATTGTTTTCGGTAAATACAGCCTTTTGCAGCTGAACCAGAGTTTTGTCTGTATGCAGGAACTGTGTTGAGAAATGGTTTTATAGTCTTGAGAATGTTAAATATGTTTCATGAAAGCGATCGAGAAAAAGTATAATGGAGAAAGCTCTGTTTATTCATGTACCTTTTCAGGCTTTAATGCTATATTTATACACAAATGGGTTCCAATTTATATTTTAAGGTAATCTTCAAAGATGAAAAACTCTTGCGGATCACTATGGGATTTTTATTCGATGTTGCTGTGGCTTTTCTGAAAGATTAAAGATTTAAAGGCTGCTGTGTTCTGCGCAGTGATGGAGAGGTGCAGTGCTGGGTGTTTTAGTGCAGTTTTGCTGTTGAGATGCTTCTTTGCTGAAATTGGGATATAGGGTCAGGGTCAGGTCACGGAGGGATGGCTCACTATGAGCCTCCTGTCCTGTGTGTGTGTGTGTGTGTGTGTGTGTGTGTGTGGTAGGTCACTGTCCCTTGGCTTGTGCCCTGCTGATGACACACACCCGCGAGTGTGAGATAGCACAGCAAGCACAGTCAGGGCCTGACCACACAGTCCACACCTGGCGGGTGCCAAACGGGACCCTGGAGCTCCTCTGCTGTCACACATGCTTCCCTTTGGGCTCAGAGGGGCCCCCCGGGTAGAGCCCCCCAGGCTCCAGCTGGGCTGAGCCACGTGTCTGCAGCATCGTAACGTGCACTTTGGGTCACAGGTTTAGGCGACACGGGCCAAATGATGCTGAGTGGCTGCACAGTGCTCTCCCAAAACATCAAGGTTGACCCCCCCCCCCCTTCAGATTGAAAATGCATCATGGCAATTAATCATGGCCAGTAATTAACTAACAACACTGACGATTAGCACACCATTGCAGCTAGGAGTTTACCACTGATTGCTTGCTTAGTCCTTGTAGATCAACAGTCAGAGCTTTGTGCTAATGGAAGGCCATCGGTTCACAGGGGACTCACATAAACTGTAACCCTTCCCTTCTCTTTGGAAAAAAGCACCAGATAAATTTCAAGTGAAATGTTTCTTAAGAACAAATTACTAAAAATACTAATAATTATATATTTAAGTAATTAATGAAGCGTGGGAGGAACCTTTTGTTGAGAGATTGAAAACTGCCTATAGGATCGCTTGTAGTTTCTTATAAGGTATATTGTTTTGCATTCATTTTACTCCAATAACTGGCCCTTCTTTGTTTTAATAAATACATATTGTTTTCAGACAGGTGTTACAAGCCCATGGACGGTAAAATGTACATGTGAAGAAAAGTGGTTATTTTGGTATTATGATCTGACTGTTAACACCCGCTGTGTTTTCTCATCAGTGTCATCAGTTTTCTGCTTTTTCACAAATCACACGCATGATTTTTTTGCGAGTTCTCCACATGTCTTTTGAGATTCACAGGACTCCTTAATGCCCCGAAAAGGTAAAGATAGAAGATCAGAAGATAGCATACCTTCCCGTCCTTCAGACTCTCCCGCTTTATCTTCCACAGTATTCTGGTAGCGAATTCTTGGAGTGGATAGTTTATTTTTAACAATCTACCACACTGCAACACACAGACGAATACAGACACAGATATGTGCGTGTGCCCGCACACACACACACACACACACATACACATTTGTATTCATACCTTTGTACCGTCAATTCATTTCTATGGGGAAAACTCTAATCCCAACATGCTGACCGTAACCCCTACCCGGCCCTAACCTTAACCATCAGTAACCAAGCAAAATATGGAACGTTTAGTGTTTTTATGGCATTCACGGATTTTGGGGTGGCACCCTGGTGCAGTGGTTAGTGCCTCATACCTCTGGGACCAGGATTCATGGCTCCATGTGTGTGGAGTCTGCCTGTTCTCCCCCTGTCATCGTGGGATTTCCCCCAGGTACTTCAGTTTCCCCCCACAGTCCAAAAACATACTGAGATTAATTGGAGTTGTCAGTTGGTGCCCCATCCTGGGTTGTTCCTGCCTGTAGCTTCTGGGATAGACTCTGGACTCCCCCAGACCCTGAATAAGACAAATGCTTACAGCAAATGTATGGATTCACAAATTTTTATAAAACCTGAAAAAAATTGTCAAAATAAAGTCAAAGGTCAAAAGAGCAGGTTTTTATGACAATGTGGGCACCTTTGTTATCCACAATGTAATATATACATGACCCCCCCCCCCCCCACACACACACTCACTAATGGCAGCAGCAGGACTACTGAGAAAATAAATGAAAGCACCAGTGAGCACCTTCATGCTTGTGCACACATGCTTTGCACTGCTGGCAGACTCACGCCATGCACATGTACACGGACAGGCAGATAATTGGGGGACCTCAACTACCTCACATGCCGCGTTGGGACTGTGTACCTGGTCTGGCTCATACAGACACTCCTCTTCCCTTTCTGCATGGGCTGGTACCACGTGGCAGTCCTCCAGGAGAGGACTTACTCCACCTACAGATGCGGACCTGCTGGTAGTAACACCAGGAATGAAACAAGCGGAGGAATGTCTAATGGTCTTTGTAATAGAGAAGTCTGCCAGTTAAATGGGTGTTTACATCACTTGCCTTTGTAAACCGAGTGCACATGTATGTGCACGTTTGTAATGCATGCATTGGACATACCATACTTCTGTGTTGCGTTCATTTGCTCATACTGCACATCTGTAATGCACAGACTCAAACTGATCACACACATACTTTCTCAAACCCTCTTGCATGTTTTTTGCGTGCTCAAATGTATGCATTTCAAATCGTTCCTTGGATGGATGTTCTTTAACGTGTCGATTTTGCGAGAGCAAACACATTTTCAGTATTTCAAAGCAGGAAATCCCTTCGGAAAGAGCTGATGTCTTTCATCATACCAATTATTTCAGTATCGGTGACAATTTGCTAACGGCAGAGTGTCTAGCTCACAGCCTCACTGCTCCCGTCACGGGGATTCGATAGTGACTGGCTTCCTGTAGCTACGCCATTTACTCTGCCATGCATTCCCAGAAAGTTGAAGGGCCAGAGGCCTCACCCGGAGTAGCTTTAAACACTTGGTATTGCTGTGGGCCCTTTTTCCAACTCGGTGGTGTGGACGCGGACACTGCAGCCAGTTTATGTATCTGCATGCCACAGAGCACCTAACTCATCTGAGTTCCAGGTGCCGCAGACACATTCCTGCATCCTGATGCCTGATACTCTGTACACATAATGCTTCCCAGTGCACTCCTGCCCTTAATAACACTTTTTATTGAGTTCAGCTCATTAATTTGACTCAGACTCATTACCCTACATGGCGTCTTGATTCATGTCCCTAATTTTGACTTCTGCCACTCTGACACTGAATGTGTAGTTTTATTTATTCAGAGTTTTTTCTTTTACTGTCGGCACTCGGAATATTTCTTTGAAATGTTTATTAAAAGTGGGGGAATGTTTAGTTTTCTGTCATTTTGCCCATTGTTTGCTTTGGATTGGGAACGAACTCTTATTTATGCTGCAGTCATCCACTGAAATAAAGAATAATTTATATAAATATGTTCAAAAGCAGGAAGGATATGCTTCCAGCTTTGACTGACCCATGAAATGTTAAACCACGGGTGCTGTTGAAACAGACGATGAGCTTTTTAAATCAAAAATGAATCAGGCACGTTGAGATTCTGGCCCAGCTTTCTGGACTGGAATACATTCAGTCAGCATCGACTTCTCATCTGCTGGCTAACCGATAACACCAAACAAACAAGCGGGAATTTACCGGCTGCCTTGTTTGTTTGGTTTAGTGTAGCGCTGTGATTCATAGAGAGAATGCACCAGAACAGTTTTTCCTGAGGGAAGCCTGGAGAGAATACGCCTGTGAGTCTGAGGCTTAATCAATAATGGCCTTCTCTGCCCTTTAATACACTAGTGCTTGTTCCTTCATCTTCACAGGTGGCCTTGTAGACTGACCCCTGAGTAGGGTAGCGAAAAAGCAGCTACACAATGATGATGTGCTCTCCCCGCCATATGTCTGCATCACGCCACCCAGAGGTAGCCATGCCAAAAATGGACCTCCGAAGGCCTGACGGGGGTGGCAATGCAGCAGTCTGTCAATCACCCCCCACTTTAACCTGAGGGGGAGCGGTAGAGTGAGGAGCGGGGATTAGGTTAAACCTGCCCGTGACTGATGGCGTGTAAGAACAGAGCGTTCGAAGCCTCAGCACTACTCACATTGACCCTGCTAAGCTGGCTATGGGCAAAGGTCATGGGATCGCATGGTATTTGTTTTTATTGTGCAGTTTCAGTGATAGGTGAAAGCCAAGCTGTGTTTGTGTATAATGTAGCAAGACTGTTACTAAAAAGGTTACTAGCTGCCATTATCCAGACAATCTGGCATCATGGTAATTGCAGTTTAAAATATTTAATGGCGGTAATTAAAAATAGAGGGCGGGACTATGCTGCCATCAGTGAGCGCTTTGTATTGTTTTTCTGCCTGTGTTTTGTAGGCTAAAGACAAAAGGCGAAATCATATGAATCTTATTAATATAAAGTCATCTAACTGGCAGGCCAAGCTGGAGTCACAGAAAACATCCGGATGCTGCTCTCCCCACCAATATACCGACACTGGTATTCTACTCCAAAAAAAAAAAAAGTTCTGAGTTACTGCTTCATAACTTGCAGTAAATAAAAACGTAATTAATGCTGTCTGCTGTTGGCCTAACGTGACCCCAGCCTCTGAATCATCAGGTCAATGTGCTCCTACCTCCATTGGGCTTCAAAATTTATCACTGTTTCAGCCCCGGGTGGGTCGTTTGAGAGGGACTGGAGGGTCCGTTGGCTCGGGGCCTCCCATGTACGGGATGAGAGTCTGGGCACGTTGCCAGCTTCCATCCTCTTGTTCTGGCTCTTTTTGTTCATCTGTGCGGTTTTTGTTCGCTGTACACCTGTGCAGTGTGAACGTGTCCACACTGAGATGAAAGAGAGCTCAATTCTGGCTGCCAAGCCTCGTCAGTGGGGTTCGTGCAGATGGAGAAGGCAGGGAGAGACGTAAGTGAGAGCGAGAGCAACTGGATTGGGTCACGGCCCTGACCGAGTGGTCCTGCCCTCCCATGTCAGCACAGCAGCCTGGGCACATCACCATCGCCAGCCTCCACTGAGTCCTCTACGTAGACATGCTCACCCCAAGCCCCCCATCGCTTAAGCGCCCTCCTTGCCACTCGTACATTGCTCTGCTTGTGAGTGCTATTCTGGCCAGCTGTCTTTGCCCGACAGTCATATAACCCTGTGTCGTTTAGCCCCATGTCATATAGCTCTGTGTTGTTTAGCCACATGTCGTTTAGCCCCATTTCATTTAAGCCTGTGTCGTTTAGCCCTGTGTCATTTAGCTCAGTGTCATTTAGCGCTGTTTCATTTAGCCCTGTTTCATTTAGCTCAGTGTCATTTAGCCCCGTGTTGTTTAGGGCATTTTGTTTAGTCCTGTGTCGTTTAGCCCTGTGTCGTTTAGCTCAGTGTCGTTTAGCCCCGTGTTGTTTAAGGCGTTTTGTTTAGCTCTGTATCGTTTAGCTCAGTGTTGTTTAGCTCTGTGTCATTTAGTCCAGTTTCATAAAGCTCCGCGTAGTTTAGCGCCATTTAGTTTAGCTCCATTTCATCTATATCCGTGTCGTTTAGCTCAGTGTAGTTTAGCCCCGTGTCATTTAGCCCTGTGATATCTGGAAGAGCAACCCCAGAGTATCTCTGCTTGCAGCAGTTCAGACTCCCTGTCTTGCAGGTCATCACAGGACATGGGTAACACTGAGATTAATACGTGTGCAGTCCGTAACATGGAGGCACAGAAGGCCAGATTTCAATGTAGACTTGTGGAGGGTGAACGCATCACTTTTACAAGGGAATTTATGGGGAACAGCTGTTATCATTTATCGCTTTTGAAAAGCTCAAAGCACAGCTCGGGCGGACTCTGATTGTCCTGCACTGCACTCTGGGACTCCTTATATGATTGATATTATACCCTGTTCGTCGTTTGATTTTTCCTGCATATTATTGGGTGTCTATTATCATTCCCATTCCCATTATTATTTTTTTGTCTTTATGGCAGTTCTTGTGTTTCACACCACGGAGGTTTCAAATTCAAAGTGACGTTCACAATCAAATACAAATTGAACAGCTTTTTCAATTATAGAACATATATTTTATTAAAAACAGAAGCGATCACAGATGACAAAAGCACTGTCATTTAAATGCTAGGACACCGTGGAGAGGAGTAATGGTGAAGCTAATGCACTGAGAAGCAAAGTATGGGTTTTGGAGTAGTGTTCTTAGACAGGACTGGACTTACTTGAGAACAAATAGAAGGTCTGGAACCTCTCTGTGGGCTGGTATCCCTTTGGTGTTACCTGTTCTGTCTGGGCTGACACACCTGTGACAACTGCAGTGCTGCCAAAGCACTGATGATCAACAGAAACAGGCTCCAGAATGTACATAACGGAGACTGACAGACTGACAGACAGACTGGGAGTGAGACAGACAGACTGACTAGAAGACAGACAGATGGAAAGACAGAGAGACAAACAGACTGGAAGACAGGCAGACAGACAGACAGACTTGGGAGACACAGACTGGGAGACAGGCAAGCAGACTGGAAGACAGAAAGACTGAGAGACAGACAGACTGGGAGACAGGCAGGTAAACTTTCTGGGAGACAAACAGACAAAGTGAGTGGAAGATAGACTAGGCTGACCTCTTCTGCTGCAGTGCTGTCCTTTTCTACAGACATTCACTCCCAATATTCTAGAACGACAACCTGACCCTCAAATTACCTCTGCACTCGGGGTATTTTTGTTACTGTGCAGTTTTACATTACTGGTATCGTTCAAATTTTTTATATTTATACGGTCCAGATGCCACACTCATGTTTCCTGAGGCTTTGCACTCTCCTGTTTAATCCTATAAATAGCTGTATTACTATTTATATCCCTAATTCTGATGTCCTTTGATTTTTTTTAAGATGACTTTGCAGGGCTGCTTTGTTTGACTTCAAAGTGCAGTTAGGGTGAAGGATAAAGGAACTGACCCTGTATTTAAGGACTAAGGCTATTGAGGAGTTTTTTTCTCTATTTTGTGACATGGACACGTAAAGTATCAACCTGTGACTGGACAGACAGCTTTGGTAGTGTGTGTGTAGAAAAAAGTGGGTGTGCAGAGAGGTCATGTGACCTTGACAGTGATCACGCACCCAGTAGGCAGCTAAAAGACAAAATAATCGTCACCGGTGGGGGTGAAGGGAAGTGCTGATCTGTGCATTTGTTCACAGAATCAGCTTCTCCTCGCAGACCAAAGTGAAATCTTGGCCCGCTGTTTGTTGTTAAAGCTGAGCTGTCTCCACATACAGCCTATACACATCTCCACATCTCCCAGAAAATGAGCTCACACATTCACACTTCCTCACTCTGCCCGTCCTCCTCAATGAATGTTCACACTCCTTACTACATGCACACTGCTATAGATAGAAACCTTTTCAGTGGAGTATTTTCTACAATCATGTATAGTGGTAGGATCTCTCAAAATGAACAATTAAATATCCACCTGCTTCAATATATACCGTAAATTGTTTACTTGTTTAAAATGTGTGCAGTTTAGCCTGTGATATGTATTTGTGTGTATGTATCCACTCAAATGGTATAGCAAATTATTATCAAAACCTTTTGATTTATTTATGGTTATATAATTACCTGGCCTGGAGCCGACACCTTACTGCGGTGGAGGGGTTTGCATGTTCCAATGATCCCAGGAGCTAAGTTGCCCGGGGGTTTATGCACCTGGTAGGGTCACCCAAGGCAAACGGGTCCGGGGTGAGGAACTAGACAAAGTGCCCAAAAGTCAAAAGACCCCATATGAAGAGAAACATTGTGGAGCTGCATTTTCCCTTGCCTGGATGTGGGTCACCGGGGCCCCCCCCTGGAGCCAGGCCTAGGGGTGGGGCTCGATGGCGAGCGCCTGGTGGCCAGGCCTATACCCATGGGGCCTGGTCGGGCACAGCCCTAACAAGGCACGTGGGTCCCCCCTCCAATGGGCTCACCTCCCATAGGAGGGGCCATAGGAGTCGGGTGCTATCTGAGCTGGCCAGTGGCCGAAGGTGGGGACCCTGGCGGTCTGATCCTAGGCTGCAGAAGCTACCTCCTGGGACATGGAATGTCACCTCTCTGATGAGGAAGGAGCCTGAGCTGGTGCGCGAGGTTGTGAAGTTCCGGCTAGACACCTTGACGCATGGCCTGGGCTCTGGAACCAGTCTCCTCAAAGGAGGTTGGAACCTCTTCCACTCTGGAGTTGCTCGCGGGGAGAGGCGCCGAGCGGGGGTGGGCATACTTATTGCCCCCTGGCTGGGCGCCTGTACATTGGGGTTTACCGCGGTGGACGAGAGGGTAGCCTCCCTTCGCCTTCGGGTGGGGGGACGGGTCCTGACTGTTGTTTGTGCTTATGCGCCAAACAGCAGTTCAGAATACCCACCCTATTTGGAGAGCACTCCTCCTGGGGACTCTCTTGTTGTACTGGGGGACTTCAATGCCCACGTGGGCAATGACAGTGAGACCTGGAGTGGCGTGATTGGGAGGAACAGCCCCCTCCGATCTGAACCTGAGTGGTGTTTTGTTGTTGGACTTCTGTGCTCGTCATGGATTGTCCATAATGAACAAGTATTAAGGTGTTCAAGTATTAGGGTGTTCATATGTGCACTTGGTACCAGGACACCCTGGGCCGTAGTTCGATGATTGACTTTGCAGTTGTGTTGTTGGATTTGCGCTACTCGGTGTCCGGGCCCCAGGGGTGGATGAGATCCGCCTGGAGTTCCTTAAGGCTCTGGATGCTGTGCGGCTGTCCTGGTTGACACGCATCTGCAGCATCGCGTGGACATCGGGGGCAGTGCCTCTGGACTGGCAGACCGGGGTGGTGGTTCCCCTATTTAAGAAGGGAGACCAGAGGGTGTGAGGGATGGGGTCCTCTGCCAAGCGGAGGAGTTTAAGTACCTTGGGGTCTTGTTCACGAGTGGGGGGATGATGGAGCAGTAGATGGACAGGCAGATTGTTGAGGTGTCTTCAGTGATGCGGACGCTACATTAGTCTGTCATGGTGAAGAAGGAGCTGGGCCGAAAGCCAAGGCTCTCGATTTACCAGTCCATCTACGTTCCTACCCTCACCTATGGTCACAAGCTATGGGTAGTGACTGAAAGAATGAGATCGCAAGTACAAGCGGCCAAAATGAGTTTCCTCCGCAGGGTGGCTGGGCTCTCCCTTAGAGATAGGGTGAGGAGCTCGGTCATTCGGGAGGGACTCAGAGTAGGGCCGCTGCTCCTCCGCATCCAGAGGAGCCAGATGAGGTGGCTCAGGCATCTGATTAAGATACCTCCTGGACGCCTCCCTGGTGAGGTGTTCCGGGTATGTCCCACTCTGAGGAGGCCCCGGGGAAGACCCAGGACACGCTGAAGGGACTATGTCTCTCGGCTGGCCTGGGAACGCCTCGGGATTCCCCCAGAGGAGCTGGATGAAGTCTAGAGGTAAGTCTGGGTTTCATTGCTGCTGCCCCTGCGACCCGAACTCGGATAAGCGGGAGAAAATGGATGGATGGTTATATAATTAATTTATTAGAAAGGTAGTACAACTGCTATCTCTATCTAGTATCATTGTTTTAGGACCAACGCAGAATTAGGGGTTATTCTCCGCCCTCTGTGGTCGATGGAAATACTGTGAGCTCCTGGGAGTGGGGGACCAAAAAGGATGCGACCACTGCGTCACATTTCAGTTGCTCACATTTAGGTGCCACTGGGTTTCATCTTACAGCAGGCTGCCCTGATACCTGCCTGATGACACAGATGAACAAGGGCCCTTCCTAGACATGCTCTTTGTGCTCTTTCTCACAGACTGTGTGTGACTCATGCACTGTGGGGCATGAGAAATAACATGCCTCTTAAAGAGGAGACATAAATGCAGAAGCATAAGGGCAACAACAGCGAGCGACAGGTTATAATCCCCGAGGAAGTGGTGAAATCCAACATCCCTACTTCTGTCCATCCATTCATCCAGTCCATCTTCCAACCACTTATCCCATCTGGGATTTCACTGGGGGGCTGGAGCCTGTCCCAGACAGCTTAGGGCATGGGGGAGGGCAACTTGCTACACCGGATGCTGATCCATCGCAGTGCCCACACACACATACAGTACACACTTCGGGCACATTGGTGATGTCAGTTCACCTAACTGAATGTCTTTGGCATTCATATTCATTAACTTACGGGCAACTTTGTTAACCATGAAGCCAAATGGAGGTAATCAGACATGCAGCTGAATCAGCAGTAAACGATGGATGATACTGTATATGCTTCAATCTTTGATTTCATATGCTTCTGTGCGAGTGGCCCTGTAATTATTTAACTGTAAAATGTAATTAGGTAAAGGGAACCTGCTCTCTCGTTGCATTGAGTGGATCTGGGTTTGCTTCTGTAGAGTCTAGAGTCAAGCAGCAAGCATAAACTGATGGCCGGCATTGGTTTCTAATGTGTGTCCTGCCAGTTTCCACGGAGATGCTTTTTGGATGCTTTACACAGGGCTTTTAAGCCGGTTATATTCCCTTCTGCTGCTTAATGGACAGTGATTCAACCGGCAGCCCTGGATGGAGGCAGGAAGTCAGCTTTCCCGGAGAATGGGACTTCCAGAGGTCGGTCTCAAGAGGAGGGGGGAGGAGTGCTGTTTATGAAGCCTCATGGAGCTTTTAGGAAAAGCAGGGGGGGTGTTCTCGCTTTCCGTTTGTTCATTCAGCCGGATATCTGAAGAGTCATGGTGTCAGGTGATGCCCAGGCCAATGTAGCTCCCAAGTGAGAGCTGACGCATGTGCTGAAAGCCGGTGTTTGGTGTGAGGTAGAAGGAACCATGCCCATGCAGATAAAGGCTGCTTCTAGCATTCATCATTCAAGAGGCATTCTGAGTGATTATTATCATGATCATTATGCTTTGTTAAGGGTGACCCTCTTCAGTGTCATGGACTTAAATACATCCGTTTATAGCAAAATAATTTTCAGAGGAATGGGCCGTGGTCATCAATATTCATGCATGCTTTATTTATCGCAGCTGCGCGCCAAGCTGTGTGCAAAAGTGCGTAGATGCGATGCAGCTATTTGGCTGGCAAACCAGAGGGCAGGGTAGATCTTTGAATTATCCCGGCCTTTGATGTCACTCCAAATTAGCGGCGTTTGGCGTTTATGTCACGCTTGTATCCCAGGGACGCGGGCGGTGGGCTGTGTTTGTGTTTCAGCGGCTGATCCAACCTCAGGCATCGTCCACGCAATGGAGGAGGTTTTGGGGATTAGCTGGTCGCATGTCATCTCGATCGTGGCTTCTTAGGAGAAGCATGGAAGTGAATGGGAAGGCCTCAAAAATCTGTGTGTGCAGATTGCCAAAATATGATGCAATGTGCCAAAATATGATGCAGTGTGCCAAAATATAATGTGATGTGCCAAAATGTGATGTGATAAAATGTGATGTTTTCACAGTGATGTTTACCTTCCTCTTTTTTCTTGCCTTCCATCTCCGCTACCCAGCACAGTCATGTTACTTTTTTGAAATGGCTCACTCATTCTTTGGGATGGCATTTTTTTTAAAAGACATTTAATCTACGTTATTTCTTCTCTGATCTTTGCCAACTTGCCAACGGGGGAGATGCTGCTCAGCTCCCCGTGTCTAGAGGAAACGCCACAGCGATGCTTACATAGATGCATGCTGGGAGAATGTCTGCCCACACTCTTACTCCGGCTGATAGCTTGTTGAATAAAACAAAGGCTTCTGATTAAGATCAATGATTTAATATGTGGCTGACTCGTCCCCGCTGGGGTCAGAATACCAAAAAAGTATAGTTATTTTGGTGAGACAGTAAATTATTACGTGCTGAAATATTTATTTAGTAACTATTCATGTACATTGAAGGCTGCCAGTCAGCTTTCCCGGAGAGTGGGGTTTGACATCATGTGTCCCAGGAACAGCTTTGTCATAAAAGACCATTTCTGCATGTTGTTTTTCATTAAATACCTGCTGTTTGAGTGGCCCAGATCCCGGAAGATGGACGATGGTCCTGGTTTGTAACTTTTTACTGCTGTTTTCAGATTGATTTCTGCTCAAGTGATGTTTTGTGCTTATGCGTTACTGCTATGAAAAGTAGATTTAAAAGGATTTGCCGTGTGAAGGACATGGCATTACTCGTCCCCTACCACATGCCGGTATTTTCCTGTCCTTCCATAAGCCTCTTTCACTTTGCTTCTGTGAAGCTCAGATAAAACCTCTGTTCTCTGTTCCTTCATTGTCTCTCCCTCTCTAAGAAGGCTGATCTCTCGCACGGGGAGTGGGATGTTCACCTTGTAGATGACCTGCATGCCATGGATTACAGACTGCCTCAGATTAGCTCTGGATCATAGACCACTAATTTATGTTCCCGGTGCTTCTTTGGTCCTCATTACTGAATGGCTTTTAATTGTTTTTTTTTTTTTGTATTACCCATGTGTTAAACAAGGTCATTGTACGACTCCCACTGAGAGACAGAGTTGGCTCGATAGGAGTACACAGGACCACGACGGTACAAGATGTTCAGCAGGAATGTAGATGAACTCATATATATTGTCATTTATTTAGGAAGCTCATTTAAAAAAAATGATGAAGAGAGAATGACTTCAGGCAGTGCATGAAAATGTAGAGTTCTGTTATTGTATTGTGACTGGATTAAAACATGTCATTAAAATACAGGAGGAAGACCATGCAGAAGCCAACGGGGGAGTGTGTTCTGGGAGAGCAGATATGGCTATGAGGCCAAAATAGAGGGCAGTAATGGTTTCATCTGTCACACTGGTAATGGATTACTACACAGGGTCTTCAAGCAAGCATAAATAGCTTGCCAACTACCTAAGACCTGTTTAATTAGGTAGCAAAATTAATGTCAACGCACTTCCTCTGTCACACAGAGTGTCGGCCTTATAAGAACAGCCACATCGCTCTGTGCTGCTCGACTCCCCACAGGGATATTATTGTTCATGAAAACAAAAACAAGCTATAAGAGAACAAAATGACATACAGAAATAAAATAAAGTACAACTAAACAAAAAGTATAAATATTGCTTCAGAAACTAGCCGGCTACTTTCAGTTACTGTTTTAAAATAGTATTTAGCTAAAATGATGATTGTGATGACGAACGTGAGACGTAATGATACGCAGGGAAGCATTTGTAAGAAGTTAGCACTAAAATTGAAGTCGCACTAAATTCCTGCAGTGTGGAAATACAGTGGTACCTCGGTTCTTGAACTTAAAACTTAAAACTTTTATTTAGCATTTAAACACAAAATGAACAGGATAAAACAAGAAGAGCTTTTTTTTCTTAATGGCTTCCAAAATAATAAAGATCTTATCCCAACATTACCCCTGTCCTGCCCCGATCGTCTGCTGCTTCCGCGTGCCACGCCCCCTCGTTAACCTCGTGTGGGATCCCCATGTGATCAGCTGTTTCTGGTTGTTGCCATTAGTCCTCTGTATAAAGTCCGCGTTTCAGTTTGTTTCCGCAGTCCGGTCATTGGTTGCGTTCGACTCTGGCTTAAAGCAACGCATTCTGATCCTGACGCAATGCATTACGATTAGATGCATTGCGACCTGGCTGCGCGAACTGGAACCGCCTCCGTGACGACACACCTTTGCCCTTATTGACTGAAGAGTTTAGTTACACGCATTTGTAGTTTGTATCCCAGGCAGTTCCAGTGCGTGATGTGCTCTTTCTCTCGAATATCACTTAAAGCAGTGAGAACTGGTTTTCATTTAATTTACCTAGTAAAATAAAGTTTAAATAAATGACATAAATGCTCTAATAGTACATGTAAGTTAGTGGTTTATTTATTGTTAGTTACTGTAATATTATGCTGCTTTATTTGGTTAATCGTCCAGTCTGTGAAGAAAGCATTCAAGTGAGAATTGCATTGTAGTATGACTCATTTCCTGGTGCATATAATTTTTATTAGGTCAGCGTTCAAGGTTCGACTTCTGATATTCAGATCGAGTTCTAGGTCAATCTGGTTTGTTCGACTTTAAAGAATTTTGAGTTCTAGTACCGAGGTACCACTATTTCAAAGTGGTAAATTAAAGCAGCCACACATTGTTTCATGAGAGCTACCCGGAACATGCTTTGCCCAGTTTGATTAAATAAGTACATAATGTGCACTGTGTCTTCCAGGATTCTCTAAAGATCAGGCTGATCAATCTGTCCCTAGAAATAAAGTTACTAAAACTTCACCTGGAAGTAAAATACATAAAAACTAAATAGAAATATGCATTTTAAATTTTAACTTCCAAAAATGAACAAAGCCACACTGAAAAGTAACTTAAAATAAGCCGGATTTCAGATGAAAATTGAAACACAAAAATAAAAATTAAATGAAAAAAATGAAAGTTATAACAACACTGGCTATCCAGATCTGGGTCCTGAACGACTTGTACCTTTAAAGTAAACCTTGCAACACTTCTAAACGTGTTCTCATAGTGCTGTTGTGTTCTGTCATTCATTATTTATTGTTGCTAGTCGTTAGCCGCTGTACATACTCTTTTATTTATTTGGCACAGTGAACTTCAGGAAACATATGACTAAGAGTTTCTTTGAACATTGAGTCTTGAATCAGTTAGCTAGCAGGGTCTTTGTTCTCTGTGGTTCAGCGATGACCTCCTGACTGGTACGCCGCCAAATTGCATGGTGTCAATGAAGAGTGTCAGGGCCATTATTATAACAGAAAGGTTAAGCGTAGTAATTACAGCAAGGAAGCTGGCTGTACACTAATCAAATGACAGCTTTACATGGGCCAAGCTCTGTTTTATCAGGGGAAAAATCACTATGGAGAGATGATGTTTCCGTGCTCTGGAAAATGTTTCAAGGACTTCAATTGCATTTTGTGTTTGGGTGAATGATCTTCAGGTCCATTCCCACCACCTGCACACAATCCTAGTCCAAATGAAGAAAGTCGTTGATCTGAGCAAACTAAACTGATATGGGCCAATCCTGAGGGCGGGGTGACAGCAGATGTGTGACCACTAGAGGGAGCATGCACCGGTGAAACACCTGCCAGGAGACATCTGGGGAACCCAGTGTCCTCCAAAAAAAAAATGAAAAACACAAATACGAACAGATAGAAAACACAGCTGTAATGCTAGTGAAGCCCAAACTCTGCCGTCTTTCCTCATGGCTGACTGTGCCTACCCAGAATCCCTGTGGGGGGCCCTCACAGCCTGACCACCTGGAGCCCCATGCACTCATCCAGCCTCTGGAGGAAGGCCTGCTTAGCTTCAAGCCGGGCTTCTGGCTATACGTGGGCTGCTCCACTCCTGTTGCTGTTTTTCCAATTCATCTTCTAGGACCTGCTTACTGTGCATCCTCTGAGTAAATTAGTAACATTTTCATGGACTTACCTATGGTTTAAAAATATACCACAAATCCTATTCATGAACAATAATTACTACTAGTAAACACCAAAACCACCTTTCTATTACTATCAAAGAGATATTTATTGTGTTCTCTAGTCATGTCCCATCTCCCTTCATTGGAATCATTTTGCAGTATTCCAATACCGAGTCCCAATCCAATATTTGTATTTTAATAAAACAGCCACCAGTACAGACTTCAAGTACATTAACCTTGGTGAAACTGCATAAGAAAACCAGCTGTGCTGCCATATTCCTTTAGTCACTTATTATAACAAAATACCAAAGCAAGTTAAGAGTTAAAAAAATGAATACGGAGTTAAAACTCTCCAAAGCTAAAACATAGTTCTACTTAAATAGTTCTACTATAAATATTGTAAACATCGACTTTAACATGCACAAAAACAAATAAAGATAGGTACTGAAAATCTGGGGAAGCCTACATTCTCTATTACTAACCTGGGCTGCTCATACAATGCAGAATCCAATTACCCAGTCTGTGATTTTTTTTTGCCATGTTGCTGTCTCCAGGAGGCTTTCACCCCAGTGTTTTCTGATTCTGTGTCTTTCTCTGACTGACCCAATCACTGCTCCCCGGGCACTGAATTAGCTGCCCCTGCTATGTCACATATGAGTTAAATGCAGAGGACACATCTTGCTGTTGTGAACTGGTGTGTCAACAATGATCACTGATCACCAAATTCTAAATTCTGGGAGCATCAGTGCCAGTGAAGTTATATTAAATATGACCATGTGCTATTCCCACCAATGGGGTGAAAATGATTCATTTCATAATAGGATTTGAACAAAAAATATCACTGATCTGATATGGCCCATTAAAGCACATGGTGCAGACCCTCAGCCAGCTACCTCAGACATCCACTGTTTCCATGTATATCCACCCTTCGTGTATATTAAACTCGTCTTTCTATGTGGCCCGATGTTCCAAGCAGAACTCTGTTTCCTCAGCTGTCGTCTCTCCATGCCTTTGTGTGAGGGAGGGTGTTCTCCGCTGTCACTGTTCCCCAAACCTTCCCCAAATAACCAGAGACACCTGAGGTTGCTCCTGAGAAATCCGTGAGACACCGGGAAATGGTTCCTGGATGACATTTAGTTTTGGAAGGTGTAATCCAATACATTACATTAGATATATACTTACACTGGCTAGCTTAGCACAAGTGAAACAGCACACCTGTTTTTTTCTGGGTACAGTGAAGCAGTTATTGCACTGTCATGGAAATGTTTGGACTGCTGTAGTCTTAGTTGTGGTGCGGTATGAATACAAAAACAGGTACCGTGAGCTGTGGATAGGGCCTGGAATTAAAGTCTACCAATCAACAAAAGCGGTCCAAGGCGACATTTCTAAGGGGTCGCAGAAATCCTTGTCATACCCCTGTTAGTGGGGATGTCCTGGTGTGGAAGGGGGTGTCCGTGGGGGTGCTTTTCATCAGCGGCTGGTAGGTGCTTGCAGGTTGGTTCGGGGACCTCCTCCTCGCTTGGCTGCTGACTTTTTGTTGGGTGGCCGGCAGCTGTGGCTGGTTAAGTGAGCGGAGCATGAGACCAGCTGTCCACAACCCAGCCGCTGATCTTTGACAGGTGGCCACTGTCCCTGGTGCTGTAGCACATACAGGGCCACCTGTCAGGTGGGGCATAACTGAGCAGGCAGCCCAGTCCCATAGCCCGTGACATTGTGATAATAACTATAATACCGCTATGATTGCTGCTATTACCTATCTAAAGAATAGCTAAGCTACTACTGCACTGTTTCCCAATCCAGACCTTGGGGACCCACAGACAGTTGGCATTTTTGCTCCCTACCAACTGTTGCAGGGAGCTTGGAGGGAGCAAAAACATGGACCGGCTGTGGGTCCCCGAGGACTGGACTGGGAAACACTGTACTACAGGGTCACAACGAGCCAGCTTGGGATCATCCTAGAATGAATGCCAGTAAATCACACAGCATAGGCGCACAAAGGAGAACAGCCGTTTTTTTTAGTGGGTTTTTCAACTGCAGGAGGAAATTTACATAATGTGGGAAGAACATGCAGACTCCACAAACACAAAGGAGGTGGGATTTAAATCCTTAGCCCTGGAGGTGATCTTCTGTACTTTGATTCACACTTTACGCAGAAGCTTTAGTGTGTACAATATCTTCAGTCTTCCTATGGAGCATAACAAAGCTCAGGAAATGCTTCTTCAGCATTGCTGGCAATGTGTCTATGTTATAGTCTTATATTTCCAAGTTTCAGGTAGATCTCTGTTTCTTCTTCTGCCTTCTAGCCAAGCTGCCATGCCTTAGGGTGAGGGTGGGGGCATCTTCCATGCTGCTGTCACTGTTTATTGGACTCTTGGTGCTTTAAACCTTCCCCAAATAATCAGAGTCACCTGAGGACATAGTAACCAGAGGATCAGTGAGATATCAGGAAATGTTTTCCTGGTGTTATTTTTGGAAGACAGTAACCCAGTACGTTGTTTTGGGTTAGGATCAAAAGAAAGTGCAAGAGATGCTCGTTCAGTATTCCTGGCATTTGTACTGTAGTGTGGGAAGTAGCACGGTGGCCAAAGATGTGGCAAGGTTATTGGGTCATATCCCAGGGGCGGGGGAGGCTTGCTGGCTTCCCAGGTATTTAACCTGCTTTTGCTGCAGTAAAGTGTCATTTTTCAAATGGGCACAGTTCTATACTGCTTTGGTAAAAGGGTCAGCAGTACCATGAAATGAGATATCGCCTTTTTTCAACTAACCAAATCTAAAAATATGTTAATACCCAGGATACAAATGACTATATTTCAGGAATGATTAACTTTATTCTTGCAATGCATTATTGATTCATTGATTAATTGCTTTTAATTTTAACTGTTAGCAATGAATAATGTTCCTCGCTACATTTGAGGTTGAGCATTTGGAAATGTCTGCTAACTTCCAGTATTCCTCTTGCTCTGGTGGTTTGACTCTTAAATGTTATTGGCTGATAACAGTGGTGCGTTTCTGGTTTACCAGATTTTGACTTCCTGGAGAGTATAGGACCTAAAACAAAAATCTCTTTATTCAAACCCACTACTGATACTCCTATAATGTCATGTAAATATATGGAAATGTCACGGATTCTAGAGAAAAACCTGATTTCTTACAACTGAAAACTGTTTTGAGCTCCATCTGCCTTTATGAGCCTCTAAACTGGGAGCTGTGGAACAGATCAAAGATGCAACTGTCTCCAGGCATAGTTCAAAGCCCACCATTGGTGGAAAATCTTACAAATTGTGAATTTGTCTTTTCAGGCAATTAGCTGCTATCAAACTACCTACATTGTGATACTTCCAAGTGTAGCTGGTTCTCATGGACTCCAGAGAAAAGACAGATGGAAGTTTGTTTCTTGTTGATCTCAATGCTTTTGCATTATTTAGTCAACAAGAGTTGTCCTGAAAAAGTAAACGGCACCATATGTAGGTTCTTTAAAACAGTCTAACACTGAAAGCATACCTTGTTACTATGGTAAAAAAAGTAGTTATCCTAGGTCACATGAGATAATGCAAAAGATGGAATTTGTGTCCAGTGCATGTTTTTATCTAAATCCCTCGATCCGTCCATTATACACTCGCCTAAAGGATTATTAGGAACACCTGTTCAATTTCTCATTAATGCAATTATCTAATCAACCAATCACA
>JABFEA020000043.1:20435870-20464163 GCA_019775915.2 Cyphomyrus plagiostoma
GTAAGTGAGCACGTCCATTTACACGAACACACAGGCACACAGGAGTAAGTGAGCACGTCCATTTACACGAACACACATGCCCACAGGAGTAAGTGAGCACGTTGGGCTGACGGTTTCCCTGGGAACCAGCCCCATTCCTCCTATGAGTGTTGAACATTCACTGACTGGTTTGTGAGTTTTTCGTTCTCCATTGGCTCCTGTTGTTAGTTTTTTGTAAATGGCCTCCTTTTGACTTTTTCCAGTCCACTGTATTTTCCTGCTGAAATTTGCAGTGAAAAGCACGCTTTGATTCTCTAACTGTATAGAGAGGATCACCTGTCCACTGGCTGAGGCAGCTAAGAAGTTCAATATTACCCCAAAAATCTGCATATGCACCAGCCCTTTGCAGATAAGATTGGCCACCTCTGATTTAGACAGTCCCTGAACCAAAAATGAAATATCCATCACTGTCGCCATTTATAAAACCATCCTTAAGTGATGCCAATGAATGGTAACAAATTTATAAATCACTCATTGTTATACATTTTTATTTCTACTCAGAAAAACAGCTAAAAGGAAATGCTATTAAAAATGAACTAGAGAATTTGTTATTTAAGATCCAATGGAGTATTAAATCAGATCTTTTAAGCAAAATCTCTCTGCTTTATTGGGGAGGTGTTATAGACCTACTTTTGGTTCCATTTGATTGCCTCCAGTTTGTTAATTGCTACAGTGATTGCAGCAGTGAATCGATGCCTTGCTGCCTCTCCTTCTTGCCCCCCCCCACCCCTACCCCGTCCCCCATTTTTTGTGCTACAGCTCAGCCTCCGTACACCATGTGCTTCAGGGTCAAGTTTTACCCCAATGAACCAATGAAAATCAAGGAGGAGCTGACCAGGTATGTCCGTTTTCACTTGGCAGTGATGGCGCTGCGCCCCTGGGTGGAGCAAGGTATTATATTTGGAAAGGCACCATGGAAAGGGGCCAGCCTTACCTCCACAAGTGAGTTGTGGGTCCAGTTTTCCCTGTGGGAGTGGAGTCTGTGCAGCGCCGCTGTGCTTGTGAGCATTTTCCAGGGTGTTCCTCCCCACACAACCCCAAAGCACAAGGTTAGCTGAATCGGCCTCATAACCTGCCCCGTCGTGTGTGCATGTGTGCGTGACTTTGTGTGCAGTTGTTTGCCCTTCAGCAGACTGCCATCCTGTGCAGGGTGTCCCCTGCCTCATGGCCTCTGCTTCCTGGCACAGGTTCCAGGGCCTCCACGACCCTCTTCTGTATAAGTGCTTATGGAAGCAGGTGGATGTTTGCATTGAGCGCTATATATATACATTCAGTGCCTGAAATTTCCGCAACGTGCATTTATTCTGGACGGCCTCTGGTGTCCAGATGGTCACTGTGCTCGTCTGCTTAAAGGGTAACACTTCACAGATGTCAGTTTGTGTTTTTACTTTTTATATTTGCGGAGGAGAAGCATATGGAGGAAGAATTACGAGAGAATTAAAATGCACATATGAAGGCCCCCCCGTAACCTGAGGATGTCTCCATCACGTGGTACGCGCTCCCCTGCCTGTTGTCGCCGGTACCCTGTAGAGTGTGGAACATTTTGCTTGTTATTGTATTGCAGGCTTGTTGTCGAATTTACCGGCCAGTGATGTTATACTGAGAGTTAATGTATATAACCCCCCCCAGGCTTCCCAGCTCTGTGTATTGTGGAGCATACAGGCCCCTCTGCTTTATGGGGGTCGCCCAAAAACAAGTAGTTAGGCTAACCGGTCTCTCTAAAATCGCCTGTGCGTGTGTGTGTGTGTCTGTATGCGTGTGTGTGTGCTTGTGTGTGTGTGTGTCTGTATGTGTGTGTGTGTCTGTATGTGTGTGTGTGTGTGTGTGGGTGTGCTTGTGCGTGTGTGTGTGTGTGTGTACTGTATGTGTGTGTGTGTCTGTATGTGTGTGTGTGTGTGTACTGTATGTGTGTGTGTGTCTGTGTGTGTGTGTGTGTGTGCTTGTGCGTGTGTGTGTGTGTGTCTGTATGTGTGTGTGTGCTTGTGCGTGTGTGTGTGTGTGTGTGTGTGTGTGTACTGTATGTGTGTGTATGCGCCTCAGGCTCCATACAGCCCTGTACTGTGTGGCAGGTTATAAAATGGCCAGATTGACTGTATTAACACATTCAGAATACAAGTTGGCACATTGATTAATTAACAGTCTGTTGACTTTTTAATGGATGCACCTCACTATCTGTCATGTGCTTTGTGGCACAGGCTGACTGAGTCCCAGCACTTGAGTTCTGTAGCATATTCCTCAGATTTTACCAGTGAAAGTGTGGGGTGAGGGAGGATGGTGGGGACATCTCCAAAAGAGGAATTTGAAAGGCTTGTTTGGGGTCTGGTGGCTATTGGTTATGCCCAGTGATTCAGAAATCAGCAGGTCAGTCTCGGGAAAGTGGCGGCAGCTGGCAGAATCCACCGTCTCCGGCCGTGCGTAATCGTGGGCGTGGCCCCGCGGTTGGCTCCCAGCCGCCTGTCCGAAACGCGGGCCCTGGAGATCTGACAGGTGGCTGCTGTCCGAGATTCTTCCCGGGAAGAACTGCCACCTGTTCACCGCTCGGGGCGGCCGGTGTGCGTGTGTATCCCAAAGTTTTAGCTAAGTAAACCAACATGCACACAATGCACACTTACTAATTATACACTCAGTTCAATGAAAAATGAAACAGGTGTAAGACCAAACTGGATTACGTGATGTCATTTCCATTAGTGCTCAGTCTGCAGCACCAGAGTGTGAATATAGTGGCGGGGCCTCCTTATAAATGATAATTGTGAGTATAATTACTGCCGCATGTGCACCCTCTCAGGCACCTGCACTCACGGGCTGAAATAAAGGCCGGTATGAGCTCCTTTTCCTTCTGGCCTCCCAGCTGCCTCTCAACCGCTAACATTTCATCGCTCAGTGCTAGAACATTTAATTGTTTGTGCTAGAAAAACTCAGTGCTGATCAGTGTGTCCAGGAAGCTTTCAATGTCCCAAACAAATGGGAGAAATTGTTATATAGGCTGTATCAGGAATGACATCATCGCAGCATGTAGATTTATAATATTATTTATTGCAAAGTAGATGATTTTCAATAAAATAAGTCCTGTCAATAGACTCACATGTATAATGCAAAAATAAATATTACGAAAGCCTTTGTTTTACAGAATTTTTTAAAGAAAAAGAATGCCCTTTAGCTTTGGGCCTACATATTCTCAGATAAAATTAAGCGTATAAAAACAATTTGCAAACAAACCAAAAATGCATGTATCATACCATTTCAATTATGGTGGCCTTTAAAACCAAATAAAGTCTTCGAGAACAAACCAAAAATAAGCATAGCCTATTGCTCATGTCATTTTACTTTTTACGCCTTATTGCAGCAGTGAAGCGTGCAGATGCTGACTCAGAATGGAAGTTGCCAAGTGTTTCTTCACAACTTGCACATAAGTGATGGTACGTGCTTAGTCAAAGTGAGTGAAATAAATGCTGGTTGTGTTGTTCCACATATAGGTGAGCCTACATATTTATTATAAAATGAAGATTCATTTTTTAAAATAGAAGAATATGTGGAAAATTTATTTTGGCCTATTTTAAATGCAATTCAGACCAGAGAGATTTAAGTTTGTTGGACTTCAACAGATCAAAGTCACGTAAAATCAAAGATCAAATTAACAGATCAAAGTCACATAAAATCAAAGATCAAATCAACAGATCAAAGTCACATAAAATCAAAGATCAAAACTACAGATCCTCAGCTATGGATCAGGCTGCAGTAAAGTGGAGTGTAGCTGAGCATTTCATGCTGCAATCACTCACTGTTACTGGGAGCGTTGATGACATCAGAGGTAATCCTTCACCTCCTTAAGCATTGGCTGCATCTTTCTGCTGATCTTTGGCCTAAGTGAGGCGCTGTCAGCGAACGAGCTGTTGAAGAGATCGATGGACCCACTGGATGCTGACTAGAGGGGGAGTGATCATGGGGAGGGCAGGGAAAAAAGTATCTGCACATGGAGGATTATTTATTTCATGGGGCATCATCATTTTGTTGTGTAAGCAAAGCCAATGTGAATGAAATTTCTCTGGTCTAGGTCACATAAACCTTACAGTGATCCCTGCTGTGCCTGTTTCTTGGTGGGACTTTCGATTTGAAGTGTGCGCCATCCCCAGGGACGCCCATGCTGCTTCTCTCTGAAGCTGGAGATGCTCTCGCCCCTGAATTTTTCATGACATGTAGGGGAAAGCAGAGCGGGCAGGACGGAGATGGGATCGCTCTGCGATAGGCTACCAAAATACCACATGAGTCATCTAACACACGTGAGGGGGGTGTGTGTGCCTCTTTAACTGAGCGACATCAGAAAGGACCACTAACACCCAAACTCAAAGAAAGAGAGCGAACAAAACAGCCTGAAGTCTGCATATGAACACAAGCTGTGTCCAGGAAATCAGCCACAACCTCTGTTAACCTCTTTAGATCGATGCACCCGATCCCATTAGATCGGTCACACTAGGATCACTTTGGATTCGGTATCTGAAGTGTTTCTCATGATCAGTTACTATAGAAACTCAACTGATGAGTTTAGATAAGTTCATCGCCCCAGGTTTCACCTTCATCGGGATACCATGAGAATCGTGTGTGTGCTGCGGTTGTTTCTGGGAAGATACATACACTGAGTGCCAGTCACATATATACCAAGATCCATCACTGCATGTTGATGACTGAGTGGAGACTGTGTGTGTGTGTGTGTGTGGGTATTAACAGAATGTTATCAAGGGCACTCTGAGCTATCACGCTTCATTGGCTAGAGCTCCTGAAAAATATCCGCCAACCCCCTGCCGGCCCAGTCCCACCTCCGTTGTGCCTTGTGACCCTGTGTAATTTAGCGCTCCTCAGAGCAGTGAGCCGAGGAAGCAGGGCTGGCTGGCAGGAGCGATTCAGCAGGATCTGCTGTAAAGCCTGCAGCAAATTAATAAAAAAGGAGGGGGCCGCTAGGTAATCTTTGGCTGAAACCAGCTTGTGGGTGGTCCTTACCTGTAAATCTCATTTTATCCCACAGTCAGATGGCAGTCCGTCCATGCAGACTCTTGGTGGGGTCTTGCCAGGGCAGACAGAGCTGAAGGCTGAAGACCAGGGCTATTCAACTCACGGTCCTCGAGGGCCAAGCCCTGCTGATTTTCCAGCCTTCCTTCACCTGTGAGCCAGGTGTGAAGCCTCTGACCAATCAGAATCAGTAATTATTAAACTAACTACCTGGGAGGACTGAAAACATGGCCTGGATTTGGAATCGAGGGCCTGAGTTGAATAGCCCAGCAGAAGAGGTTCATCAACTTCCATGGTTTCAGTCTGGCGTGGGCAGTCTTATCCACAAAGGACTGGTGCGTATGCAAGTGTTTGGGGTAACCTTTAGGTCAGCTGTTCAAACCCAGGTGTGAGGACTCTTGGGCCAATCAGTGTTCTAATTAGTAATCTTATTAGAGTGTTGCAACGAAAACCCACACGCACAGCGGCCCTTTCTGGATTAGTGCAGCAAGGCCCTCGTCATGCCTCCTCACATCTAGAACCATCATAACCGTTAGTGATGGTACCTCACAAAGGTTCCTGTCCTTTTTTTGCACTTTGGAATAAAATGCTTTCTTACAGTGGAAAACATGTGTGAACCCATGCAGGTTTAGGATGGCAAAGACAGATTAAGGCACAACCATATTTAATATTTAGTTACAAGAAAATGTTCTGAAGGGTCATGTGAGATTTCAGTGAGTTTACATTGGTGAGTCAGGCAGAGTCCTTTGTTGTTTTCTCAATTTTTTGTCATACTTACAAGTGCCTCGACGTATATCTGCAGTTTTGAACCTTTATAAATAAGCCATTCAAAGGCCCAAAGTTTTTAGTTAAATTGAAATTTTAATGCTCTAAAAGCTCAGTAGCAGTAGCTCAGTAGTCAGTAGCTGCTAGAATACCCTGTTTGTGGGAGAATGTTCCTTAGAAAGTAGGACTTTAAACATTTCTCTTCCTTAAACGGGATCTGCATCATTGCTGGATGATTTTATACATCGATTCCTGTGTTTACAGCGTCTGGAATTTCCTCGGCATAGTGCTTGCGTAATTTTTTGTTAGTGCTAAAAATAGGCTTGTTTGTGTTTTGTGTCTTGGCCTGTGGACAGCAGCCAGCAGTGTTATATAATTTGGAGGGAACATTTCGCCGAGAGGTACTTTACCCTTTTACGCAGAATAAAGAATTCACAAAAAAAAATTTGTGACTGGATAGAGACAGCAAGCCCTTGTCTTTTATAGTAAATATGAGAATATAGGAACATTTTTTTAAATTAATTGGATTTTTGCTTGGGTGTGTATAGTATATGATTTTATGGTGAGTAAAACTTAGTAGAGATTACAGCAGCACAGAGTATACATGGTATGGTCATATAAATAAAATGATAATGTAATGAATGATAATGAAATAAAAGGATGCTGTTCCTACTTTGTTGTTTATAATTGATCATGTTTATAGATTGTGAAATCATCTGATATTAGTGACATCTTAATAAATATATTTTGCTCATATATGTTCCCACACAAGGTAACTAACTCTGAGATGTGCACCCCTCGTGGCCGATTGCTTATTGCTCCACTTTTGTTTATTTCAGTGCTTCTGGTTCCTCAGACTCCTGGATCGCAATGAACTCTTATGTGGCCTCTGAGTTGTTGGTCTCGCAGAGTCACTTAATCGTAACACCGTGCCATATCTATGAGGTTGGAACTTCCGGGTGGATCCAAGCACAGGGACATAGCTAGCCTATGCACTGTTGATGGGGGGGGGGCATTTTTTCAGGAAGCATGGCCCCCTCACAGCACTTGCCACTGTAGCACTACTCATCATGCTGCTTACGTCCGGTGTACCCATCCCCATGGTAACCCCTACACCCTTTGACTGGAAACCAGGGAAATTGACTCACTGTGCTGACATATCTGACCCTCTATCTACATTGCTCCAGTTTCGGAAGGAGTTTTCCAGGCCTGGCTGTCTGTTTTTGCAGTTGACCTGTTTCCCCTCACTGCAGTTTTATTCAATGAATATTTTTTTTTCATTATTTAATCTAGTATTACAAGCAAAAACAAAACGATGTTGCTTCAACATTGTCATCATTTGAGCTATATCAAAGCAAATTTTAGGCTGACTTAATTTTAGGGAAGGGACTGTGGAATCCTATGACCTCACTTCCTTAGGGGAATCAACTGTTAAGATGGGTGATGCATTTATAATTGCTGCGTCAGTCCACAGCTGCGCATCGTTCTGAACTTTCCCTGCATTTTTATAAGGAGAATGCAGTATATATCTAATTTTAGCCACTTATTAAATATCAATATAATGTTTGCCAGAGTTAGAAAATCCAAGCATGTTACTCAGTGGTGGATCTATTCTTTCTGGGGCCCCACTCTTAAAGTCACCCCCTAGTGTCATGACTGTTTGTGGCCAACACTACCCCCCCCCCCCAACGGGTCCTATGCAAATGCACATGGATTGAATGGTGAGAAACACTTGACTGATGGTACTTGGTATGTATAATGTAAGGGTGTTTGCTATTGAAGACTAGGTGCCAGACCTCTGCTCAATGCTCACATTGCCCCTTGTGGCAGCTGCTCCAAACAATTAGTGATGTAACCGGGAAGCACACCTGTTCAGAGTGACATCACCTTCACAGCACCCTGACAGTGCTGATACAGCCTGAGCCAGCTGCTCACATCACCTACACCTCCACCCTTGGGTCCTGTGTACGTCTGAGCTTGAGTAAAGCTTTACTCAAGCATTTTGCTGGTGCCAGAGCTCTGTAAGCACCCTTCTGTGCTTTGGTCCCTTAGGAAATACACTCTTGTGATACAGACCATAACCAAAACGTGCTTTTATAGTGTAAGCAGTTTTTCATTTTGCTGTATAAAGTATATAGTGGTTCAATTGGTAGCACTGTTGCCTTAAACCTCCAGGGGTTAATATTCCACCCCTGCTGTGTGTGTGTGTGTGTGTGTGGTTTTGTATATATTACATTGTGGGGACTCTGATGCTTTTTAACTTGTGGGGACATATTTTTTAAGGAGGAATTCAGTTTTATAAAAGTATGTAACTGCGATCATAAAATTACTGTACTGTGCTGTGTGAAAGATTATAAGATGGCTAATTTGATTGACTGTATTAACACATTCTGAATACAAGTTTGCACGTTGATCAATTAACAGTCTGTAGATTTTAAAAAAAATGCTTTGTCTAAAGGCTTTCCCTGCCTGAGTACATTAAAAAGCACTTTATAGAGGCCAGAGCGTAGAGTGCTTCCGTTCTGAGGCTCTCCCTCAATCAGATATCGACCCTGGTTAAGAGGACTTTAATCACGCTGATCATTATTGTTTTGTGAACATGGTTATGGCCCCCATAGGGACCCCATCTGTCTTATAGCTCCTGTAGCTCAACAAGTAGTGCATCGTATTTCTCTTGCAGAGGTTGTGTGCTCACACGCCAGCAGCCATAGAAATTGTAACGCAGTAAGTCACTTGGATTATAGCATTAAATGAATGAAAACAAAATATGAATATTGAACAAAGGATTTTGTGATGTCATTCAAAGTACTCGTGAGTAGCTCTTTAATTGGAGGAAAATGGGGCCAGTGATGGACCCCACCTTGCATGCGTCTCCGCTCCTCAAATGGGGCTCAGATTGGTTGTCCTGTTACTATGGAGATTTGTCGGCAGACTGAGTCAGGGGTATTAGGCAGTGTATCTGCAAATAGTCTCCAGTGATGACAGGCTGCGTTTTGGCGTTGTGACTTCTTCCTCATCTGACACGCATGATGCTCCTGTCCGTAAAACTTACGATGAGTCATTGTGATGGAGTGCAGAAATACAGACTTTCAGCATCGAATGGAGTTGCTTATTAATGTAAAATTACATGCATGACGTAGCTGGTGTGGGTCATATGCTACGATAATGATCTTTGGTGTATGGACGCACAGTCTCATGTGAATTTAAAACAACTGTGCTGTTCCCTCTAGTGGCCAGATTAGGTATGACCTGTATTGAAGGGTCTTGGTAAATGAGATGTTTTACAGATTCTTTTTGCCCTGTCTTTCCAGGTACCTCCTCTACCTACAGCTAAAAAGAGATATTCACCATGGCCGTCTACTGTGTCCTTTTGCCGATGCAGCTTATCTCGGGGCTTGTATCGTGCAAGGTGAGCACCCCAGTGACGTCCCCATTGTTTTGTATAAGAGCGAACAGGAACACACCTAATCATTTACAGCACTGCTTCTGACTGCTTAGTCTGGGAGCACCAGCTTGCACTTTTACAGCCTTGCCACAGAGGATGCATGCAGATTGAGCCTTGGTTCCCTAACATAACTTTCGTAAATTTACTAGGAAAGGCAGGTAGACCAAAAACGTGCATGTGCATTGTCCACAAAGACCAACAATCTGTAATCTGATTCATAGTAAACATATACAGTAGGTAAGTAAGTAAGATTTATTTATAAAGCGTCTTTCACAGACATGTAGTTACAAAGCACTGTACACCAAAATAAAATGAAAATAAAAATAAAAAGGAGTAAATGAGAAACATTAAGACAGACATTAAAATAGACAATAACACAGATGATGATAATACAGTTAATATCATTAAAAATATAAACAAAAGCCTGATTAAGCAAGAAAGTTTTAAGCAAAGTTTAAAAACTTTATTTTTTAAAGCAATCCACAGTCTGCCGTAATCGTAGCGGGAGATTATTCCAGAGCCCTGGAATCACAGATTGAAAGAATCGATCCCCCCAGTATTGAATCTTGTCCGAGGGATGACTAGCAAATTATGAGCCTCAGATCAAAGAGCCTGCAATTTAAATTTTGGCTGACTACATCGGCTGGACATAATCTGTTGAATTGTTATACTTAGTAATGGAAAGCATATATAATTTATTCTTTTCTTTTGTGTAATCCTTACTAAAAATACTAAAAATTACAGAGAAAATGCATGTGTCCAGAGTGTGGGCAGCCACCTCCTTAGCGACTAGGAACGAAGCTTCATTTAACTGACCCCGGAATGCAATCACATTGCCTGTCTCCTGCAGCTGAACTTGGGGATTACGATCCGGATGAGCACCCAGCAGACTACATCAGCGACTTCCAACTGTTCCCCAAGCAGAGCCAGAAGCTGGAGAGGAAGATCATGGAGATCCACAGGAACGAGACAAGGCAGGCTGACGCTGACATGTTAAAATATGGACTGTCCCTCCAAATTTACTCCGTTTTCACCACAATGGCTCCAGAATGGATCCAGACCCCTTCCATGCTACGTGTCCAACTTCAAATGGGCGTGACGGCAAACACCAGGGCAAAGTAAAGAAGCTGAAAGCATTGTAAATAACTGCATATCCAGAGGGGGTTGTGGAATGCCTACTGAATTACCAATGGACCCTGGGCACTGCATGCAGAGGATGTATAAAAGCAAAGAATCATCCTGTTTAGTGTGTTGCGTTAGTTAATTCAGTCAGATGGAGTTCTGGACCCATAAATCCAGGTGGAAACATGCCTGTTTAGCTAAAGAAAGTGCTCACAAACATTAGTGAAATGGTTCTTTGAATGACCAACAATAGTGCAAAGATTGTGAAAAGTAACATACATGACGGCTCAGCAGGAAAAGCTGCCCCAGTCTGCCTCAGTGACACCGCTACTGCTTAGCCGTCCCCGTTGCCCTGAAATTTATTTGCTATGAATGAGGCACATAACCAGACAGAAAACCTACACCCCTCAAAATATATTTTTGGTTGTGGGCCTGGCGATGACTGAAACCTTTCTGGTCACAAATGCTCAGAATTTCCTTTCAGCTCCTGAATTCTCCGCTTCCTCTGTGGTGCCAAACACTCCGGGGTGGTTCCAGGGGGGGTCAGGGGGCTAGTGCCCCCATGACAACATGTTGTCCCCCTAAATATGCTACTTGGTTTTGAAATAAATGTATTATTATTGCTACTACTATTAGCGTCATTTACGTTTATATATGTGGACTAAAATTTTGTGCGCTGGGAACAGATGAAACCGAAATGTGAGCAGATTATCTTGACGGGCTTGTGATGTGGCTGCTCTGGGTGGTATAGTTCCTTCAGTTGGTGAAAAGTGAAGTTAATGACAGAAAAAAGCAAGACAGTCCAAACAAGAAATCATATTACAAATATCAGACGACTGCAGAGCATTGCATAATTAAGTTGTGTTTTTCTTCTTATTGCTGGCAATCTAGTGTAATGCTGGGCGGACATTAAGGTCAAATTCACCTGGTCCCCTGGCCCCAGTCTTTCCCCCGAATTGAAATGGTCTAGATCTGCCACTGCATCTTTGGTGCTTAAATATTTGAGCTACTCACATTCAAGGAAGAACTTTTGGTCACGCTTGAAGTTCACTACTATGACGGCATCTTTCTGAAAGCAGAAGGCCAGTTTGCAGTCTGCCAAGCAGCAGGGGCCTCTGACAGTGACATTAGGTGTCGTTTTTTTCCAGGGGCCAGTGCCCGGCAGTGGCTGAGATGAACCTCCTTCAGAGAGCGCACATGCTGGAGACGTATGGCGTCGACCCCCACCCCTGCAAGGTGACGCCTGCCTCTGCTTTTAGTCCTGTGATGGCCAAGCGTTTAAACACAAAGCTCCTTACTTTTAAAATAAGAGGTTCAAGCTGGACGTCAGCATCTGTGGACCCCAGACAACTGCGACAGCTGTGTCTTTGTGTTTCTGCTGCTGCGACTTGCTGCTGATGCTGCATGACAAAGCTCGATTTGCTCCTGCCTGGTGTATAATAAATCAGTAGGATTGCTTGATATGAATCAAATTATTGAACGAAAGCACTATACCTGTCATGCTGGGTATCGGCATTACAGTGGTAATTTGCCATCCGGTCGAGGTCCAAGTTGAATTTCCTCATAAGAAATAATATAAAGGAATTCAATCCGTTCCAGACCCCCAAATGATTGCCTATTTAAAACTACCTGCCTAACTAATGATAAAAAACATTAACAATAAATATAAAACTAATACACACATGAAAAGCACACATACAAAAGCAATAAATATGAAATAAATGACATTTATGAGCACTTTACCTGTACTGGGGTGACCTGATGGCAAACTGGAAGTGGAAGATGGAGAGGAGAAGGGATGGAGGGATTATTGTCGACAGACCATCCAGCAGGCATCCAAGTTGGTTGAGTTAAAAGGCGTTTGAGTTCCAAGGTTCTACTATATTTCCTTTACATTAATTTATCTAGGAAATGGTTTTATCCAAAGGTGAGAAGTCTCCCACTGAACCACGAAAGGCCCCACCATTGTGCATCCCATGTGCTTGAGAGAGTGAATCATCCATGCTGGAAGTATGGCTTCCTCTGGCACGACAGCTCCTCCTGCTTTTTCTTCCTTCTAATTCCGTGTTTCCCTATCCGGTCCTCAGGAACCCACAGACAGTCCATGTATTTGCTTTTTCAGGGAGCAAATTTGCTGAGAGGGAGCAAAAATGTGGATCAACTGTGGGTCCCCTAGCACCAGATTGGGAAAAAACACTGCTGTAATCAAATTTGAAAAAAAAAAAAAGATTCTGCCCTTTCTTTAGCAACACTTATTTCAGGATGCAAAAGGGGTCGTTTAAAGTCAGGAGGTTTTGTATTGCACCCTGAAGGCAATCCACACTTCATCTGGGGGAATCTGGAGGTATCAAGATCTTCAGGTGTGGTAGCTTGGTGGTAGATGGGTGATATATGCAGTTTCAGTATCAGCGCTTGGATAAATGGATGCCCGGGTAGGTCAACTTTCGTTTGATTGTTCAAGGGCAAGAAGATATTGACAGACGGTGTAGAGCTGGAGTGCTTTGTGGCTACCATGCCTGATATGCCACTCTTTTCTGCAGGCACAGTCATGTGTTTCTCTGTTTTGTAAGAAGGAGACGTATTTTGATATAGAATGTATTTTTTCTTACTTTTTGTCTGTGTGTTTGTTTAGGACTTCACTGGATCCACTGCATTTTTGGGGTTCACTGCTACTGGCTTTGTGGTGTTCCAGGGGAACAAGCGGATCCACCTGCTGAAATGGTAACCTCTGACCTCTAACCTACAGCTCTAAAAAAAATTGACTCAATTATTTAATCAATAAATTATTTTTTAAATCTGCATTAAATCCTGGTTTAATCCTGGTTCTGGTGGCAGTAGGTTTCCAGGCTCAAAGTTTATAAGACAGCAGTACACAAGAACAAGCTATTAAGAAGCAGGAAGATACTGGCAGTAACCAAAAACCAGCCAGGTAAAGGGCAGAAGCAACTTTCTAATGCCAGAGATGACCGGCAACTTATCCGGCAGTGTTAAGTGGTGTGAAATGCACTGCTAGGATAGTTAGGACTGCTAGAAGCCCTTAAGGACCCATAAAACCAGGAAGAAGCCCTTTGTCAATCAGAAGCAGGGAAGAGCCAGGCTGGAGTTTGCAAACAATTGTATATTTTACACAGACACAGTCCCATTAACTAAGAAAATGCAACTAAAAGTGTTGCAGTGGACTCTTAATTTTTTCCAGAGCTGTACTCTTATACACTTGGTACACACAGGTACTTTTGCTTATGTCTGTCTGTGGAAGATAGTTTAGAAATAATTCTAATGAAAAGCTGCCCGGCTGTGTTTTCTTTTTTCCAGGGCTGATGTAAGCAAACTGAAATTTGAAGGGAAGACTTTCTATGTAATTGGTTTGCAGAAAGAAGTAAGTCAAACCGTAACTGCATGAGTCCTGCCTGAACTAGCTTTCTCACACGGACGCTTTCTGACCTGTACTTAAATATTATTTGATATACTGTACCTCCTTGGTTATATAAACAAATTAAATTCCAGTGCATTCCCATCTTGTTTGCACTGTGATGCTGAGATTAATGCGGGCGGTTCTTGTTCCGTCCCTGCATTGCTGTGGCTGTGCAGGGCGCGCTCCCATGCTCCTGCCATGTTCCTGCCGTGTTCCTGTCTCACCTTGGCCGTGCACATGCGCGTCTCACCGCTGCCGTGACTCAGGACCCCACTTATCTGTGTTGCAGATGTCTTTGGCGGGCAGGATGCCGTGTAACCCGCTGGTGGGTGTGTGCTCCCCATCTCTGCACCCCTCCCCACAGCCCCAACCCCCTTTAATTTTATGATAATATGACTGAAACGAGCGGAACTGTAGCGACTCAGAGCTGTTGGCCTCTTTCAGTTTGAGAACTGATCACAAACCCTGTTATCACTGCAGCCGTATGTCAGTGAATCCTCCTCATTCCAGTGCTTAAGAATAATCCCTAAATGCATTACTTGTGCAGCCCAGCAAAGGCTTGACACCAAGGGCACATAAGGCCCACAAAGAAAACGGTGACATTCCCCCGGTGTTTGGCCTCATGCTCCTGTAGTTCCTGCTCTGTCGCTGGCTTAGTTTCCCTCACTGTTGCTCCGTCTGTGTACAGTTTACAGTCCCCACCCCATCCCTGTGCTTTTCTCCACCTCTGTGTGTCTCCCTCTGCTCCGTCCACCCGGAGTAGCATCCTTAAGGTGGCCCCGTTCTCCGTCATATGCTCTGTCTCTGCCTCCACCTGTATCCCGCTGTCCCACGAGCTACAGTTGATGTTTTGGTTTCTCTTCTCTGTGTTTCGGTTCGTGCACGTTGCCGGTGAGTAAGAGGCACGCAACGTGTCCTGTCCCGCGTTATTCCTGTAGGTGGCGCTCAAGGGGCCACGCCAGGCACCCACTACCAGAGCGAGCCGCTGCTTCTGGCTCTGGCCCAAGATCTGGGGCTGCTGGGGGCACCCCTCAAGCTGGCCAAGAATCACGGGGCCTTTTCCAAAAGACCCTGACAGGCGTCAGCGAGAGCCCCGCACAACGCGGTCAGGGCTTGGTGGTGCTGTTCCTCACGGGAACTGCAGGGGACGCCACCTAGCACAAGCGTTCAGATTTGCATACTCCCTGGGTCTGCACCCTTCCTGCCTCCTTTGACTCCTGCATGAATGACCATGAGCCCCCCTCCCCGGCACGCTGTTGGATATGGCTGGGGAGGGGGGGGGGTCAGTGATTCTTCTGTTTGACCACACCCATAACCAGGGCTAAGTGCACCACGAGACATACAACCTCACACCAGGAGGCTAAACCCTCACCAGGATCCGCCCCTCTCACATCGAGCAGCGATTACTTCAGACCTATTAAATCATCTATATTTGCCTTCTGCAGCCATTGTGGGCTCAGGTGCTTTTCTCTGATTGATTTCAGCCAGCTCATAGACTCCTGCTTAGTCTGCCATAGAGCTGGAAGAATTCATCTATGGGATCATGTTTCCCTGCAGTATCGATGACTTTACCTCAGCCTCACTGAGTAGATAAATGTGATTTCTTTACCGGTTGCCACTTATCTGCCTGTAAATATGACCAAGCTTCTCAGTTACAAATGGAGGAGAGGTCCTTTACAGCTTCCTCACCCCCGTCTATGCTCCCACCATGAGACGAGTGTCCCTTTCCCAGCATGTTGTTGTGCTTCTCCCGTGTCCCAGTCTATTCACCTCTGACCAGTCTCTCCTTCTGCCTCCATGGTTCTAGAAGAAGCTGGTGCTGACCTTTCACACGTCCACACCAGCAGCCTGCAAGCACCTGTGGAAGTGTGGGGTGGAGAACCAGGCCTTCTACAAGTGGGTCCCTATGGTGCTGCCCCCCCCACCCTACTTTAAAGACTCATGTTAAACTGTAGGAAAAAAATCATGTGACTTTGACCTAGACTTCCTACTTGCTGCAAGAGACCATATGGCTAAATTCATAGAAAGAGAAGATCTGGTCCTGTAATGAAATGCCATGTTTTTATGTAGAGAGAGAGAGACAGAGACAGAGAGATGAGAGAGCGAGAGAGAGAGATAGAAAGAGAGAGATGAGAGTACTCATTAGCAGTTAATATAAGTTTAGAAAAAGTTCTTATTCAATTAATATCAAAATTGCAGAGAGAAGACATCTTGTATTAAAGTATAATCCATTTGCTTTTATTTGTTATCCATTTCTACTGTCTTTTGGATCATGGGATGAGTTCTGGCTCCATATCCCAGGGATAATGAGATTACCTTTGTCGTAGCGTCCCTGCTGTGGGGCGTAATCTGGGACCCCTGATTCAGGAACTGCAACCAGAGGCTTTAACCGCCATGATGGCTATTAAATTGCGCCTGTCCTTAGCCTGACATTGAATGTCTGTCTGGTTGTTCCCGTCAAAGCCTTCCACTTAATTGGAGGCTGGTCCATCATAGCTCAGGCAGCTGCACAAACAGGCAGTGGGATGATGTCAGCGACCACATGATACCTGATTTATGTGAGAAGGACATGGCAATGTGTCGGGCCAAACTGCCTTACTGCACAGCTAAATGCCAAATATTGTGATCGCTTTTATAACTACACCAATAGCGTGAATTGCTATTGCTAATGTTTATGCTATAATGGTCAGTACAGAAAACCTATTGGTTAATGAGACATTAAACTTTTACTCATGTACTAGCCATAGTTGTATGGCATGTACCATTGCTATGATTAAATAACAATGAATTGTGCTTTAATTTAGTCTTATTTCTCAGTTTATTTCTTTTTCTTTGATAGGTGTGCAAAGTCCAGCCAAATAAAGACGGTGTCCAGCAGTAATGTATTTTTCAAAGGGAGCCGATTTCGGTACAGGTATGCTGTCACTTGATTTGCCATCGTGGTTTAGTGTCACCTGCTGTGAGATACGGAAACATTAAGGTGGCATTCTTTATGCAAATGTATGATAGTGTGTGAATTAATCATGCACAGTACTTAACACAGCTCCAGATGATAGACTTGTTACCCATCCATCTTTCAAGCGTTTGTCCTGCTCAGGATAGAGGGTATTTTATTATCATGTAAATATCCTGTAATTTTAAATCGAAGCAAACTGAATGCTGAAGTTTCTTCGCAGGGCTGTTTGGACTCATTGTGTTTTGCCTTGAAGGCCTTGCAAGTTCCTCTCATGTGATATCAGCTTTACCTTGGGCAAAAAAATATGAAATCTTATTTTAGATGCGGTTTTTAGCAGGTAATCTAAGAATTGTTGCACTCTGACCCATTATGCTTAATTTGGCAATTTTCATTTGCTTTTTTCAGTGGAAAGGTGGCAAAAGAGGTTATAGAGGCAAGTTCTAAGATACAAAGAGACCCCCCTGAAGTGCACAGGTGAGAACCTGACCCCGAACCATCAGTAAGCCAACCCTGCACCAGCATTGCAGGACCAAGCAGTTAGCCATGTGCTACCTCCCAATTAACTGAGTCACAGTCTGGAACAGCTGGAGAACTCCATGGCAGCAAGCAGTGTCATTTGTGTATGTGGGTTACGGTCATATACCTTCCACCTCCAAGCTGAGAAGAACTCCTCAGTGGGGTTGAGGAATGAGGAATATGGTGGTAGGAATTCCATCAGCATCCTGGGGTGGTTGTCAAACTTGATTAGGCTGAAGTGATGGAACCTCACATTCTCACAAATGATCACATACATTGGTACATTTTCTTGACCAATCTCCTCTTCAGGAATGAGATCCCTGTAGAGGGTGTTTAAGAAGGTAAACAGATGTTAGGTGTTCTATGGCCCCACAAGAGGAATGTGAGTGTAGATCCCATTGTGATACTTCCACCTCGCTGGCCTGGCATGTCAACAGTAGCTCTCTGTTCAATCTGATTATCTCCTTCCTTTGGCCAAGTTGAAGTCAGCCTCATCCATGTATATGAAAATGGTGCAGAAATCATTAGTTTTGTGAACACATACCAAAACGTTCTGTAGAAACCTATAAAATAAACTTGATAGCCAATGATATCTTGTTCAATACAGTGACTTACACAATGACAAAATGAAAAGTTTGTCTGGAGTATAAGAGTATGCAAAAGAGGGCTAGACAATGCATTTTGATCACCATGACATAAGCAACTACTGATGTATGATATAGCTGAGAATTGCACATAAGCATCTGCCTGAGTGTACTAAAGCAATTGCAAAATGACGAAAACAACCAAAAATTGCTGTTATGATGTACACAACTGACTAGAGGTTGTGAGAATTGAATGAGCAGTTTTGAAAACTTTGATTCTGTTGTGAGAAATGCATCAAAGCAACTGAGAAAAACTGTAAGTTAAAGTGAATGAATTTGCAGTGTTGGGTACTGGGCCTGGCAGGGAACAGCTGAGCTTATGTATAATGATGACATGTGCACATTGAGGCACAGGGCGACTGAAGCATGGGGCTACTGATGCACAGGGTGGCTGAGACACAGGGTGACTAAGGCACAGGGCAACCGAGTCACAGAGCAACTGAGGCACAGGGTGACTGTAGCACTGAGGCGACTGAGGCAGGGGGCTAATGAGGCATGGAGTGGCTGAGGCACAGGGCAACTGAGGCATAGAATGACTGACGCACGGGGTGACTGACGCACAAGGTGACAGGCACGGGGTGACTGAGACAGGGGGCGACAGATGCATGGGGTTACTAAGGCACAGGGTAACTGAGGCACGGGGTGACTAAGGCATGGGGTGACTGAAGCACTGAGGTGACTGAGGCAGGGGGCTAATGAGACATGGAGTAACTGAGGCACGGGGCGACTGACGTACAAGGTGACTGAGGCACAGAGTGACTGACACACAGGGTGACAGGCATGGGGTGACTGAAACAGGTGGGTGACAGAGGCATGGGGTGACTGAAACAGGTGGGTGACAGAGGCATGGGGTGATTGAGGCACAGGGCAACTGAGGCACAGGATGACTAAGGCATGGGGTGATTGATGCACAAGGTGACTGAGGCATGGAGTGACTGAGGCACTGGGGTGACTGAGGCACTGGGGTGGCTGAGGCATGGGACTACTGAGGCACAGTGGGCCTCACTGCCATCCCACCTCGGGGGAGAAGCTGTTCACTTTTGTTAAACTCAGCCCCATGTTTCAGGTCCAGCTTCAGCCAGAGCAGGAGCTTCAACTCACTGAGCAACAGGCAGCTGATCATGAACATGGAGCCCCTGCTGCCAGCGCTGCCCTCCCCCAGCGAGAGTGAGGAGCCCTGCATGGAGCCTGGTAAGACTGTGCTGTCTCATGAGACATGCAAGCTGGTCTTGTGCTTTTATAAGTGGTTTTGTGTGCAGAATGTAGTTATTGAGCCAGTTACGCTGCATTGACCTGAGCTTGGAGATGTGCTAGACTCCACCCTAGAGCTACAGTATATTACTCACTAGCTACAGTGTAGCAGTGTAACAATGTTACATACTACATATTCTGTAGATGTGTACCATACTGTGTACAGTGTAGCTGCGTTACATACTGCGTACATTGTATCTGTGTTGCATACTGAATACATTGTAGCCATGTTGCATACTGGGTACAGTATAGCTGTGTTATGTACTCCATACCATGTAGCTGTTACATACTACGTACATTGTAGCTGTGTTACACATTAACTACAGTGTGGCTGTTGTACACTGGGTTCAGTGTAGCTGTGTTACATACTGCATACATTGTAGCTGTGTTACACATTAAGTACAATGTGGCTGTGTTACAGGTATGTTATAGCCGTGTTACATACTGCGTATAGTGTAGCTGCATCACACACACATGCAGCTGTTTGGAACCCTCTTGGGGTCCCTGTGAAAACTGAGCAGCTGATGCTTCTCTGTGGATTGTCACCCTAAAGGCTCTTAACAGGCAGCCTCAGTCAGGGGTAAATATATCCCATTGATGAATGCTGTGCTGACAACATGCTAATGACCTGCCGGGTGACCCAATGACATCATGGAAACTCCTTTCTCAGGAGGCTTGCGGTTAACGTTAATGAAAACTCAATTAGCAGCCTTTATTTGGCTGGAAGGTCTCCACTAGAAGGACGTTGAGCGTGAGATTTTGCCGCCGTGTGATCCAGAAATGATCTGATCTCTCTCTCTGCCATGTCACCCGCTCCTCTTCATGCCCTCGTGCAGCGGTGAAACGGAGGCCGAGGACTCAAATGCAGTTTGGCAAAGCCAAAGGTACTAGATCTATGGCAGAAACGCTTTGCTTTGTAGCGATCGATCAGTCGATGCTGCAGCGCTTTTGAATACTGCACCCCGGGCCTTGCTGCAATCCCCCCCCCCCCTGAAAAAGGGAATTCAGCTGCCATCCCTGCTTGCCTGTGCTGGAGAGAGAGTGGAGTTCCACAAGCTTTTCTCACCTTTCCTCCCCCATGCTGCTAACATCCAGCTTGATCCATTAGGATCGACTTTCCTCCAGTACTGGGAGAGGGATTGTGTGGAGGATGGAGAAATCTGACCCCTAGGTCTCCTGGACTTTATCTCCCATCCCTCAGAGGGTCAGACCTCTCCATTCCGGCCTTTACAGCCTGTTCTGTGGTGCACCCACACCTTGCGCACGTACAAAAAACATGGTACTCATAGCCATGTTTACGTTTCTGGTGATTCCTGGTTAACTGTGAATTGCAAGCCTGTAATCCTCAGTCCCTAACTGCAGGTCTCCAAAACAGAAACTGATAACAAGTTAATTATTTTTTCGCTTCCCTGTGTTTTTAAGGGAATAAAATTGTCTTGCAGGTGCATTATTTTGGCATCGCTTTTTCTAAGATTGTTATGAAAATGGGGGTGTTTTTCACTTTAGCTGAAACATAATTTCATTGCTGGAATTCTGTTCCCCCTGTAGACCCAAATGCCACTTGTGCGTAACACTGTGCCTTTTATTGGCTGTAATCACAGTTCTGCCTGAGACATGCCAGCTCCTGTGTTTCCTCCCTGTCATTGTTGATATGAACAGCAGCCAACGGAAACTGTGACACTTCCTTCCTGCATTTCAGGCCAGTTGCTGGTACGCAGACAACGTTTTTTTTTTGTTTACAGTGGCCCGCTTTTCTGGTTTATCGATCATTTCTCTGTAAAATCTAATTTAATTTTCCAAATGGTTTGTACTAATACACATCAACTCCGTGTCAAGGAAGAATAATGGATGAAGACAACGAGGAAGGAGATGGATGGATGATATTTGTTGTGACCTTCTGGGACCAGATGTTGGCTGTACTTCTCCACTGGATCCAGCCACTCCTTTGAAGGATGGGCTGATCTCACAGCTGTGCTCACCGATCTCTGCTCTCAGGGGCCTGTCTCTAAGTAATCGGATGAATGATTATGCGGCCTCTGTAGCCAGGGTATAAATAACACTGAATCAGTCCCCAAAGCCCTGTCTTTGGTTGCGCTTTGAGGGGCCATTGCTGACATTTCATTGGTTTGGAGGTGCCGGGGCAACCAATGCTGGCATAAAAGCCCCTGTTGCGAAGCTGAGCAGAGCGGGTAGGTATGACCGAGGGCCCACAGAAGGCGCCGGGCATGGCGGGGGGCCAGGAGGAGCGAGCCTGGCGCTGGGCAGAACGGGAAGGCATCATAGGGGACAGGCTGAAGTGTCAGGTGAAGATCACCACGCAGAGGAGCCTCCAGCTGTACCTGGCCAACCGCACGGAGCGGGATGTGTATGTGAGGCTGCTGGGACACGGGGACCGCGTGTCCGGACCCGGTACGGTGCCCCAGGCCACACCCACCGGAGCGTGTGCCTTAATGAGAGCCGCAGTCGGCTCGTGCTCAGCACGGTATTTACTGACATCAGAATATTTGCCTTTATTTTGCTTGTGTTGAATGCGTGTTTAGTATTATGAAAATGCGTACAATGTGTTTGAATGATGGCTTAAAGCACTTAGTGCAGTAAAAACTAAAGCTGCAGGTGACTGTCAAGCTGTGTTTCTTTCTGCGCGGTGCCAGTGCAGTATGGTGAGTCACTGCGCCATGCAGGGGAGAGTGCGGCGCAGCTTCTGGGGGGCTGGGGGGGGGACTGAAGGAATGTGGCGGCCTGTCCTGCTCTCTGCACACTGTCACCCAGATCATCTGCCACTATCACTTGTATTATCTGCTGTCGTTTCCCCCCCCCCCCCCCCACCCTGATGGCCAGAACTGCCTTTGACTCCAAACCAGGACATCCTCCCCCATGCCAGCAAGATGTCCCCTAACTCTGGACCATCTGCCGAAGACTCCCAGGCGTTTACGTTTCTGCTTTCAAAATCTGCCACTGTAGTGGAACGTCGCATTATTGGCTCTGTGTCTGGGATCTGTGTCTTCTGCCTTCCAGTTTAGAATGTAACTAATCTTACCTTATGCAAAATGCTACAACCAATGTACAACACAGCTGTAAAATTTAATTCTATTTTTTTAAGTTTTTTCCCTTGAAACTTACTTGAGGACCTCCAAAACCACTGTGGACTTTCGTTGTTTCCATAGCAATTGTTTCCTCAGTTCCAAAACATCTGTTTCTAGGGATTGTTGTAACCCTTGACCTGTTGCCACGGTTACAGTATTGTTTTCATCTTTGCTCTGACAACGGCAGGAGCCACATTGCTGGTTGGGTTTAGCGCGTCATTTCGTTGCGTCATCTTAATGTTATGTCTCCCTCTAACTGGAAACAGGTATATGGCTGAATTGTATGTTGTAAAGTGCATTTATTCAAAGTAATTGCTGGGAAAATTGCACAAAGACACCTCGGGCTCTATGCAACTGTGAAGTAGCCTAGGGGAGCAAGATTAAGTGCTGCTGTAACCATGCCAACGGACTGAAACAGGGGCAAAACAAAGAACAGAAGCCAAGGTCATTGGATGTCCCTTAAGTGTCTTTGCAGTGCCCTCACAGTCCATTTAGGTCCTGATACTGACAGGCCCCTGCCTCCCTGCTTCTGCCCTGCTATAGGTCTGCTCGCCCTGAAGGAGTCTGTCCACTTGTCTCCCCTGAAGTTGGCTATTGTCTCACAGCCCGAGGCAGGGAAGGATGGGGCTGAGTGGGGGGGTGGGGATGCCCCCTCATCAGAGGAGCGCACGCTGCGTAAAGAGGAGCGACGGCACGAGGAAGATGAGGAGGGTGGTGATGCCCTGACGATCTCGGAGCTGGTGTACAGCCCGTGCGCCAGTCTGCTGCCCACCCCAGTGGAGGACGTAGGTGGAGTCGACCTGCTGTTCGAGAGCCCTGTCAAGCTACTGAAGGAGCTGCATGCTGACAGCGGCCTGCGGGACGAGCCTGAAGGCGAGCAGCAGTGTGAGGGGGCCCAGGAGGAGCGGGCGAGGGATGCCCCCCGGGGGCTAAGCCCACGGGCGGGGGGCAGTGCACCACTGGGCGCCTGTCTGCGCAGCCTGGCCCGCCTGCTGGCCTTGGCACTGGGCCTGCTGCTGATCCTTCTGCCCCTGCTACTGCTGCTGCTCGAGTCCGACATCGACGTCTCCTTTTTGCGTGAGATCCGCCAGACGCCCGAGTTTGAGCAGTTCCACTACGAGTACTACTGTCCTCTGCGGCGTTGGGTCGTGTGCAAGATAAACATCGTCCTGGACAAACTGGGGGGCTAGTGAAGGGGTGGGCTTCCAGGCAGCTAGTGGGGGCCGTCTGCATCAGGCGCAAATAAACGGGTTGCTTTCATTTCCGGGTTGTTTCTGTGGGGTCATTTTTTTTTCCACACAAGCACACACACACTTCGAGAGCCACAGCCATGCTGATGTTCAGCCATCACTGTTCTCTGGTCGATAGCCTTGCACCAGCATGGTGGCAAAGTGCAGAAATCAGTTGGAGGCAGTCCTGAGGACTGGGGGTACAAAGGAGCACAGCCAGCAGAGGGGAGAAGCACTGACTGGGACACTGCCATCAGACAATATTTAGTTAATAACCATTGTGTATACAGCAAATATACATCTAATTATGTTAGTGAAGTGATATTAATGATGATAGCAAAGATAGGAAAATCAGTGAAAGGCCACCTTATTTAAAGAGTTGTTATGGTTACCCACATAGAAACACTTCCAGTTTGAAAGCAACTCAGTTTTGTCCTGTAAAAAAGAGATCCACAGCCTATAGACATCTGTATATTTTAAAATAAAACTTTACACTGTTTTTAATGTTTTGTACATTTTTACGTGATACGAGTATTTCAGGATTTTTTTCAGTCAGAAAATAAAGGTACAGCTCTTCTGAGGGTTCGGGCACTGTGGTCCGAGATTGAGGTGGCACTGTGGGATTTAGGCACAGCGCAATCTGCCGTGGTCTGGATGTGCATTATTACGGAAGCCATTGGGTGACATGCTTGGATGTGTTGGAAAAACGGGCACTCCGTTCACACAAGACCCTGGCTGTTTTACTTTTGGACGTTAGTGACTTAGCGTGGACCGTGTGGCTGTTCGCTGTTTGCCTTGCTGCCTTTGGAAATGTCCGTACCTGTAAACATATAAAATCGAGAAAAAAGCAGGGCTGTCCCTATTTCCATTTTACATGGAAACATAAATATTAAGGAGTAAGGGCCCAGCCCGGTCTCGTGAGCTCTGCCCTATGAGGTGCGTGTCTCACGGCTGAGGATAGACTCGCGGTCCGACTAAGAAACCAGCCTCGTTGTTTGAATTGCACTTTGCGCTGGGCAAGGTCACGGCACAATCAGGAGCTTTGGATTACATGCAGCATTAATCACGAGTATCCTGAATCCTGTAAATCATATCAGTCAGACATTACTCTCAGGAAAGGATCAAGGGCAGTCGATAGATGTCATCTTTGTGTCAACGCACACAGAATATGCTCTCTCGAAACATATGCATTCAAAACCGTTTCCTAATTTATCCATTACTTGTCTCATTTGTCCTTTCACCTGGGCTCTGTTATTGCGGTCAAAGGTGAATCATCCTTCACTTGCGTGCAAGAAAGTTCATTCCAATGACTGCAGGACACTTGATTGCATTTACATATTTGTGTACCTCAACCAGTCAGTCTCACGCCGTAGAACACCCCTATTGCAGCAGGTATGGGTATGTTCTGTAATATCACAACCATGTCGTCAAAAAAAAAACAACAAAAAAACCGTCAAACATCTATTAAAGGTGAATACCATAATTCAGCAATCAACGTGTCTACGTAGCATAAAACCAAAGTATTCTTTCAAATAAGGATTGCGTATGTAAATATGGATATTAGATTAGAAAACATCTACCTAATGGCGTTGTTTATGTTTTGAACCCTGTTTTGGTCACTGATATCACCTTATTGCCCCTCTAGTGTGTTGGCAGCCTTTCCCTTTGAATTAATTTATATTCTCGAATAAAACAAAACAAAAACAAAAAAGCCAGCAGACACTAACCACTTTTGTTTTGTTTTTGCACTTGTTTGTTTTTTGGAACATGCAAAATAATTGAATACCACTGCATGGTGATTTTTATTTCCTTTATCTCACTGTAAAATGTTACCAAGCTTTTGTCACTATATGTATGTAAATACTGTAGGAATAAGAGTCATGGCTTATATGGGAAAGTAGACCATCTTGTAAAAAAAGGAAAAGAAAACGTATTTCGTGTCATCCCTCAAAGTATAATGATGTGTCCTTCATTTCATATATATGCATGGCTTCTACATTAGATTTATAAATGCGCAAAATTGCATTAAACTGTTAAAATCAGCCATCTTTTAGACATAGCTAAATGTATTGCCCGCTTTGATGAAACCTTAGATCGCCCCTGTAAATTAATAGTAATGTAAGCCTGAAACTCTGCAAGTCATAAGATTAACTGGGAAAAATGGCGACGTGATTAATGCCCCTTCTCTTAGTGACCTAAATATGTTTACAAAATGGAAATATGCCATAGACTTGACTCTGCTATGCTGTAATTAGTAAAATGACAGTAAGGGGACACCATACCTCCCTGCGGTACTATTACAGCTGTAGATCGTAGAATTAATTCTGCTATCATAGAATTTATATCCGGAAAAAGACCCAGGTATTGACAAAGTACTGAGGAGATTTCTAATGAATGTTAAGTCACATTGCAAAGTCAAAAATAATAGCTACATTTGTTTGATTCAGTCTGGGTAACGTTAAAGCCATAACTTTAATAAACATTAAATATTAAGTAAACAAACATATAATAGAATTCGTTTTCAAGGGTGCCTCATTATATATAGCTGATTGTAACACAATGTTACCATTCATTTTATAGAACATCTGTTGTCCTTTTATGTTGCATGGGGAAATTAGCAAACAGCAGTGATACTGAGTTTATGGGGTTTTTTTTCAACACCACATCAAATTCAGCAAAAATAACCAGTCATACAGAACACATGAATACAACCTCTGATGCTAAAACTCACTGCTCAGAACAAAATAATTCTAAAAACAAGAATAGCTATTAGTTCCTACTAAAGTTTTTTTGCATATGATCCGTATTGACATTATTCGATGAACAAAAAGTAATGCAAAATCTCATTATGTGAAATGGGACATATTTTGTGATTCACAAAATGGGACTGGAAGTGGAAAAAATAATTCTTTGGGTATTTTGCTTGAACGGGCATTTACCGAGTGTGACGATTATGTAGGCAAACATAACACAGTTTCTTTCTGTAATTTTTTGTTATAAATTTGTATTAGTTATTCTGTCATTTGATCTGTTCTAAACAACTCTGGGAGGAATTTTAAAAAAGTTTCCAATGGTCTAACCAGTGCAGGAACGTTAAGCCTTATGAACTTTGCAAAGTGTATTTTGAATGTTTGTTTGTTAAAACAAAAATATGGATCGTTTTATATGTTAGTACTGCCACAATAAAACCCATAATTAATATATAATGAAAACTATATTGTTTCATTGTCATTTGTTTTCCAGTGATTTTTTTTAATAAAATGTGCATTTTGTTGTAATTTAATTTCAATTCCGTATTCCAACAAATTATGCAATTATTATTTGTATTATTTGTAAAGACGGAAAACTTTGCATTTCACAATATACTTAATGAATTATTTATAAATCAATTATAAAACCGTTGAACGAAGGCTGCGTATCATATATAAATACAATAACAAATAGCAAAGTCCAGATATAAAAGAAATTTTCATTAATCTACCCGAGAGAAGCGTATCGGAAATGACAATAAACTACTATAGGAAATAGGTTACACATTGTACCCGTATCTCTCCCGCATGCGCATGAGTAAGAGCGCATGCGCAGCGTCGTTTCCATAGATATTGGAAGGATGCAATTGACAGTGAGACCATGGCGCTCGCTAACAGAGATTCATCGGTATGTTATGCATTTAAAGTTTAAATAACGGCATTTAAAAATGTTTTGCTTCTTACTAGGCTGCACAGCTTTTTAGTTCATATATTAATTATTAGTGTCTGCTTAATTATTGCTCAGGTTTGATCAGTGAACAAGCCTGCGTTTTTTTTTGCGTGCATGATATTCCACCCATGATATTAACTTAAATCATATTCCTGTGGCTACACGTCAGCTCAGTTTATCAATTATATGTAAACACACACACACACACGTTTGTAATTATTTCTTTGTGGGGACTCTCCATTCATTTGTATGGGGAAACTCTAATCCCAACATGACGACCTTAACCCCTACCCAGCCTTAACCGTTACCAAACAAAAAACAAGACTTTTACCATTGTTAGTTTTTAAATTGCATTCACAGATCTTTGTGGGGACCTAAAAATGGTGACCACAACATCAAAATGACAGGTGTTTATTATACTGTGGGCTTCATTTATAATTCTCTCTCTCTCTCTCTCTCTCTCTCTCTCACACACACACACACACACACACACACACACAAATGATTCATTCTAAGTCTGCTTTCACATCTCGAAGTACAGTTATACATGCGTTTGAAGTGTCTGGCCTGGAGCCTGTCTGAGGCAGCACAAGACAAAGCAGGCTAACGCGCAGCATGAAATGGTGCTCCATCTTCATTCATTAATGAGGAATCACACTGGAATCTATTTGGCAGCATGTATGGGGAAATTAAAGTCTTGGGTTTTATTTTGGATATTGACAGCCATTTGAAGAATCACTGTTTTGTGCAGCTGGTGGCTTGCAGTTCAACAATAGTCACAATGCTTAGCAATAGCCAGACCCATTGACACATAACATGTGGCTATACCAGACCAGGTCAATAGCCACTGTGCATAACAGCTGGGGACAGCCGGTGCTAGTTGAAAGCTTTCCTTGCTCTTGAGAGATGATTTACCCGATCTTGTTCTTACTTCACCCCATGACCAGGATAAATGGTTGGAAGATTTTTTTTTCACTTGCAATTCTATAAAATGTGCAGGAGCTGTGAAGCTCACTGCATACAGTTTTGTTAAAACTTGGTGAAAATACGTATATTTTAAAAGCAGATGTTAAGTAAAAAGTCTAAACATATTCATGTCAATTAGCATAATTTATGACCATTGCAGTAATT
>JABFEA020000043.1:20464426-20478899 GCA_019775915.2 Cyphomyrus plagiostoma
TTTTAAAAGCAGATGTTAAGTAAAAAGTCTAAACATATTCATGTCAATTAGCATAATTTATGACCATTGCAGTAATTATCATGTGTCTTATGAATCCGCAAATGAGGGAAAGAATTCTTTAAAAATTTGTAAAATGCTACTTATAAAGTCACATACCGGTTTAAGTACATATTTTTATGGGTTAAAGGACACACAATAAAAACATATTGGAGTGTGACTTCCCTAACATGAACACACATGAAGAACTTCTCTGTTGCTTTTAGGAGCTCACCATCCTGAAAGCAAAGCAGCTGAGGGCTCTTCAGGCAGAAACAGCCTCTCCCACTGACAGCCCCAGGACTCAGAATCTGAAGTTCTTGAGGATAAAACGAGTAAAGTATTTTATTGGTACACACGAGTCCACAAATACAACCAAAACACAAGAAACTATACTGCTTTCAAATGATCCAAACCCCTTGAACGGCGCAAACCCCTTAAACTCTCCTCAGGACCTCTGTAGAGAAGCCTATGGTGGGACCTTGGGTTTAGCTGGTGAAAGAGGAAAGAATGATCTGGACAGGCAACTTCTCAGTAACCCATGTGTTCCAGAACACCAGAAACTGAGGCATGTGTTAACCTGGGCTCAGAACTTTACCAGAGTGCAGGGCGCCCATGCAAAAACTGAACATGAACAAGGAACTATCAATACGCAGCAAGTAGACAAAGGTTTTGAAGAAGAGCAGGACCAGAACTTCACCAGAACCTACACAGTTAGAGACACAGGGGAATCCAGGGGCGTGTTATCCACAATGACAGAAGAGTGTCAGGATGACCCTGCAAGCAAAAGGAATAACAATTCATATTCCATTCCCCCCAGCAGGCAACTGACCCAACATCACGTAACCGTGCTCAGCCAGAACCGTGACGCTAGAGCTCCATGCCACAGCACTATCCTTGCATGTAAACAGCACAGGAATCCTATTAGTGAAAATACATTCTTCCACAGTGAGGACCAAGTGTGTTTTCCATTTTATAATAAAGACGAGTCGCGACAGGTATGTTTCTCCCTACATGAACCAGTGGACATCTCTGCGTGTGCTTCCCGTGGCGGCGCTGAGTATCATGTACCGAGGATCCCTAAATATCAAGCTGTCGCTCAAACTTGCGATCTTTCAAATAGTTTGTCTAAAAGCACAGTTTCTGAAGGAAGGATCTTTGGAGCATCAGGTACGCTGGAGAGCATGGTCAGATATGAAGAACAGGAGGATGAGGAAGAAGAGATGGCAGAGAAAAACAATGTGGTCACCTCATACCATTCCCGTAGGCCAACACAGCCTGGTGTGGAGAGACAGAACTCTGTTTCCAGGCTTAAGGGTTTTTTAGGAGATAAAGGAGCAGAGGTTCCTGCATGGGAGGGCTCCAGCCTGCTGCATAAAGGCAATCGCTGCAGGCAGAATCAACCTTGGATGACGCCCTGTCACATCCTCCTGGAGAGTCCTGAAAGCAGCAAGCAAGATAGAGAGGAGTGCCGAATACGAGACAGCCTGGATGCCTTTCCATCAGCTTCAGAGTCCTCCAGATGCAGAGACAAGGATGGTCCTGATTGTGTGGGCACATGCTGGTCAGATAGAAATACTGCCTCTAAATACTTATATGAAGCATGGAGACCCGAAAAAGCCCTTCTTGGACTTTTTGGGGGAGAGTCCCACCACATTAGTAACATCAGTGGCATGACCTACTTTGAGAGATCTGGTCAAAACACTCATCCACGCTTGCATGTTCCACACATCCTGAGTATTTATGAGGAATACCTACTCTATAAGGCTTCTATTAATGACTATAAAAGACAGCAGGCCATGCAACACCCTCAGGTGTTCTGTGGGAGAGCCAGGGCTGATGCAGTACAGTTACTCCCAGAACAATTCAAGGACACCACTGGCTGCCTCCAGCAGCATGAAGAGAACAGAGATATAGCAGACAGATTACAGGATGAAGAGCACAAGGGTGAGCCTGACAACATGCTACAGGATAAAGGAGACACAGTGAAATCTGATGGAAGACTGAAAGCAGGAGGAGCACATCAGCGTGCTGGACTGCCATGTGTGGCCAACAGGGATGGGACAGGAATATTCAATCACGGGCTTGTTGGCTGCGTGGCAAACCAACATGGGAATGCAGAGAGCGGGGATGGATTGCTAAACCCAACTTCCATCCATGAACCTTTGACTTGCAAGCAGACGGGTGGTGAAGCTACTGTAATACCTGTGTCAATTCTGTGTGACCCTGCGGAAGGCCTGGCAGGAGAGCCCTGTGGTGAACAAGGAGATAAGGGAACGACTGCGAACTGCAGCACATCTGGAAGAAACAAATTACAAGGTCCTGTGTTTTTCCATGAGTAATATAAATACAATTCATATTCACACAATTAATCACCTTCCGATATGGCTACTGAAATAGTCTGTATCAATGTATAAATCGTGTATAAATACGACTTGACTGATATTAGAGTTTCAAATCTGTTTATTACTGTAGCTAATTTTAAGTGTTACTTTTGGCATCCCCTGCACTTTGTCCTAATAGAGATCTTCCAAAGTCGCAAGTTAGAATAAGGAGTTAAAGGGGCAAAATTCCGACATGCAGTGAAAGAGAAGATGAATTTTATTAGAGCATCATCATGGCTCAGTGGATGGAGCTTTCGTCTTAACACTTTCAGGGTTGGGGGTTTGAATCCCGGGCATGGAGTTCCCCTCTGCCCCATGGGTGTCTCTCCACCATCCAAAGATATGCAGTTAGGCTAATATCTCTAAATTGCCCATAGTGCACTGTGTGTGTATGTTTTTGTGTTGTTTTGTGCATGTCTTTGTGTCTTGTCTGGTTTTCTCTATATCCTTTAGTCTTTATTGTTGCTGTGTGTCTGGATATCCTTTGTGGTGTTTTTTTGTGTATGTGTCTTTCATGTTGTTTCGCATACGTCTTTGTGTTTTACATGTTTTGCATACGTCTGTGCATCTTTCTGTTGTTTGGGTTACGTCTGTTTTTTGTGTTGTTTTCTGTATGTATGTATGTTGTACTTTTTGTACATACGTGTTTCTGTGTCCAGAAGTGTCGCCAGGGCTACAGTCTAGACGGTATGGAGAGAGAAGACACTGGGGACGATCAAGCTTATGCTGGTCGTCATTCCGCCATGGGGAGCTGTTGCCAAGGTGAGGCACCGACCAGGACTCCTGACAGCACTATGCTCAGTCAGCCACCAGTGAGCTGTATTCTTGGTTAACGTTGACCTCTCAGATAGCTTCACTAAATCACTGATGGGGATGTTTGTTTCTTTTACCTACATTTTTTATTAGCCCTTTAAAATTACATGAGCTGGATAATAATTGATATAAAAAATGTTCATTAATAATAACTATTTCCATCCCACATGTTTGTATGAATATGTGTTATTCTGTTCACACTGTAAGTAAAGAATAGCTTACTGTAACTACAAAATAATGTTCATTCAGTTTTGATCCATTATTAACAAATTGCAAATTATCCGACAAATGTCGTATCAATCGATTAGTTCAGACAATATTCTTTTGCAATACAGACCAAAGGCAGTAGCGTATTTTGTTAACCAGTGCTATTTCAGTTGTACCAAACAGTGCATGCCTAATGCATACTGGGCAGGGATCCTTTCATTTCCCTTGAGCTGGAGAGAGTTACCTTGGAGACACAATGACTGACTCACAGGCAGCTGAAAAACACAAATGTGTTTTTCTCTGTACCTGTCAAGAGCTGAGAGCAGCACTTATGTTCACACGTTACAAAACAAAGACACAGCACAAACAACACAAACAATGCAGCGCCGCAAAAAAGTGGCGTGAGCTCCACAAATCGGCTGACGGATTGCGTTTGGACGGACCTGAGCTGTTCACATGGGGCAGCGTAGGCTTCTTATAACAGGCCTTCCCTGCAATGAAGGCAGCAGACAGCACAGTCTGCAGAGTCATTGCTGCCTGTTGGTTGTGGGTCTGAAGCTTGATCGACCACTGGTCTCCTCAGTACCTCTGTACTCCTGCATAAATCCACAGTTGCATTCTGGGACAGCTTGTTGTTGCAATTAGGGTTTGCTTGTCAGCTCACCTTAAGATATAAATTACACCTTGCGATGACAGCTCTGTGGCTCAGTGGGCTAAGCTTGTGTCCTTGTAATTAGAAGGTTGCCAGTTCAAACCCAGCCTTTTCACATCAGTTGTTTACTATATGTTAGCTGGTTGTCCATAACCTTGGACACCAGTCCAAAGTAACTTGGACCTGCTGATGTGACTCCAGGCTGCTTCCTGCCATAAACTTGCTACTTTGTTGCCCTTTGCTACATTATAACCAATGACATACAATGACACCCTACATGCAATACAATGACAGTAGTAAATTTGACAAAAAAGAGACAAGTAACAACACCGAAAGGATGTTAGACTGATATTTCCAAATATTTCATAATACAAGACATTGCCATCTATACCTTGATTTTTTCCATGTGCTGCTAGTTTAAATAAACAAATTTCACATTCTAGGAAGCCACGCAACAAACTGCTATAATTATGACTGGTGTCACACTGCCATCTCATGGCACTTATCTGAATTGCAGAATTTACTGTTACTTTATTCAGCACATATCTATTCCAACATGCTGGAGTGTAACTAGAAATTCTGGGGCCCCTGACAAAATGTTACCTTGAGCTCTCCAGCCCAGTCTTACATATAATTTTCAGTATTCACGAGTACCTGTGAAACGCTGTGACTTCTGAATCTGCCAGGGTATCCATGTCCCTCCAACAGCCTCACCACCATGCATATGTGCTGTTTGACTGCAGGTCTCAGGCTCAGAACAGACCTTCAGCTCTGGTGGGGAGTAAGTCCTCCTCGGCAGGTACTCTAAGGCCTGGACCCCAGCATGGTGAGTAGCCACTGTTCAATGAGTGCAAATGCTAAGTTAATAATAAACTCAGTCGGCTTGGCTAGTTCCTTGAACTCATAGACATCAAAGTCATTGGTTTCAGAGAAGAAGAGCTACTGATATCCTGCCTCCTCTCCCACAAACCCCTGCCTCTCCCACAAGCCTCCTCTCCCACAAACCTCTGCCTCTCCCACACGTCTCCTCTCCCACAAACCCCTGCCTCTTCTACATGCCTCCTCTCCCCCACACTCCCTTTCCAGCATGCCCCATCTCCTGTGTGCCCCCTCCATCATTTTTATGTTAGTGCAAAATGTCAGCTCTCTTTCAGAGCTAATTTCAGACCTATCATCAGCCATGACGCAGGGCTTTGGCGTTTTCTGGTCCGTGCCTACGGCTCTCCACCTTGTCACAGCAGCTTGCAAAGAGAACCCGCTTTCGCTTCTGTGGCTCTGGCTGTGCGCGTGTAGTGGCTCAGGGATTATTGATTTTATTTGCCAGCATCAGGTGTGTGAGGACATACAAAAGGCACATGTGCAATACCCCAGCACTTAAGCACGTGTTCCCTGCTGCTGTATCACTGCATATATCCTCAGGTATCCCTGTGAAGGAGATGGAAACCTGGCAGCCTCCCTCCTACCTCGGTGTTACTCTTGCACTGACATTCGCAGCCTTGATAGAACACAGCGGAGACCTATCTGTCGCCCGTGCGCTGGCACTGTGCCCAACCACTGTGGTGTAACTGGGTGGCAGCTGTGGAGATCTGCATCATAAAACCACCATTGCGGGCACGCGGGCGGCCCTTTGAAGTCTGCATGAGCAAAGCGGCCGCATTAGACGCGGACATGCTCATTAGCACGCTGCCCTAGCACACGCTCGACACAGTGCACCTACCCCTCCTCTGAGTGATTATCATTTGGATCAGAGGAAATGTAGACAGCAAAAAAGGGCCCATGTTTGAACCTCTGCATCTCTTGCCGCTGTTGTACAAACGCAGTACCCAGACTTGTTCTTTGTTTCCTAAGTGCAATGACGAATAACCCTTAGGATTAAACACGACAGTACACAGCATCTACTAAGGAAAGGGCATTAGTATTTACTAATACTCGTCCTTCTAGGCAAGGTGTGTGTGTGTTTGTTTGTGTGTGCGTGTGTGTGTTTGTGTGTGTGTGTGTTATGTGTGTGTGTGTGTGTTTGTGTGTGGGTGTGTGTGTTTGTGTGTGTTTGTATGTGTGTGTGTTATGTGTGTGTGTGTGTGTTATGTGTGTGTGTTCGTGTGTGTGTGTGTGTGTGTGTGTGTTATGTGTGTGTGTTTGTGGGACATAACAATAGTGAGACTTCTCTTTCACCTGGGTTTTCAGAGGACAGGCTATTGACGGCTGGAAGGGTGGCCTCTTCATTACCCTGCTCTCCTCAGCAAAGCCACACCGGTAAGTGATGGATGTTATTTTTATGACATCACTTCCTGTGCAGAACAACTCTAATGACTACGGTTGTAGACCTACATACTACCGAAAAACATCAGTCTGAACTTTTTTATGGCTTAAGTGAGATAATGAAAATTCACTATTCAATGTTGGCATCATTAACCAAACATTCTGACAATTTTTACAGAAGCAGAAGTACTACCTCCGCAAGCTAATAACCTTTCAGAGGCTGGAAAATGCACGCACATTGTGAGGCTGAATTTCTCTCTTATTCACATATTAGCTTATTAATTAAAAAGTAAAATGATTTACCAGATTGCTGATATTTTGATTATGTGGACATTAGACATTTCTCTGAATTTATATCAAATGCTGCAAAGCAATGTGTCTCCAGTGCAGTGCTGTTTGTCATCAGTGATTACCTCTGGCAGACTGGGGACAGTGTCTCTGTGCCATGGCTGTCCCTCCCTGATGAGCTGTGGATGTGCATCCTGTCACTGGTACGGCACAGCGACCTGGTCCGCGTTGCGATGGCCTGTCATCGACTTCGCCACCTGGCCCACGAGAAGAAGCTGTGTGAGGCTGAGTGGTCTAATGGCAACACATCTACAGCAAATCGATGTTAAGACGGGAACATGCATAGCTGAGAAAATGAATGTGTTTCCTGTGTCATGGCTTTGGATGACACGACAACAATAATGCCGGATGACTGAAGTCATGAAGATGGTCAGTACGTTTACATGCACGTCCACGGTTGTACTGCGGCATTTAATCAGACTACTGCCCTTGTCTCAGTATACATACATGCACGAGAGGGGAATCGATTTATTGAGCTTAGTATGCCCAACTCTGCTACAATATGTGGCGATATGGCTCCTGTCAGCTTGTTCATACTGGGCTTATTCCAGTAGACGTATTACGTAACAGACGTAAAAAAATATAAAAAGTAATGGATGATAATAATGGATGTGTGGACAAATGAAGTGACACAAGCTATAATTGCAGTCTGGTCAGAAGGTGGTGGGCGATGCTCTATGAAGCTCTCATCTATAAAGCACCTTTGAGAAGTTATTGGCATGTTGAGCTATGTGTTGTCACACTGATTGCACATTGATTGCCTCTCTTAAGGAAATACCAAATTAGTTCAGTGTACATTCAGTGAGTTTCCCTTCATGAAGTGGAGCTGTAGCACAATGTATAAAACTGACCTTGTCTAGGGTCCCTCAGGACCAGGCCTGCTAGTGTTTGAGAAACCTGATTAGCACAGTGGGGAGGACGAGATGTGTGAACGCAGATTCTAGGCAGTTGCTGGTAGTGTTGGAAGTTTTAAAAAGTGAACTATAGCTCAGGTGAAGGAGAAAGTGTGTCCATGTCAATTTTCCATATTGTCATCTGGCCGCTCTGCTGCGTCCTCCCACACAGCACATGCCTTAGCAGCCGTAGGAAGCACTATGCTGTGTTTTTTCTTCCTTTCCATTTAAAGCCTTATCTAGCTGTGCTTATTTAATCTACCACAGCACTGATCTCAGGAGTCATACCCCCAAGGCCTTACGTCCGTGTTAGAACTCTGTCATTCCCCTTGGTAAGAGTCCGGTAGGGGTTGCCTTGCAGCTCTGGTTGGCTGTGCGATCCGAGGCCACCTGGGCCCACGCCTCCGTTGGCCACCTGCCGGTCCTGAGCACATGCTTTGCTCTCATGACGTTCGTCCTCGGGGGCCGACACCTTGGGCAAACTGAAGAGATAACCATGGAGCCTAAGGCCAGGATGCATTCCCCTGCCCTGTTTCCGCTCAGGGAAGCTAAAGACAAACACAAACAAAGCATGAACACTGACACATCCTTAGGGAGCAAAGGTTAAAGGGATGGTCCTACAACCACAAAGCATGAGAAAAACTGGTGACGCTCTATTAATTTTACGCTTTCGGCCATCCTTCACCTGGCTTCCGGAAGGCTTCAGTGCTGTTTAACTTCCTGTGTGTATTGACCTGGTTTAGGCAGCATCAGTCAAAACAAAATTGAAACGCACCAGTACACAGCGACGGCCTGAAACAGTGACGTTCCACTGACTCACCTAGTAGAGATGGATGGTAGATCCTCCTCTACATCCCTTGCAAATGACTAATGATGAAGATAAATAAACAATCTCATGATGACTGATTTAGTCCATGAAACATGCCCCTTGGTGTCCAATTGGCCCTTACCAAATTATAGCTTCCAGGTGGACAGGTGTCAGCTAACATGTGTCTCTGAGTTGCCCACAGTGTGTGATTGTGAGTGTGTATGTGCTCTGTGATGGACCGGCATCCCATCCAGGGTGTCCCCAGCCTTATGTCCTGTGATGGACTGGCATGCCGTCCAGTGTGTCCCCTACCTTATGTCCTGTGATGGATTGGCATCCCATCTACAGTATCCCCAGCCTTATGTCCTGTGATGGACTGGCATCCCGTCCAGGGTGTCCCCTGCCTTATGTCCTGTGATGGACTGGCATCCCGTCCAGTGTGTCCCCTACCTTATGTCGTGTGATGGATTCGCATCCCATCTACAGTGTCCCCAGCCTTATGTCCTGTGATGGACTGGCATCCTGTCCAGAGTATTTCTCAGTATGCGTACTTGACCATACTTGTGTTCTTGTGTACCTATTTTACGCTACCTTCATTGCCGAACACCATTCATTGTGCCCTAAGGTTGTTCTTGGAAGGCAAGTTAGCGAGTCCGGTCTTGCCAAAACCACAAGTATGATTTTTCCGTTCATAGCACTGAGAAACACCCCATGTCAGCCCTGATTGAAGTGTGCTCATTAAGGCTCCCTGGCAGAGATGCCTGCATAATGTAAGTGATTTATTTTCACCTGTCACTCTCTTACTGTGCAGGGGAGGAGGTTCGATTTGAGGATCAGTCCTGTCTGACTGACCAGTTACTGATCAGTGTCGGTAGGCATGGTCCTCGTAGGCTGACCTTGAACAGGTGCAGACGTTTGCAAGTTACTTCCGGGGGGCTGGATGACTTGTTTGCACAGTGCAAAAATACCCTTCAGGTACAGTAATGCAAATAACCTCAGTGTTGAAGGAGTAGAATTTTACTTAAGTCAGTGTTTTCAGTAATTTATAAACACATTCATAATGCATTCATAAAGCATTATAAATATGACTATAAATATTTATAAAAAGCCATAACACTTTAAAGCCATGTTTATTATGCATTATAGATGCTCTATGAAGCTGTCATCTATAATACACTATAGATATCTTTAATTTTTAACTCTTTAATTAAAAGAGTGAAAAACATGTTTATAAGAAAGTTCAGAGTCTTTATAGGGTGCTTATAGAGTTCTTATAGGGTGCCTATAGAGTCTTTATAGGGTGTTTAAATGTTGCTTATAGAATCTTTATAGAATGTTTATAAGTTGTTTATGGAGTGCTTATATGGTTCATCTACAGTCTTTTTGTATGTTTACAGTATATGTTGCCTATAGAGTCGTTATTGGATGTTAATGGGTTGATTGTAGAGTGCTAATGGGTGCTTATAGGGTGATTATAGTCTTTATGGGGTGTTTATAGGGCTTAAAGGGTGATTATAGGATGCTTATGGAGTCTTCATATGGTGTGAATATGGTGCTTAGCATTAGAAGACAAGAATTAGAATCTTTCAGAGCCTCAACTCCAACAATTTAAAATGGATAGAGTTACCCCCATATAAATTCCCACAAATGGTCTGTTATGAGATGCCTTTTATGTAACCCTAGAGCAGAGAAAACAGGGAGAAACTGTTGTTCACAACAAAGACATCCATTGTCAGAGTGAGACCACATGAGACCTGCACCTTTGGGCCTGTGCAGATAAATCCAGAGCCCAAAAAATCCAGCAGACAAGATCATAGAAACCCTTTTGTAATGACCTGCTATTGTGGAGAGCCTGATTTGTAATGCACCAGTGGACATCAGCCGGATACAACTGAGTGAAAGTTCTGATGATGCCTTTTCAGGAACTAAAGATGATCAGTTGCAGTGGGCCTGGTTTCCACGGAGACGACGCGCTGCTGTCCTGCAGCCGTCACTGTGCCCAACTGACCGCTGTGGACATGAGCTGGACAGGAGTCACAGATCTTGGCATCACTGCTCTGGCCACTGCTTGTGCCAGGTGATCCTCTGTCATGCCACACATCCCATAATCGTGTCACACTGAGGGCATATTTATTAAATTGTAATTGAATACCTGCTGAATACATTGATCACTGGTAACATTAAAAATTATACTTCAATGTAATGGATTCTGTCATATGCAAGAATGGCTATATCTTAAAGGAAGTCTTAAACTTTGAATAATTTTTCAATAAAATTTAATATTAATGTGTTGCTTCCAATAGCAACTTGTGAGAGAGGGTTAGGAATAACTCATCTGAAATGCCCTTTTTGGTGGCTTTAATCATCGTCCATGTGTGTAGCCTGGAGAAAGTGGCAGTTAATGGGTGTCGAATGACGGACAAGGCCATCAAACTGCTCCTCGGAAGATGTGGGAAAAGGTAGCGAGATCTTCGCCGGGGCCGATGAAGAGACCTACTGTCTCGCTGACACTGATGTGAATACCTGAGCACTTCACCATAACACTAGCCATCCATCTTCCATAATGCTCGTCCAGTACAGGAGTGAGCAGCGAGAGCGTGGGTTTGGTTTCAGCATTGGTGGGGACCAGATTAGCCCTGAACCCTCAGCCTGCTTATGGGAGTTTTACTTCCACAAAAATGTTCTGAGGGCAGATGGAAAATCAGATGTCTTGGTCTTGCCTCCTCTAGTTGCTTGGGCCCACCTCCTCTACAATCTGATTGGTTATCTCTCTGAAAGAATCATTTTTCTTTCTGCCCTCAGAACATTTTTATGTAAGTAAAACTCCCATGAACTCTCTACCTCCCTAAACACACACTGTACTCCCACAATATTGGTAGGGACATGTCCCCACCATCCATACCTAAATCGATGTCCTTGCTGAGGAGACTCTGGAGCCTATCACAGGAAACAGAGGGAATGAGGCAGAGGACACCAGTCCATCGTGAGACACACAAGAACACTTATAGTCTATGTTAAGACACCAGAGTACCATACATGTGTTATATTGTCAGTCCCTGCACTGCATTGTGACAGACTGTTTACTAAATGCAGTAGGGGGTGTCTATAATTCCAGTCTCCGTAGACTGGAGTTGTTTGGCTGCCCCTCTCTCGGCACGGAGTGTCTGAACACTGTGGCACAGAACTGTCCCAACCTGAAAGATCTGAACATCGGAAAGATTCCAAAGATATCAAATTCCTGCTTAACAAACATGATGTCTGATCTCAAGCGCCTGGGCTCACTGGACCTGACTGGACTCCATTCAGTAAGTTTCGAAGTCCATTCACCTCACACATTCCACACAGGTAGGGCACCCGTCACATCTCTGATGTGTGTGATTACTCATGATTTATTTGTGATTAGTGTGAATGTTTTAAAAGAACCTCACCAAGGTGCATTGGGTAACAGTGTTCTAACAGGGCAAGCATAAAAGCTTTATTGATGGTTCATTTACTCACAGGATGTGTGAAAATTTTTTTATAGCCAGCTAATCTATTTGTTTTTTCCACGAGATGCACATGAGGTCTAAAAATTGGTTGCACTGTGGTGCAGGTGGACGACCAGACCGTCCACCACATTGTCTGCCAGTGCCTCGAGCTGCGGAGCCTGACGCTGAGCTCGTGCCCCCATGTCACAGATGCCAGTATGACTGCGATCAGCACCTACTCCTGCTCCATTAGGTTGGGCGTTTAGCTGTAAAGCTACTAAACCCCCAATCACTAATGCACTAACAGAGAGGCAGCTCTTATAAAATACCAGCTCCTTCATCATCATCTGAAAGACAACTATAACCACTTAAACACCAGTTCCTCCTTTCCCTGAGTGTGTGACAGGCTTGCTTAGTTAAATATCTAAGGAATGTGATCTTTTATTAAAAGAGCAGCAGTGTAGTTAATTGGGTGCTAGTCCTGCGCCTGTTTTGCAGGCACTTGGATGTGAGTGGATGTAACACGATAACAGACAAAGGAATCCAGGCCATAGCCATGTCCAGCCTCCAGCTGCGGGACCTGGATCTGAGCCTGACATCAACAGGAAGCAGAGGGTATGGATTTGTATAAACGGCACAGGGATTCACTAAGCTGATATATGGATGACTAATGAAAGCAACTAATTCTAAATACCATATGTGATTCAAGGACATGAGGAAGTCACTACCTTGGGATTAACATCTGCCACTTTTAATGAAGTGAAAGTGATTAACTATCATTGTTGACACACCACAGCACACAATGTGTCCTCTGCATTTAACCCATATGTGACATCAGAGTGGGTAGCTATTATTTATCACCTTACTGCAATTCCAACCAGCAACCTTTTAATCACAAGTGTGCTTCCCTAAGCATTAGACCACCACGGGTCTGCCATGCAGTTCATAAAGCACAGAGGCTTCAGTTGCCCCAGAATACTCTCATTGTATAAGAGTTTATACCCCACGCCTCATTAGTGAAACCTGTAGTAATGCCACAGCTGTCACATGTAACTAATTATTGGAAGTTTTCATAGCCGCTAATTCTCACCTGTCAGTAACGTGGAAAACGTTACTATTTACAATCCTGTTATCACAACTATACAAAAACAATGTGGCTTTAGACTGAAGTTGTAATTTCAAAAAGGTGTAAAGGGGGATGAGAGCTTGAAGCAGTGGCAGACAACAAATGGTTTATCTTCACTAAATTCCCTGGGCATATGCATATTAGAACACCCACCTGAGTGACCGCAACCATGGAGACCCCCAGTTCAGTGTCTGTTCTTCTACCATGTGTTGTAATACAGAAGAACTGAGAACAGCTGTGATTTGTTACTATAGTAACAGTGCAGAATAACAGTTGTGCTTTTAAATTCAAATTATGTCATTTCATTTCATGACTGCTTTTTATATATTCCTAAAAGTGACCGACAAATATTTTAAAATACAGCTGTGTCACATTATGTTCTATATACATGGTTTTGTGAATGTCACCTTCAAAAATATAGATGGAAACCATATTTGTCATATAGAAAATGAGGATTTACATCACAAAGGCAGTGGCTCGTGTTTTGACCTTCTCAAGGCAGCAGTAACAATCCCAGTGAATATGAAACTGTTTTTTTTTCACTGCAGTGTCCATCTCCTGGCAAATTACTGCTACAGGTACCTGAGGATGGTGAAACTGAGCTTTTGCTGTGTATCTCAAGATGCAGTCAGGAAACTCTGCAGGCACTGCAAAGGGTAAGCAAACGACAGGCAGGCTGAGACTAGAATACATATGACACAAAAAGTGTAGCATGACTTCATGGGAAACAGAGTTCTAGATGCTGACCTTAATCAGAACTTATGAAGTTATATATAGAATTATTAGCAACTTCAATTGTCTAAGTTTGCATTTCCCAAACCAGTCCTGCAGTCACAATGGATAGACCCACATTTTTTTTTTTATCCCAGTTCCCAGAACACCTGACCCAAGCTTTCAGGAGCAAAAATGTGGATCTGTCCAGCGTGCTCTGAGGACTGGTTTAGGAAACACTGATCTAAATTGTAACATATAAGTCACAACCTGCACTGGGAGAACTGGCTTTACAGATGGATTTAACATAAGTACATGATTTGTTTAGAAAGTTGAAACATTAATGGAATCTTTAAGGTATGAAATGTACTGAGGATGACCAGCTTGCTGCAGAGGAAGCACTGTACCAGTGAACCTTTAAAGGGTTGGAGGTGTAATTGGACAGAAATAATTCACCATGTTTTCATCATTTTCCCAGACTGAGGCTGCTGCATCTCTTTGGCTGCCATGACATCCACGACATTAGAGAGTTAAAGGAGATTAACAGGAATACTGAAGTGCAGTGTGATCACTCAGACCACCAGGATAGCAGGGTGCATCAACAGGAGACAATTCAAACTTCATTCCCCAGCTGAAAATGGTTCTTCATGGCTGCCACTGAAATACTGCAATATAGCTGCATGCAGGATGATTTTTTGTGTGTGTGTGTGTGTGTGTGTGTGTGTGTGTGTGTGTGTGTGTGTGTGTGTGTGTGTGTGTGTGTGTGTGT
>JABFEA020000043.1:20478999-20491780 GCA_019775915.2 Cyphomyrus plagiostoma
GTTGTTCCCTGCCTCGTGCCTGTTGCTTCCGGGATAGGCTCCGGACCCCCCGCGACCCAGTAGGATGAGCGGTTTGGTAGATGGATGGATGGATGGATGGATGAATAAATGTATCCAAAAAATGTGTAAAGTTAAAAAAACGCAATGTGTCCTGCCCCAATCGTCCGCTCCTTCCGTGTGCCACGCCCCCTCGTTAACCCCGTGTGGAATCCCAGGGTGATCAGCTGTTTCTGCTTGTTGTCATTAGTCTGTATTTAGTTGGCGTTTCACTTAAGTTTTCCCAGCCCGGTCATTGTATTGTCCGTCTGCATTTTGCCTGCCTTACCTGTAATTAAACCCTGTATTCCCCGATACCCTGACTTTGTCCACGGTCCGTCCCCGCTGGGTACGACAATACTAATTTAATTAAGTGTATTAATGTTTTATTATTAGTATTAAAATAATTAATAAGAAATATTTATTTTTAGATGTATTTTTATTATATAATAATAATTACTGTTACTGTCTATCATTGTCTAAATGTATTTTACTGTGTAAATATATGTATTCAGCTAGTGTAAACATGCATGATGCTATCACAGCGAATTCGAGGCTGAGACTGAAGCGTTATCCTTTGTTTCCGCTGAGAGATGTGTCGCGCGACTCATTTCCTCGCGCATACAAGTTATCTTAGGTCGGCATTCACGGTTTGAATTCTGAGATTTAGATTGAGCTCTAGGTAATTTTTTTTCTACCTGGATGGTTCGAATTTTAAGAAATTTGAGTTCTAATGAGTTCGAGAACTGAGGTACCTTGTATTTTGTACCTTGTATTACCTTTATCTTGTATTTTGTTTGGTAGGGGTTAAGGTCGTCACGTAGGGATTAGAGTCTTTCACATAGAAATAAATCGAAGGTCCCCATGTAGATAGGTAGGCTAACGTGTGTGAGAAAATGAACCAAGGGATGCTGATCGAGATACATTATAACTTTTAAAAGTATAAAAATTTGTTTATTGAACTTGGATTTTCACCAAATTATGGGGCACATGCTGCCTATTCTGGGGTTAGTGTGTAGCTCATCGGCTTAAACATCACTGCCTGTCTAGAAGATCCAGGGTTCCTCTTCCCAGAGTAATCATATCATTGCTGAGCTCGTGAGCAAAGCCCCTAAACCTAACCCGAACTACTGCATGCAGTAAAGCTGGCTGCCCCTAGCTTCTCTCCCCAAGGTGTCTTGCCTGCGAAATGTAATTAAACACTTAAATCTAAAGAGGGTGAATCTGTACCTTGTAGCTCATACATACATACATACCCCAATGCCTTTAATTAAAGAAACCGAATGTAAATTTATTCACTTGCATAATTCTGAATGCAAATTTTAAGAACAGATGAACACGATATTCTTATTCAATTAGCATTCTGATGTTAATTGTTAAATAGATTATACGTTTACCTGTTGCAAAACATATAGTCTAGCAACAGCGAGATGCTACTTCCATCCTAAATTAGAAAGGCAGGAATTTTAGCTACGTTCACATTAAAAAGAATTATTAAGACAGAAAACGTAACATTATTAATTTTCCATGCATTAGTTAAAAAGTGATCGTAATATATCTCACAAAACACAATACTGTCAGAAAGTAGTTGCGTGTTAATTCCGGCTGGGTGCCAGTGCAATGTTTACTTAGTTCATGCTTTTTAAAAACAAGTTAAACAAGGCAGAGCGAGAAGCATAGCCTTGATAAAAGGCACACGCCTTATCCATATTAACAGTAAAGCGCCACTACAAGCCAGTCGGCGGCCACTCCGCGTCCCCTACGCTCCCGCAGGGACAGCAAGGTGACCGCCGCATAACCTCCGATCAACTCTGTTTTTTGGAGCAGAAAATTTTTTTTGGGGGGTGCAATTAATAGCGGCAGTTTTGAATTTTGTGGAAACCCTGGTGTGCTTCTAACACGAAAATTCGGCATTGTGGTTTTCTCCCGCTTGCATTCCTTTCCTCATGGAGATAGAGGAGGACCGGGATCAGCTGCGGATGCTCTTCCACGCCTGTGATGTGAATAACTCGGGGCGCATTGAGAAGGAGGACTTCCTCAAAGTCTGTTCGGAGCTCCGCGTCCAGCCCATCGAGGTGGAGGCGATATTCTCCAAACTGGACGCTGACCGAGACGGAAGCATAAACTTCGAGGAGTTTAGCAGCGGCTTCCGCGGAGTGTCGGAGCTGGTCTGCTTCGGGGGCATGGAGAGTGGCAGAGGGGACAGCTACGCCCTGGCGTGGGAGGCGTTCCGGAGCCGGCTGGGAGAGCAAGCCGGTCTCATCCCCAGGTGAAATGCCCCCAGACGGTGTCTAGGCATGACTATTAGCGCGCTTCTCGTCAATATAACGGTGTTCGTCTTTTTGTTAATTGGTAAAATTTACGTAGCTTTTTAACGTTTTAACTTGCTACAGTTTTGTACTTTTTCAATAATATAAAATTAAGCCAATAGAAAAAACTAAACTATTTTGCTTATGTAAAAATTATCATATAAAAGTTTATATATGAAATATTTTGTTTCCACCTCAAATCGAAGAGATGAGGATTTACGATATTTTTTTTTCCACGGGCAGTTATAACCGCCGTGCATGTTTTATTTATGGGAACGTTTGATGTTTGCTATTAAAATCGATCAAATCAGACGTGATAGTTACGAAATTTTATGAATGTCTCTACTGGGAAACAGGAAAAAAGAATCCACAAGACTGGCGTAATTTACGGACATCCTTTTTCACACTTGTTTGTTCCAAATCCTACTTTTACAATCCCAAGTTTTCGATTTGATACTGACAAATATTGTACTATACAAACCAATAAATTTCTTACTATTCGAACCAATTATTTTTACATGTCCAGGGCTACCAAGTATACACACTAAAAAGGGCTACCAAACACATAAAACAAAACAAATGCTACACTACCGGTCAGTAAGTTTTTACACACCACAGGTTTTTAACACGTCTCCTTTTATTTATAAACCGCAGATTTTTCTTACTTGTTAAGCATCAGAAAGTTGAATGAATGCTATAAGTGAAAATATAAGTAAAAAAAACAAGTCTCCTTTATAAAATGGAGAGATTATGTAACAGTGTATGTCTGACATCTTGTTAACTGGTTGTGTGGTAATGACATAGTCAGGTTTTAGGCTGTCCTTTAACTTTACACTAGTTAACATTTTCATCCCATGAAACAGAGCAGTATTTACTGTCCCTTGTAGAAAGGATGCCTTGATTTTTCTCAGATGTTATCACTGCTACAGGAAGTTACTTTGATGAATGAAAGATATGTCATTTTCTTGCTAATAAAGGTTCTGAAATTATGAACATACTGTAACCATATTTGTTAGCAAAGAATATTAAGTATGTTTTCAATAAATGTTAAGTGAGTAACATGCAAGAGTAGAAAATTTTAGTGTGTGCAAAAACTTTTGACTGGTAGTGTAAAGTATGATACTGTGTACAACATATTACTGTAAGACTTGCCATCACACCATCCCCCTTCTGTTGTCTTTCACCCCCTCACCCCCCTCTCTGAAATGAGTGTGCCTAAGGTGGGATGTCTGATATGGTAAAACTGAGTTTAAGTCTTATCAATGCAGTGAACAGGGAGCATGCTCAGAAGGCTCCGACGTGATGTTGATGCTCGTACGTTCAAACGTATGTCTGTATGTATGTCACGTATGTATGTATGCCATATTTTTCATGGTAGCGTAAAATCGTGTTTTTTTTTTTTTGAGGGAGCCATGTAATGTGGCACCAAATTAGTTTGGTTTTTACAGGAGATTGTTAGTCTCAGTAGGACACAGCTGTTGGGGGAAAGTCTAACTTTGCAGGAAATGTCAGAATAACTACAGGCGTCCCACTAAGGTGTAGCTACTGTCAAACAGCATGTCATATAACATTTTAGAAAGCCCACTTAATTTCAGAAGTACTAATTATTTTAATAAGGCCACAGATGGCGTAGGCTTTAGTAATCTGGATTTAATAACGTATGTCAGCTTAAACGAGGCTTTCTGAGGTTATGCTGCTGAGGAATGACTGAGGTCCACAGCGGAGGGACTCAAATGCCGGACTCTGGTCCACAACCGAACCAAAACACATTTAAATCCGAATTGTGAGTTTGGCGCCCTCAGTTTAAATTTGTCTTTGTGTCACTGTTGGAATTTACATGAAAAACAATGATCTCAGAGGCGGTCTGCATTTTCATGGAAATTTTCTCTGAAAATATTATACTGCCTGACTGTTTACAAAGATCCTACATTCATCTCCACACACCATCCATATGGTTTCTTTACCCATCCATCCATCTTTTAACAGCTTTTGTAGGTCATGGTTGTGGTGTACGGGGGTGGAGGCTGGAGTTTGACAAAACAGTCTAATGACTGGAGAGGGTAGTGGTCTGTGAATATAGAGTCATTTAAAAATGACTGGATTGGAACATCTACCTACTAGAGTTGCACCGATACTGATATTCGATCGGCATCAGCGCCGATACAGACCTATTTGACAGATCGGGTATCGGCCACGCGTGACCGATCCACGTCCTATACTTACTTATTTGGTTTTCGGCAATCAATCGCAAAATAAACTAAAAAGAGCTCTTGTATCGGAATCTGTATCGGTATCGGCAGTTGTGTATCGGAATCGGATCAGAACTGAAAAAAACGTGGATCGCCCATCTCTACTACCTACTGAGTCATTTTGCTGCTCTTATCAGTTATTACAGTTATTATTTGTATTATTGTTGTTCTGTATTATAATGTTGCTCCAGTATGGGCTTGTCTGCCTTTTTGTGGTAAGATGAGTATAACAGTTATTTTGCACAGCTGTCATCTTCACCTACAGATGGACCCAAGTCACACCCTGCCTGGTAAAATAACTTAAATTCCGTTTTTAAGGCTTTACTATTTATACGGTTGTCATGGTGATAAAGCTGAATACACCAGCTTCGCTGCAGTTGACACAGTAGCTAATACTGGTTTGAGCTATTTGTATACTTTAAAACTCGACATGTCAATATTTTTAATTGGTGAGGCAGCTTTTTAAAAAACTATAACAGCCACTAAACAAATAGATAATACTTGATAACATGATAGTAATACAAGAAAAGATACACGAAACTTCAGCCTGTTAAATGAATCATGAAGTCAAAATCCACATGCTTGTTACTTCTTTCTGTTTTGTAATTATTATATAAATATTATAGTTACAGGTGTTACAGGGAATTCTCAAAAATGTTTGACAGTTGAGTTGGTTGTTAGCACGTTCCCTTTGCCTGTTTACCATAACTTGACCTACTTGCTCCGGTACTGTAATTTCTGGAGAAATCCCTCACAACATTTACAGTAGCGAATAACATGCTGAATGTAAAAGATGCAGCTGTGGATGGGTGCATCATTGATCAGTGCTTCTCCCTGGGAATAGTTTCAGATACATTAGCAAGTTAGATGACAGAGTAAGCCAGGTAATGAACTCCTTTTAAGGCTGAATTTAATGTGATTCGTGTTGTTGTATTGCAGGGATGAACAGGCTGCCATCCTGTACCAGAACATTCACCTGATCGAGCCCAGGGTGCTGCCTCAGTATGAACGGGTCATCATCAACTTCATTAGGGAGATCAAACTGCAGAACTCGGAGATGGAAAACCTGGCCTTGGCGGTCAAAAGGTGGGCATGTGCATCGCCTTATCCTGGGAGCGTAGACTGCATGCTGTCGTAATCCCTGGATGAGAGTAAACCCAGTTTGTCATGAGGCATTTGGGTACACAGAGAAGCCTGACACTTCTGATGTCACAGCCGTGTGCATGACTGCAATAATTTGAAATACACAATCTAAAAAGTGCACAAAACACATAATGAGCAAAAACGTGTTTGCGTGCTCACCAGAGCTCAAGACAAAGCCACCATGCAGCTCAGCGAGATGGAGGAGGAGATGGAACAGCGCATTCAGGCTGCGGAGAGCGCAGCGCGGCAGCAGGTGAAAGCACTAGCTAACTCTGATCTGTTAGGCCGGTGTGATTCTGCTCCGTGGGGTATATACCCCTCCCTCCCTTATGTACTATATATTTTCATCCACCACACTGATTGCTTCAGTCTTTCTGCTGAGTCATATTTATTGAGTCATAAGGGAGTGTTGTTTTCAAGCCAGTATTTCCGGCCCAGTATATAATGCTGTAATGAATTAATCAGTTACTATACTCTAACTGCATTATAATGCTGCAGTAGGAATAATGGTACCGGATGTTAACTAAGCTGACTGTGTGTTTGACTAAGTTATTCTAAAATATGCTTGCGGTTTGTGGGACTGACAGGCTGAGCGGCTGTTATCTGCACTAAAATGTTTCTGGCAAGTGGACCAGTCTTCCCCCCTAAAGACGCAGCGACCGCTGATCTCCGTTTGCAGTAACAGCTGACTGAATCAGAGGGGCTTTGCCAGCTTCGCCTCTAACGGCAGAACGGCGTGTCAGAGATGTGTTGACTGAGGCTTATGTGTCATTAACACAGAATATGCCTCCTTACATCCTGTCACCATGAAGCTATGTTTCTAGGGCATTTGCATTTGCACTGTAAGAAGCGGACCATGGGGGTCAGCTCTGTGGTTTACCGGATCTCAAAGCACAGCGCTTCTGACGGACTGCTGACAAAGTCGGAGAATGTTACTTGTATTTGTTATGAATAATGGTTTGTTGTCATGTTTATTTTCCCTCAATATTTAATTACTTTGATTATTTTAGCCTGGAACCAGCATTTACATTTCTGAAGCATGCTCAGTACTGCATGAACAGTTAGAAGATGATGGATGGATTTAAGGACTTTCCTCTGTAGTATTATTAAGAGCTTCTCACTGGCTAATCAGTCCTGAGGTCACTTTTAGTGTTATGTAACTGTCTGCTTGGTGGTAACCTGGAATATTTGCATTGGAGTAGCTGTTTGTTTTAGCTATGAATATGCCAACACCTGCAAACCTTGGTGCAAAGACGCACTCACACACACACACACGCACGCACGCTTCTCTTATAAATCCGCTGTGCCCCATTCCAGCCTTTTATTTTTTTTCTCAGTTGAATTATATTTGGAGTCCTTTTTTTTAAAGTTCAATAAACGCATGATATTTCTATGATAAGTCAATGAGCAATCTTGTTAAGTAATTGTGATCTCAACATTGACCCAAATAACTGTGATTATTATTTTTGCCACAATCAAGCAGCCGTACTACAGGGAAATATTAACTGAATATGGCAACCAGTTTCAGTGGTGTGACTGAATGTGTTATTTATGGACTTATGGTTTGCTTTTATCCAAGGATTCAAACAAAAACAGCTGTATTGTCATTTGTACTAGTAAAAGTACTGAGTACAATGAACATTATGTACTTGCTTAATAGCTTACTTGCATGTTTTCTGCAGAAAGACACAGTGTAACAGTACATGGGACAAACACTTAACATTTTAAGAATCTGTTGCAATTCTTTGAGAATATGTTCCTTTAATTTTGGGGCTTCAAATGATAATATTAATAATTAATTATGTAGATGATTTAATTCTTTAATTAATTGGTCACAAATGTCTAACTATTGATGAAATGAAAACTGCTAATAATGAACATTCATTAATTGAAAATACAAGAATGAAGTATTTAGAAACCTCAGGTCATTTTTTTCTGTTTCAGTTATTCCACAGCTGGGAAATGAATGTGACAATTAAGAATGTGGTATAGCATGGCTTTAATTAAAATCTTTTGGTTTTAATTGATTCTTTCGATCCATGGTTTAATCAAGCCTAATTAGTTAATTAAGAATTTAGCTTACAGCACCCAGCATAAACGGTAAGTGCTGTAAGCTGGGTAGATCTTATAAGGAATATAAAAATTAGATTTAATTAATAAAAAATTCAGTCTTATTGTCACATTGTTAACCGTGAAATAGAGTAGCATTACATAATAGTAATTTTAGAAGCACAGCAATCAGATACCGAAAATAAAATCCCAGTGATGTTATGTCATGTGACAGAATGTTAATGAGTTGAAATCAGGATATAACATAAAATGTACAGCTGGTCTGTTTATTGTTTATAGTACGTCTCCATAGAAACGCCCGCGTTCCTGTGTCACCCGGTGAGTCCTGGAACGTTTGCAGCAGTTTGCTTAGTGTTTTATTCCTGCCCCTTATCAGCAGATACTGTTTGCTTGGCAGGAGAGCCACCATGACACAACGTTGCTCTGGCAGCCTCTCCTGAGTCCCGGCCTGAGTCCCGGCTCTATGACCGGCTGGGACTACGTCAGCTGTGTAAATAAATGACGGGGTGCAGAATTGTTGTAAGCAGACTGTTGCGAGAGGAATTCATTTCTAGCCCTTTCAGGCTTTGTAGGTGCCAGTGGTGGCTTTCATTGTATTTATTTGTAGATTCCAGTGGATCTCAGCTTTTGGTTTATGTGTGTGGTTTTCATAGAGCTCTAAGGGGTAGGACTATGGTAATATTTGCACTATGGTAACAGCAGAGGATAATAAGATTAAAATATGAAGCTTCAATGGTCTTTGCTATTCATTTTTTGTAGTTTGGCTTATAGAAACATTTGGATGGTGTTTAGTGAAGAAAGACCTATAGAGACATTTCTAAGATTTGACCGTGCAACTCACTGGTCAGGTCTTGAAGGGGAGGAGGCCCTCGGGTTTGTCACTGATGAAGGGTTCCCACAGGAGGCCAGGAATATGGAATCGGCCCTCAGCGAGCTGAGGCGGCAGTACGAGTCCGAAGTGTGTGAGCTGCAGCACAAGATCCAGAAGATGCAGAAGGTACCAGCAGGCGTGCGTCGTGCTGCCTTCTTAGGGGACACTTTGCGTCCTGGGTGACGTACAAGTGAGGAAAGTCTGATGTCAGAGTGCAGGGTCAGTCGGCATCCAATGCCTGTATGATACACATCCTCTATTGGCCATGGGATTCGAACCCACAACCAGATACGGTCATACATCCCTAATTCAATTCAGTTTTATATTGATAAAATTTGAAACGTTGCATTGTCTCAACATGCTTTACATTATCCCTGCCCAAATCCCCCACTGTGCAAGCCAGAGGCACCACACGCCACCACCTTTTCTGCGTCTGTCAGTCACCGTTGCAGTGGCGTGAGCTCACTGTGTAAGAATTTCCACTTCTTCTCAGATCGAGGAGCAATATAAGAATATCAGCCTGAAAGATGAGGCCCCTGGACTGAAGAGGAAGATCAGTAAATTAACCCTGGTGAGGGCTTCCTGCGCCTCCTCACTGCCACACGTGTAGCCCTGCGATGGCGGAATGTTGATTTTTGTTCTGCGATATTTCAGGAGAATCAGCAGCTGAAGAAGGAAATGCTGGAATCTCACACAAATATCGCCTTTCTGCAGAGCGAACTCGACAGTCTGAAGAGTGACTACACCGATCAAAGCCTTAACTGTGAAAGGTTACTGAATAATTAATTACCTAATAACTCATAAGAGAGCTTCTCTTGTGTCTGCTGTTAGGACAGTGCTGAGATTTCTCTCATGTTTCACTGCTGGACTGGTCAAAGGTCACTTCTGGTTTGCATAATTTGCACCACACCAATTGCAAACAAGCAAATCGTCTTGTGACCTGTCCACCCAGCTGGGCTGAGCAGGCATTGCAGCCTGCTCTGGGGCCGACCCGTCAGATCGTTCCCAGACTGTGTGACGTCCTTCTGACAAGCTCGCCTCGGTGGTAACAGGATATCCTGGACTGATCTCAGCTGCACAAAGAAACTCACGAAAAGGGGGCAGTTTGGCCTGCTGTTGCCTGGCAACCCAGCCCGGGACAGAAGATTTAAACTGTGTCACTAGATTTGATTACATGTGGATGGCCGAGGCTGTCTTTGCAGTGACTGCATTCCGCTGCACAGGTGGGTGCCTGCGTGACACAGAGCCCAGAGTGATGGATCTTCTCTCTCTCTCTCTTCAGAGACGAAGCCTTGATGAGAGGCTACACTGATGAGAGGGATAGCCTGGAGCGACAGATTGAAATCCTCCAGTAAGTTTGGTCGGATCTTCAACAGGAAGAGTAGCTAAGTCTGAAACCCGCTTGGAATGCCCGTCTAGGACCTCTCTCTGCTATTGTAGAATATGATATTGATTTTTGTTGGATTGCCAAGACATTCCAGTTGACTGCGAGATCTTAACTGAGGAAACCCCCTCCTGCCTTTGGCACCAATGAACCAAAAGGGATCTCCTCGCCCACTTGGTCAGGAAAATCTACAGAGGGGGACAAAAAAAGTTACTGATTTACTCTCGGTACTTTCCCAGAATATTTTCTTTGTAAAAATAACTCACGCTGTAAAAAACGTTGCACACTGCTACTACGTAACAGTATTTGGTGACACATTTTTAGGGCTTTTTGTGAGTTGCTGATAAAATGGGATGAAACATTTTTTACTTATTTAATCTTCATTTGGTATTCTGTCTGCTCTTCTCAGGTCGGCAAACAGGAAGCTTCACGACAGCAACGACGGGCTGAGGACCGCCCTGGAGAACAGCCTCAGCAAGTACAACCGCAGTCTGGTAAGGTGGCCATGGAAAGTGCCGAAGGGCATCGGTGTGCTTTGGCTGCCATGAGCGGGCCTGTGAGGATGCAGTGCCCTCTAGAGGCCAAGTACAGTTACAGACGTGGGAGTAGCAGCAGCTCTCGGCTTTTCAGTCGTGTTCATTTAGGTTGGTGAAAAGTGATTCTATTGTGCCAGTCGAACTCATTTTATAACTTCCTGTTGCTGGCCCATCTGCGTCAACCCCCCCTCCCCCCCACCATCGTAAAGGTGTGCTGGTGAATAATTTAACAGTAATAGGCCTGGCAAAAGATTGCAAATAAATGAGCGAACTAAGGAACTGCCTGCTTTAACTTTGCTTTCACCATTTCTTACCTCAATTGAATCAAAGACCTATGTTCAAGGATTTCTGTAAAATGGAAAATACACTTTTCAAATTGTCTATTATCTTGGCAACATGTTTTTTCAGGAAATATCGCTCCATATTCTTACAGGTTTTTTTTTTTTTTTATTTATTTTTTTTTTTACAATGAATATTTTCAGTAAAAGAAGGAAGGGGTTGAGGCTGTGTGTTTTCTTAGATATTAATACAGCTTTATGTACATGGATTTGTAGGTGTGCGTGACATTCTATGCATCGCGCCACAGAAAAAAAAACATTGATTTGCTCAGATTGAGCAAAAATTGTTGAGCATTTTCATGTCGCCCTTAAACAAGGAATTTATCGTCGAGGTGTGTGTGTGTGTCTCCAGTTAAGCTGTTAATGTGTTAATTATTCTTAGAGCAAAAACATGGTCCTTGGGGTTTTACTGTGTTACTGCATTGTGTTTATTGTGTTACCACATTCCACTAGTTCACAAAATCAATTGATAACGTGTGTTAGTTACTTTTGTTCATGAATTTATAATGCAAAACAGCAGAATGTGATAGGTGCACGAATTAAGGAACTAGGATGAGTGGTGTTTGTTAATTGCTCTTACTACGGCAATCAGCATAGTGCCGGTTATTCTTAACACAGAACCCTTAAAATAGCTTCTGTCACAGCGGGTGCACAACACCTCCCCGGGGAGCACTCTCTCCAGGGCCAGTCCCAGGTTCGCCGGCTGCCACTCCCCCTGTTTCGACAGGTAGGGCCTAATGACCGGGAGGGCGGTGGGTACGCACACACACACGCACACACACACGCACACACACACGCACACACACGCACACACACACGCACACACACGCACACACATGCACACACACACATGCACGCGTGCACACACACACATACGCGCACACGCACACACACACAAGCACACACACACACACACGCACACACGCACGCACGCACACATTTGTAATTATAGCATTGTGGGGACTCTTTTCATTTCTATGGAGAAAACTCTGATCCCAACAATAACGACCTTAACCAGCCCTAACCGTAACCATAAGTAACCAAAGTAAATACATTTTTAGTTTTTTGATTACATTCACAGATCTTTGTGGGGACCTGAAAAATGGTCCTCACAATGTAAAAAAAAAAGAAACAGGTTTTTGGTCCCCACAATGTAACACAAACATAATCCACACACACACACTTTCAGAACTTGTTACGACCCAACATATGGGTTGTGACCCACAGTTTGAGAATCAGGTGTAATGGGTGATCGGGTGCTGGCTGTTGCCCCCCCAGGTCGTCTCATTCCTCCTACCAGGATGAGGACTGCGACTCCCTGGCTCTGTGTGACCCCATGCGCCGGCCCAGCTGCGAGAGCTGCTTCGACAGTGGCCTGTCCACCTTGCGTGACTCCAATGGCTATGAGTCGGAGGCCGACGTGCGGAAAGGCGCACACGGGCCGGCGGGGATGGCTGAGAGCCTAGTGGGGGACGCGTCGGACATGGATGTGAGGAATGCAGCCACTGCACACGTGCACTGCATGCATGCATGCAAAGTCATGCAAACCTTCCATGCAATTAAGCAGATTGGACATGGACATGAGGATGCAGCCGCTCGTTGCATAAGCACAGTGTGCATGCGTGCCAAAACCTGTGAGCACACACGCAAGGGCTTCACGCGGACAGACGCGGGAGCCGGGCAGACCCCCGTAGCCCTGAGCTCACGTTCAGATCAGTCTCTCTGAAGCCTGACCTTCTCTTGGCTGCTTAGTTTCTCTCAGAGGTATTACCATGGGGGGGGGGGGGGGGGGGGGGGGGGGGGGGGGGGGGGGGGGGGGGGGGGGGGGGGGGGGGGGGGGGGGGG
>JABFEA020000043.1:20491880-20511036 GCA_019775915.2 Cyphomyrus plagiostoma
TACTCTGACCTTTCAGCCTCCCCCCACCCTTAATACACACACACACAAATCTCAACATATATCACCCCCCCATAACCTTTGAAGTCCACTGGGCATTTCACATCTTGCATTATATTCTCAGCATTCTGTATGCTTCTAAATCAGGGCAGGTCCAAAGGAAACATTCCCAAAAACAACCAGAGTTATTTACACTGTTTACTGCACTGGCTCTGTGTTCTGCTATTATCTGGACCTTCTCAGCTGCCCCTGCCAGCCTCCTGCATGTATCCAGCTGTTTTTCACATGAATTGATATGATGTAGGTGTCAGGCTGAAAGTGCGTCTGACAGGTGATCATACAGATGGATGTTTCCAGGTGCCGGACATTCAGGAAGAGGCAGCATTTGGGCCCAGGGAGGCGTCAGTTCTGGACTGGAAACCATCAAACCCCATTAGCAGGAGCAGCTCCGGAGCCTCAGCGCGGAAGTGCCTGTCCGCCATCTCCGCCCAGGTACGGGGGGCAGAAGCAGATGGAGGGAGCAGAACATGCAAAATGAGAGAAGTGGGTACCCCCCCCCCCCCTTTGCCTTACAACATCAGGGCAGGGGCCCCCGTTGCCTTACAACATCAGGGCAGGGGCCCTCGTTGCCTTACAACATCAGGGCAGGGGCCCCCGTTGCCATACAACATCAGGGCAGGGGCCCCCGTTGCCTTACAACATCAGCCCCCGTTGCCTTACAACATCCGGGCAGGGGCCCCCGTTGCCTTACAACATCCGGGCAGGGGCCCCCTTTGCCTTACAACATCAGGGCAGGGGCCCCCGTTGCCTTACAACATCAGGGCAGGGGCCCCCGTTGCCATACAACATCAGGGCAGGGGCCCCCGTTGCCTTACAACATCAGCCCCCGTTGCCTTACAACATCCGGGCAGGGGCCCCCGTTGCCTTACAACATCCGGGCAGGGGCCCCCTTTGCCTTACAACATCAGGGCAGGGGGCAGGAATTCCTTCCCCTGCTTTGTGTGAAGTTTTCCTCATGTCCATATTTGGGAAAATTGAGTAGAAGATGGCAGGATGGTTTGCCCTCTGAAAGAATTATTGAAGGCTCAACATGCATGGTGATGTGCAAAGAGGAACTCCTGTTTATGCCCTGTTTAACCATTAACCAGCCCCCTGAAAACCATGTTATAGATTAAAACGAAGAGTTATTCCAAATTGTCAGGGCTCCAAACACAATATATCTCTTGCAAACTAAATTAAAACCATGATGAAATGAGGTGAGCTCAACATGCCATGAGATCATGCATCATCTGTCATCCATCCATCCATCCATCCTTTAACCACTTGGTCATGGTTCCTGGCTGTGACCTTTCTTCTTTTTGCAGGATGACAAAGAAGAGGACAGTTTGAAGTACATGATATCGGATACGACATACAAGATCGTCCTGGCAGGAGACGCGGCCGTGGGAAAGTCCAGCTTCCTCCACCGACTCTGCAAGAATGAGTTCAGAGGAAACACCAGCGCTACCCTAGGTACAGGCTGGTTAGCACGACGCCACGCTCATTAGCTTTAACGAGCGCCATGCTAATTACTTCCTGTATAAAGGGCCCATTTTGCTGCTGTGCATGTTGCAAAGTTGTCATCTAACCGAATGGCAGCTTCTGGAGTCGAGTTTCATGTGATGCGGTCTTTCTCGTGTTCTAGTCCATCTGTATGATTGACTTCACAGCACTTACGTACTTTGTGCTCTGAGTTTTGTGACCGCATCCTCTGTGCTTGGGGCTGGCCAGGTGTGGACTTCCAGGTGAAGACTTTGGTGGTGGATGGAGAACCGACAGTCCTGCAGCTCTGGGACACTGCTGGACAAGAAAGGTCTGAACCTGCAGGAATCCCACATGCGTTATTTGTGTGGGGCTGTGAATTCCTTTTGTTTGGTGTGGATTTGTTGGTGAAACACAGTGAACTGATTCCAGGATGTCCTTTTTGGAGCACATTAAGCAGATTTGGTAAACATGAGAACAGAAGTCAATGTGATGCCTGTTTCTTTATATATAAAGCACTCTTTACAGTCAGGAATTTCGTAGTCAGGAATTTCAGTCGTAAGTATCTTTCTGTTATGGTATATTTCAGGTTTCGGAGCGTTGCCAAGTCCTACTTCAGAAGAGCAGATGGTGTGCTTCTGCTGTATGATGTCACTTGTGAGAAAAGCTTCCTGAATGTGCGAGAGTGGGTGGACATGATTGAGGTAGTGTATCCTCTCTGGAATCTGTGAAGACCTTGTGCTTTATGAAAGACCTCAGGCCTTCATAATTGCGAGGTTCCAGAATGACGTCACCTGTCATCGCCACAGTGCCTTGCTTTCATCGCTTTCTTTCTGTATTTTTTTTTTTTGGCACGCTAATTGTCCTCATTCAAACTTCCTCCATCTTTTGGTCCAGGATGTGTCTCACGAGAACATTCCCATCATGCTTGTGGGAAACAAGGCAGACCTGCGGAAGCAGACTCTGGAGGATGGGATCAAATGTGTTCCAACCAGCTATGGGGAGAAGCTGGCTATGGTGAGGCTTCATGGCAGCAGCTCCTGTAAAGGAGACACTGGGAAGCACTCTGCTGGGAACATGTTTCACCCGTAGAACACTGACTCCTGTCCTACATCCAATACATCCAATGTCATTTGTAAATGTTTGAGGTGGTTTGGTGGATTGTTGGGAAGGACTTAGGGTCTCATACCCCCTGGGTTGGGCTTTAGGTTCCTATCTCCACATCTTTGAGTGTGGAGATAGCATCTTCTCCCAGGTCTGCTAGTTTCCTCCAAGTAGTCCTGTTTCACCCTGCATCCCAAACCCATGCATTCAGGCATGTACGTGAGCTGGTTCCCCATGTTGGCTTGGCATGCCATCATTGATGTTCTGCAGCCCTGCCCCTTATACTTCCTGGGATAGACTCCAGACCCACCTCACAGTCCTATGCTAGAGTTATGGAAGACTGATGTATGTAAATGATTGAAATGTTATATTGTTAATTGGGAGAGTTATTTATAGTTCAGGCCTCTGGTTGATTCAGAGATGAAAGGCGGAGGATGCAATGTGTCTGGATCTTTAATAAAACTTAAGCCTCTACCTACAATTAAGGACACTGAGGTCAAGTCCTCAGTATTTTTCCTGCAGCTCCAATAGCTATTATCCATTATGGGGCACACCGTGGAAGGGCTAACACTTTTGACCTCTGTATTTTAAAAATCGTGGCGACGGCCCTGATAAAACCTCAAGCTGCAGTCAGGTGACACCCATCGTGTTCTGTGTTCTCCGCAGACGTACAACGCGCTGTTCTGTGAAACAAGTGCCAAGGATGGTTCCAATGTAATCGAAGCGGTGCTGCATCTCGCTCGGTAAGGAGTGGCAAATGTGCCTTTGTTTCCTAGGTCAGTGTTTCTCAACCCGGTCCTGGCAACCATATGGTTCATGTTTTTTGCTCTCTCCCAGTTCCCTGTGGAGAGTCTAGGGGTCCCCGAAGGCCGGTTTGAGAAACACTGTCCTAGGTGATTGACCCAAGTAAGAGTCGATATTAGGTGCAAGTCAGTAGTGGCTATCCTTGGCTAAGCAGAATATTGGCTCGACACATACTGTTATTTTTTTTCCATTTAGGGAGGTGAAAAAACAAGTACACAAAGACAAGGATCTTGTTTCAGTCACAAGCCTGACAGGAAGTCACAACAAAAAGTTGTCTAACATCAACTGCTGCACGGCATAGAGCGATGACTAGGATGGCTGTACCAAATCCCGTTCCAGCTGGAGACGTCCACATTTATACGCTGTATCTCCTTACTTTCTAAGCAGGCAGAGTGAGCAGAAGGTTTGCATTGTTACTCTTTCAAACAAAAAATGTACAAGGTATTTCCTGGGACTAGCAAGTAACCAAAGTCAGAAAAACTGTTTTTACCAACTAGCATAAAAAGAACCAGGCACCTCCTCCTTGTCTTAGCTTCCCATGGAAACTGTATTTTACCATATATGCACTTCTATTATGATGTCATAGATATGCTGGAGGTTGCTTATGATGTCAGAATGTTTGGGTGCAGTTTGTACTCGGGAATAGCAATTGTGCCTGTAGTCACATCAGGGATACTTAGGTGAGGCACCCAGTATTGTTGTTTGAATGAGTACTGATTACTGAGTACTCATTTGGATAACTGCATATTCTGTTATGTTGTAAACTCAGAGAAACACTGGTGTCCACTCATGGTGCAGATCTCTGGCATGTTGTAAACTCAGAGAAACACTGGTGTCTACACACGGTGTGGATCTCTGGCATGTTTTCACACATAAGAACTGGCTGCCAGCCACGTCGGACACCCCCTGGGTACTCAGTGTTTCTCCAGTGCCGTCTGCGGATTAGAGCGGGCCGTGTCAGGAGTAGGTCTTGGAACAGGATTCCAAAATAAACATGTCAGCTCAGAGGAACACCTTGCAGATGCTGCGTTTGTAAGCTCTGCAGAAAGCGAGCATCCTTGTGGTCGGGTGCCGCGAGGTTTTGCTTGTGCAGATGTGACAGATTTAAGATGAGCCTCTGGGCTTTGTATGGAAAATGAGCGGAAAAAAATGTCGCAGCCACATTGCCTGGGGAGAATCCCCAAGAGCAGCTCAGCCCACCCAACCTGGCGCTGACTCCCGTGGGACCATGAGGCACTGGGATGGGGGCTGTTTTTTTCCCTGTTTAGCTGACTTTGGAGGGAGCTGTGACAAAATGGGGGGTGGGGGCCTTCAGGACCTCCTGGAGCGTTTCCATATCTCTCTACCCAAATGAGGTGGGTAGCGTCACCAACTTTGAAATTTTCTCCCTCTAGTGGTGGGCAAATTAAAATTAGCAACTAGCTTTTTACACAATCCTATAGAAAGGTAGTTGTATAACAACTGTAAACTTTGGTTCTGTTCTGTTAATAGTCTATTTACATTATTAAATTATATGTGAATTCTATGCTAAATTGTTATTGTTAATAATACTATTATTAAAATGTTAAGCATATTTAATAAAACTACCATCTGATGTTGCTGGTGGAGGTGACACTGATGTGGGTTTCTTTGTCCAGTAGAAACAGCAACTGTGTGTTTGATGCTCAAGCCTGCAGTGACAGGTACATGCAGGGGTGCCGCTAGACATTTTGGACCCCATGAGTGTATATCGTATTGGGCCCCCAACCCAGACCAATCCAATTATGTTCAAACTTTTTAAGACCGCTTCCACTCAGGGGCCCTTGGAATCATCCTAACCTGCCCTCATTCACAGCCTTGGTCAGGGTTTTGTAACACAAGGCACTTACAAAATATGCAGTTTGTTCCATTAATTGAGATTGTAAACTCCAACATAAACCGCTGAAATCTTTGGGCTTTTTTGGACACTGTTCATAATCCTCATATCAGGGATGTTATCGCTGTGAGGAGAGGAGAGGGCATTTCTCACTCTTTATGTGGGATCTATAAATCAGGCCTGATGGGTGGGAGTGTATCCTGCATTGGGCTTTTAATCTGAGAGGCTGAGATTTATTGGCCAAATATAGGAAATAGCCCATTGTTGACTCTAAATGTTTCATTTTTCAGGCTTTCATTATATATGATGTATTTTGTTTAAAATTTTTCCCCCCCCCCCCCCCCCCCCCCAGGATGCTGTCATATTCCCTATTCCTAGTTTTTACTCACCATTTATAAACAAGAAATGTGTGCTGGTTCTTCACTGTAGATATTATAAAATGCACCATCATACTTTATATTAATTGTGTGTTTTAAAGTGTTGTTATGATCAGTGAGGGAGGTCGGAAACAAATACAAACGGGATCATCATCCTTCATTGCTGAAGAGCCTCAGTATTTTCTATAGTTGTGAGGATATGTACTATTGTCAGTTTTTTACCTGTGTTTTGCAACATAAAAACTGTTTTTTGGTGTTAACACATTTCAGCATAAACTGTTCTTGCAGGGTTAAGAATGAGCCTCCTCTATTGTTTGTTTGTATAACTCCAGCTTTCATAAGATCGAAAAGTGGTACAGTGGTACTTCAGTTCTCGAACTCATTAGAACTTTAATTTCTTAAAAGTCCATCCAACCAGTTTGGAAAAAAAAATGACCTAGAACTCCATCTGAATCTCAGAAGTCTAACCGTGAACACCTAAGATAACTTACATGCGAGGAAATGAGTCACGCGGCACATCTCTCAGCGGAAACAAAGGGTAAAGCTTCAATCTCAATGTGATAGCATTGTGCATGTTTACGCTAGCTCAATACATATACAGTGGTACCTTGGAACTCAAACTTAATCCATTCAGAACTCCGGATCGAATCCTAAAAAGTTCGAGATCTGATCGAATTTTCCTCATAAGAAATAATGGAAAATCAATTAATTGGTATCTGGCTCCAAAAAATTATACCTAAACACAAAATGAACTGGACAAAACAAGAAAAGCATATACTGTACTAAACACATCTAAGCACATTTTTCAAACTAGTAATTTGTAAAGTAAGAAAATAAATGTATCCAAACAATGTGTCCTGCCCCGATCGTCCGCACCTTCCGTGTGCCAAGCCCCCTCGTTAACCCCGTGTGGAATCCCTGTGTGATCAGCTGTTTCTGGTTGTTTTCATTGCCGCTCTGTATTTCGTCCGCGTTTTAGTTTGTTTCTCTAGTCCGGTCATTGTATTGTTCGTCTGCGTTTTGCCTGCCTTACCTGTAATTAAACCCTGTCTGCACCTTTGTCTCCATTTTGTCCCCGCTCGGCATGACAATATTATTATAATGAAATGTATTAATGGTTTATTATTAAAATTAAAGTAATTAATGGAAAATCTTTATTTTTAAATGTGTTTTATTATGTAATAATAATTACTGTTACTGTCTATCATTGTCTAAATGTATTTTTGGGGCAGGGAACCAATTCATTGGTTTTCCATTATTTCTTATGGGGAAAATTCGATCACAATTCAGACTTTTTAGTATTCGATACAGAGTTCTGATTAAATTTGAGTTCTGAGGTACCACTGTACTTTGTATTTAAAATGTTTACTGCAATCAAGTAGTTACTACCATTATCTACATTTGTGTAGCACAATAGTGTATCTGATCTAACCTTCCTTATGGAAAGATATAGTATTTACAACCAATTCAGATTATAATTTGAATTAGAATGACCTTTGTTAAAAATTCTTTAAACATTAACATAATTTTGACTGCTTTTTATTTTCTCAGCGTATTTATAACTATTACAGTAGTTAACTTGTGAAATGGGCCTTTACGCTGTTAAAAGCATGTAACAGCTCATTCTTTGTTGTAACCTCATTGAAAGTGCTAATATTTAATGAATAAAGATTAATATGTTTAATAACTTCAAGAACACATGCCGTCATAACATAGAGCTCATTGGGGGGGGTGCCAGTTTTTGTCAGTTTACACTTTGTCTCACAAGTCAAGTGATTCATTAGAATGATCACTTAGGCAGAAAATTACATGGCCTGTGTTTTGCAGGTATAAATGCTTCACTGACTGAAAAATGAATGAGTGAATTGTTGGCACCTGAAATAAGTCCTTTCTTCAAGGAGAAGGATCAGATTAAGACAATATGCTTCCGTGTCCTGTATGACCACATACTCTAAACATGTTTTTGGGCGGGTTCCCTCAGATTCTGCACAAATGACTCTCCTGGTGCTGAGTTAATGAGCAGATTCCTTATCTGATAGTCACTTAGGACACACTGTACCAGAAGGGTAATGTGGGAAAATGCAGTAAGCGATTTTATGAGCAGCTCAGTCGGGGGAGAAGCTTCTGCAGCCATCCTGGAGCTCCAGGCACCACGAGCTGTGAGAACAGCTGGCTTTGCTAGGGCCACCACACTGCTTTATTTGGACAAGTGGTGCCATTTATCTCGGTAGCTGCTGCAATCAGACGACCTTTACCTGGCATGCCAAATGAGTGTTCACATTAGTCAGTTTTTCCATTGACATGTCTTAATGATATAATCCTTTTGGACCACATTATGAAAAGTGGAGGTTTGATTTTGATACTGATTCGGACCAAATTAACCCCTCGCCTCCCTAAACACACACTGTACTCCCACAATATTTGGTTAGTACATGTCCCCACCATCCATACCCAAATGTTTACCATGGAATATCATTTATGCATGTGTCCTTATAATGGGACCTTTGGAAAGTCTACACACATAATCTTTGCATCATTACATTGTTTCTGCTCTGGATGAAATTATCAATTAATTAATCAATCACTAAATTCATTGACATATTCTTAACTCAGCCCTGAGGCTACTGTCTGTTCCCTCCAAGGTGCAGAATTTTGTTAAATATTCAGAGAATGACCTCAACTGCAATTTCACTTGTGTGCAAATCTAGAATAAGGAAGTGCGTTGGCAAGATTGATGATGCCGAGTCCTTGCAGCCAAAACTCCACTTATAAATCAGTTTCCTTCCCACCGATGTCCTCCTGGTACCTGTTAACCATTGTGTCCTCTTTACTCACATTACTTTACTGGTATTGTATTGCATACCTCCATTGCCACACCTGTCTATTTAATACACACAGAATACTGTGTACGACTGATTACTGTCACATGGGGGTGGGGCTGCTGGTTGCAAAGATGACACCCTCTCAGAAGATGGAGATCTAGGTGGCCTCCTGTGTCATATAATGGGGTTGACCGGCACCATGTTAAATGTGATGACAAAATCCATGTGCTTAGTAATTAACTTGAGACCGATACTTACCTCTGAATTCCACTTCGGTCTGCAAGTAAGGGTGTTTCTTCTCAGTAGACTAGACTTGAATGAAAAAAATCAATTAATAAATCTATCATTTGACTGACCATTTTGTTGTCTGATGGGAGTGATGTTATCGCAAAGATATGAAGAACTTGATCCTAACACTGAATTTGAGCTATTGCGTGCACAATGCATGTTATTCCAAACTGATTCATCTTAATTAATACTTTAATCACATAATTAAAGAGCAGTCAATTACAGAAAAATGACTTTGTTCATTCAGATCCAGTTAATTTAATTGCTGAAATTGTTCCTGCCCCTTCTGTTTGTGACAGAAGAAGCTGGATACTAATTAAGAATGGGTGAGAGTCATGGAGAAGATGAAAAAATTTGTACAAAAGTTACATATGAGGAATTCCTAATATCGCTGAAATGTATCTTTTGTTGTATTCCTTCTTTTACTGCAACAAAATTATTTTGGTGTATAATTATAAGCTTTGAACAAAGAATGTATAATTTCTGTTACTTCATTACTTAATTGTATAGGTTAGAAAAGTGTCATGAAATGACTGTGAATCGATTTACCATCTCTAGGGATATAGATTTAAATCCAATCGGTGGCTCTTCGTATAGCAATGGATTCATATTCTCCTCCTGGACTCGTGGCTCTCCTATACCTTGGGAATGTACAGCCCGGATGAAGTGGTAATCTATCCTTGTACCCTAGTATCATTAGCTGGCGACTGTGTCCCCGCAGCTTCTGTGTGACCCAATGAATTCCACAGAGGAATTCTCTGATGTCGCGTCGTGGCTGAAGCACATCAAGCATCCATCATGGTAGAGGAGCCTCTCTGAGGTGTGAAGTCTCGGGGAATATTCTCTCTGATGTGAGAGACACAAAGCAGTCTGAGGAGAACCTTGAGGTCGGGCTGCATTGTTTATTACTTTCAAACAATAGACTGACCATTTATATTCCAGAAGGTGATTTAAAAATAATGTAACTTCTATTTAATATTGTGGGACGTGTAAATTTAAGGGAGATGATGGGTAAGATTAGGGTAGCACTAGCAGGACAATATTACTACTAAAATTATGCCTCAGACAGAATACCATTGGTACACTGACCTCTGCAGGAAGGAGACAATGAGGATGACATATGGGCAGTGATTTCATACAAAATGCATAAAACGTCTACCTTCCTCAAGATCCTTTCTGTGGTAGGATGTGACCATCCTCATCCTAGCCTGGCCTGCACCCTCCTGTGGTACTTCAGCTTTCAGTTTCCCCCAGTGGGAAGTAGTTTCTATTCCCGAACAGTGTGACAGCTGAGGAATGAAGTCTGAGCTGAGAGAGGTGAGTTTTTCTTTTGAGAAATCTTATAAGATATTTCATTTCCACTGTTAAAGGTGGGATGGCGCAGTGACACACTTCAAAGAGTTGTGCGGTGCTTACATGCGGAGTCTGCATGTTCTTCCCATGTTCACATGGGTTCCCACCTTATGCTAATAGTTACTAGTTACTTACTGAATCTCTTCATCGAAAACCCATTTGCTTAGGGTTACTAGACCCAGGAGGTGTACAGTAACGAACTACGAATGCTCTCGTTACTGCAACCGTTTGAGAGTTTGTACTTAAATGGTTTGAAACAGGTGCAATTTTACTTAGGAACATATAAAGTGAGTTAATAGTACTTAATACTGCTCCACTATTTACCCAACAAGTGTGTCTGCTACTTCCCTCTTAGCCTAGTGATTTTACTAGTTCTGTTTGATGGTTCTTTTGACTCCATCAACAGGGATTGGGCTGTTCATTCTCCATAGCCAAACATATCAAAGCGTGCCTAAAATCAGTGTATCAGCACTACAGGTTGATTCACGAATCATTTAACAGCCGCTAATAATCATGGAGCTCGTGGTGGGAGTTGTCTCAGCTTCAGAAAGAGTGCATCCATGGTCGTTCCTTTGAGAGCTTTTCAAAGTCAAAGCCCTGAAGGGTAAAAGCATCATCATGTTAAATCAGCCTTAGCTTCCTAAACCTGTTAAAATACCTGCATTCAAGAACTCGGTCTCCAGTTTAAAAAAAAAAAAAAACATGTAGAGGTAAGTCTGAATTTTATGTCATGCCCTTATTATGTCATTTCACCATAGCTAGCTAGACTTAAAAATATAAAGCTATTAATTTTATATCCGGTGGAAGTTTAGCTTGTAGAGCTAATTCATTTATTCTAGGCTAATTACAAGGCTGTCCCCACAATGTGATATAAACCTGCTATTTTGATGTTGTGTGGGACATTTTTTTTGGTCCCCACAAAGGGAAATTAAATTTTGTAAAGGTCTGTGACTGTAATCAAAAAACTAAAAATGTCAAAATCTTTCATTTTGATTGGTTACTTATGGTTAAGGTTAGGGCTGGGTAGGGGTTAAGGTTGTCATTGTTAGGGTTTTTCCCATATAAATGAATGAAGATATGGGTGCAAACATGTCAGGGTGAGCTCCTTTTGTTCCACTCTGCGTCCCTTTCCCTGGTGTCCTAATCTGTAGTGTTTGCCCTGCTCCCTGTCAGTCACATAGTTCAATGAGCTGCGCATGTGACTACATGTTAAACCCTCTGTTGTTTGTTCAGATCCCACCTCCTCTGTTTTTGGATGTTGTCTCCTTTATATGAGTTTTCTAGTTCCTGTGTCTTGTGATTTGTACTTGGTTTTGGTTTCATGCTTGTGTTTCTACCTGTCTGTAATTCCCCAGCTTTAGATTCTGTTTCCCTGTTTCTTGGTTAGTTCTTAGCTCCCCTGTTTAGTTCCTTTGAATTAATTAGTTTCACCTGTGATCTGTTTTCCCAACCATGTTGATTTATTTAACCTGCCCCTTGTTAGTCTTGTTACCCTCCTGTATTTAAGTCCCTGCCTGTTTAGTCATCAGTGGTTTGTTGATTGTGATCGTTAGATGTTTGTGAAGTCTGTATGCTTACCGTGCCTGGTTTTTTTTTGGGGGGGGTAATTAGTCTTTCTTTATCCCCATTTACTTTTGACCCCTCGTGATCCTATATTTTTGTAGTGTTCCCAGTGTTTTCTGTTTTCATTAATAAACCCCTTTTGTCCTGTGAGCTGCAAGTGGGTCATCCACCTCTGTTCCCCGCCTGCATGATGCCACGCCTGTGGCCATCCCTTGTAGCTATGCAGACCTGCAAAGTATGAAAAAGCCTTTATTCCCACTTCAGTAGTGTCTAGGAAAGGTATTGTTATTTTACCCAGAGTACATTTTTTTTGTAAGTAACAGTACATTTACTTGAGTAGGATTTTTCAGTGCTTTTTCCACTATAGACTATACTTAGTTCCATCTCTTAGCAAAACCCAGTAGATTTGCCAGTGCCATCATGGTTGCTGAAAGGAATGTGTGTCTTACTGAAGTTATGTTATTTCATAATGGTAATCTGGGGTGTCCTGTTCAAGGACTTCACTACTGGGGTGTTTGATGCAGTCCATTTCCATATCATCAACAGAAACAGCTGCATATACTCAGCTACACAAGCATTGTAGCATGGACCTCCATTGCTAGTTTTCGATCCACTGTAAGAGTTTCCCCTTTGGATCATGTAATTCTTTATGTATGTCTATGTTGGGGGCGTCTAATTGCATGTCTTGCCTTCCTTGAGGCTGATCTGAGAATTCTGATGGTTGAGATCTTTACCAGCTTGACTGTCGGCTGTAGGGTGGTGGATTATGGATTTGCTTAGTGAATGTCACCTAACTTGCAGTCCCTTATGCTACTCAGCCTTTCTGTGGAGCCTGGAGCCTGGAGCCTATCCAAAACAGTATAGAGCATATAGCACAGGTACACCTTGGACAGGATACTAATTCATCACAGAGCACACAATACAGGCCATTTAAGGATTCCAGTTAACCTACTGTATGTCTTTGACTTGCAGGAGGAAACCACAGCATGCAGAGGAACCCTGCACACATAGAGGGGAGGGGTCACTCAGAGCCCAAACCCCATAGGTGTGAGACAAGTGTCACACATTGAGGCACATAATATATTCAAATAATTATTAATTAAATTTGTAAATCTTTTTTTTTTTGTATGCCAGTATTACATACTTAGCACGCACCAAATACTAATATATGTCTAATATTTCACTATGTATTTTAGTACTCATTATTATAATCAAGTATTAATGCATTTCATTTATTTATATTATATCAATTCTTGGAACACGTTCTTTACAAAGTTTTGCTCCAAAGAAATAAAACCCATTACAACTGATAAACAGTTACTTTGTTCCATATATGATTTAGATCATAAATTGTATGAATTATTATTACTAATAAAGCCCCAGTGTTAAGCTGTTATGGTAGTTTCTAATTAAAAATGTACTCCTTTTTTGGTTAACGGATGCCAGATGAGAAGTGTTGTTTTCGTGCCAACTGCTGCGTGGCTTTTTTTTTTCGCTGTGCGGCAATTAAAATGAACTTGTAAATGCCATTTAATCTCTCAAGGATGCGCCGCTGAAAGTCTCCCACTGGCGAACGTCTCCATCTGTTTACATTGTCACGTGTCTAATGAGCCGTATTGAGTCATTTGTCACAGTGCAAAGCAAGGGGGAGTGGGATATTTTAATTATACAAGCCAAATCTGTGTCAGGCAAGGTTAATGTTGGTAATAAATTTACTAATGCAGAAGGACAAATTAAACAATCACTTTGAACGTTGCACCAGCTGCTCCGCCCGGAGCACAGCAACGCTCTAGTAACCGTCTTATGGAGGGGGATTCTGCTGCAGGATATTTCCCTTTGCGGTGGGATAAGCGGATCTGCTTCTTACCGCACGTCTGAGTGTCACAGTGCTGGTGGGACTCGGTAAAAGTTTAGTTAACATTCATACACTATGGTTATTAGGAGCTGCACCAGAGACGGCTTTGCAAGCTCATGACTTTTCATGGACTGCATTGTTTAAAGTCTACTATTAATGTGCACGATGGTATAAGATCGTCTGTGTTCTGGTTTGGCCTGGTCTTTTGTCCAGAAATTATTATATTTACTATGGTTTTGATTTGCAAGTGTTTTGCCTTTAATTTACTCATATATTTTGATAATCTAGTGGCTCGATCCTGATCACAATCATGCCTTGAGGTAAAGATCGTGGAGATGGAAAGCTGGAAAAAAACAAATGTAGCATAACAGCAACTGGAAAGCTTAAATGTATAGTGTTGTGTATTCAGTCCGTCTTGGACTATTCTCCCAAAGTGGTTGAGGAACTCAATTGCCTTACGGTGCCGTGCGGTTGGAAACGCATTGGCTCAGGCCCTAAGCATGTATCATTCATACAGCAACACCCCGCCCCCACCCTCCAAGCAGAAGATCACGTGGGTTCAGGATCCGCGAGTCTCCGCACTTTCATCACAAGGCATTGCACCAATAAATTGGATTCTTGTGTGCTGGAACTCGGGTGCAATCCGATATAATTGATGAATCAAGGAAGGTGTGGAGCCGAAATGGTCATTTTTTCTGAAAGGTTTCATGGCGAAGAACCGTTCTTATTAATCCGACAGCTGCCCTTCAGAACAGGACAGCCACAGTTAGGCTCGAGTGCTTTTGAAGAGTGGTCGATGAACTCCAGAAGAGCAATTACTTGGCTTGCTATTTGCTTCTGGAGTGCACCTGCACACGCACACACATACACATTAACACATGCGCCGTGTGGCATGCGGCTTTCAGTCACCTTTTCTCCGTGTTTCTTGCGGTCTTAGTGCATTGGTGCCGCGCTTGTAGAACTAAAGGTTCCCAGAGCAGCGTAGATGGTAACGAAGGCAGAACATCCTTTAAATCTCCCAGACACGACTGCTCCACGCACCAGACCATTGCGAAGGGTTTAGATGGAGGGGAACAAGGGGGTGTAATGAATAAATATTACCTTTTAATAGGCGAGTGAGCTTGAGGTCACCGGAGTTGTCAAGGAGATAAAAGCATTATTTTTGCGTCAGCGGATCCCAGGCAAGCGGAGCGCCCAGCACGTGGGCAAATCAAGCATGCGCAAAACTGTGCCGGGCTGTTTTAAAACGCATACTGCAAAGCACTCTGTGACTGTCAATTATAATTATACCCTAGATTATCAGCATTATTTTGTATTGTTATATGGATCGTTCATGTACATCTGACAGATGTGTAGATGGTGTAATGATTATCCACAGGGATAATCCGGTGAGCTGCCTATCATTCGGCTGGAGAGGACGTTAGACATTTTTGTAACTGGGGGATCGGAAAGGAGGGAAAACATCTTTTTGGTGATTGTCATGTTGGTCAGTTAGGCAAGTGTTTTCTGGCCCGAAATGCTACAATAGCTTTGCTTAATTCATCTTATAAACTGTAGCATAACACTTTAAAATAGTAAATCAAGTTTCTCCGGTACAGGAAATTTTTAATTATCATTATGGTATATGTAATTTTAATACTTCATTCCATTTTATCAGTAAAGAAGGTCCATGTTTTTCATCAGTTAATGCACTGTAGTTACAAGATAGCAGGAGCTGGTTTGAGAACTTATGTGTTTTATGCTAATTATAGTAAATATTTCCTTGTAAAATCTGAAGAGGTTTATTACATCGTATTTGAGTATGAAATAAGCTGCATAAGGGGCAATATATAAAATAGCATAACAGAGTTCTGGACATTACTCATAGGTAGGTGAGAGATGTAGCAAAGTATTGTCTGGAAAGAAAAAGCACTAGAGGGCGCCATTGTCACGCAATGCTGTTAGAAGCATGTAGCATTAGAAAAACCACGAAGGAGGTATGGGATATAATGTGAATGCTACTGTCGTATCTCATAAGATTGACTAACCATCATCATCAGGCACCTGAAATGCTGTCGCACAGCCAGGTCCACACTCCCTGTCGCATACTGCCTATTGAGTCAGGTAGAACAATGTATAATTCTGATGCTGTTTATATAGCTGTGAATAATAATATACTTTAATCTTCATTACAATCATCGACAACTACTCCCCATCTTTTAAAAAACGTGGGAGTAAAATACTATGAATGAGATGGTTACAATGTTCCAATTTTTACTGTAGGAGTGGATTGGGATCATAATCTGAGGTGCCTGAGAGGTGCCTCTAGGAACAGTTGATTAACAGGCTAATTTTCTGTTACTTCCCAAATCTCAATAGACCATAATACTTTGATAATAAACTGATTTCAATTTAAAAGACATGCAGTAAATTTATAATATATATATCACTTCAATACAATGAAATGTAATTCAAAAAGAGTGAAGAAAGGTCTTGTGTGTCTTTGCCTGAGCCCAAGCATTCAGCCATATAAATAAATGAGAGCCCTGTGACAGACAGATGAAGGTCCAATCAAAATGAGCTATCTGCCTGGTGTTCCATGCTGGGCAGGCAGGAGGCGGGCCTTTGACTGCCGCTCAGTCTGACAGACTTGTCTGGGTGATGTTGCCGAGTGGGAGCGAGCTGCTCTCATCCTTCGCTGTGAAGGACGGCTGGAGCAGCGCACGTCGTCTCTCCCGCTGTGTCAGAGCCGGTTCCGCGGCGAACTCATCTCTGCGCATGAGAGAGCGAAACTGACAAGAAAATTTCAATATGGCGGTAATCAGTCTGGCAGCTTGACGCCCTTACCCTGGGTGTTCTGTACCCAGGCACTGATCAAAGATCCTCAAATCATTAGTTTCTGCCCTGGGAACAAAATATCTCTCCGCTCCCCTCCTGAGAAGGGGAAATCAAGGGGAATCATGAGAAGGCAGAACATCCTGAGCTTGTGTGAGAGAAAATATAGTGGAGTGTTCCGGAATGGGAGCCGGGCCTCCCTGCGCTGACATTGAAATGACATCGGAGGAACCCGCCGCTCTTAAAATGCTCCTCCTTTAATGGCTTCTATGACAACGGAATTTCAATGAAACCTGCAGAGATATTGCTCTGTCCATCTATTATTTTACACCATGATTGGGGCCCCTAATGCGACCGCCGCATATGTCTGCCAGATAGCTTTTTGTTCCCTTATAAAAATAAAGGGGCGTCTTGCCCCTGCTAATGCTGGTGAGGCAGAGGTAGATGTTGTGGTGGATTTAGCACAGGAACATGTCATCGTTGCCAGAAAAATAAAAAGATACATCGCATTAACGGGGATGTTATCTTGAGCAGCCTATACTGTAAGGCCTGTGACACTGCACCTTTTATCTGCCCGATTTGCCGGGGTTATTCAGCAGGAGATCCTCCGCGCGGCGTAAAGGCCCGGGGGCCTGCGGCATGATGAAAGGGCGATAGTGGCGCATCAGCTGCGAAGCTCGACTGAGTCAGACTGTCACATGCCGGGAGCTATGGGCCCCTATGTGGTGAGACGGAAGCTTCTGGAACGCATGTAGGCCTGCTCACGTTGGGCCAGGGTGGGTAAATATCCACACGGCGTCAGCAGAGCCAGCCGACGAGGGACGCTGCGGCTGATGTACTGCTGTACCCTCCAGCTACTCCGCTAATGCCGCTTCCTCTCACCTTGCTGTTTTGTCTCCCCTGAGAATAAGCACCATATCAAATTAAACAGGCTATTCTGCCAAACTCGCCATAGAGTGCAGCGGCACAGGGAACAATTGATTTACATTTTTAAACTACTGCTGCCCCCCTTCTTGCACTGCCTGCTCTGTCGTTCCATCTCTCTCTCTCTCTCTCTCTCTCTCTCTCTCTCTCGCTCTCACTCTCTCTTTGTGGTGTGCAGTAAGCCACTAATAGGCCTCAGCGGTAACTGGGCCACCCAGATGAGGCGCATAGGTACGGGAAATCAATCCCTGAGTCAGCCCTGCTGTTAGACTCCCTCCAGAGAGAACAACTGAGGAGGGGCGGGGGAGAGAGAGAGAGAGAGAGAGAGAGAGAGAGCGTGGTAGGAAACAATTCAGCACCATGACAAGTGTATCGTGGCCCTCTTTAATCCCGACAAGATCCTGCTCCACTGAGGCAGACCCCCCTCTGTGGGGTACCATCCTCTGGGTCCCTTCAACAGACAAAGGGGACCCCCCACCCCACGCACAGGAGCAAGATGGAGTAAGAAAGGACAAAAATATAAAGCCAGCAGGGGCTGATAGGGGCATGGTTTGACATCTGTGTGTGGAATTTGTCCTATTGGGCTGGGGGCGACAGAGGGAGAGAGAAGGATCAGTGAAGGGGAGTGGGTGAAGAATGAGGGAGGGGACGAGGAGAGAAAAGAGAGCAAGTAAAGGGGCAGGAGAAAGGGAGGGGGAAGAGAGAGTGAAGGAGAAAGAGGGATTAGGGAGGGGGGAAGAAAAGGGAGTGAAGGACAAAATGAAGAGGGAAGAAAAGAGAATGAAGGAGAAAGTAGAGAAGGTAGGAGTGGAGAAAAGATTGCAGGTGAAAGAGGGAGAAGGTAGGAGGGGAGAAAGAAGAGTGAAAGAGAAAGAGAGGGAGAAGAGAAAGAGGGAAAACGTGGGGAGGAGAAAAGAGTGAAGGAGAAAAAAAGCGTTGACCAGTTCAATTTGAGTAATGCATTTTGAATTTCGCATATGAGTGGAGTGTCTGGTGCTGATCCAGAGACATGGCAGGATCCCACTCAAATGGCAGCAGAAGCAAAGACTCAACGTCACCGTTTGTCCCGTGGGTCAAGTATTGCGTGGTTTGGAGGGGGCCAAGCAAGACCATGGAGAGGAGACCAGAAGATGGCACTTGGCACATGCTGGTAGACACATACCACACACCATTAAAATTTAGGCTTGCATTTTATGATAGGACCTGCTGGTGGGCTGGAACCTTTATTCTTTGACCTGCCTCCCGTACTTTTAAAAAAATGGTGACGTGGACGGAACTCACGGACATGAGAGATCAGGTGTCTATCACACCAACCAGGATCTTCCAGCAGATGGTCGCCCAGAGAGTCCCCACTCCCCAGCACTCCCCTCGCCATTGCAGGTATGACTGTGACCCTTTAAGACCTTGGGCTGACTTTACCACATGCGCCCAGGTGTAACTGCGTCCCCCGCCCCCTACGCCTGCCCGAGAAGGCACCATCTGCCACAGAGTTCTGTGAGCTGCTGAACAGCTCCCCTGGGAGGCGTTAGCTTGCCCCCCATCAAGGGGGGGGGGGTGGCTTGTAAACAAAAGAAGTTACTAGGGTGGGGCTGATAAGATATGGGCCTCCAAAGACAGCAAAAGCCGTCTGGCTCATTACTAATGAAGCCATTCGGCAGCCATGTGGCCAGAAATTGCCTTTTGGGAGCGTGGACAGTGCTGGTGGTGTGATTTGTACAGGCCTTCTCTGATGATGGGACTGTACTGGTCGTGTGATGCATGTAGGCCTTCTCTGACGATGGGACAGTGCTGGTGGTGTGAAATGTGCAGGCCTTCTCTGAAGACCGGACAGAGCTGGTGGTGTGATGTGTACAGGCCTTCTCTGAAGACCGGACAGAGC
>JABFEA020000043.1:20543439-20576005 GCA_019775915.2 Cyphomyrus plagiostoma
CACGTTATGTTTCACTGCATATGTACAGCCTGCATCTCCTCCCTCTCCTGTCTCCTCACCCCCCCCCCCCCCCCACACACACACACAATGTTACCACAGCACTCTGCCGCCCCACGTCATGCCCTGCTGGTCGACATCTGCCATGTGGATCTGACTGGAGTGTCGATAGCGGGAAGTGTTGCGAGAGCCAATTAAAACGCTCGGCTGCAGCTCATCTCCCGCCCCCCGTGTACCTGGCGACATGCCCTCCCGCTGCCCTGTGTGGAAGTGGCAATTATTTTGGTGATGATGATGGTGACGGCGACAGTAGGGGAGGTGTAAAAAAGACACCAAAGAACAAATAAAGGATCTGAAGCGCGAAAGGCGTTCCCGGTTCCGCGGTTCCGCGGTTGGTCCCTGGCCTCCCTTCTGATCTGTGTTTCCTCAGAGGTCATTAACTGCGGCCATTTCTCTCACATGTTTATTGATTTGTTTTGCCTCAAAATTGGCATGGGCTCCACCTGACCGCTCTTCAGAAAACCGAGTGCCGTTTTCGCCCATGTTCAGGGTCTAGAGCATCGGTGGGAACTCTAACCAACACTTTTAACTTTTTCACCAAATCACCAAATGCCAAATCCCCACGATTGTTTGCCCCATTCTTATAATGGAGGCGGGAAGCTCCCTTTTCTGTTCCTTCGTGCGGTTCCCATAATTACCCATAATCCTATAAATCGACAAAAATAGCCGTGCTGCCTCCAACCTGAGAGACGCTGATGGTGTCGCCAGCAGGCCTCCCCAACAATGTATAGAGATGTGCTTTTTGTACCACGAAGGTGAGAACCAAGGCCAGACACTTTCCCGGAAAGATTTGCCAGACACTTCGCAAGTGGCTGCAGTGACATTGTTTCCGCTGTGGATCAGTCTGTGCTTCAAAATTGCTTGCTCTGAACCTTCTGGAAGGTGAGACACAGGCAAGGTGAGTGTCCATTCTTCTGGTAGCTTGCGACCCACTAGCCACCTCTGAAAACAGCGCCTTTCCTCTGGTTCTGGGAGCTGGGAGGGAGGGGTGGCAGTGTGCCCAGTTCCCTTGAGTTCCCAGCAGCCTTTATTTGTAAGGCAGTGGTCTGTTGGACAGTGATGGCAGAGCCCCCTTCCAGGACGGTGCTGTGCGAGTCGTGTTTCAGTCGCTCCGATCCTCTAGCCCTGCTTTTTTTTCTGTATACAGGAGGGGGTGGGTGGAGGAGGGGCAGTCCTGCTGCCTAATGAAATTCAGGTGTGAAGACGGCCCTTGCAGGTTTGCAACAAATAGTGGCAGCGAGTAACTTTGGACTTGGGGGTGTGATTTGTGGGACCGAGTCGCCATGAGGGGCTTCCGGCATGGACACCTTGGCCTCTTTTTCGATAAACAACTTCTCGAGCCCTAAATTTGGGCTGTGCTGGAGTGTTCCTCCCCGTCCCCTTTTCCATTAGTGCCAGTGTAACATAACATGGCAAGAGGCCTGTTTGATTAGTCCTGTATAACCCAGGAGACGGGGCACCAAGTGAGGAGCAGGACTGTTTGTGCGCACATCTGTTGCGTATCAGCACGTTGAGGTCGTTCCGGCCGGCTGGCTCGCTGGGGGGGGCGGGCGGGGGGTTGTTCTCCTGTTTAGCTCAGTGCTGTTTTCACTTTTCTCAGGGTGACACCTTTCCTGTTGAAGCACCGGAGGCCACATGGCTTAGTTACACAACATGGGCATGCCCCCCCCCCCCACCGTGGTACAGATGGATAACCCATTGATAAAGGTGGCCCAGATACAGGCCTGTGTGCTTTTTGTGGGGGGGGGGAGTGGGGAGCAGGTGTAGTGACGCGGTACGGCCACAGGCTTTTGCCGCCCGCCAGCGTGCCATCGGCATACGCCTACAGCCTGGGGCTGCTCCCACACAAAAGCTGCATTGTTTCCGTGTCGACTGTTCCAGCAGCATCCCACGGCGAGTCATCTGCTTCCGGAGAGGAAATTGCAGACGCTGCTTGCTTCCTCCCAGGGAGTAGAGGATGGGAGGCGTGTGTGTGTGTGCGTGTGTGTGTGTGCATGTGTGTGTGTGTGCGTGTGTGCGTGCGCTGAATTGATGCAGACTCCATCTGCCTTCCTGAATTTACCTTATAGGACCAGCTATATGAGGTGAGAGCACCAGGCCTCACCTCCATTGCACCTGAATATGCTGTTTACTTGCCATTCCTAATCTGTAAATATAGCTTTCATGGTTGCCCAGTAAGTAAATAAATTCTGTGCTCTCCTCTTTCTGAAGCGGTTGCTTAGACTCGCATCTAGAAGTTTCTCTGCCAGCCGGTTCTCCCCTTGTGCCCCTGGATTAAAAATAAAAATGTTTACTATTGAATCTGCTGCACCACAAGATAGCTGGTGAGCTGAACGCGGCTTTATCTGGCCAGACATCCTATATCGCGACTCATAAAATCATCTTGCAGGTTATTTGTGTGTACTTTTTTAGTTAATTACTTTTGGGAGTTTAAATTCATCTCATCCGACGGGTTATTTTTTGGCCGACCCGATCTGTTCCTGAGTTTTGGCTGTAGGACAGAGGTGGCACCGGTTCTTTGGATCATCACGTCGTTTTTGAGGTCTGTCCCGCTTGTGTTGAGGCTTTTGACTGTCCGATGAGGGTGTTTGTCTGCTGTGTCCATCCTTCATTTTCATGAGACTACAGCAGCTCCCGCTTTCTCCCTGTGGCGGCAATGTTGGTTGATTTGTCTGACGTCGGGGACCTGCCCACACATGAGAATTTTCTTCTCAGCTGGTAGAAGGAGTTTGGATTTGAAACTGGGGTAAAATTAAGGGTTGGGGGCTGTAATTAATGCCTCTGGATGTGTGTGGTTGTTGCCAGTGATTTAAGGAAAAATCCTGTGCTCTCTCAGAGCTGTTAACATCCAGTTTCCATCGGAAGGTGTGTGGTTGCATCATTCAGGCCTCAGGACTCTCTGGAATTTGCTAGTAGCAGTCACTTTGAGAGCAATGGGTTAGCTGAGGATTATCTGGAATTTTGTGCCCGTTTAGTGAGGTTTTGAAGGGGCCGACGTTTCTTGTGTCCTGACTTGTGGTCGCAGAACACTGAGCACCTCCCTGAATCTGCTCCGGTTCTGCAAAAGGGGAACCAATGACGATCCAGCTGAAGGTGGAAGTTTGCAGGGATCCTTAGCTGGACCTGGGAAGCGTGGGATGGGAAGGAAGCTTCATCACGTCATCACACATGCAGACAAAAACAAAGACAGACATATTTATTTCTTTGTGGGCACACTGCATTCATTCCTATGGGACAATCCCTAATTCCAACAATGACAACCCCCCCTTAACCCCCACCCAGCCCTAACCTTCACCATAAGTAACCAAACACAATTTAAGACTTTTGGCTTTTTTGTTTTTTGATTGCAATTTTTGATTTTTATAAAATTGAGTTTCCCCTTTTGGGAACCGTAATGTAGTCCCCACAATAACAAAATAGTAGGTTTTTATCACATTGTGGGTACATTTAGTGGAATAACCTCCTCCACACTCACACACATGTTCTTCTGAACCTCGGTGTGTGTGGAGGATCCCTCACCCCCACCTAGTCTGTCACTTTGTTTTTCTTAAATTATCAGGTTGCTTCTAATATGAATTAATGTTTTGTGTTCTGCACTACATCTTGATCAGCTCCCGATTTTGATTGTCATTCAAAGACGTGTGTGCAGTGAGGAGGCCTGACTATGGATCCGACCACTACCTTGTCCATGCCAGAGTACAGCTGTGGTTACACTGGGCAAAACGCAGGGCACCGCCACCAACTAAACTCACCTGGACATGTCTGAGGAAGCCTTACTCAAACAAGAATTCCAGTGCCCTATCCAGTATATTAGAGTGATTTGTATGATGTCGAGGCAGAAGAAAAGCAGCTATCGGAGACCATTCTAGAATCAGTCGCCCTTCTGTGCCCATCCATCTGCAGCCATGGATTTCGGTCCAGTGCGTGGAGCTGGTGGACAAACGGAAAATAGCCAAATATGTTGACTTTGAACAATACCAGCAACTGAAGAAATACATCAGGTGTTATGAGAAGCCTACTGGAACATTGTCACAGCTGACTTAGAAGAAGCAGCATCCAGGTGAGAATACCAGATTCTTTATCATACCCACAACCACAGAGACCAACGATAACATTTAGAAGGCAGATGGCACCTTTGTAAGATCCCCTGGTGGACATGTACAGCGGTGGAAAGAATTCTTCTAACAGATATATAACCACAATCTGCCCCAGGGACCACTACTAGAGCCACCATCTTTAAACCTGCCTGAGAATACAGTCCTTGATGGCGAGCCAACAGTTGAATTGAAGAGTGCAATAAGAACATCGAAGAATGGAAAGGCACTTGGTGTGGATAAAATCACTGATGATCAAAGCTGGATGAGACATCCTGCTATGACAGCTCCACCTTCTCCTGACATACATCTGGCATTAGGAATGTCTTCCATCAGCAAGACAAAAAAAAAAGCCATTGTTTTGCCGTTCCTGAAGAAAGGTGATAGCCGAGAATGCAAGAACTCCCAAGGCATCCGTCTTCTTTCCATCATTAGCAAGGTGCTCATGAAGATCATACAATCAACACTGCAGAAACATCATGGACAGACCAGCAAAGGAGAGCAAGCAGGATTTAGACCACACTGAAGCTGCAGCCATCAAACATTTGCTATTCGTCATCTGACAAAGGAAAGAATCAGTTGTAGCATGTGAGTGGTCATTATCTTCATTCACTTCAGATCTACATTTGATTTTGTTCACTGGTCCACTCTGTGGAGGGCATTATCACCATCAGTGATATGAGTGCCTACAAAGCAGCTTCCTATGGCATTTGGCGGTGAGAGACGTGAAACGCCGGTCCGGGAAGCATGTGGAGACACTCTTCCACCGGGGTGACTCATGCAGCAGGTGGCACGGACTGCGCATAATAGACTACAAGGTCAAAGACATCGCGATGGAGACTGCTGACTCTGTTCTCGAGGATGAGCTCAACGCGTTCTACGCCCATTTTGAGGTCAGCCAGGCGGCGGGTTTTACCTACAGCCTGACAACGGAGGACGATGATGTCATCAGCGATGAACGTGACATCAGCATTGCAGAGCACGACGTGTGCGTCAAATGTAGGCACTGCGGCGAGTGAACATCAGAAAAGTTGCAGGTCCCCACGTGCTTCAAATGGTCCACCATCGTCCCCATACCCAAGAACAGTAAGCCCTCATGCCTGAATGACTACCAGCCTGTTGCATTAACACCGGTGGTCATGAAGGTGTTTGAGAGGCTACTGAAGGACCCCATCTCCTCCTCCATCCCCAGCACCACTGACTCCCTGCAGTTTGCCAACTGCTCCAACAGATCAACGACGGACACCATCTCCCATGCCCTGCACACGACCCTCAGCCACATGGACGAAAAACAGGGCATCTATGTGTGATTGCTGTTCATTGATTACAGTTCAGCACAATAGTGTATAGACTGTTCACTAAACTGAGGAGCTTAGGAGTGAATAACTGACTGTGTGCGTGGGTGCTGGACTTTCTCACCTGTACGTCACAGGTGGTGAGAGTTGGGAGCGGTGTCTCCAACAGCATCACCATCAACACAGGATCTCCACAAGGGTGCGTACTCAGTCCATTACTACTGTACACACACCAACACCATTGTTAAGTTTGCGGCGACACAGTGGTGCTGGGGCTCATCACCAACAACGATGACTTGGCCTACATGGCTGAGGTGAAGAACCTAGCAGCGTGGTGTCATGACAACAGTCTCCAGCTGAATGTTGACAAGACAAAGAAGCTGGTGGTGAACTTCAATAGGAGGCAGCAGAGGGCCTACACTCCCCTCATCATCAACGGATCTCCTGTGGAGAGGGTAAGGAGTTTTAAATATCTGGGTATCCACATTTCTGAGGACCTGAAGTGGACTGTTCACATCCAAGTCCAGTCCAAAAGGGAAAACAGTGCCTGTACCACCTGTGACAGCTGAGGAAGTTCAGGATCTTTCTAACAATCCTACAGACTTTCTACTCAAGTGCTATGGAGAGCATCCTGACTCAGAACATTAGTTCCTGGTTTGGGAATAGCTGTGTTCAAGATCGCAAAGCCCTGCAGAGGGTGATCCATGCAGCGGAACACTGCTGTAGGTTGGCCCTTCCATCTCTTCAGGACAGTTACATCAAGAGATGTAGGAACAGGGCCTTCAGGATCATCAAGGACACACCCCACCCCAACAACAGCATGTTTCAGCTTCTGAAATCAGGAAAGAGACTCAGGAGCATCATGGTCAGTACTGAGAGGCTTAGGAGGAGTTTCTAACCCCAGGCCATAAGGGCTTCTGAACCTGGACATGCCATTGCACCTCACACCCTGATGTACATTGTGCTCTTGTACCCCTCACCATATCCGCACTGTTACACTGGTCACTTTTCATGTTCATTTTGAACATACTTCTCTGCTTGCATTTTTGATTTTTTGGACATTAACTTTAGCATAATTGGATTTTTAACTTACTACAAAAAAGCAGTTCAGGTTGCATTTCACTGCATGTTGTACTTTGTATAACTACGTATGTGACAATCAAAGAATCTTGAATCCCCCAAGGCTTATGGTCTAAGAATCAACGTGGATAAGATCAAAGTTATGACCCGGATGGATCACAGGCTAACATTCATCTAAGTGGAGTACATATCGAGCAGTTCCAAGAATTCAAATACCTGGGATCATTGGTGCAGGAGAAGAAAGTAGCATCCACCACTGACGTCCATAGCAGGATTATCAGTATTCCACAGCAGCATTTGCCTCACTAAAAAGTGCCTCTGGAAGAAATCTATAATCTCCACTAAGTCCAAAATTTGCCTTTTCTGAAAACTGCTATCAGAAACATGCTTGTGTGAGTTTTACTTACACAAAAATGTTCTGAGGGCAGAATGAAAAATGATTGGTTTAAAGACCAGTCAGATCTTAGTCAGAGGTCAGACTAACCAATCAGATGTTCTGAACCATTCATTTTTTTTGTTTTTCCCTCAGAACATTTTTGTGTAATTAAATCTCCCATGAGCCAGAAACATGGACTCCGCTCGAATCAGACATGAACAAGCTCAAGGTCTTCAAATGCGATGCACAAGACAGACCCTGAGTGTCTCTCGTCAAGATTGCCATCATAATGAAACTGTTCAGAGAAGGTGCGATCGTCAGCCTTTTAATCGAAGAACAAATCCAAAAATGCAGATTGCCATGTTTTGGCTATGTCTGCAGAATGAATCCAGTCCATTGCCAGACTAGCTACTCTGGCAAGAGAGACCTGTCCAGTGGAGGGTTCAATGAACAGCACCAAAGAAAACATGGATCAAACCGATGGAGGAAGACCTAAGAAACCAGCGACTGACCGTCAGTGAGGCTAGAAATATTGCTAATAATTGCCAAGAGCAGAAGCATATTGTGAATGGCACATGGAATCCAGCAGCACCTACAAGCACCATATTGGTTGAGAGGATGACCTGCTCCCCAATTGTAAGGACTGAAGAAGAATGTTTTATGCTATGCTTTGTAAGAGTAACCCATCCACCCATGCATCCATCCATCCCATTTCTGCAATGCTGTGTTTACCAGCTTTTTCCCTTGTTCAGGTAGTCATTGGTTTCTACTATTGCCTCTCTCTTTACTGACCTATGTATGATGAACTTGTGAATTATGGGGTGGGATGCTGCTCAGACCAGCCCAGCTGATTACTTTCCCCCTCCAGTTTTCATAAGCATTATCAATCCATTAACTAAAGTTGTTAGTATCGACCACTAACACAATGCTATCTCACAGTTCCAACCCTCAGCTCCATCTCCAGAAGCTGTTATCTGCTCATGATGGCCACAAACGTCCGTGCTCGCCACGATGCATGTAGAGGATGTCTCATGGTCTCTGTCACTGAGCTGCTGAACCTTTTGAGTTACTTTGGAGTTTTGCACATGCTGTGATTTCAAACCCACATTTTGAATCTTGAAGATATGGAAAATAATCAAGTGAGTTGGATCAGAGGCTGGACAGTGAACATCACAGGTGCATCCTATCCTCCACATCAGCTCTTTGAGGAGCTTCTGTTCTTGATTTCAAGCCACAGTTGGTAAAATTCTTTTACTTCAGTGACACCTTTCTGTCAAGTTCCTCAGGGTGCTGTCCAAATCGCATAAACACTCTTGCCCCGAGGTGAACCCCCCCCAGGCAGGCTTTGGCAGCAAGGGGACTGTTTTCCTCCTAATTACTGGCACAGAGACACCGCTGGCCTCCCCAGCAGGAGTGTGGGGGCCGCCTCCGTTTTCCGAATAATTAGGTTTTGATGTCAATTACCTCTGAAAGCTGTCCGTTTCGATAAGGCTCCCAAGCTGGAGTGGTTACATTTGCTCAAGGCGGTAGGGGGGGGCTGGTGACAGAGTGTGAAAAACTAGGGCTCTCTCTCTCTCTCTCTGTCACCCCCCAATTTAACGTTCAGTCAGTTCGGTCAGGCCCATTGACCCGTGTGTTCTGTGTGCTTCCACAGATCGGGGGCAGTTTTCGACTTGCTATCACCCAGATGGAGAGAGAGCATTCTGTGGGGTGGGGCTGAGATCAATGTAGGCACATCGCCTTCCCTGTCCGCCACTCCGCGACAGCAGAGTGAGGACCACCTGGGCATGACGTACCATGCGACACAATCGCTCGGCGCAACGCGTCCGGGGGCGTGATCTGAGTCAAGCGGGAGACAGTCTCACCAGGGAGCCAGTGGACCGTGTTCAGTTCAGCTCAGTCCAATTCAACTTTATTCTTGTTATAGTATACAGAGGTGTGCATATAACAAGAGGCATCAGGTAACTAGTGCGGCAATTTTAAAATAGAATAGTAGAGTAAAATAATAGGATAAGCTGATATCCTGAGTGCATTTATACCAGAGCACCTATCCTGTGGTAGGCAGAGCTTAGACTAGAACTCCCTCATCTGTCTGCTTATATTTGAAGTAGATATAGAATTATTACATATTGTTAGCATATTTATTTTTATTTATGTTGATACTGGTGAATGACCCCCAGGGTGGGGTGGGGGTTTCTCTACCCAGGCCCGCAGGTCTCCGAATCGTTGCTGGGGGAGGGGGGGCTTACATGCTCGTCAGTCCCTGCCCATGGGAACCCAGAATTCTGGGGGTTGGCCTACCGGGCCCAGCACAAGCGGCTGTGGGTCTCCCCTGGTGGCCTGCAGTGCATTGTGAGGACTGCTGTGTATGAAGGTGTGGTCATGTGTACACACACCCACCTGGAGACACACACACAAACACACACAGGCAGAGCAAAGCAGAGCGGTGGTAGAGCAGTGGTAGTGCCGGCACCGTGACGTGGCCCTGCTGCTGGCATCTCCTCCTGCCGCCTGTTCTTCACGCAAGACCAGGGACCCACGGCTCTCTGCTCCTGTCACCACCTCTAATGACATGACAGGGTCAGAATAAGACACTAACAAGCCGGATTCCCTACAGTGTAATTTTCTAAAGGAGTGGGCTTCACATAGCAAACACATGCTAACCTGACACACGCCTCTCTCTTTCTTTCTCTCTCTCTCTCTCTCTCAGGCTGTGATGGTAGGGGCATGACTTCACAACAGTCCCATAAAATGGGATCAAAACTCATTGTTTTTGTGTGCAGAAGCTCTGTTTATTTAAAAACACTTGGAGCCATTTTCATAAGCGACAGACCATGTAAGCAGTGGCCGGACTAATCTGGCCGATTGTCTTCAGGCTAATTAGGTGAGGCAGCCTTGTCAGATCCGTGTCTGTCTGTGCCTTCAGGTGTGACTGGGCCAGTTCTGTGCTTTCCTGAGTAGTACAGAGATAATCACCCTGTTCTCTTTGCACCATTAGTCTGTACAGTCTGGAGCTGTGGGCGGTCGGACCTACAGAGCAGAAGATTGCCGAACAATCTGACTGCCAGCTACTGTGGGGGGGGGGGCTGACTGGCATCTCAGGCAGACTTAGTGAAGGTCCTGAGGAGTTTGTGGGCCTGTGTGAGTCAGAGCCGGTTTTTCTTTTCTTAAAAGCCCTGATAAGATCACGAAAGACGTCAAAGTAAAGAGCCTCACGTCACCCAGCTGGGAGAGAAGCTGCCACAGAGATTCTTCTCCTACAGCTTCTGAAGAACACCTCACTCTACCTCAGTGTGCTGTGGAGATGTTTAATGCATCATCCTGTGTACTGTACCTGGATAGTTAAGTCTGCTGCAGCGATTGTCTGTTACTGGCTAATTACTCCCCCGCCTCTCATATGTTACGCTGCCAGATTTTTCCTTACTGGCTCTCAGTGAACAGTCCTTGTTGGCGTAGACATCTCCTTTGGGCCCATTTAAAATATGAGTGTTAGTGTCGGAGGATTTAAAAGGCGCTTCTGCACACTGGCGCGTGGACTCGTCTGCAAGCTCACCTGACAACCTTCGACTACATAAAACTAAACAGTCAGAGGCTGTCGGCCTGTGGGAGAGGGCGGGGAACGGACTCATTTCCTGCAGTTGCTGTGCCAGGAAAAACCACCTTGGGTGGTGTGAAAAGATTCCACCCCCCGTTTCATGCAGCACGTTACCATCTTACTTTGAGTTTTGTGACTTCAGGCTCTGCCGTCTGTCAGACAACTGGAGGCAAAGCAAGGATTTTGAAATCCTGTAATAACTTTTTTTGTGTGTGTTTTCAGGGTCTTATCAGAATTCTTTTAAAGACAAATGTGCTTTTAAGACTCTCTGTGAGGATATAATTATCTCAGAACCCTCAGAGTGTTTCTAAAAAAAAAATGTAAAATTCCTCTTTGTTACAGTTTTCACCCTCTGATTTGTGCCTTGTCTCCACCAGTGTGCTGGGTTCAGATCCCAGTGGGAACACGGGGTCTCCAGTGCCCCTTCTTCAGAGTGCCCTCTGCGGTTTAACCTTCCGGCATCTCCGAACTGTACGATAAAAGTGAAACTTGTGAGCGGATGGGAAGACGGTGGGTGGTGATCGTCTGGCTTCTCCTCTCGTATCGCATGCTTCAGATGCTTATCTGCTTGTGGTAAATCACGAGTAGTCACTCAGCTCTGATTATCGCTGACTGTCGGCCATGACCCAGCACATTTGTAATCTAGTGTAAAATACGCAGGAAAATTGGGCGTATTACTGGGGACACGGGTTTGATGTGTTCTCCTCGTATAGGCAGTATCGATCGGAGAGTGAGCTAATGCAGCTGAGACCGTTGCCGTGTTTACGTGTGGCTGTTTACCACAGTGTTACCATAGTGACAAACATCACTGAAATGTTTAGGTGGCTGGGACTCTCTGTATGGACATGTAGTACAAACGTGATTTACTTCTCTACTATAGTCTTTGCTCTTCTGCTTATAGAGGAAATCTTAGTGAAGTCCATCTGTCTAAATTATTAAAGCAGGGAATTAATGCAGGGTTATCCCGGGGGACGGCGGGGGGTCATTCAGGTGACAAATTACACAGCACAAGGGCTCTCTCTGGGCGCCCAGAGCCTAGCTGACAGGCGCTGATAGTGCATCGACACTGGAAACTGCAGTATGGAGAAATGGAGCCACTCTTATCTCATTTCTGCTCCCTTCCAAATGTGACGCCCCCTATCTTCCTGGCAGAGGAAGCGCAGGGATCTCGTTCTCGCTTATCGACGTGGGGCATTGATGGGAGGCAGTTATGGCGGACGCCATCTGTCTGGCCCAGGAGGGCTCTTAAATGCCGGAGCCCGGAACACGTCTCTCGTTTTGATGGTGTTGTCGCAGAGCGCACTCACAAGTTCCTCCGGGGAGCCCGGGAGACTGTCGGTTTGTTCCCGTTTGATATTCCGAAGCGACATCGGGAACGTGTATGTTTTTACCGTGGCAGATGTCTCGGAAATCTCAGCTGGGACATCGGGGACAGTGTGGCGCGCGGATAAAGGGGCTGTTTCACATGGAACTGGAATAATTTCTCTTTAAGTGGAGTCTGGGAATCTCTTGGGGTTTCTGTCTGTTGCTCAGATGTTGCTTTCTCCACACACACACACACACACACACACACGCACACGCTGCTGGAAAGACGCCTTTGGCCTTGGCGCGGGAATTTCATGTGGTTCTTGTTTTGAAGGCTTGGAAGGTATTCAGAAGATGGCAGGCTGGCTTCCCGATGGCCCCTCTGGTGCCAACTTCACCCCCCTGCCCCCCCCACACATTCTTATCAGCCTGGCCGTCCTCCGCTTATTGAAAGAGGGCGGGCTGACGGGAGGGCAGCACCCCGGGTCGCCACTGTGCATTTCTAGAAGCTTCCAAGAAGCTGTGGTGGTGTTAGCAGCCTGCGTCTGATCCTCCTTTCCGGAGGGTAATTGCTTAGTCGTGGCTCTGACTTGCCTCCCCCCCCCACTTTCCAATCCTCCTGCTAACGAACCTCAGCCTGATTTGTGCCTGACTAAACATCGTTAGGGCAGCTCTTCATCCTCGAGTCAGGTCCGCTCCCTGGCGGGCGTGCCCTCACGCTCATCTCCGCCACCCTGTGTGGATGGTGGTGCTTCCTGGGAAATTCTGCTCAGTCATCAAAAAACCAGCAGGAAGATGAAAGTGTACGGGGGGGCCGGGCGGCCAGGACCCCGGCATCCTGCTTTTAGTACCTCTGGCCAGTTTGTGCAGCCGTCGTTTTTTGACTGTTGTTGGGAAATATGAGACTGATAAAAAATAATGTCTCCAATAATTTAACTGCCCTGCCACATGTTTTCCTGGAGTTATTTACTAGAATGTTACCTAGAATGTTTCTCATTTTTCTCCAGTGGTTGCTCGCCTACTTTGTATCTGGGAGTCGATCTTTGTTTCGTTTCGGGCGACTTAATGCCCCTTGAGTTGAGAGAAGTGCTGTAATTTGAAGTTTCTCCGTCGACACTCTGGAAACAATGGCGGCTTTGGCGGGCTAGCCGCTCCCGTGGACAACGGGGCCTTGTGCTGGACAATGAGATCATTTCCAGTGTTTAGGGAGCGTTCATGTGCAAATGAGCAGCACTGGGGGGGATTGTGCCGCGGGCTGGGATACGGAGCGGCACTGGCTGTCCCTGAAGCGGCATCTGCAGGGCTTTACTCTCGCTTAGGAGTCACGTTTGCGCCCAGGACCGACAGCATGCCAACCGGCCGGCCATCCTCGTCTGTCCGTGTTTCGTGTTCTGAGATCGAGGGGTCAGACCTCGTTTGTCAGATACTGTCTGCATTCAGTGTGAGGCGTCTGCGCCTTGCAGCATTGCCTCTGCTTCATTCACGCTCCCCTAAACGAGGTGTTTTTACACGGCGTCTTCACAGGAAGTGCTGCTGTCAGACGGGTTTAAACGTTTGGCTTACGTAGCCAACCATAACACTTCAGGATTTTAGACTGCGAAGTAGTTTTGGTAGATGATGCTCGCGGTTTTGTGCAGGGGTCCTGTAAAGGGGGGGGGGGGTAAACGCTAAAGAATTTGCAACATAATTTGATTGGTTTGAATTAGAGCCCAATGTGATATGCTTTAAGGGGCATAAAATTTCCAGCAGCACTGCTTGAGGTGAGTGGGCCCCATGTGGGGTACATCCCTGCTAACAGTAAACATTCTAAGGGGTATCGTGAAACTGATTGTAGGGAGTTAAATCATTTAAAAAAAATTAAAGAGGTACTTTGTGTCTTTCTGAATTAAGTGCCATTACTGGAAAAGTCGATGTCCAGGTTTCTTGGTGTTACTCAAACTTTTAACCTTCATTCAGAGTTCCTGAAAACAGTAAGAGGTGCATGTGACCGGTAACCAAAGTGCAGGAGCCCGAATCTGCCGCCGGAGTGTCGTCGCGGAACAGTGTGGAAACTCCGGGCTGAACGGGAGCAATTGGACACCCCACAGGGCCCCCCAGTGCTTACTAACAAAGTGTCCATTTAAAGCCGCTCTATAATGCATAATGGTACAGATATGGCCAAGAGTCCCCTGCTTATTTATATTTGACGGTGAGGCCCTGTCTCAAGTGTCACCTTTCAGCTGGTGGGAAGTTCAAGCCTTCGCGGGTTTCTGTTACATCACGGAACGGGAGCTAGAGCTGCCAAGACCCAGGCGGGTTTATCTAGGGTGCGAGTAAACGCACGTATGCTCTTTAGAGTCGTGCGCCGTCCCTGACAGGATGCATTTCATGACCTGCGCTTGCCGTCGTCATCAAGCCATTATCTGGAGTCATGGCCCGTGGGGAGTCATTTTATAACGCTCTGTGTGCGTATTTATTTTATTTTTTCCCCTCCAGTCGTGGCGATTTCCTGCTCGGCAGTCGTCTCATCCTCTTCACTCGAGTGACTAAAATAGCCAGGGCCCAGATGTGAGCCTGCAGCGGGAGCAGTTCGCCTGCCCGCCTCACCACTGTGTCCCCTTTATTTAATGCCTCACCATTAATATTTAACCTCTCATCGATTTGCTTAGCTTCCAAGGGTCTTTGTCACCCATCGAGGAGGTGGCTCCTCAGATAAATTAGAGATGAATAAGGGCTGCTGTAGTCATGGAAGCTTCTGGAGGCTTGTCGGTGTTTGGGGAATGGCGGCGGTAGCGGGGGGAATAATCGAACAGGCCGGGAGACGAACTGGAGTTGGACCAGCAGGGTTATTTACTCACAGAACAAGCGGGGCTGGACTTCATCCACGGGATGCCCGGGTAGGTGGTCGAGGTAGCTCTCCGTCGCTTAGTTTAGCGAAGAGGTAGCTGGCGGGAAAGTGATGGCTGCGTTAAGGTGAGTCACAGGAAGGAGGGGGAGGTATGATCCTGAGTGCGGTTCTGCCTCCACAGTGCCAGCTGCTATGAGCTCCAAAGCCCATCAGTTGCACCGGTCCCCTAGGAAGCCCCAGGCTTGTCTTTTCTTTCCGGCGACAGGAAGCGTGCTGGGCACGATGGAAGGCAGCCACGGCTCCCGCGCCTCCTCACCGCTTCCCCGCAGCCGTGCTACTTGCAGCTTCTGCGGAGCGACTGTGTCTTAATGGCAGCGATGAGTCACCGGACCTCGACGCTAAACAGGTCAACGGGGTGCTTGTTACTGTCGAGAGAGGATATGACTGAGGTGGTAGAGGGTACGGGCGGCGCATGAGCACAGATCTGCAATAAAAAAATGTCACCGTGGAACAGGTGGGAGTGTAAAATCTGTGGGTCAGTCCCGACCATTCAGCAAACCCGAGTTTCATATCTACTTTGGACTCTGATGTGGGTCAGATATGCACAGATATGGATGAGAGGACTTCTAGACAATAATGTCACTTTACGGCTTGGGGTTAGATAAGCATATAGATGAATTATTCATTTTAAGTTGCTCTTTGCAAATGTAGGGGATGTCTTGTTTAATTCCAAGTAATTAAATAATCCACAGTGAGTTGATTGCCTGTGGTAGGGGTAGGCATGGCTAATTAGCTTTGTAATCACCTCGAGCCATCGGGTCTTTAGCAGTAAATGGCTTCTCAGACAGAGGCCAACCCAATGCACTGACCTGCAGGATGGGGTGTAATGAGGACAGAGAAAATGGGCTTAGCCTTCTGACTTTATTTGAATGCCTGTATCAGATGTGTAGCTCTTGTCTATTTTGGCCTTTAAGGCACATAATGCTCCCCATGCTACGTAAATCACGGCCGGCATCGTTTGCTTGTGGTGCTCGTGTGTGTTTTTTTTTTTTCCGAAGTTGGAATCTTAGCTGGCTCAGGCACCAGCTGGTCTATCAGTGAGCCACAGGAAGGAGTCGTGTCCTTGCGAGCTTCTGGCTGCTTGCTGGGGGCTTAATGCTCTTTGGACAAACTCCAGAAAACCGTAATGTGCCACCGCCTTCTATCAAAGCATTTCTTAAGCTGAAGCTCCAGAACAATTTGGAACGATCGATATCAAACGGGGAAGGAAGCTTTTGTTATCTTACGAATCAAAGTATCAAGGAACAGTGGAGCCAGGAACTACAAAAATGACAAATCCTTTAATGAGGGTACCTTTTGATGTTTGGCCCCACAGTATTAGTCGCACTCTATGTCAAGTTTGATGGCTTAATTTGTAGCATTAGCACAAGTTGGCATGTTTACTTTGGAATGACCTTCATGGCTGGGGGTTTTGCTAATGTTTTATGTTCTGGCTACTTGGTTGCTTTTTGTGTTGTTGTTGAATGACACCAGATTTCCCCAATTGTTTGCCGTAAACCTTATTTTTTAGCTTTGTTTCTCTAGCATGGAGAACCAACATGGCAGGTTTTGCTTTCCAAGTTTTAATGGTGCTGATAACTATCCAGGGTATTTTTTGAAGCTTTAAGATATAGTTTGACTGTGAGTCACAGCGGCTTTTATTGTCATGTCGGTCATACTACAGATTCATATAGCCTCATCAAGTGCCTTTGTGTTGAGAACATTATCCTTCAGAGCTGATCCACAGCAGCTAAAGTGACGTTCCAGCAGTTTCTTCATACAGACTCAGAACTTCCATAATGCTTACAGGAGGTCCAGAACAATCGCAGGATTAAAGGTTTCCAGAGCTTCATGCCCCATCATGGTCTCCATGGACACTTGGGCGTGCGTCTGTCTGTCTGTCTGTCTGTCTGTCTGTCTGTCTGTCTGTCTGTCTGTCTGTCTGTCTGTGAATCAATCAGACTTTATTTATATAGCAGTTTTTCTGCAAACACAACACGATGCAATGTGCTTTACAAAATAAAAAAACAGCATCAACCCATGCCTACTGCCACCTTCACCCGAACTATGTAAAATAAAGGGACAAAAGACATGAAAAACGGTTATAAATAAATAATAAACAAATAGATAAATAAACAATTAAAAAATAGAAACGAAAATAAAAATAGGAACCGAGGAAATGTTATCTTGTATCTCAGGAATTTGCATGAGGATCTGCCAGAGGCAGGTGAAAATATAGTGAGTATCCTGACTGGGGACAGGTAGCCATCTGGCTTAGAAAAGGGCATTAGTGACTATGTGCTGTTTTCCATCACCTTTTCCCTGGGGGGGGGGGGGAATCAGCAGTTTGATGCAGGATAAATTTAATGTGATTTCTCAGCATAACGGGAGGATTTTTCATCTTGCGTATTAAAGTCTAACAAGGCTGTCTGCTTTGGTCTAGGCGCATGTCTGTTTTGGTTGATCTACTTATCGTTCTCCTTTATTTGTTTCTCCATTCAGTCTACGAATTTAGTTAGCCTTGTATTTTTAGAATGCCCTATATCTTTTAACTATATAATTTTTTTATATGTAAATGTGTAAGATGGTGTGAGCCCCATGCATGGCGGTGGCTAACTGCACAAGCACAAGTGTGAACACGGTCCACCGTAAACACCATATGCGTGTCAGTAATGTGGCAGCCCTCGAACTGGTTGTTCTCTGCTGGTTTTTGTTTTTTATTGGTTTTCTATATGATAGATAGAGACCCTGTAGCCACACGTGAGTTTCTGCATTGACTGATAACATTTCGTACTTGAGTCCTTTTTTGGGAGCTTCCTGGGTGTCTAGGTGCCACCTGGCAACCTTGTTCATCTTGTTCCTTGTTCTGATCCATGCAGCCTACTCTGCAGCCCAAATCATTTGCAGCACCATTGGTGAAAGTCTTGAGTCAGGGGTGGCTTTGCTGCCTGGATGGAAGAGATGCAGTATTGCTGCCTCCACATCCTAACACATTACCCTCCGGGACTGGTCGTTTGGGAGAGACCTCCTCTGGGATTCGTGGTTTTGGATAGACCTTCTCTAGGAGTGGTGGTTTCGGATAGACCTCTTTTGGGATTAGTGGTTTGGGATAGACCTTCTCTGGGAGTGGTGGTTTGGGATAGACCTCTTTTGGGATTGGTGGGTTGGGGTTTGGGCGTAGGCTAGATGTCCACTGGGATTGGATGAGAGGCTTCATTAAAACCTCAGGCAGAATGCCTTCAAACCAGGCTTTCACCTGTTTTGGATTCTGTTGGTGAGGTTCCTTTCGATTTATGTTTCGCATCACATTTGGCTGAAATGCTCTGGTACTCCATCATAGTCTGTGGTTTGGCATTAAATGAATTTTCACCCCGCACTCAGTCAAAACTACATTTTGAACTCATTAGTTTTGGTCGAGCTGTTTGCATTGCTACCTTAGCAATGTTACTTGTAAACATTTACCATCTGTTAATCAAACGTTTTCTCTTACGGTAGGAATCGCTAGACCGATTAAAGCACGGCATGAGGTCACCCGAGCAAATTCCAGCTCATTCTGTGCCTCAGTCCCTGATTCCGAAATGCCATTTTCATGAACCGTTGACACACAGCTACTTATAATTGATACCAGGGACTGTTTCTCAGGCCGGAACCACCTGCCACCTCAAACGATTTATAGTCAGTCTTCGCTAGTCTGGGGATTGACATCCTGCTACTAAATAGCTGTTAAAAGGAGGGTGGAGGCGTCTCAGCAAGCATGTGGAAGCAGGATGCAGGCATGAGGTCAGGGGTGAGCATTAAGCCCAGTGTGGGAGCTCGTCTCACAAGTTCTCCACTGTCTGAGGACCTGACTGTGATCGGGCTCCCTGGGGCCACTCTGCCTGCTCATAGGGAGTCAGTTTTCTTACAGATTCTCCAAGTGAGACTCTTTTAGGAGCGGAAAAGGAAGAGACCGATTTCAGGGAATTAGGAGCTATAAGACGGACCCCTTGTTCCCCGTTAAATGGTCTGGCAGAGACACGAGTTACTGAGCAGCATGTAGCTGGAGTCCAGGAATCGTCCAGGCCAGCAGAACCTGAACCAGCTTTATAGTCCACAAGTGTTTCAGGGGTTGGCGAGATGGGATAAGACCCTCAGGTCTGTCATAATGAAATATTAATAGGTGTCTTTGCTTCCGAGTACTGCAAGTAACAAGCTATGAGGTGAAAATATGTACTTCCATGATATAATTTGCATGCTTCCAGTATTAAAACATCTAGCAGTTGGCTCTAGTCGGCTGATATGTCAGCCAATGTTATTGCACCTCACGAAAGCCTTTAAAAAGCTAATTTATCTTTCCATGAGAAATAGCTATTCAATGTGAATGTTTCTTGTGACACGTTGACCTTTTTGCAGAACACAAATAGACCGACGGGCCTTTTTCTGCTTTCTGTTTCCAGGTGTGTGGATGATTTATTCAAAAAAAGAATGATGGATAGATTTCAATTCTTAAAGATTGTGCGGCAATATTGCGGGTGGGGAAGATGTATTTTTTACTTATCTGAAGTTGACATAAACGACAGTTGCACAGAATAGTGAAAAGTTAATGACTGTGATTCAGCTGTGCCAGTCACGTCAACCTATGATGCATACCACTCACTGCCTGTCATTCAGAGGTAAGTGGGGGGGCTTTTTATTCGGGAAAGCAGCATGACAGACAGGAAGGGCACACACTCTGACTCCATCATTCAGCTTCGCCTCTTTATCGTTCAATGGGTCTGGGTGACCTCTCTGTGTTGACGTGGAGATGGACTGGGACCCCCCCCCCCCCCCATCTCCAACTACATATCCACACGTGGCCGGTTGGAGCTCCTGTCTGGAAGACTCCGGTTATTTGGGTTAAGTCCAGTGGTTGGAATGCCGGGATGATGAATTCTTGCACCAGCGCTGGCCAATCATAAGTTAGATGCGTATGCCAGAGCATCCCTGTGGGCGTTGTGATGGCTACTAGGGAGCGCGATCTTCAGGAAGCAGAGTCCCGACAGCTTGTAGCTCCTAGCATGTGGGGCAGTGTGTGACTTTGCCGATTAGGGCTCTGCTCCCACGACTGGGAGGTCACCTGTTTAAATCCCACAATTGGCACAGTGAGGTCACCATTGGACCCTTGAGCATGGCCCTTAACTCCAATAGTTCCAGGGACTTGCAGACCCACCCTTTTGACCCATGCTTCTCTGCCAAATAACTGTAGTCATGGCCTTATCAGGTTTGAGGTGAATATCTGCACTTTCTGGTAACATTGATGGCATATGTGTCACTGCATAAATTATCTTTGCAAATTTTGGCTCCTATAGTCATGCCACACTCTGCCTACACCACGTCTGACCTCTTCCTCTGCTCTGGGGAATTCCAGCACCCCGTGAAGTCATGCACGACATCCCCAACTATTGGTACCTGAAATACAGCCTTACCTTTATGTCAGTTTAAAAAAGCCATGACGTCCTGTTTCTGGTCAATGGTTTTTGAGCAGTGTATTCAGTTTGGGAGGGATTGTGTGTTAGCCTGCAGGTGCTGGGAGGGGTAATTTACAGGATCAGAATAGATTCGGTAAAATGTGTTTCTTTCCGGTGCGTGAATGTGTATGTGTGTGTGGATTATGTTTATATTACATTGTGGGAAGCAAATGTCCCCTACAATGTAAAAAAAAAACTGTTATTTTGACTTTGACCATTTTATTAGGTCATCACAAGATCTGTGAACGTAATCAAAAAAACAAAAAAAATGCCAGAAGTCTCATATTTTGCTTGGTTGCATATGGTTAAGGTTAAGGCTGGCTAGGGGTTAAGCTCCTCATGCTGGGATGAGAGTTTTCTCCATAGAAATGAATGGAAAGTCACCACAAAGATATTCACCGGTACCAAGTGCCGTGTCGCCGTGATGAAAGCGGCAATACGGGTCAGAGGAGGGGGGGGGGGTCTCACAGTCCTGGGGACTTTTACCGCTGATGCTGATCAGAGATTTCAGAATTTCTCCAGATGATCCCAGTCATAATAAAAAAGGGGGTTGAACCGTTACTGAAACAGACCTTTCCCTTTTTATTTAGTGGAATCATGCCAGGTTTCTGTAAATGAAGCATTTTCTCACTGCCAGTAGAGTTGACGTCGAAGTGGAACCAGTGACGACCTAACAGGTACTAAATCGATATGGCTGGGGGTGTATATGCCTCTCCTGATGGATGGTGTCCCTGAGGTAAAGGAAGAGGTGTGAGGAACACTGCCCAAATGGGGAATAACCCTGACGCCACTAATGCTGCATAATCAGCCCTAACAGAAACCAGAACAAAGACGTAAGTGTGAAGAAACAAATGCCTGTGAATATTTTGATTAAGTTGATTGCTGCATGTGGTCGCGGTTCAAGTTATTTTACTTTGAAATGAAGGAATTATTGCCAGTGTTTTTGCCTGCCGGGTCTGCAGTGGACCGCTGTCGGGGAGTGAGGTGTCTGTGTGGTGAAATCGCTAAGCTGCGTCAGTGGTACCCCGGACATTTTGGGGGGAGATAATCGTTGCATTGGACACTCCAGACCACTTCTGGAATCTCTGTAGGCAGCAAGGCACATGGCAATGCTAAGTAGGGAGATAACTAGATTACTCCATTTGCACAGTCCTCTCGTACCCCTGACAGAAGCACTTGGCCTGAATTGCTTGAGGAGATGCATGTGGTTAGAGAGTAAACTGTAGCTTTGTGTGGAACAGCCTGTAAAACAAGTAAATAAGCCAGTAATGAGGTAGGAGTGGCTGCACTGCCTTTCGGATTTCGTATCCCTCTAAAGATGGCGCTGGCACAGGCCTAGTAACGGCTGTGTAGCTGAAGACGTGGACAGGGGGTCAGACTGAAGGCCTTTCAGCTCTGACACAGACCCCCTGCTGCTGCCCTCGCTGGAATCCTCCAGAAGCTTCGCTCCTCTCCCCATATACGGATTCTTCTGCTTGATCACATGACCAGACTCCTAGAATGGCTTCCCGCGTGGGGGGAACGTTTGCAGGGTGGTAATGGCCGGCTCAGGGTCGCGTTAATGAGGTCTTGGAATAAAGAAAATTAGCGAGTTCGGTCTTCGCTGGGAACGAAAACACTGAGCCAGGATCTTGGCCGCGCTTCCTGAGTCACGCTGAAAATGCGAACCCGTGATTTAATGTGATTAAGAAATCAACATCCAATAAATCTCATTCTGCGTTTTCGACATCTTTCCTCTCTTCATTCTCCTCCTTCATCTCCTCCGAACTCTGCAGATGCTTTCATCTGAACATCTTGTCTGTCATCTTGTCTTCACAGAAGCAGTGTCCAAGCATGTTCTCTATCTGTCATTTGTATATAAAATACATGAAAACCTGTCAATCTTCCAGGCAAATGAAGACCGGCTGTTGTGAGCAAAGCGGCTCAGCTGGTCTGTGGTGTCAGCATGAGAAATAAGCGAGTAGCACTAATCTCGCTCAGCCAGTTGCTGTCGTTTTTGTGTGGTAATGATTGTTATGTAAAACAGCCCGTTTTAGTATTCATATTTTAGTCTGCTTGCACCTACAAGGGGGAAGACCTTTCCTTTCTTCAGTATATTTCAAATTCTTTCATTTTTTCGAGTGCAGTTCTATTGGAAGCATCTTCCTAGTCCCCAGTGCTGATACTGCAGTCAGCGTGAGCTTATTATCCATACAAAATCTTTACATAGTGTGTGTAAGTCTCTCTGTGCCAGCCTGTGTGATTGGAGCAGGATGCACAGCTGGGCACACCCAATGAGAGGGTCCCTATCTGAAAACCCAGTATCGATGTACACAGCTAGGGTGACCACCTAATCTGTGTGAGGAGGGACTCTAGGAGATACTCTAGTTTTGCAAGCTACAAAACTGCTTTCAAACTGAAAGGCTCCTGTGCTTGGCTAAATAGTTCAGTTCTTCTTGTGCTTTAACTCGTCCAGCTGTTTCACATCAAAATTAGTGGCACATGCATAATTATAGGAGACTGACCAATCAGCACACAGCAAGAACTCAGTCTTTAAGTGAAATCCAGATCCTTGTGATTGAAATTGTAGTTTACAGATCCTGTCCTCTCTGCCATGCTTTAGGTAGTAACCCTATCCACAGCGTGCCTGCGGCCCTCTCCTCAGGGCGCGGAGCAGCGGCTGCAGTAGAGCTCGTGTGCGGGCGCGATGGGCGTGATATCAAGGTGGGCTTCTGCCAGCTGCTGATTCTCAAGGGCTTGTGGAGATTGGGCAGTCCCATCTTAAGCCTTTGTGTTTCTTGGCTACTAAAGGCTTTTTGGGCCTGTGAGCATCCTGGAGGACGGATACCTTCTTGGAGCTGGATACGGCTCTCGACCTTCAGAGGGGTGAGTCTATGGACTTCTGGGTGCGTGATACCATCCTGCTAGTGCCTTTGCTACATTAACGTTGGACATCTACAGGACTGGGCCTGTTTTCCATCCAAATAAGTTTGGGAACAAATTGCAAATTTCTTATAGGTCAGCAGTGAGATCGCTGTTTTTCTTTTCCGCTGTGAGAGTGTCACGGCCTCTCGGGTGACCGTCATGGACGGGTAGCACTGGGAGATGCCATTTTAGTGATGGCCTGCTTTGATTTGGGTTTTTCTTTTGTTTTTAGTGCTTCAACGGGATGGGACTTGGAGTCTTAAACAGAGCAGGACGGTGTATAAACAAGGAAAACAGACCACGTTTTGGCAGGGACCTGTTTTAATTACAAGCAGACGCGTTGAGTCTCGTCCCAGCTCTCTGTTAGTCTCTGAATTTACCAGACTACATACAGTGAAATATAAACCATAGCTGAATACTACCTGCGGCAGCTTTTAGCACATTTGTTTATCTTAATTAACTGCTCATTTACATGTAAAACCAGGCGCGTTTAATTGGAATGTAAACTTTCATCCGTTTTTGTTGTGCCTCGGTCGAGGTTCTTGCCTAAGTGGTTATCTCTGGCTTTATGATCAGATAACTGTAGGTTTTTAAAAAGTACAAGCAAATATGTAACAACCCACTGAAGAGAAAGGGGGGTAGGTTTGAAACTATTCTTTTGCAAAAAGTGCTTTCTGCTTGTGTGCAAGGAAGGAGAAATTAATTCACATAGGCTCACTAAACAACTATGACATCATACTTTAGAGTTTAACTTTTCCGTGTGTTGGGGGGGGGGCTTGTCCTCTTAAAGCCTGGCCCCTACCTCTGCTCTTCACGGAGAGGCATGACCAAGGGATTGGGACTGTCACTCACACATGACTTTCCTAATGACATCTGGCACCCCCAAATTACTGTTAAAACTATCCTAATTTTCACGATAAAAAGGTTTCCCAAGGACTGTAATTGCACCGTTTAATTGCATTGTAATTAACAGAAGTCTGTTAGACTCCTTCTCTGCGGTTAGGTGGAGAGGCTCACTTTCCCTGATGAGTGGTTGTAATCTTGCCAGATGTAACCACCATACTTGAACGTGTGCTCTGATCGACTTTTGCGTGAGTGGGGTTCTTTTTCTTAACAAATTAAGAACTCTGGCACGGACAAATAATCCCCTGGCAGCCTGCAATGTGACAGCTTTTCCTTCTCAAATGAGCCAGAATGCATAAAGATGGTAGCTGAATTCATGAAGTGTGTCCCTCTCCCCCATCGCGAAAAGGGTGCTGTGGTGCTCCTGCTGGTCCCGTCATGGCCTGTAGGGGGCACTGCCTCTCCGAGAGTCCTGAAGACTGCAATCCACTTAGCACCTCGCAGTCACGGTGCAGCATCTCCGCTCTGTCTACAAGCTTCAGAAAGCTGCCTAGGGAACCGGCAGCAAAGGAAAACCGTCTGGGATTTCGTGAGGAGAAATCCCCAAACCCTTAATGTCTCGTCGGAGTGACAGGGGCGGCTGACTCTTTTCGTAGACAGATTATTTATTATGTGGTTTTTCTGCTCCGCATCAATTCAAATATTTGTGCAGGCGGGTTTATCCTCTAACTGAATTATGCGTTCGGATCCATGCATAAGTATTTGTTTGGTGGTTAAATCGGTTTATTAACCGCAGAACTGTACCTCCAGCCTGTGCAGCCTCCGGCCAATCGGCACCCAATTCCCCACCTCATCCTGCCGTATCGTCGCATGCAGATGCTATTAAGCGCATTCATCTGCTGTCTGTTTTACCCTTTCATCCGCGCCCATTAGGAAGGGCGGCTCTCTGTGTGAACCTCTGATTCGCTGCGCTTTAGCTGCAGGGATTTGAGGATACAGTCGCTGTGTGTAAATCGTAAGAACTAAAGAAAAAAACCATTCTGGAAGCCCCCACCCCCACCCCTCGGCATTGAGAGAGTTTACAGGCCTTTAATGTGACTTTGCCCTCACCACGGCAGTGGCGGCCTCGCCCTAACCCCGTCCACAAATGTTTACCCGCAATGTTTACATTCTGAGATGGCAGCTGTGATGCCCCTGCCTGCTGACAGGGGGCGCTAGGTCTGACTTGAGGCCCGACGGCTGATAGACACGGAGCGGTACCATCTTTTCCCTGCATTTAAGGGAGTGGGGGGGGGGGGGTGAAGGAAATCTTGCAAATGAAACACTGCGTGGTTCATGAGGGCGAAGCAAGAAGAGCACGAGTTTCACGACGGTTCGATGCCTGCGCCCCGCCAGGCTGCCGGGCCTCTGATTAGCGTGACGCGGTACTGTAGCACTGTGAAGTTAGCGCTGCCTTCCTGGGTCAGCGCCATCTAATTCTGTGCCCGCTGGGTCGCATGATGGCTGGCAGGCCGGATGGATGCGGGCCTGTCGTGGAGTGGGCCGGCGTGGGCACCGTGGGGGTGCCGAAGCACCGGCTAGGATTACTCTCTTATTTCTGTTTTAATTAGGATGCCCTCTGCCCGTCGATAATCCCTGAGCTTCCTGCTCCTGCTGGACCCACACAGTGGCTGCGCAGCTTCTCCCTAGTTGGGGAAACATTTCCTTGGTGGTTCTTCCCTCCCTTTTGTTTAAATGCAGCTGAGCGACACCCTTTGCCCAGAATGACATCCTTGTACTCTGCTTATCTGCACAAACACTGGGGCATGTTACTGATGAATGCGAGACAACCCACCAGCCTGTATGGGCATCTGTGTCCTGTGAACTGACACTGATTATTAAGCCCATCTGACCCCCCCCCACCCCCAGCTGCCTCCCCAGAAACCCCCCTGTCCTGGCCGGCAGGTCGCTGATGGGGCGTTAAGAACTGGGCGCTTTCCAATTTCGGGAGTCCGACGGCCTCATTTTCCTGAAATGCATGAAATAATTAGACGCTAACTGCTGCGGCAAACATGCGCGACTGATTTTTTATGGATCGTTATATTTAATCTGCATAAACATTTGATGTTCTTTTTTATTATTAAATTGCATTCGCTAATAACTTGGAGAAATAAAAGAAGCTCTCCATCTGAAAGCCAATTAGACGGTTATCTAGCTGGTGCAGACTCTCGCACTGCCGTGATTCCCCCTCCCGTGCCACACGCACTCTGTCACCTGGGCCTTGTGGTGTCATGTGACTGTCTGTGCCCAGTAACCTAGAGCCACCTTTTTAACTGCCATCTTTACCTAGTTGTCTCTGACATCATTCTAGCAGCACACGACTGTATCCGCTTCCCGTAATCCACTCGGTCTTTAATGATCTTGGACATTTATCTTAAATAGTACGGTCTGTGTTCTAAAGTAGGACACCACGTGTAGACTAAATATAGACCTTTTGGCATTTAGTATTTAAGTTTTCAATTGGTGAAAGTAAAATTTAGGTTTCTATCTTGCGAAAGATATTTAAATAGTAGCAGTGTGTATGAAGCGGGCCCCTGTGCGAGAGTCGGAAAGCAGGGCACTGTTCTCCTACACAGTAAAGTGTTTGTTTAATGAGGACATTAATTTTTAACACAAAGTGCTCTGACTGTAACGGGCATTCCAGACTGACATGGTCTGTTCCGCTCCCCTTTGCAGGACAGCACATTTGGGCCAGGAAGTGGGGACTCTTGCTGTCATGCTTTGCGACATGGGCCCAGCCTGTTTCCTCTGAAAGCGGCCTTCGTTTGTGTTTGGATCAGTATTTTCCCTCCATCTCCCTCTGTGTGGCGTTCTAATTGTAATGAGGACGGTGAGCACAACCAGCTGGATGTGTCATTGGAGGGGGAGTCGTACGGAACCGGGGGACGCTGACGCGAGTCTCACTGACACGCCTTTCATCGCTTCAGAGCTGGATGCCTTGTGAGGTGTGAAGGGGTGGAGCTGAAGCCAACGTCGATGCTCATTCCAGGCAGGAGTCGCTCTTCCCCTGGCAGCAGTTCCTAAAAAACATGGCAGAAGCACATATGGAAAAGCAAAGCCTATTCACCGGAGTGCCCGTCCCTGTCTTCCCATTCACTCTGATCCTTGGGGTTCCACGAGTTCCATGGTATAATGGTGAGGGTTCTGTGTGAAGCACAGGACTCTTTCTGCTGATGAGCTGATGAACTCCGCCTGTGTCTGTGATGGCCGGGGTCCTCCGCCTGTGTCTGTGATGGCCGGGGTCCTCCGCCTGTGTCTGTGATGGCCGGGGTCCTCCGCCTCTGTTGGGCTAGACTTAATGCACTTCACCAAGTGACCTGTTGATCTGCATAATACAGTCCACAGCCCTGTGCAGCCAGCGAGCCCTTGAAGGGACGGGCCTCTGAATAATATCTCCATCTGTACATGGCTAACAGTGCCCATCTCCGGGTGGCTAACAGTGCCCCTCATTCCTCGCATGTGCTGGTCACAAGTCAGGGTTTCCTGGGTGTCCTAGCTCCAGCTGCTGGTAACTGTACGGAACGTGAAAGCCATGCATGTGCAGGTGGCAAGGAGGAAGCTATAAGAGGGTACACACAGTCTTTCTGACTGACAGTATCTCTTCCTCCCCCCCCCGCCCCTACCTTCCCGCTGCCTGTCTCCGGGCAGGAAGGATGAATCCAGTGATTCAGCTCCTTCTGCACCCCCTACCTCCTCTTTCCCAGCCCATCAGGAAGGTGGACATGTGACACTCATCAGGAGACCATCTCCTCACTGCCCTCTGGTGTGTCGTCGTTAAAACGGGCCTCCTGTGGAACCCATTTTCCGTGTGGAGCCGTGGAATTCCTCTGGTTTAAGAGGCCCCCATATTGGATCATTTAAGACCTTTTTTTTTTTTTCTTCTTCAGCCGCCCCCCCCCCTGAACTGCAGAAATCTGAAAGAAACCTGTCTGATTTGTTCTGGTTTCTGCGTTGCCGCATAACAGCGTGTTGCCTAATTTGAGCGTGTTGTTTGGTCTGATTAATTTAAAAGGTTTCCGTGACCTTGAGTAGCTCTCCGAGGCATGGAGATGAGTGAAAACAGTCGTTAGTAATCTTGTCCTGTGTTAGTGCTCGCAGCAAAGCGTGAAATAATTTCGTCCCTCTACCAGATACAGCACAAAACTGAAGGGGCGTCACTGGGTGGGGGTGGCAGCTTCTGTATGGCCTTCTGCATGTTTACACTGCGTGCTGATAGTTAGCTGATGATCAACTGAACACGTGCTTACATTATCCCCAGAGAGTATGCTCCTCTTGTAGGGTTTGCAGACATGAACTCTGGACACGTTCCCGTGAATCAGGCCTGGACATTTGCCTTTTCGCACGTGTGGCACACAGCCGGAGATTGTTCGTGTCAGATGCCTTGACACCTGCTAGAAATACTCCAGTAGGTTTAGACGAAGACTAAACTATGGCTGGTTCAGATATTTCTGTTCACACATACAACTAGGGTGGCAGCGAGTGTCTGGATGAGGCTGCAGCGTGTGTCTGGATGAGGCTGCAGCGTGTGTCTGGATGAGGCTGCAGCGAGTGTCTGGATGAGGCTGCAGCGAGTGTCTGGATGAGGCTGCAGCGTGTGTCTGGATGAGGCTGCAGTGTGGTGAGTTAGGCCATCTGTCTCAGTTGGCATTTTAGAGCTGCTTATCTATGTTTCCCAACCCGGTCCTTGGGGACCCCGCACAGTTCACATGTTTGCTCCCTCCCAGCTCCCTGCTAGACAGTCCACGTTTTGGCTCCCCTACTGTACCTGGGGGACCCTGAGGTCCTGGTTGGGAAATGGTGATCTAAGATATGGGCAAGGTGACCCAGGAGTCTAAGCAAAGATGCACAGAGACGCATGTAGAACCTGAGCAGGAAATGAATCTAAAGGTCCAACCCCACAGTTTGATTTACTGAGTTACTCTCATCCATTTTTATAGTGTATAATATAAAATAATCAGAATTTGTACTGTAAGCTTTTTATCTCAGGAATGTCTTTATACTGTAGTTCTTGGGATGAGGGCACATTGCACTGTCACTGTGTGACTGGGGGGGTTGCAATTGTGTAGTTTTAAGATTTTCTGGTTTTGTTGCCAACCCTGAAGGTGATGTTTAGAGGAAGGTGTTGATGAGGTAGCTTGGGAGAGGAGTTCACACTTTCCGTGTGAGAAGCAGTAGCTGAAGCTCACATCTGTCACCGGCAGCGGCCTGGAAGAGGGAAGCTCTTCCTCCCAGCGGGGCGGAATCTTCTCTGAGGAGCGGTGCTAACGGCCAGGCAGTTCTTAGTGCCGCTTGGGAAGGAGATCTGAGAGCCGCTGCCGTTTACGCACTGTTCTGGGATCAGTAACTGGGAGGCATTGACTAGTTTATGTTGAATGGGAGAGCAGCAGTGGGGTTGTTCCTTGGTGCTGGTTGGGGGCTTTTTGGAGGTGATGGCCTTCCTCTTCTATGGCAGTCTTTTTGGAAATCCCTGCAGTCTGTTGCCTCACCTCCCTCCATCTTCAGCTGGGCTCCCCGCCTGTCCCTCCTGTTGCTCACTTCACTTTTGCTCAGTTGTCCCTGGTGAATCTGCCTTCTCTGGAACTCTCCCAGGAGCCTGTCCAGGGCCAGATGGTCTTCAGACTGGGATCCTGTCCAACTCATGTCTCTTTTAAAAAAAACACACATAATAAATAATAGGAAAACAATAAACAGAGTGTATTCAAGCCAGTTTGGAGGTCAGATAACAAGCAGAGGTGGAATTCTGGCTCAGCAGGAAATGGCTTTTATTGAGCTAACTGGTGTTTAGCTTAGATGAGCTGCGCTCGTGTCGTTTACGCACCCCACCCCCGACCCCGGCAGCTGCCATGGACACCAGCTTTTAATGAGGCTAGTGTTTGTTTCCTACTTCATGTGGTGCTTTTTGACAACCGAGCAGGTTTGCTCGATCTGCTGAAGGTCCAGCTTTCCGTGCGGGAGTCTTATGGAGAGGCTCTCCTGGATTCAGCAGGAGACAGGAGCCTTATCTGTCCTGATAGCGGGATTTATGTCAGCTGAGGGCGGCGTGAAGCAAAATAAATAGTGTAACCTTGTAGAGGTTGAACTACAGCAAGCGTTTAAATCCAAATCTCATGTGTCCGAGTGATTTAAAACCTTGTCTTCACGTTTTTGCTCCCCGACCTGGCCGCGTTTGTCCGACTGGCGTATTTACAGCAGGGAGATGTGGATTTTTCAGCCTCGCAGCCCGTAACCCATGGCAGCCCACGCTGTAAATGCTGTCGGCGGGGGAAACGTTTTGACAGAGGATCTGCATGACCTGCCGAATGGAAAGTCTGCGCAAATGGCTTTTCTGGGGCCTGATATCCTGCCAGATGACAGATGGGACAAAGGGGCCCCAACCCCTCATACAATCAGCCTCTTCCTCTGTGATTTCAGCCAGCATGGCGGTCACCCCTCCGCCGGGCGCTTTGATCTGCTCTCGCAAAGTGTCTCAGGGCCACCCGAAGGATGACGCCGGCTTTGATAAGCTGCTGGGAATCCTTCAATCATGTGTTTATCTCCGCTGAGATGCCTTGGAACTTGACAAGGTGCTTGCAGAGCCATTCTGCTCCGGAGGGCTTGGTGCAGTGCAGATGAGTCATGCTTACGCTCGACGGTATCAGGTACATTCGTTGCGAAATGCGATTCCGTGCGAGGCTTCCGCTCCCGTCAATTAACCTACCGAAAGTGCTGGGGTTCTGCGGGAGGAGACACGGCAGCCGGGGGCGGCATCAGGCAGCCAGACGTCACTTCGCTACACCTTCTCTCTGACCTTTTGAGGGCACCATGGAAAGCGGTTCCCTGAGTGAGCTCTTTAGATCTTGGATCAGTGCATTTCAGCTTCCTACAGATCTGTGTCTTCTTCATTGACTGTTGGGCGTGTGGGCATTCAACCATTCCTTTTTTCGGCGAAAAAGCATGCTGCTGTAGATCTGGAACAGTAACGCAGTGCCTCTGGCTGTAACTGCAGCATAAGCCGCAAGTTAGTCCAAGGGGGGGTCCTCTCCCATCAGGCCGAGGGCCTAGTCCTCTCTTCCGCTCGGCTAAATCCCACGTCGGCCAACTGTCACCATATTTGCATTTTTACAAGCCAGAAGAGAGATATTAAAGCAAAACTAATAACAACTTTGGATTAAATTCAGTTTTCGTGTTTTGTCTTTTCACTCACAGGCGTGGCCAGACGATCCCTGATAATTTCCTCCACATGTCTCCTGTTTCCTGATGGTCTGAGCCCAAGCTTGCCAGATGGCGTTTAGTCTTGCCTTATCTTTCCTCGAAGGAGACATTTGGTGCTGGAGCTGCACCCTCAGCCCAATATTCCATCGAAGTGCATAGGGCCACCCTCAATACCTGATCTGCAGATGTGGCATTTGCTAATTGCGGTAATGGCACTGGCTTGTGGGGATAGTTCTGGATGTCGGAAGCCCACGGAACCATGCGTCAGCCTGGGGTCCCTCGTCGGGCCTGTCAGTCTGATCCTAATTGATCCCGAAGCTGGCGCTGTTCGTGTTGATCTGACGTGGTTATTAGCAGCCCAGCGTGAAAAGGGGCACGTCATGCAAATGGAATCCTGTTACCCCCGCAGTCCTTCATCGCCGTAATGAATATTGATTGCGCAGTGCTGCCGTCGCTGAGTCGAGCTTCCTAAGGGGAAGGTTATACAAAGAGAATGTCTCCTGCCCGCTGCTCGTGTCATTTAGTTGGCGGTGCATCCCTAAAACATCTTTTCCGGGATAATCAGCTGCGTGACGGCAAGAGCGGCGCCGTCTGGCCCCGTGAGAAATCTAACGAGGATGTCGTTGAAGCCGGCAAGGCCAGTGTATCGTAATTGATGCCGGTCTCATAGCCGCTGCTGGCGGCTCTCTTGGTTATATTGTTATGTTGGCAGGCATTTGATGAACGGATGCTGGTGTGTCAGGTTTCTCGATTGGCCGGAACCGTGTATGTGTCAGGTGTCTCGATTGGCTGGAACCGTGTATGTGTCAGGTGTCTCAATATGGCTCAACCTTTGTTGCGTATTCATTGAAACACACGCTCTGTTTGCTGCTGAAAGCTGCGACAAGACCTTTAGCTGCATGCCTTAGTGCTTTGCTGCTGTTTTGTTAACCCTAATGTAAATCACCATCTGGTGGCTGCGTGAGCCAATTATTTGATTATTCAGATTGATTGCCCCACAAGGGCTGGCTGAAGCTGTCTGGAATAATTTAGCCCCATGACTGGAAAACAGATGTTGAAATCTGAGCTAATAATCTCATTCCGGGGCTCTGTCCTCTGCCTGGAGTGGCAGTACGACCTGCCGTGCAGTCCGGCCGAGGTACTGTGCACATTTCAGGATTTGTTTTCGGCTGTAACGCCTCTTGTTGGAATCTGAGTGAGAATGACTTTTCACGTTTTTCATCATATCGAGCGGATGAATGGAAGTGTTTGGGTCATAACGGAACACGTTCTGTTAAGTGCTGCTGCCACGACTCTATTTAAAGTGCCTTTTATTCTCCCGCGTGGGAGTTTTTGGTTCCTCTCCTCCGTTGTCAATTGTTTTTTTTCATCCTTTTTATTCTGTCCTTCTATCTTAGGTAATTCATTTTATATGTATATCAATGTGTTCTACCAC
>JABFEA020000043.1:20588047-20598488 GCA_019775915.2 Cyphomyrus plagiostoma
AAACAATTGTCTTCTCCCCCAGAAAAAAGCCAAATTTTTTGCGCCCATGGGGCCCAATAAAACATTTTTTTCCGGGGGCCCCTGTGCCCCCCCCCCCCCCCCCCCTCGGCCACCGTCCACACTTCTGCAGTTAACCCAGCCGGATTCTCTCAGTGACACCTCGCCAACTACCGCTAATGGGCTCCCAGGGGGGGTTTGTTGGGGGGGGGGGTCAAGTCGCCGTGGCTTGTGGGAGACACCCGCTGGGGAGTGTGGGGGTGAGGTGGTGGCATAGGGATGTCCCTCTGCACAGAGCTACCATCCAGAAGGTATACATGGTCCGAGGCCCCCAGGCTGCTGTCAGTGTCGGTGGTGACGGCGTGACGCTCTGCTCGATGACATCACGCCCTTTAAGTCACCGTCGCCGACAGGGTGGACAGTGTCGATACGCCAGGTGCCTGCGCGGAGGGAGGTGGGCCTCCATGGCAGGAGCGAAAGACAGGCCTCCTCGAGTGAGGCTGGGGGGCGAATGCGCTCGGCTCCCAAAAGGGGCTCCCAAAAGCCGCACGGTGAGGGCATCACTCTGAAACACTCTCAGCAGGGAGCACTAAGGGGAGGTGTCAGAGTAATAAGGAGGAACGGAGGACCAATAAATACCCTATCTGTCGACTGCATAAAGAATGACCTTTGACCTCCCTGGTCTGTTAGATCAGATTTCCACATACACCTCACAAGTACCTCATGGCTTCCTCATGAAGGAGCACCCACTGATAGGAGTAACTGTGCTACACGCTGGGGGCCAACATGGCACCCCCCCCTCCACCATAGCCCTGTGCTGACCCTGCCCAATCTTTGCCCCAAGAAGGACACAATTAAAACGGTTAGACCCATCTCAGCCTTTGGCACTCACACGGTTATTTTTAAACACATGTGGGTCAAGTCTGTGTGTCCTCAGTGTCCCATTGTGTAACTGAATCTGTATGACGTAGGAAGTTTTATACAGATGCACTCGGAGGGCGTTAATGGCATTAATTAATCACCGTAATCAAACACCACGGTGGCAGATACCAAAATGGCTCTTTCATTTTCAGGCTCCGTGTGTTGGGGGAAGCCAAAGGGCATTCAGGTACGGTATGGCGGCCTGATGTTCAGAACCCCAAGCTGGGGAAGCTACTGTCATGCCCGGAGCACAGTATCAGCAGAGTGGGCGGAAGGGTTGGGTATGGTGGGGTTAGGGTTGGGTTAGGGTTAGGGTTAGGGTTGGGTTGGGTTAGGGTTAGGGTTGGGTTAGGGTTAGGGTCGAGAGAGAAAAAGTTTAAAAGCGTAAATGAACAAGACTGTGCACGGCGCTACAGAGGCGCTCAGACTGCATGTGGCGCCTGCTGATTGGCCATTTACAGCCTCTGTATTTGACCCTCCCGGCCTCTGGGAGGCAGGCAGTCAGCCTTCATAACCAGGAGAGCGGTTCCCAAATCACAGGACACCAGACGGCACAATATTAATGGTCAAATATAATAACCTAATTTGTTAAATTAATTGGGTTAATTTACAGATCATTTTGCGTTTGCCTTTGCAGCAGCATTAATCAAATATTTGAGTGCGGTTGATAGTTTAGTCTACAGATGGTTGTACAATTAAGAGACATCTGTGGCCGTGATTAGGCTGTTTTGAATTTGTTAATGATAAAGGTGAGGAGGGGGGCTTATTGGCCGGCGTTGTGTCTCTGCACTAAATTCGTCACATCACCATTTGCTTGGCGAAAGACCTCACCTGGGCTCATCATCAAAACATCAGCTGCTGCCTGGGAAGTTGCACCCATATGGTGAATTTTATTTTTGTGATGAATCTGACGAGGGCTGGAATTATGCCGGAAATTCTGCCAAACCGCATGGCCCGGGACAGGCCGTCCTGGTATATCTCATTTTCCATTAAATGAGGGCCATGATACAAAGGATACCGTGAGTGACAGCCTGTATCCCATGGTGCTTTGCGGTCTACCCATTTGCTTTCCTAGTCTAACTGTTTTCCAGAACAAAAAACACTAATTATTTTATCGGCGTCGGTGTGCATTCGCAGATGTCCGATCTGAGAGCTGTACCTCCCTCCCAGCCATTCAGTGGAGGAGACGTGGGAGTGTGGAGTCCTTCGGAGTCCCATGACTCCCAGTTGCCTTCTGCAGCTCCTTTCCCATTTACTGTATCCCATGCGCACTGGGAGCAGTGGTGACGGTCACTGCACGGCTCATTTGGTTTTTTTCCACACTGATGGGCAAAAGTGGACACATGTGACCCCCCCCCCATTTCCTGGTATTGATTTATGTGCCGGTCGATGCCTCTTGTTTGAATGAAGAGTCTGCTCCGGCATGGCAGAGCCTGCTCTCTGGGTGGCCCCCAACATCTTGAGGGCTCCAAAGGGGGCCTATGACAGGCTGATGTCTGCACCAAGGCCACTAGCCCTGCTGTTTTTCCATTTGTTTCATATGATCTGTTTATTGTCGCTCAGGTTAAACAGTTTTGAGGAAGTTTATTGCTGGTCCTGAATCACGCTGACCACATTACATCACCCCGCTGTTCCCGGCCTCCTCACCATGCTCTCTCCTCCCGGTGAGTCGGACTGGACTATTTTGAAGCTCTTCCGTTATCCCCATTGCCCTTGAGGATGAAATCCTTCCGCACTCTCACTCGCTTGAGAGCATCCGCCATTATGGCAGAGAGCCTCCTTTACCCACTTCAGCTGCTCCGGGTGGGCTGTGTGACACCATGCACAGATCCGAGCTCCCTCCTTTCCTAGGACGGCTGCCCCCACGCATTTTCCACTGATTTTCCTCCTCCCGCACCCCCATCCCTCGTTCTGCCCTAACCCTGTGATGTCGCAGGCTGATCCCGGTCTTGATCACCTCCAGGCTGGTGCCCGCCCCGCGTTGTGGCTCTGTGACGCATGTTATCGCTGGGCAGATCTAGCGTGTTCCTGTGTCACCTTCGTTCACATGTTCCTGTGTGCAGGTTCACACCAGTTTCAGTGGGCTTCAATGGGGTGAGGAGCCATCCACCATCTCTCCTTCTCAGCCAATGACATGATACTTACCAAGGTCACCCATGCCTACGGCTCACTATCCTCGCCCCTGGGGGTGTGGTCCATTAAGACATGGGGTTTAATCCCATGTAGACTCTAAGTCGCTGTTTCCCCCACTGGCCTTTTCCGATGAGATGGGTGGCTGTCAACCCCACCGAACCTGACCGCAGTAACCGTGCCAGGATTGGGGTGGGTGGCAAAGCCCCGTGGACGTGTTTATTTCTGCATCTCATAAGGAACGTTCATCTCCAGATGATTTGAAAAGCATGCTCTGCTTTTCTGGTCCTTTCTGCACGCCTGGTGACTGCCAACGGTTCTGACACACACACGGACCTAAAGCGGAGGTCCACTTCTGTCCGCTGACTGGCAGAGCTTAATGTGGTGGCTTCTTCCGAACCGGCCAAGTCTGAGAAGACAGAGAGTGAGAGCGGGCCTGTTTCATCTCTGCGGTGCATTGTGGGTACGCTTCTTTTTTGGCTCTCCCTCCCCCCCATTTCCGTCAACTTGGCGTCTCTAAACCCGTCCAAAAAAACATCAGAGGCGACTCGTAGCCGTTTGTGGGAATGTGCTCACAAGCGAGACATGAACAGACCCCCCTCTACCCCTCCCCACCTCAGCCTTGTTTTCATTGTGGCTTTTGTACGTTGCCTCCAAACGGTTGACAGAAGGCAGTTTTTCCATGGTTGTGAGGCGGGTAAATGATTTCTGGGGAGTCTTTTAATGTCAGCCCCTGACTCCAGGCAGCGGGTTTTCTCCTAACGTGGGCCAACCACCCCCCCATAAGACCTTCCTCTGGTAGAAATAAAATCTAAATAATAAAAGTTTCTCTACTGGCTTTAATGTGAACATAAGCGGTATATTGATTTGCGCTACTGTGGGGTCTTGTATTTTTTCCTGTATCTTTTGGGGTAGGGGGCTGTTTTTGCTTTCAGGGGGTGTGTGTGCCCTGCTGACACCATAGAAACAGGAACATACCTGAGTTTTTAGGGGCTGTCAGCTGTCTGGGTTGATCACCGTGAATGTTTCTGCCCGCTCAGCAAGATGGAGGTGTTTTCACTGTGAAGATGTGTCTGAGAGCCACTGCATTTCTATGGATTCCAGGCCATAAAGTGCAGCTTTTAGCTTCCAACAAGGCAATGTGATCGTCTAACCCCAACCCGCTCATCTGAAATCCACAGACAGCCCACGTTTTTGCTCCCTCCCAGCTCCCAGCAAAGCAATCCATATTTTTGCTCCCTCCCAGCTTTTGGTACGAACAAAAACGTGGGCTGTCTGGGGGTCTCCGAGAATTGGTTTGGGAAATACTGCCCCAAATGCCCGGATTGGATCCCTAGAGATGTGTAACAGTCTCCCTGATGTTCTGGACTCTTCTGTAAGTGCCCCCAGCACCCACCCTACAGGGGTCGTTTCTCCTCATCATTGACTGGGGGTGATCTATTCAGTACCCCATGTTTAATAGAGAGGCCCGGGCCCTCTTTGAGGCATTCTTGCGGGCTCTGAGTTGGGCTTGGCCTGTAGTGTGTGTGGGTATGCTGCCATTTCTGTCTGCTTGTGTTGCTTTGACTGACTTCGTTCTTTTCAATCAACATGTGATATAGGTCATATTTCTGTTTGAAAGTGCAGATTTTGGTTAGAGTTCCTCAGGCTGAGGGTGGGACCTGCGCCGTTCTCCTCGTCCTGCCTCCCCACGTCGGCCAGCCTGATTTCTCCTGCCCTGCCCTGGCACTACACGGGTTGCGTCACGAAAAGTTGAGCCCCGGGGGCTGTAACTGGACGGCTCTGAGCCGCTCGCAGCCTCCCCCAACCCCCAAACGCAATCGAAGATGGTGGCGGCTTCTTGGCGTTCAGGTGGCGAGAAGTTCCCACACTTGTGGGAGAAGCTCAGGATGTTTCCCATCCTTGAGCCTCGTCCCGCTGCGGGTTGATGCCCCTGTCCGTGTGATCCGATCAAACGGGATCGACCAGGCCAGTTGTAAGTGATGAAGACGGGTTCGCGTTTCCTGATGCTAGTTTGTGGCACGGGTCAGTGATTCCCTGAGGGCCCCTTCTTTACACACCATGACCCCTTTTAAAGTTCTGCAGCCAAGTGAGGAAAGTGGTCATGCTTCAGTCTGTGCTACTGCTGTAAAAGTGCATACTAAATTTAATCTGCCTGTGATTCTGTCCTGGGCTCCTCTTCGTTTTAATTTGAATCTTGATAGGGGTGAGTTCTTTTTTAAAGGGCCTGCTGTAACATGCATATTTTTCAGGTAGAACACAGCTGCGGGATCCACCTGTTTGTTCATTGTAATGTTAGTTGTATGTTCAGGACGTTCATTGGTAACATTGCTGCCCTCATCACCCCAAAACAGAAATGAGCTGCACTTCTGCCACGGCCCCTTAAAAAGGCCCATTTCTGGAAAGCAACTCTGAACTGAGGTGGTGCTGTGCTGTTGGAAGGATATGCGGAGGGTGACGGGTTTGGATGACGGGGTGGGGGCTAATGGACATGAGGAGGGCATGGTCGGAATGCAGAGCCCTTCATGGAACACCCCTGCCTTAATTCAGAATTTTGGGTGGAAGGTGCTTTACAAGTTTGACACACCGCTGCATAATTTGCACATTAGCTTGTGTGCACCTGTTTGGGGGGGGCTGAGCACTGCAGCAGGTTTGTGGTTTCCAGGACAACAGACAGGCAGCAGTAGTGGGGCCATCTCCTCATGGGGGTGAGTGCTAGCCGTCTGGGGACATGTGGTAATGGGTGGGTTGGGGGAGGGACAATTCTGCTCTAATTACTCTCTCTACCAGGCATGGGGGGTGAATCCTGCCCCCCCCCCCCCCAGGACAGGTGGTTTGAGAAGGAGGGGGGACCCATGTAGAGGAGCAGGTGCTCTCTCTGGGAGGCATATGGCCGTGTGATTGGGGAGGTGGGAAAAGATAGGCCAGGGGGCCCTCGGAGGGATTTTATCCCAGGGAGGGCCTGTGGTTTCTGATATAGGAACAGGGGTCTCCCTGGAGGGAGGGAGGTGTTAAAGTAGGTTGGCAGGATTAGCAAACACATCCAGGCCCCTGCGATCATCTCATGCTTCCCTGAAGCTAATTCCTGTTTGTGCCTTTCAATTGATCCCATTCACTCAGCAGCCATTTCAAAGGCCGCTGCGTTGCTTAGGGTGCGTGGCTCGGCTTAGGGTGGGTATGGGGCTTGGAGCCGAGGCTGGGCTTTGGGTGGGTATGGGGCTTGGAGCCGAGGCTGGGCTTTGGGTGGGTATGGGGCTTGGAGCCGAGGCTGGGCTTTGGGTGGGTATGGGGCCGGGTGTTATGCTTTTCATTAGATTCAGCTGTTGGCTCCTCCTTACAGATGCAGCACAACATATTTTCTCTCCATGCACTCAGCATGCTCATCAAAATCACATTGGTTTTATTTCCTACGTCCATGTCAAGAGACGCAGCAGCACAAGTCAGTGATTTGCTGTTCCTCAGTGGGGACCTGCGCCCAGTGGTAGGGAGGGGAGGGGTGGGGGGAATTAATGGAGGCGCTTTAGAACTTTTTAAAAATGTGCCCCCGTGTTGTGTGTGCGAGTACATTACGGCACACATGAATAATACATGGTTAAGACGCTTAATGGATGTGCAGGGACTCGTCTAAAATAAAAAGCAAAATCCATTTGGTCTCCCCGAAGTAAACGTAATGCATTGTCCTTGGGCTAATTTTCAGCCAGGGGCTCCGGGTGTGCACTGCAGAGGTGGGGGGTGGCCAAGGAACAAAGCCAGGGGCCGTCTGCAAACAGCTGCCTCTCCGGGGCCGGCGCAAAATGAAGGCAGATGAATCAATTTGGCCTGTGGCCCTCAAGTGCTCTTCTGGAGGCCCCGGCCGGCGCGGCAGATAATGAGCCGATAGATTGAGCCGGCGCGACGCGGCCTGGTGACGGTGTACCGCCGAGCCCCCAGGCAGACGTCTCCCCAGGCGACGGTGGCCCGTCTGCCTGGGTTAATGGGGGTGAGGGTCCTTTGCGCAGGACACTTTTCAGAACAAATTAGAGGAAGGATCCGTCTCCTTGACGCTCCCCCCAACTGCCACCTCTGCAGAGTCGGGCCCTTTCCATGGCGAGGATGCAGTGCAGCCCGCCTGCGCTAATGAGGCCTGACATAGGGAGGCTTCCTGAGCAGAACCTCCAGGGCAGCGGGGTGTGAACGCGAAGCCCAGACGCGTCATCACGGTGCCCCTGTCAGCATCAGAGTCAGGGGAGCAAAAGACCCTTAAAACCCGACATCCCCCTCCTGCCCCCGGCCCTCTGCCCCCATGCTCTCCATTTTATCCAAGCGGGCATATCCCAAGTGACCCGTCGGACTGGAATATCCACATCCGTCACCGGTGTGGGTCCTGCCATCTGTGCCGATGAGAAGGACCCGCATTCTGACGGAGCTCAAGGCCCTTAGGAGATCATTCCCCATCCAGTGGCCTGGCCTTGCAGCCCAACCACCAGGTGGCGCTCTTTCCAACATGTCATTTCTGTGAAATAGCCGCCGTACCACACCCTAGCATGTTGTCAGTGACCCCATGGCTCGGACGTCTCCAGCCCTGGGATTGTAGCTCTGGTAGTAGTTCGTTTTAACACAGGCCTGACAGCAGCAGACTATAGAGTAAACACTTGTAAGGAGGATGTTATTTAATGCTGCCGTTAATTGGACCTTTTACTTTTGATCGATAATCAGTCTTGATTAGTGACTCCAGCTAAGTATGGAGGACTGAAAGGTTTCTCCTGGCTATCAGCCTTAATTATCCTGAGTCAGTGTCCTGTAAACAGAGCTACAGGTGACCTACAGCTCGTCTGCCGGCCAGCACATGGTGCCTCACGACCGGGGTGTCTGACGCGAGCCTCAGCAGCGGCGATTAGCATGAGCGAGGGCCCCCGTCAATTCTGCATGCTGCATCCACGCCGCCACCCTTAATGACCAGCGGCCGCAGAACTCGCCATTTCCTTTGTGGTCCTCGTACTGTGTCTCGGAGATGTGATGGCATTACGAAATGTCAGAGCTAATTTATTTGTCCAATCACCAGGACCTGCCTGGTGTTCGTTAGCATAATTAAGCGGAATCGTGTCCATTTGGCTCGCCGCTGCTTGGCAGAGGGGACGGGCAGGCAGACGCTCCCCCTCCCGTCAGCAGGTGGCCTCATGCCGGACCTGTCACCTCACCGGACGACCCTTTTAATTTTAGCCCGCCGGGGGCCGTAATTGAAATTTACCGGGAAAGGTTAATCGCAGAGGCGATCTGGCTGATTTACGGCAGGGATGCCGGTGACGTGACTCATCGCATGCCGGGCTCATCGCATGCCGGGCTCATCGCATGCCCCATTGCAGCTGCCCAGCTCTGTCACACTGCTGATTTAATGCACAGCCGCCAAACGCGAAATGTGAATGTCAGAGGTCACGACCTTCAGCCACTTCTGGGCTTCCTATGCTGGGCTTTCAGAGGTGTCCCCCATGAAGGTTACGGGGGGTGATAGAGAAGTGGGGCTGGAACTTTTCAACGAGGTGTTTACGACCCCCGCCTGCCCTCATTTTTTCCCGCAGATGAAGGTGTTGGGGGTCTGCCCAGGGAGGAACAGCGGGAGAGAGGCCCTGCAGGAGTGGAACGGGCCCCAGCAAAGCGACTCCAGAGAGCCCCTCAGCGAGGTGAGCACCCACCACCGCTCAAAAACCCACACCACCCTAATCACGAGTGCCCCCCCACCCCTGAGGAGAATTTGCACTGTTCCCCTGTGAGGAGGGGGCATGGGACAACTGCCATCAGGGTAAGCTCTAGATCCAGGGAGCAGAAGCTCCTAGAGAAACCACAGCTCTGCGGTCAAGTGTTGAGGTCACTCCATACTGACCTTGTGTGGCTTGAGACCTTCCCAGTTAACCCTCCCATGTCATCCATATGCTAATTGGCTCAGAAATTAGAAATATGAGTAGTTGTTCTGGAGATCCCGAGGAGGAGGGGTGGGGGGTTTAGCCTTTATTGACCTAACATTGGATGGGGGTTGAGGGGCGTTGGCATATGGCCCCGGAAATGGGAGTCTGAGCACTAAACCTTCCATGAGTCGGTCTGCCAAGGGCCTCCCACACAGTCGGCAGTCTGATTGGATGGCTACTCTGTCTGTCCCCTAGCCACCCCCAGCCAAAAAAAAAAAAGCCAGATCCCCTCCCTGCTGGTTACATTTCAGAAAGCCTGATTTCTACTGTCAGCAGATTTCCTTCAAATTATTTGTACGGCAGAGATAGTTTTGGTAATTTCCATAAAATTACTGCGAGTGGCCCAGCTGTTGTATACGACAGACCCCCCCGCCATGTCATCGGAGTCGGCTTTAACCCTCAAGCGATGATGGAGCTAAAAAGGATTTGTGTGGGACTGCAAGGGAGGAGGGATATGGCTTACAAGCCTCTCCAGCGTTTTTAACAGCGAAAACAGGGATTAGCTGAAGCAGCTGCGCATCAATTAACATCGCAGGAAATGCGGCCTTCAGATGGAGCCTGCAATCGATGGTTTGGGGGGGGAGGTGTGATGGGGAGGCTGGGGGGCGGATGAGGGAGAGTGCCCAGGGCAGGAACGGGGCGGGTGCGAGGTGGATAGGGATTTTAAGCACTCTGATATGAAGGAGCCCAGGGGCCCCATTTGGGCCCCAGGGACATGCTCCACTGCACTCTGATTGGCCCTTTGAACCCCCCAGGAAAGTGGGTGAGTCGTGCCCCGCCCCTCCTGTCACTGCCAGGGGAGCAGGGCGTGGAAGCGGGAGAAGATTAGGCCTTGGGTGAGGAAACATTTCTATTCTCCAGGGCTGTTTAGTTAACCCTGAATAGCTGGTCGACCCTCCCCCCCCTCCAATTCTCCTTGTGGGACAGCTCCCTAAATCCTTTCTGAAGTCCTGGGTGCCTCCCGGGCCTGTAGAGACGCCTGCATACAGGCCTTTAGGGGAAGCATTTAGCTGAGTCCTCACCCTGTGACTAAGGGCCTCCTCTAATGGCTCCTCCTCCTTCAGCCGAACAGAATCACAGGAATTGTCCTCTATTGTTATTCAAATAAGTCTCATTCGTGGACAAACTCCCGCTCGAGTCATTAAGGATAATTTCGGGCTTCCCAGTCCGAGGTCAAACACGGTGCTCTCGCGTTCCCTCTGCCCAACACGCTGACGGCCTTCTGACGCTTGGGGGGGTGGGGTGGGGTGGGGGGGTCGCCTTTACCTGGCACAGCGTGGGTGACTTCGGATTCCGGTGATGCTGCCATGTTGTTAAGCGGCTGAGAGCAGTGAGGGTAGCAGGGAACAAGGCGCCGGCCAGGATAATGTGGAAGTGGAAGGATGTGAATCCTTCAGAGAATAGGGTGGAAATTGCCAATCAAAGCAGGAAATTAAGGGAAATGGGAAAGGGGG
>JABFEA020000043.1:20613541-20640806 GCA_019775915.2 Cyphomyrus plagiostoma
CTCCACCCCCCCTCCGCTCCCCGGTGTGGCTCCCTACTTGCCGTCGCCTCCCGGCAAACCTCTTGAGCGCGTTTGATTGTCGTGTTCGTTACTGACTGACAGTATCTGAGAGCTGCGGAAAATTATGATAATAATCCCTCTTCTAGATGTTTTTTTCAGGTCAGTATCCGACCTCGAAGACGCTGCTCCGAAAGAAAAAAAAAAAAAAAACTGAAATGTGGTTCCTGCCAAGCATGGTGTTGTGAGAGTGACTGAGGCAGTAATTCCTGCCCCCACCCCCCCTCGCCCCCCGCCAATGTTGACATGCCTATGCCGCGCGGCATCGCGGTAACGAGCAGGACGGCGGTAACGAGCCCTGGCGGGCCGAGGTATCGCCCATCTCCAGCTTGTACGACTCTACTCCACATAATGTTGTGTTATTATTTTATCTCTTTGGGGCTTCAAATGAACTTTAGTTTTCATTCCATTTTATTATTCCTTAATATCTTCCACAGGAAGCTGCGATGAAATGAACTCATTCCTTTGTACTACAAGCTTAACAATGGCTTGGCAGTAAAATCGTGATTAAAAATATATTTTTTTTTTCCCTCATGCGAAATGCTCATCGCATTCGAATTTCGCATTTTGAATGTACGGCCTGCAAGAGGGCGTCCCTGTTGGCTTCGGCTTCCGGGCTGGGGGGCGGATCGTATTTTTAGCCCAACCATTCTGTGTCATTTTCACGGGGGAGGGGGTCAGCTGTAGTGACACGCTGTCAGCAGTTGTCGACGGTGCGGGCGTGAAAGGGGGCCTTCGTCATGCTCAGTGCCGGACCTCGTGACGGATGTACCACAGTACCGCTGCCCCCTCTCCCCCTCATGCACCTTCCTGCCACCCCGGGACCACTGCAGTCGCACTGGGGCAGGTGTGGGCCTGATGCAAGCAGTGTTTTCAGAAGGCGCAGTGACTGAGGACCCCATCGCCCCTCCCTACTGGTCCCGTCACCACGGTGACAGCGCCATGCGGGGCTTCGCCCCCACACTGGGTTGATGGTACATGGGCCCCAAGCACCTGTGGTTTTCATGCCCGGCCTGACAGGAGGTTGCTGACAGCTGGCACCCGCGGGCAGTTAGTGCCTCCGTTCAGGGTGGCGTTCGCGTAGGGAGGGACCGGCTGCTTCTCGTTCCGGGGGGGGGGCCCTGTAGGCCCCTTCTTCTAGACTCTGACGTGTCTCTCACTGACATGCGTTTAGGAAGCAGATAAGGAGACTTTAAAGGGTGGGGGGGTGGTTGGAGAAAGCAAGATATGGATGTTTCAGCACAAATCTCAGGCCATCTTTTTGACAGTTGCAACCTCAATCCCACAATGCACCTTTAAAATACTAATATAGTGGTACCTTGGAACACAAGTTTAATTAGTTCCAGAGTGCTGGTTGAGTTGTGCTGTGGTCGAGGTCCAAGTTGAATTTGCCCATAATAAATTTTGTCTGTTCTAGCCCCCAAAATGATATTTAAACTTTCCATTTAATGGCCTATTTAAACTTATCTACCTACCCAATTAATGATGAAAAGTATTAACAATCAATATAAAACTAATACGCATATGAAAAAGCACACATATAAAAGCAATAAACATGGAATAAATGACAGTCCCACACTCCAAAGCGAGAGCAGACACACGTGCGCACCACCTTGAAGTCACGCTATAATCACCTTTAAAAGTTGTACAGTCACTCTCACTCCTTTACTCTTTGGTTTGCTGCTATCACTGCTCACTTTCTTAGGGGCCATGATTACTGTATCACTAAATGTACTGTAGATAAAGCACAAAAAATTCACACCAAACACAGGAACACGACTTTCTCACATCGAACTTGGTCAAGAGGTAACGCGATTCATAGGCATCAACCTCCCAGTAGGTCCGTCTGCCCTTGTTTACACCCATCAGAGACGCCTCTCGGACCATAAAGCTGCTTCGTTTTATCATCTTCCGAATTTTTGACTGGCTCCTCGATTTTTTTTTTCCTGACCGACCCGTTCAAGTTCCAAATTGCTAGTGTCGAAGGTGTGTCGATCCATTAAAGTTTTAGCAGGAAGAGTCAAGTTCCAAGATTTCAGTCACGGTATAAGTCGGAAAAAAATTCAACAGAGCCGTCGGGTATCCGAGTTGGTCGAGTTAAGAGGCGTTCAAGTGCCAGAGTTTCGCTGTAAATGAATAAGCCCCCCACCCTGTATCATTTTCCTATCGACAGTTAATCAGCAGCCCCCAGTGCCTGTTGTGCCAGTCATATAGCAGGACGAAGGCTTCTTTCACATGTCTGTTTATCAAAGGATGGGTTGCATTTGGCCTGGTCTGAACAGGGCTCCTCTGTCCCCCAGGACTCTCATGTCGAACCTGAGCTCATGTCGCGTCCGTCGTTTTTCCAGTAAGCTGGGCGCTTAGGGAGCTGAAGCTGAAGGTCTGTGGCGTCGGATGATGAAGGAGCTTCATTTTGGCATCTGACCGGAGAGTCTGCTGCTCAGGGTTACATTCCGACGCTGAGGATTATGGGAAAACCACGCCCTCCCTGCCACAGGTAGCTGCTGTCATGTTGAATAATTTGCTCTCTTCCCTCTGATGATATCTCACCGCCGTGGCGTGGCTGGCTGTTCGTGCCCATAAATAACAAAATTACCATTAATTTCCATTTTCATCTCGATGCTCGCCGTGTTTCTTAGGTTGCGTGTCAAACTCCGTGTAATTACCACAATTCTCTGGTAATTGTGTGCCTTAGCCGGCTCCCTGAGGGTAAAACACGGAGCTGCGTACGAAACACACGGCAGATCCCTCACGCCCATGTTCCCATGATTGGCTCTGTATGTTAATAATCACGGAAGGGTATGGTTTCTGCGAGTATATATAGGTTATAATGTGAACTGTATTAAAATGGGCATGTCTGCTCTCATTCCAGCACACCCCCCACACACGAGATCCATAAAAGACCACAACCCACATCCAGGTTCCTGTGCTGCTGCAAAATGGCAGTTTTCATTAGGTTTATCGTAATATAGGGTGTCTGTGGAACATAACCATGTTTCCAGTTATCGGTATGAACTTTCCTTGGACCCGCATCCATGTTTAGTCGGCCTGCTCACATTTGACCCACTAAGATCTGGGTGTGATCACAGACGCAGCTGATGTTTTGCCAGGCCTTGCACCTCCCTCCATGGCCAGGCTGCCCTTCCTCTGACTTCCCCCACCTAAAATGCCTCCCCATCCAGACCCCTGCTGCATTTAGAAAAGAAAGGCCACCTTTCACATCTGAGAATCCATGTGGATGGAAGTAATTATTTTGATTCCTAACTCTGAAGGAAATCGCCTCGTATCGCAAAAGCAAATTACCAGCCTTCCAAATATTTAGAGAAGGAGCTTAGATTCAGGCCTCATTTCCCGTTCGGAAACGCCGGCTCGGGATTTCAAGCAAACGTCCCAGAGAATAATAAACTCCGTCCAGGACAAAGGCCGCGGCACCCGGCTGACCCCGTGCCAAACTCCGGGAGAGTTGATGGCTGGCCTGGATCCCGTATCTCCAGGAGGCTGTCCGTCACACGAGGCCGATCCCCAAAATATGGGCGGCTCAGCGCTGAGTGCGTGATCGGCCTGGATGTTCCTGCCAAGACTCGTCTGGGCCAGGATGGCACCTGCTCCATGTTGGTCTGTCACCTGATGGGGTGTGCGGACCTCGACCTCCTGCCTCGCCATCCGGCTGAAAGGCACCGTGTGTATAAATGCCCCCAACCCGAACTCACAAGCTCCGCCCACCTGCAGAGAGGGGTCACGGCCTGTGTTGACATGCGTGACTCGTGTTGATGAAGAGGATCGGGCACTTCATTTTGTTTAATGTCACATTGTGCCTCCCCCCTGAAAGGGAAGCCCATTTGGGCTTTCATTACCCACCCCCCCCCCCCGCCCGGCCTGTTGTACTCCTTCAGCAGACTGAAATGTCCTTGAGCCATCTCGCTGATCTCTCCCGCACATCTGCGGACGGCTTTGTCACGCTTCCTACCGTCCGGGGTCTCCCCTGTCCCCATCCACAGCGTCAAAACAGCTGGGTGTCTGTTTGTAGTACATCCATAATGGTGCCAGGGTAATTAAGAGCTTTCTCCTAAATGATAGCAGAGCCTTGCTTTCAGATGTTCTTTAACAAGGCGGCCTACAAAGGTGTTACTGTAGTGTATACATCACTGTCATCTGAGGCTAATTACTGGGCCGTAAATCGGGCCGGCGACCCGTAGGGGCGCCGCTCACTGGGACGTACGTGTCATCTTAAGGTGGACTGGGCCAGATGGGCCAACCTGCAAAAGGTTTGCACTTTTATCCTTGACGCGACCTGCAGTTTAATTGGTCTTCATTTATTTCATCTTTAGATAGCCGAGACTGTGATTTCTCATCCCATACCAGAGCGACCTGTTCCAGTTATCTGTCTTTTGGGGTTTTCTTTTTAAAATTTCTTTTTATTTTCATCACATCAGTATCTTGTGCATCTGGCCGCTTGTCTGAAGATGCTGCACTATGTTTTTCTAACCAGTGCAATGGGTGGAGTTTAAACCCATGACCACATGTCCTGTTGACTCATGTGGTGTTTCAGGGCTATGCGATGGAGGTCAGGCTGAGGTAACATTTCCTCCCCTCTCTCTGCCTCCCCTCTCTCTGCCTCCGCTCTCTCTGCCTCCCCTCTCTCTGCCTCCCCTCTCTCTGCCTCCGCTCTCTCAGCTTAGCCGGCCTATAAAACTCCAAATCACTTATCTTTAATTAAGCACCACGATAAACGGCCTCTGAGCTGCATGCGTAGAGCTAATTTGGAGACTACCTTAACGAGCGTAATCTCAGCTGTCCCGTGCTCGTACACCCTCTGCTCCCCCCTCCCCCCTCCATGGGAGATGGGAACGAAACATTCATCTTAACAAGGTCAAGCCATTCGATTTTTGATAGATCTGCTGGGAGCTGGTGCACCTGAGTGTGCAGAGATATTAGCAGTTATTAATGATGCTGATCGACCTGCTCTGGAGGCTGCTGGTCGCCCGCGGTCATCACTGGGCATTTGCGGGGTGAAGATGAATTAGCAGTGGTAGTGGGCGCCCTCGCTAGGCCTCCCGCCAGCTGCCTTTATGAGACAGATTTACAAAATGGCCTCCCAGCCTGCATCCCCTGAAATGCAGAGAATTGCCCTTAGTAAATCCCAGTTTGCCCATGCGCCAAAAAGCTCTACAGAATTACCAGTATGCAGGCCTCTCCCCAGCCTACGTGCTGAGAGAGGCTTTCACTCCTGCGCAAGGCCTATCCGGCAGCTGTCGGTCCTAGCTGCACCGGCGTTTTGGCTGTCCCTTCCTTCACCTCCCACTCGCTTTTTACAGTGACTCAGGACCCATTCTTGCTGAGCTCCTGGCTGTGGTGTGTCATGAAAAAGCAGTAGAGTGCTTCCTGAAGGGCTCTGGGGCAGCTGGGATGTAGCTGCCCCAATACAGTGCCTCTTAGATAAGCCTATGAATAATTCAGCTCGACACACCTGAAATGTGTCCACAGCTCCAGACAGCCTTTGCAAACCTTCAGCGACAACGGGTGCGAAGTCTGCGTGCCATCTTCGGAAACTGAACCCTCACGTATACGATTGCTGGTGTCGCTTTGTTTGGGCACCTGCTTATGGAGATGGAGAACAGCCTATCAGCGTCCAGGTTATTCAATCAGATTTTATGATCATTTTCTCAAATAGCTCATGGAAGAAGCGTCACTTCCTGCCAAAGGCTCTTGCATTTAGGAATTCTCGAGGTCAGCAAGGATGTTGTTTACAGGACAGAAAATGTATATTTTTTTTAAATACATTTGCACAGAACAAACAGAATCAGTTTCTGTAAGAGGTTATGGCGTTCTGCTGCCTGGGTAACCAGATGAATGACTTGGTATTAAGTCAAAAGAACAAAGATGATTAACATCAATTCATCTTCCATACTACTCATCGAGCTTAACCAGAAAGTACACCCCAAAGCAATTCAGTTTTTATTAGTAGCAAGTGAAGCAAAATTTAAGGGATGTTACTCATGAAAAATATTTTGGAAGGCAAATAATTTCCTTTTCCAATGATTACACAGCAGACATCAAGCTAAATGTTCATTTTCAGTCTCATGTAATGGCAAGTGCTGAAATGGACATATAACTATGCTTTGACTCACAGAACATTTATTAATAAATAAATTGTATTAATAAAAATAAAATAAATACGGTGTAAAAACAGATTTGGTGTCGCTTCAGCCCAGGTTTGTCTGTCAGCTGCTGTGGCCTGACTAAGGATAAGTACTTCGATGCAGGAAGCACAAGCACTCCTGTCTGGCACTCCTTCCAGAATGCTCTTCAGAGCCCTTGTTTGGTGTTCAGTTCAGGAAATTCAGTCACGTGACCCAGCTGGTTGTGTCAGAGGCGATTTGATGCTACACGCTGCTGTGCGCCTTGCCCCCACCTCCGTCCTCAGCCGCTCTCTGCCTCACAAGTTTTAATCTCTCCGCTCATCCATTCACTCATCATTCAATGATTCATCTACGATTCCAGACCAGTACTGAAAGTGTGAGCCAAAAACGCAAGGCAGAAAGGTGGGAAAAATGGCTTGTGGCCTAAATCCAGGCCCAGAGCCGACTCTTTAGTCATCCTCGGTCGCTCAGCCGCTCTGTCCACTTTGTTTAGGGCTGTGTTTTATTCTGGTTATGGAACAGTAGCAGTCGGCCTTACATTAATCTGCATAATGTATTAGCATAAAGAAAATGTGCACCTACACGAATATGTATATACAGACCATACATACACATATACCACAGCCACGCTATGTTGCTAAGGTTTGTATGTTATCCTGACAATGATCAATGTTGTGTTTATTAACAATAAGGGTATGGCCAGATGCTCAGTGTTCATACCTTGAAATTCAGGTGTGTGTGTGTTTTACGTAATTCACTGTATGCTTGTCTGTAATTATTATATTCTTGATGTGCCTGCTACTCAGCAGCCATTGACCAAATGCAAAACAATGATCAGCCACTCTAGGTAATTTATAAGCTCTTTATTTAGCTGTAACCCTCCTGTTTAAATTAGCATGGTACATTCGGGAGTGATGGTGCTGAACGGCTTGCGTATGAAGCCGCGTAACACTGAGGCAGCACCGTAATCCGTGTATGAAGAAAATGCTGATCAGACGCCAAACTTAAAGTTGGCTTTTTGCTGCAGTGGTTTTTGCTGTATTTTTCATTTGGACGCTCATTCCAGAGAAAAACCTTTTGAAAATCAACATCACTCAGAAGATGACTGACTGGGCGAACCGGACTTCCTGCCAGCTTCTGTGGCATTAAGTACTCTAATTTATACACCCTTCCAGATGTACCGTAGGTCCAGCACCCAAAAGCAGTCTCTCAGAAGCAAGCAGGCATGAACTACAGTTTGTGGTATGATGTATGCTGTGATCTGCCTGATATTAATCTGAGGAAATGTGGGCGAAGTGAATTTACAGCATTATTAATCTGTCTTACTACGGTTGCTTAGAAACTTTATGTGGTTTCGATGGAAGGTCTCTAGGAAACGTGGGAGTGTTTGTTCCGGTGGGCTTCCCTGCTTATTGTGGCCACCCTCTGCTGTTTACTTGGCGGTATGCAAGGTGCTGAGTGCCCAGCAACAGACAACAGAACAATCTGACTTTTACCCATAGGAACAGACATGTGTTAAATTGACCAGTCTTAGCCAGAGTCAAGCTCCCCTTTCTCAATTAAATATTGTTACAACTCCTACGCACATCACATACCTCAGACTCAGGCCCCTACTCTCATATCATAGATATATACACTGATGAGCCATAGCATTAAAACCTCTGACAAGTGAAGTGAAGAACATTGATTATCTTGTTAATATGGCTCCTATCAAGGGTGCCATTATATATTAGGCAAGTGAACAGTAAGTCTTGAAGTTGATGTGTTGGAAGCAGGAAAAATGGGTAAGTGTAAGGATCAGAACGATTTTGACAAGGGCCAAATTATGATGACTAGACAACTGGGTCAGAGCATCTTCAAAATGACATTGTGGTTTGGTCAGTATCTACCAAAAGTCACTCAAGGAAGGTCAACTTATGAACCCCAGGTTCACTGATGCGTTTGGGGAGAAAAGGCCAGCCTGTCTGGAGAGCTACTGTAGCACAAATTGCTGAAAAAGTTAATGCTGGCTATGGATATGAAAGGTGCCAGAACACACAGTGCATCACAAATTCCTGTGCATGGGGCTGTGTGGTTGCAGACCAGTCAGGGTGCTCATGCTGACCCCTCTTTACTGCTAAAAGCATTAGCATATTAGCATCAGAATTGACCATTGAGCAATGAAGGTAGGTGGCCTGGTCTCCTGATTCACGTTATATGATACATCATTTGAATGGCTGGGGGCATGTCCCTTGTTTTTCTGTAAAAGAGAGAACGCCTGGAAGCACCATCCGAAGGAGCCATGTCTACAGGGGTGGTTTGATGCTCTGGGCAATATTCTGCTAGGAAACCTTTGGTCCTGGTATTTATGTGGGTACTACTTTGACACATACAACCTGCTTAAATATTGTTGCAGGCTAAGTACAGCCCTTCATGGCAACGGTATTCCTCAATTGCAGTGGCCTCTTTCAGCAGTATAATCTGCCCTGCCATACCGCAAAAATTCAGGAATGGTTAGAGCAGCATGGAAAAGAGCTCAACAGTTAAATTGACTCGGTCTCCAAATTCCCCAGATCTCAATCCAATCAAGCGTCTGTGGGATTTGGTGCACAAACAAGTCCGATCCATGGAGGCCCCATCTTACCAGACTTAAAGCATCTGCTGCTAATGTCTTGGTGCCAGATACCACAAGACACCTTCAGAGGTCCTTTGGAGACTATGCCTCATGTCCAAGGTGTTTTGGCAGCACGAGCGGGACCTACACAATATTAGGCTGGTGGTTTTAAGGTTATGGATGATCATTGCATATGGCTGCCTTTGTAGTAAGTCATTTGAACCCATCTTTCCAGACTTCCAATTCTTAGAAAGACATATGTTTATTTAGGCTACACGTTGCTGTGTGTCATGCTGTTTGTCCACAGTGTGTGTTCACTTGACCTCTTTCTTTGCTGAGGGCTTACTAACATTGAGGTCATCCTCTTCTCTAAATCAAGTTAGTTTTTTGTGTTTGGTCTTCATGAAGGTCATTACTGAAAGCCGTACATGTACATCGATCCAAATGGCAGGAGGTCTGAAAAAGCCATGATTCATGAGGTTTCCTGGTTCTGTACCAGGTACAAGACTAGGAAAGTAATAGAATCGGCGAAGCTGACCCACAGTTACTTTGGATAAAATTAGTCAATGTGTGATCAGCGATGCTCTTTAATGTAGAACCATGGACCTGAACTCTTTTGTCAGGATCAACCTCAGAAAGTCTTTTATTCTTTGTTTAGGACGCATGACGACTTTTCACGAGCCATAACCATAGTCTGAACCATCAATGCAGTTAGGCTGATCTGGTGTGTGTTAAAAACACCAACACTAACATGTCTAGTAGAATAACTAAATATCAAATTAAGCAAAACATCTTAAATCCCTATCAGCCACTGGCATTCCCCTCATGACACCAAGGGACTTTGTCATGCATATTAAGGACATTAGTCTCGGTGCATCGAAAGACAGATCTGATCATTAAGCTAGAGGAATACGCAAGTACAATAGAGCAAGGAATGGAGTCCGTTTTGTTTTGTGGACCCTAGAGGGTGTGGAAAACAAGTGGCAAACAGCTGGAAAAGAAACACATGTCAGATAGCCATGGCAGGAAAAAGGAAGAGGAAACACTCGATGGGCGGAATTAGTCTGCTCTGTCATTCACCAGCTAGTGTAACCCAACGGGAATCCATGAAGTAACCAATGGGGAATTGCAGCGGCCAGTAATTGACAGCACATGTTAATCCCACACACCGTCATGGGCTTCGAAACTCAATTCCACCCATCATTAACCTCTGCCTGAGCTAGCAGTTACCACTTCTCAAACATAAAGGCTTGACTTGACCAGTTTTCAGAATTTTGCCAAACATCCTACAGCTTCTGATGTCCTCCAGGATGCCCGTCACTCCTTATGAATGATGTTCACTCTGTGTGGAGCTTCATCTTTTCGATCTGGCCTCCTAATCCATCTGCAATCAGTTCGACAGCTGCTGTTCTGTCTCGGATCATGTCCCCCGAACTATCAGCCACGTTAAGACCGTCTTTAACGGTTGTTTTTACTCGTTAATCTTCCACCGGAGTTGGCATGCTCATTAGTGTCAGAAACGTCCCCGAATCTCACAGATGCAATTATCCATGCCTTTCGGCTTATATCTGAGGATTTGTCAAGTTGACTTTAGTTTTTTTCTGGCGCTTGATCATCGTTGCGACTCGCCTCATCATCGATCGTGCCGTGCCGAGTTACTGTCCACAGTACAAGGGTCGGCTCGTTTTGTCAAGCGAGGCTTCTGTGAGACCATCAGCAGCAGTTAAATGAGACCTTTTCTGAGACCTTGAGTTTTTTCAGTTGGTGTAATTGTACAATTCTCATTTTGTACTTTAAAAAAAATCAATAATGGCAATTTTTTCAGCATCGACTGGACTGTCCACATATGTCCTGACCACTTTCAGCCCCTTCTCCTCCGTTAACAGATAGCCATGCCCTCTCTCAATAATGCCAAATGCTTATACAATTCAGCCCTACGACAAATTGACCGATTTCCTCACTCAGCCTGAGTGAACTGGTTATCTATGGGGATCCATGCATCCCAACTTCTGAACAGTTTGTCACTCCTGTCAGATCTCTGTCTGTTCGCCTCTTTTGAGTGTGTTTGAGGTCACTGTGTCTTTAACCCAGCCCGGAAGCATTTTCCTCCCTTCCTATATGGCAGTTTTTCCTCCTATGGCTGCTTTTGAAGGTAAGCTAGGAGATATTTGTGCCAGTTTTGATATGTGTTTTGATAACGTGAAATTGTAGCCAACACGGTTCAGAGACGGGGCTGAATCGAGCGGAAATGGCGCCTGTATTACAGAGGCACAGTAACCTGATGTATGTGATTGTGCTTTTGGAAAAGCCTCCTGTCTTTGATCTGCCGCCATCTGGAGTCCCTGTAATTATGCATATAATGGCTGGTCTTACTTTCTCAAACCGAAGTGGAATGCAGAGGAATTTTCAGAACAGCTTATCCACAGTTTTAAGAGAAATAAATTTGTTCAGCACTTCTGATGGAGATTCTGTGTAGTTTTTTTTCCTCTCTTTAATTTTCCTTGAACACTCTTAGATGTTCATGGTGTACCTGTTTTATAGTGGAATTTGTCGAGCAACCACTGCTCTATGTGCGCATGTGTGTGTGCGTACATCTTTGTGTGTGTTTGTAGCTGGCTGTTACCATTTGCAGTGCTCCTTGGAGTGAGTTTTTCCATTGTCTGTCCTTGCCCCCACCCCTCTCCCATTGTTAAGCTTGTCAAAGGCATGTTATACAACCATCGATCCAGAATAATCTCTTCAGGTTCAAAAATCTGGGGGAAAAAAATCGATCGCCTGGGATCTCATGGTTAGATGACATGTTTTTCTCTCCTTGTTTTTGCAAGGAAACACTACAGGGTGATTTTATTCAACTGATGCTTCACTGTGGCCCCTCCCCTCAAATGTAATTGGTGGATGGTGGAGCAGGTCATATGGAGGTTTGTGAAGTTAGTAAATCATCAGGAATGGCTTTCCTGTAGTAGTTTTAAGCAGGGCACCCAAACTGAAGTTCCCCCCTATAAATTTGTTACACATAAACTACCATATTGTAGTGGACTCTTGCCTCCTTTTGGTCTGAAGGAGTGAGCCCAGCAGTGGCATGGCCCAGGTAACCGCACTGCAGGGACACTCGGCCATTGTACGAACCCCCATGGGACAGAGTCCACCTGCAGAATCGCTACCATAAATTCTGAGGGGGTGACCTCATAAAGTGGACATCAGCCCAGGGTCGAGAAGCAAAGTGGGCCATGGGCCATTAAGCCTCACCTCACATAAACACACACACACTGATTCTGTATTAGACCCATGCTAGCCTTGTATATTTAATCAATGGTGCTTTGAAAGTCCCCATTAAACACCTTTTAAGCTCTGCCAGTCTTTTATCACCTTGCAGAAAAATGATCTTCCCCTTCTATAACAAGACCAACATGTTGGTGGTTATGAGTCTCTTTCCCTTCTGGACTCTGGGATCTCTCACCATGAGCGAGAACGGTAGCATGATTGATAAAGGACGTTACCCATGCGTGTGAATGGGACTGTGATCACTACTCTACTCTAGTGACCAAAGTAGTACAGGTGCCTTACCCAAGAGGGACTCCTCTGTAATGCACCTGGGCAGTGAGTGATTTTTCAAGATATTTTAGACAAAATGTCTGACACAGTGCGCTACTAAATTAGCATTCATACTACTGGATTTTACACTCTGGCCTGCGTTCAAACTTTAACCTGAAAATTATCTCCCCGATCAGATCTGATGGAGGTCATCACTCAGGGCTGTGACTTCAGGATCCGGTAACACTCTTGTACCTTTCAACATAGTGAAAGAATTACAAGATCTTAAATGAGTTCCGCCGTGGATATTGGGTTCTTGCCACGTCTGATCAGGTCAGAACCCATTATCGGTTTGTACATAGCATACGATCCACTCCACTAAATAGGATGGAGCAGGGCTGGAATGAGCTCCCCCTGGCCCCCGCCTCAATGCGTGCATACTCCATATTGAGTAATCTGAACAGTGCGGGGGGGCTTTTGTTGTTCACTGGCTATCAAAGGCATCATGAGTCTTGGGGCTTCAGCGGGTCCCGCTTTTGATTCGAAAATCCTGATATCTCAATAGTTAAAAAGACCCATTAAACCTCCTCCCCTCTACCCTCTCCCCCGCCCCCCTCAGTGTTGCACCCCCCCAGGCCTGGCAGTAATCTTTAGAAGGGTTAAACGCTTCACAGAACGTGTACTCTCGAGGTTCTTTTAAGAGACCACTTAGTCTCTTTTGTGGTTCCAGATGTTTTTCGTGGCTATTTATTTAGCTTGTAAACAGCCCCCCGAAAGCTCTCCGTATAATGATGGAGAAGCAGGCCGCAATTACATTGTTGCGGGGACTTACAAAAGATTGCTGCGTGCTGAATGTGATTTTGTGCTAAGGGGGCGAGCTGGGAGCCTTTGTCACCCCTGAGAGGGAGGTTTCCGGATTGAAATGCAAATCTTAACATTTTGGAATTCATTAGGGGCAATATAGCCACCACCACAACACCGGTGAGGCAAAGGCTTCCTTTAATGGCACTGAGGAATGGCAGCCTGGGCACAGCTGCACTTATTCCCCTCTGCTTCTGTCCAGGCTCCAGTCGCTCTGTAAAACCGCGGCCGTAATGACGGCACATTTGTTCATGCCGGGAGCGTGTAGGGGGGCTGCGGCCGGCCTACCTGCGCGGGGATGCCAAGCCTGCCAGCTTTGGTGTCCCACTCTGTCGCATGCGTTGGCTGCAGCAGCGCCCCCCTCCTGGAGCCACCGCATTCCGCGCCGAAGGACAGATGTAAACACATCTGGCCCCACAGGGTCTATATCCCCTCAAAGGGCAATGATTATGAGAAGCATCTCCAAGTTGACAGCCCGCCATCCCAGTCCTATTCACTTACACACACGCACACACACACGCACGCACACACACACACACACACACATACACACACACACTTGCCATTTGCTTGTGACGAGACCTGTCGTGTAACTCCCACATGGTCCCCTGGAGAACTGATTAAACTCGAAGAGACACAGACCTTGAGTGGAACTCCTTTTTCAGAGCAAACAAAGGCTGTCAGTAATTGGATTCGCATTGAGAGAGGCCTTTAAAACAGTCAGAGGAGTGGGGCCAGCCGGGCTGACGTCCTGCCAAGCCGGACCTTTTTACTTCCCCCAAGTGTGTGACTATCTCACTTTTGTGAGCCCCACCCGCTTCCTTAACCCTGGCCTATGAGAAGGCTGTATTTTCTCAAAAAAAAAAAAAAGCTATTCATATTTGCAATGAATGTCATTAATGGGCCATTCAGGAATCTTTAACATCTCTTGGTCCTTTTAAAATTCCTTCTTGATTTCATCAGTTGGATTATTTTTGAAAAGGACTATTATTGTTATTATTGTTGTGTGGGTTTTTTTTCCCTCCATTATTACTTGTCTGGGAGCAATTTTTGAAGATTAAGGTTCTGAAAAGCTGTAAAGCGAAAGCATTCATGCCGTGCGCTGAGACTTGAATCATGCCACACGCACGTCAGATGGGGCAGCATGGAAACCCGTGGGCCTGGGTGGAAGCCGCCCGACCGAGCGGAACGTGGCAGGATGGACACAGCTAATGGCTTTCATACCCAAGCCAAGGCAAGGGTTGAGAAGGGGGGTTGTATTCCATTTCAGCCAGGGCACATAGAGGTTGATTCCGGTTGGCTGTGCTTGGGAAGCCCTGTACTCCTGGGGCGTGGCCTAGCAAGGCATTACATCCTGGGATGCAGCTAGGCCATTACACCCAGTATGAACTGGGAGCATCTCCCCTACACAGTGATTATGCCCCTGTCGCGCTGGCATTCTACCTATTTGTAGGATCCGGACCCACCTGATAGTGTTAAGACCTTGCCCTGTGGATGCCGTGGAGCATTGCATCGGTCGCCAGGGTGTGGAGATTGCCAGGGTGTTTCTGCGGTCATCATCAGTAGCGTATGTAGTTTTCGGACTCTTTGTTCATCTGCCGTCTTTCTCCACTTTGCCGCTTCCTGTAACCGTGTGCGTTTCTGACGTTGAGGCTGATGTTGTGTGGTCACATTTCTGTACATTTTACGGGCTGTTTAACACTGAACATCCTTCAGAAGTCAGCGCAGATTCCCGCTATGTTTCCGTAATCGGAGGTCACATGGGATAGAGGGGTGAGGGGTTTGGGGAGGCTGAAGAGGAATGGCTTCGGAAACGCGGGATGGCCAGGCGGCCTGTTTTTTGTTTTCCGTCCATAACCAATTCCCCTTCCCTACGCGTGGTTCTGTCACTTGACAAGTCAATTAATCGCTAATGGCTTCTCCATCTGCTTCCCCGCGTCGGGACCCCCGATCCACGGCCTCAAGTGGAAATCCAATTTCAGCTCCATCGCGCTTCGTAGCAAACCGGGGCCCGGCTGCCAGGTCTCATCTCAAACGACCGGCGCGTGGCAAGGTTAGCGCAAGGAGCACTGACCGCCCTGAGTGGGCGCAACAGGAAGTCAGCTGGCGGCCATTTTGGCTCAACAGGCTGATAATTGGCTTGGCAGGCCGGCCGTACGTCCAGCGTGGTCCCGGCGTTACCTGTGCTGTGGCTGACTGGCTGACTTTGGGCCTTATCAGTGGTGCAGCAGCCTTGATTGGACAGCAGGTGCCATCTTTGGCTTATCTTTGGGGGATGGAGGGAACATATTCACCAGCAAATCCTCAAATTCACTGTGTTTCTTAGCAACTGAACACGTCGTGTGTGATGCTGAGGCCACCGTTATGTTAAGGAACCTTCAGGATTTTTCTTGTGGCTGATCCTGATCTCTTCCCTCCCTTCCTCCCTCACAAACACACTCACACACACACACACACACACACACACACACCACACTCACATTCATGTTTCACACTTACACTCAGTCTTTTCTCCTCTTGTTTTTTTCGCTATAATATCATAATTCCTAATTCTGCTCCAGCAAAGCAGTGACATAAAATTATAAAGACCAATGTTTTAAAAATTTAAACAGTGATAATGCTTCCATAGTTTGAAAGCACGATTGCAAAAGGCATGCGCCCACGCTAGTAACAACTGCACCGAACAATAAAACTGAATTATTATTAAACGTAATAGTAAGGAAACATGATAAATATTTATGTTACTAATTACTCTATGTACATTATTAATTGCTCTGCAATTTCCCTCCAAGTGAATATAATTAGTGAAGGAAATTAGTCGAAGCTAATAATGCAGAGTTAAAAAAGCATTTTTAAACAGCTCCATTTCTGTCTTTATGTAGCAGTTTTGTCTGCATGTGTTGCTGCACAAGCCTGGCCTGTTGGATGCACCCTCACAGCGGCAATCCCCCTCGAATTGCATTCCAGTGAGACCACAAATGTCACTATCCCCTAGAGGAGGATAGTTATGGAGAGGGTGGAGGTCACATGGGGCGGCTCTGCAGCGCCCCCAGGTGTCCCAGAGAAGGGCACAGCCAGATTGATGGGTTTTAGTGTGGGGGGTACAGCTGCAGATGTTTAATAGATGTCCCCCACTCCAGCACAACCATAAAGCAAACTACCACACAGGATATTAGATTGCTCAGGCTTAATTGCTCGTTAATTGGGTAATTAGTTCTGTGGTTTGTTCCTCCCCCCCCCCCATCTCTAGATGAGAAGTAAATGTTGCTGTTGGCATCCCGTAGTTTCACAGAACAATCGTTGTGTGGGCACCGCAGAACGACCTGTGCTGTGCCAGTGTTCCTGTCGACCGCTCCCTGAGTGTGCGACCATGAGGGACGAGAACATTGTGATTTTCATGAAATAATTAAGCTTGTGAAGAAAATGCATCTGTCTTTGTCGCTCTTCTTACCTGTGCGACGGCCAGGCTCTGTGTTTCCTTAGAGAGATGTTTGGACCATCAGGACTGAGGACGACAGCTGTTCTCATCGCTCTGACTTCCATCATATAGGTCACAGGTGCTACCCAGCCTTACGTAATCGGCAAAGGGGGAAGGCACGTAACGGACCTCTTTGTGGTAATGAGTGTTGGAAAATTCCAAATCAGGAAGATTTTGGAATTCGTTAGGCGCAATATAGCCCCCCTCCCCGTGACGTGACTTGATGCACGTTGCAAAGAGATCATCTCGTCTGTGATTTTACGAGCTGGATTTAGCGAGGCTGTTTAAGAACGCGCCAGCGGCTGCAGATGGTTAGCATATGGCGCTAACGGAGATGGAGCGGTAAACCTACGGAGGACGAGTGTGACTTAAGCTGCCACAGCCTGCATATCCATAGCGATAAATCCCGCTTCGGCGGGGGGGAGCCAGGCCCATTGCATCATGGAGTCAGCAAGTCTTTGGAGAGGGGTAAGAACAAGGGCAGTCCTAAAGATTATTCTGGGATATGAGTCCAGGAGGGTGTCACCGTCCCTAATGACCTCTGTGACCCCCTGTTTTGCACATCATCCAATCCTTCAGTGCCCACAGGTAAAGACCACAGAGGTAGAAGATCGCTGAATTCCCCGGCTCACCACCCCTAAAGGTCCCTTCTTTAGAATAGAACTCCCCTCAGGTGACTGCAGAAAAACCTTCAATCCGTTTGCTGAGTGGTGTAAATGAAGCGATTCTGTGTCAGACCCTTGGTGTCGTGCAGACAAGGGAGGCCGAGGGCCCAGGACTCCCAGTCTGGGGGAGTACTGTGTGGTGAGGCTAATCCAGTTTGTCCAGCGGAGCATAATGGGCAGAGATCTCAAGGTCCGATGTTAGCGGCGGCTAAGAGTTAGCTAACTCTCAGTTACCAGTGTTCAGCAGGGCAACTGAACGCATTATAGTAAATCTGTCTTCCAGATCTTTCAAAATCCATGCATAGGGCCCATTTGCCTGCTCGTTGGTACCTGGTTCTAATTATGGCAAGCCGCTGTTATCTCATTATCAGAGAAACCCGACTTTGTTGCATTTCTCATCTGTGCTTTGTGTTTTTTGATCTCTGCTATCATGGAGAGATAGTGGAGAACTTGAACCGAAGGGGCAAATCTCGTTTTCGTTAAATTTGCATGTTCTCGCTTGGGCGACCTCAGCCACCACGTAGAGATTCACAGGCAAAGAAGAGGGAGTGTTGTTGTCATAGAAACGCACACCACGACCGGTGTTGGAGTGCGTCAGCTGAACGCGCTGGGGTGGACTTGAGGATTTCCTTCCACGGTTAATGTTTAAATATTATCCGTTTGTTGAAACCTGTGTGAAATTGACTGAATCATCCCTTAATATGGATGAAGTGAGTAATAGATTCACTCAGTTAATGCAGTGATGCACACGATGATGTCGGTTGATATGACTAATTCAGAGACGTCTTCGCCCCGTCAGCGTGATTCATTCTTCAGCACGAACGTGTCTTTTTATTGAGAATAAAGATTCTTATTTTCTGCAAATTTAGAAACGGTGAGATTATCACTGCGCAACATCGTTTAATTACGAGATATCAGACCAGCGGCAAAAAAAAAGCACCAAATTAATGAATCATTAATTAGCTGAGCTGTCTAACACAGGACAGCATATTACGTGGTGTGTTATGTGTGGGTCAAGATGTACGTTTTTGGGATGGGGGGGGGGGGCTGTTTTCTAAAATTCCCCCAGCTCCATTCTTCGATAGCCCCATGTTTGAGCAGTCTCTGGCTCAGCAGCCCCGGGGGGGCAGCCTCGCTGAACACTGACCTTTCCAGCATTTCCGCTGATATTAACACACTCCCGCCATCTTACTGTCATGGGAGCGTTTTGCAGAGTATTAAACGTAATAAATTACTTTTTTTCCCCGTCCTCCCCCTTGCCCTCGCCTTCCCCTTGTCTTCCTTCTCCTGAGCCCGTAGCCCCGCCTCCTCTCCCCGGGGGGGCTGCCCGGCGTAATGGCGCTGCTTCGTGGCAGCCTTATTTTAGCAGGATTGCTTAATTGCTATGTGTTCTACATAACTGTTTGAGTATTAGATTCACAAATGAAGGTTAGAACCTCAGCGCTTGTAATCGACTGAATGAAATTGATTTGTGCTCAGCTGCTCTCCCGAGAGGAGACTTTATCGTTCTCTGAAGAAATGAAGCTATATAATTGTATTTTTTTTTTGCTCCCTCCCTTCCTCTTCCTCTCCCCAGCCCCCACCTTCCCACCCCTGATGAAATCTTTATTGACATTCGGAATGAAGGAACGCCACTGGTAAAGGTGATGTGTGTAGCTGGGTTGTGGAAACATCTCCATCCGCTTGTGGCATGCTAAGTGCGCGTGGCTTGAGCGAAGCCAGCCTCCCAGGTGAGGGCTGCATTTCTGGAATGGAGATCTCCGCAGGTTTTGTGCTGGAAACCGTCTGGGGTGTGAGAACATCCAGATTTGGATTTAGAATTCTGGAACATCGTCGTTGGTTGAATCCAGATTTGAACCAATGCTTCGGGTTTTTAATGTTTTTTGCATGGACCCCGTTCCGTGCCCCGATAATATGGGATGGGGGTTGATGGTTAGCGTATGCTGGTAGGGTGTTGAAAATTTTATTTCAAATTTCCCGCGAAAGTCGGCCTTGAAGAACATGGCTGCTGGTTCCTGGAGGGCTAAACGAAGCACGCATTCCTTCCCAGACCAGGACGGCCCAGACCCTCCTGCTGACACTGGGCCATTCGTGACTCCCTTCCTCTTTATTCCGCACCGTTGATTCTCCGCCACGCTCTGGGGCTCTCGGGCAGATTTCTGTGGCTCTCTGCTGTCCCTAAACGTCACTACGGCCCCCTTTCCCTGTCATCGCAAGCCTTCACGCTCACTTTCCAGGCAAATCACGTGGAATCGGTCCAGAGCACGCTGCTGTATGCAAAACCACGCTTAACACCAGCACTAATACCCTCCGCCAAGGGGGAGTGTTGAAGGAGCAGGTGGCGTTTTCAAAGGAACAGAGAGATGAAATCTCGGCTGTCGGGGACAGAATTTGACTATGCGGTGGCATGTAAAGGGGAGGCCCTGACTTCCCACTCTTTCGGGTCCTGAGGGCTTTAGGGGCGTGGCCTGTGACACAGAGGGCACACCAAAGTATGCATGTGCCAGGACAGATTACTGAGAAATCCATGGTAAATTCCTGAGATCGAAACCGATAGGGACCACCTTCATTACTCAACACTAGCCTTTAAATGCATTACTGAGCTGGTTAATTGGATAGTAGGTCTCCTCACCTGGTGAATATTAGATGCCAGTTAAACATAAAACCTACAGAAACCTGTCAATCATTGTCCCCGTCCATTTTGTGTCCCCGCCTCCCAGTCCGCATCGTATTCCCAACCCGTGGCTCCCCTGACCCCACGTGCTCCAGATCACGTCCCCATTAGCCAGAGATCTCATCGAGGTGCAAATCTCTCTTGGAAGAAGCCAGGAAGGGCTGTGACTTCTTATTCTTAATGAGACACATTCTGAGATGTTCGCTGACATTCTTCCTACTGGTGTGTCCATGTGGCTTTGTAATCCCTTCTGGGCGTGAGAATTACATCAGCGGCTGCCTTGTGGGTTAGCCTGGTGTCTCAGATCATGTTATGCGATTTAGCAGCTTGGCGGCCCGATCCATCCGGAGAGAGACATCTGAGAAGCACGTTCATGTGACCGGCCGACTTTCATAGACCTCGTTCAAACAAAGCCTGAGGGAGGGGGGGATCCTTCAGGGCTGGAGCTGGAATAGACAGCTGAGAATGAAGAGGCTCGTGATCATGTGACACTGGCGTCTGAGCGGGCGGGACGCTGACCGTGTGCAGGTCCGGCGATCCGAGGGAAATGTCGGAGGCCAACTCGGAGACGGGAGCGGGGTCGAAATCTCCAGAAAATGGTTTAGGAATTGCTGAGAGAACAGGAGTGAAGAGTGGTGGGAGAATGAGCGAGACTGGGAGTAGGGGAGAGGAGAGCGGCCGCGAGGAGGAGATCCAGGGCGCGACCTTCAGCAGCCCGCCGCTGGAAGGAACAGCTCTTCTGGCAGAGAGGATGTCCGAACGCCCACGTGGATGTTAAAAGCTTGCTGCTGGAGTGCTCGTTCTGCTGCCCCCCCCCCACCGAAGGGCATTGTCAGAAGTCTCCCTCCCCAGACAGGATCTCTGGATTAATCAGCAGCATGGTGTTCTCTGTGTTGGGAGGCCGAGGCGGGCCCTTGGACTTGTGAGGGATTAACGGCGGCTCTTACTGTCTTAGTTAATCTGCTTGACACCTGTTTTTACAGCAGAAATGGTGAGGCCCGCCTCCTCTCCCTCTCGTCCTTTGCTGTCTGCCTCGGCCGCTCTCTTCTGCCGTGTTCCTAATGTTGGGCGCCCATCAGCACCAGCCGTCGCCACCCAGAGCCTCAGGGAATACCCCCGGCTTTGTATATCTTTGTCAACTATGGAGGCATCATGCTCTGCTGTCTTCTACACCATCCAACCACTTCAACACGGGGGGAGATCTTCCGGAAGCCTCCGACGTTAAGAGCAAGTCAGATGTTAGGGACTCGTCATTAGCACAGGTCTCCTGGTCTGATGAAATCGCCACTGAGAAACGGTGAGGTCATGCAGCTGGGTCCCAGTGCGTCTGGGTCACTGGTGATACTGGAATGTGCCGCGGGCGGATGTAGTATGTTGCTGCCTTTTGTGCTCCATGCCATCAGGCTCCACATGAACCCACATTCTCCCAAATCCCTGCATATGGAAGATGGGGTCAAAAGAGAACTCACCCCCCCCCGGAAGTAAGGCACAGTTTGTGGGGTCCAACCAATCTGTGCCCTTTAAACGCCAGAAATGGCGGGAAAAACGTGAATCGTTAATTACAGATTTTGTCTGTGGGAGAGCTGATGGAGGATGGGGTGGTGTTGTTAAGCCACTGCCTCATGGGCTTTCACAGCCCCACGTCTGACGGCGCGTCCAGCGGCTGCAGGTCTCTCGTTATCTCCCCGCTGCTGCCTCCGCAGAACGTGCTAATTAGCATCCAGTGCTGCCGATTCCGCGTCGGCTCGCCTGACCGCTGTTCCCATGCATGTGGTAACGCTGCTTGCCGAGGGTAAGGTCGGTCACCTCAATTTGCAGCGCCGGGCCGGGGGGGCGCTAACACACAGCGCACGTCGTCTTGCAGTTGAAGAACCTCATTAACGAAGGTCCCGGCTCACGCTCCCCCCTGGAGCTGACTTTACAGCGTGTATTTACGTGGGTAATGGGTGTGTTGGAAGCCGATTCATTGAGTTACTGATTATAGTAATTATAAATTTCAAACTCATGCCTGTGCAGAAAATCGGGAAGGGTAATTACATAAAAAAATAAAGTTGCTCCTTCCTTTGTGGCTCCTAAATATTATCGGTATTTTGATGTTTCACTTTAACAGATCTAGGAATACTTGCCATCGATGAAACCTATTTAATATGATTATTTGCAGTGGGGGGGGGGGGCACTTTTTAAAGAAGCGTTTCGGTATTGTCTGTCTGGACAGAACTGAGGTTCTGGCCTGAATGTCGTTGTCGTTCCCAGGATAACGGAAAGTGGGGTGGTGTGATGGTGCGGGGTGCAGGTTTCCGACAGATACCGCTGCTTTCCCGCCGCAGATGTGTGTGCCGGTTTCACCCGCAGGATTTACCTGCAGCTGCTCTCTGATTTCTCACACAAGATGCCACGGCTCCTTCCTGCCCGCATGGCAGCCTCCTCGGCCCAGGTGCTGGCGGTCGGCCGCCACTCAGAACCGCTGGCTGACTGAAAGCTAGAAAAGCGCAGGAAAAAAAACAAAAGAGTGTTAGTCACACGCGAGTTTCGGTGTCGAATGGCGGTGGCTCTGACTCATTCTGGGCCCTGAAGGCCTGCGAGGTTAACAGAACAAGGCAGGCAGGCCGATTCATTCTCCACCCACGATTCTCGCTCTCAGTGAGGCCTCACCACAAGAATAATTCCTAGCGCCCTGTTTAGTCGTGACCCAAAAGACTTCCTCGCCACCATAGACTCAGGAGGCCTTCATCACAGCCCTCATGTGCTGGAGACACGTAGGCTGGGCCCTTGACAAGCACTCCGAGTCCCAAGATAAGATGCCTTGTATCTTTCCAGTTAAGGATAAGCCATCATTTATAAATGTCTGATCAAGGTGTTTAATTGGCCTGGCATGGAAGAATTGTCTCCATGGCATGATGAGTTTACCTTAATGTACCCTGTTATCTTGACCTTATACTAGGGCTGTCCATTTTATCAGTAATCAAGTAATCTACTGATTAATCTGACGAATCATCAAATAATCATTTATATATAATATATGTATTGCGACTGGCATGAGCAGGAACCAACCACACATTGCAGTGTGCACACTCAATTTTACATTCAGTCAATTCAGGCACTGTGATTCCCTTAAGATATATGTTTTTGGAAATCCATCCATCCATTTTCTGTAACCACTTATCCTACTCAGGGTGGCAGGGGGTCCAGAGCTTATCATAGAGCAGGGATGTCAAACTCCAGTCCTGGGGGGCCGGAGCCCTACACGTTTTTTGGGTCTCCCCTCATTTAACACACCTGATTCACATCCTTGTGCTAATTACTACACAGCTCTTGAGCTGAATCATTTATGGTGAAACCGGGAAAGAACTAAGTTATGCAGGGCTCCGCCCCTCCAGGACTGGAGTTTGACACCCCTGTCATAGAGGCTACAGCCACAAGGCAGGGAAAAAGCTTGGATGGGGTGCTAACCCTTCACAGAGCACACTCTTACGCCATTCACACCTACTGTGGCATCATACTGTGGAGGGAAACCCGAGGACCAAGACAGAACCTCACGACGAAAGAGAGAGAACAGGCAAACTCCACACACATGGAATCCATGGAGATTCCACATAGAGATGGAATCCTGGTCCCAGAGGCGTAAGGAAACAGTGCAAACCACCACACCGCCATCCCATAATGGTGGAGGATCGGCCAGAAAGCTACACACACAGGGTAAACATGTAAATCCACACGCTCACGTTGCAGCAGTGAGCGACGACAGGACTACCCAGTGTGCCACTCTGCCACCCTGACAGGTGCAATGTGCAATCAACATGGCATTTTATGCACATGCAATTGTCACATTGCAAGGACTGCAAGTCTGCTGGGTACAAACCGTCAAAAAGTTGCACTAAAACATGTTTACTCAGGAAACAAAACTTGGCAAGATTTACGATTTTAATGGTACTTCCTTTTCAACCTTATCTAGTGTATGTTAAAAAAAAAAATCAAAATCAATTTTGCCTGAGCTCTGCATGCACTCTCCGAGACAGTAATCTCTTCCTTGTGGTAGATAGATTTTTGGCTACATGGCTAAACTCCTACATATCTCAAAAACTTCAACTATCACAATGTGAACTTTTTCCAGTGTGGTTCAGCCCTACTCGAAATACCCAATAGGCTACGTTCACAAAAAGATAAACAACATATGGTTATTACTTACCAAAGTATATAAGATAATGCAGCTAAGCGATTGAGCTAAGCTGTGTTGTTGTGTATCTGTGATTATTTTGCCATTCAGAAATTGTAAAGAAAAAAAGAAAAAAAACTAAGTAAAATAATTTAAGTCAAAGTGATGACAAAGACAGGCTCAGCTACTCCGAGAGGGCAACAGCACATGCACACTTGTCCCAGTTGACTTGTACCGTGCTCAAGCACGATTCTGCCCCCCTCACCACTCTCCCACTGGTCTGCGGTCACGTTGTGCTTAACATTCCAGGCCTGGGTGCACTTTCATTATTAGCATATGACTTTCTGTGTCGGGGAACACATGAAGAAAACTGTACAGTACAATATAATCAGTGATTAATGTGCTTATTTTGTGGCTTAATTGGAGTCATTTTGGGTGTGATTCCACACAGCCCACTTTTTTTTATTTATTTAATGTTGCCACCCATATAAGAATATCCCATTTTTTTCCCAAATATCTGAGTTTTTATCTGTCGCATTGAGTTCTTCTTGGATACACTCTCATCAGCTCATATTTGCAGCGAGTACTGCACCTTTGCTATAGAGTAAAGTGATTTCTTTGCCTCCAGGCTTAACTATTCTTATTATTTTTCTTTAATCAGGGCTTTAGGTAAATGGACATAAAGATTTGTCCGGACACCAGATTTTCTGTACTATTCTCCTAAATTATTAATGAGCGGTTTGTAATCTGTCATTCGGAGTATTCCGGTACTTAAAACATTCGGCTAGTAGGGGCCACATGGTGGTGTTTTGGTAAATCATGGAAGCAATAAGCACTGAAGTTGCAGTGAAGAAAGGGGCAGCTGAGCACCCACAATATCGTTTAAAAGGGGAGATCTTGAGGATATACAGGGTAGAAAGATGTTGGTGGTGTGGCAGTACTTTTTGCAATTTAAAGTCCAAAATATTTAGGAAAGGTAAGGAAAAGCCAGTGTCCAAGCATATTTTTACGGCCATTATCTAAAGCCCTTTAAATGTTTGTCGATATCCAATCTATAGAGCAATCCTGAAGCATCCCATCCAAGTCCTCTTCATGTACAGTACTTGCACCGCATTGCGTGTGTCTATCGCATCTTCGACGTCATGTCTGTGTTCAGTGCTTACACACAGTTAGCCATGACACTAGATGCGTACTGCGCCCTGGTACAATTGATCCATGCCCTTCTCTTCAAGCACGGCTTTGCGTGGTTCAGCATATCATGCCCAGGCACATTGGAATGATGATACTAGTCAAACAAACTACATTTTCGGGGTCAAATGTGCCATGTATTGGGTGAGTTAATCAGACCTGAATGTCTTCTTTTAAGATGTATTTGCATTGCATTTGCATCATGCTGTACTGGTGGTATTTGTTCTGCCTTGTAATACTGACAGACGACTGCATTCTGCATTCTCATTCAGTTTTAATCTGAAGTGCCTCCACGCAAATGATGCTTTTATTCTTTATTTAGATACTCATCCCGCATGCGGTGGATCCCTTCCGCCATATTGCCCAGTAATCGAAAGGGAGAATTTGAATCGATGCTGTTTAATAATCTAGTAATCGAGTATGTGTGACAGCTCTACCTCATACCTGTCTCTCCACGGAGTTGCATTCATACTGTAGTTACAGCACCTCTGACACAAGATAATGCCGCTCCCAGCTTAGCATCTAAGTTAATTAATTTTTCATACTCATCTGGCATTTAATGCCGCCCACCGCTCTGGCCCCTGCGTCTCCGTCCGCCGTGGTTTTTAATTAAACACGCCAGCAACCAGCTTCGGAAAAGGCTTCCTCGGTTGGCTGGAATGTCACTGGCCGTGGACGGGGGTGAGGCATTGGAAAGGAGGCAAATTTAAAAAAAAAAGATGTGGAATCGATTCGTTTGAATATGTGTGGGGTGGGGGGTGGGGTGCTATCAGACAATGTCTTATTAGACTGTTAAAGACAGATGTAATTCTAAATCAGAAACTGTGATGAGGGGCCACTGTCTGCTGATGGATGCCTGGGCGTCGTGATGGCTTTTTAGGTTCTTTTGCTGTTTGCCGATGGCCTGTGGGGGGGCTATTTTAACAAACCTGAACCTCATGCCTCAGCCTGTCAACCGTCAATGTTCCGTGTTTATTTTATCTCATTTAATGTGTTTTCTGTAGCTCGAAAGCCGAACGTATTAGTGTCTTCCAGATGGGACAGAGAAAACACTTTAGCTTCTGTTTACAGACTATTTAATCACTCTAAGTACCTGTAGCAGAATTTCCTGGAATCGTATCTCCAGCGATTCCCTCGGCTGTTAGCTGCGCTCGTATTATTTATCAAATTTAAATATCCAGCTGTCGGAATTTCCCGTGTGGCTCAGCTTTCATAGGAGTGCGAGGCCCTCGTAAGGTGAGAGTCGCCGTGTCCCTGCCAGGAATCTCGCTCAGCGCCGGTGTGGCGAATCGCAGACTGTCTTCGTGTTGCTGACATTAGCCTCATCGTGTGCGTTCTGGGGCACGAGGCCGGCTCTATATCGTCGAGAGGGTTCCGGGATAGTGTGCAACTTTGCGGTCCTTTTACCCGTGAGCCTGTGTGAAAGTGTCAGGTCCGGAGTGGACAGACAAGGGAACCTGCGTCTCCGGGACCCTAAGAGGGTCCCATGTGGCGACAGCATTGATCACATCCTGCCAGACGGCAGCTCACACCGCCAGCCCTCCTGCTCCATCCAGCTATAAGATGGCTTCAGAACCCGAGGACACCCCCCCCCCCCCAATAGGCAAAACATTTATGAGGTAAGGGGCGTGGGGTTCAGCTGAAATCAGCCTAATGGAGGTGTTATGTTCTGCAGCTGGTTCATGGTGACTGTTGCCGAGTTGCGCCAGGAACCTTCTGACGCCGTCGCCGGGGGGAATGTTGACCCCCCACTGAAGACTTATTATGCTCGAGCTCCCAGGACTGGAGGTGTCATTAGTGTTTGCTGTATCCAGGCCATCAGGTGACACCGAACTCCAGCGTAGTCTCCCCACGGCCTGGGGGGGGGGGGGGGGGGGGGGGGGGGGGGGGGGGGGGGGGGGGGGGGGGGGGGGGGGGGGGGGGGG
>JABFEA020000043.1:20651241-20668678 GCA_019775915.2 Cyphomyrus plagiostoma
TCCCTCCCTCCCTCCCTCCCTCCCACCTACACTCGCTTTCCCGGCTTCCCAATTCTCTCTGTGCCAGACGCCCGCGACTGGCGGCCAGGCCAGCCTCTCCACGGAGCTGTGCGCCCGGCTCGGGGATTTCCACTTGGACGCTAGGACCGTAGGGCCCCCGCAGGGCCCCGGCTGGAAGACGGGAGGGCCGGCACGGTTTACATGGACTGGGGGCTCTCTGGGGGTGGGGCTTGGCATCCACCATGGCCCTGATCTCTGCTAGACTCATATGAGGCCTGTGCCAGTAACCCCCCCAGGTTCCTCGGGGGGATCCCTCATGTCTGTCTGCTGTAACAGTCTGCGCCTCCCCCCCCCCTCCTTGACTGATTCAGGAATCAGACCTTAACATCCAGACTTTGTTCATGCTTAGGCCTTAAGGACATCCATTCAGAACCTAAAGGTTGCTGGATCAGTGTCCCACACAGAGTTTTTCTGTTGTGCTTTTCGCCAAAGCTTCAGTGAAATGCCAGCTATTTAAACTCTCACGCGCGGCAAAGTTGTTTTGGATAAAAGTGGCAGCAAACTAAAAGTGTAAGAGCCCTTTCCAAGTACCGTGGTAGCTGGCACGGACTGCTCAGACGTGCGTTTTGTAGGGTGCACAGTCACCTCGCTTCTCACCAGTTCTGGCGCCTTCCAGATCGTTCCATTAGCGCGAAACGCCCCCCCCCCCCCCTTTAATCAGATGCAAAGACGGAGGATTTCTTTTTCGAACCTCACAGCCAAGTCTTAGTCAAGTGACATTTCGGAAGCGCCGCGTCTTCTGTTGTCCCAGCTGTCGCCGAGCATGACGGCGGCTAACACCTCGCAGCCCCCGCTTCCATGCCTCCAGCGTGATGTTTACTCCATGGATGCTCACTGGCATTTTTTACATTCGTCTCTGATTCCATCTCTCATGACCCTTACAGTTTACCTGGGTTTATCTGCACTCATACATAATGAAGAAAAAAAAAAATCATACACGCACACACACACATATATGTATATGTATGTATGTTATATAAAGAGAGGACTGTTCAGCCCACTGCAGCACCAAGCTGCCCCACACCCGTGACTCATCCCGAGGCCTGATGGGGGCTGGGAAGGAGCAGGTCGGACAGGAGACCATGAAGAAGTGAGCCTCAGAGAACACTGAGCATTACACTCAGGTATCAGACCCCACTGTCTCAGTATATTTGTTAAATCCTGTTGCTCTTGGGTGTTATCCGAGAGTACCACCAGGGCAGTATTACTCAATGTTTTCACTCTCCGGTGTTCTCCTCTGATGTTACTCTCTGGTGTTACTCCCCCAGTGTTACAACAATAGGGTTATTCCCATGATATTGCAGTAATACTGCCCAAGGCTAGTTTAGCTCATAAACAATTTTGGTGAAACATTTTTCTCTGTCATAGGAAACAAAACTTAGCAAGTGTTGAAATTTTACTGATTGTTCATTTTCAAGATTATTTAGTATTATCTTAATAAATAAGCCTGTCTATTGAGGCTGCTTTTGCATGAGTTCTGCATGCAATCTTCAAGCTAATCATAATAATTACTTGCTGTCAGACTTACTCATACACAATGTGGCATCTTTGTGAGAAATTTAACGAAAATGACTGGGGAGGAGAAAATAGAACAATAACTGGTCACCGAAAGACATTCGTTTTCCGCCATATGGAAATATTTTAGAGTCTACAGAGACGATACTGAACAAAAACAAGTGATTTGTCAGCCCTGCTGTGTGTTGGCACAACTGGAGGCAACATCACCAACTTATTTGACTGACTCTGTTGCTAGATAATAACAAGTTAACGCCCTCTTTGCTTTATAATTGTCACAATATTTATTGCAAAAAAATCACCTTGCAATATTTTATATTTTTCCAAGATCATGTAGCCCTAGATGTAGCCCCTGACATTACTCCTAGGTGTTACTGCCCTAGCTTTAGTCTCGGGTGTTACTCTCTGGTGTTCCTCCCTCAATGTTACACCCCGAGTGTTACTCCTTGATGTTATTGTCCTGGCAATACAGCCTTGGCACTGCTCTCACATGTTACTCCCCTATAGTTACTACTTATTCTCTGGTGTTCCTCCCTCAGTGTTACTCCCCCAGAATTACTTTCAGGTGTTACTCTGCCGGAGTTACTCTTGGGTGCCCTGGTGTTTCTCTTAGTTGTTAATGTTAAAGCTTGTTACAGATCTCAGCTGTTATTTTTCAGGTTGTTCTGTTGACCCGGTTGACACAAATTCAGTTACAACACTGACTTTAATCTCAGCATTACCTCAAAATGCACTTTGATATTTTACTATTCTAACAAAAGTATTATATAACAACAGAAGATTTAGTCTGTCATCTTGTGTGAGGCAGTTTCAGTGACCGTGCAGCCCTGGTTTTGTAATGTTTCCATGTTTACACAGAGGAATAAGAGATGGATAACTCCCACAAGTCTGTGAATTCTGTTCAGAAGAAGCTGGAGGCGAGCCCAAATGGCTGTCTGGCTTTTCTCATAGATGATCCAGGGCAGTTCTGCTGCCTACCCCCTCTCCCACAGGACAGGCAGAGGGAGATGGCAGTGGAGGGTAGAGCAGCAATGACACCCATCCTGTTTGGTTTGGGCCTGATTCGGCCCCAGGGCAGGCAATGGTGGCATTATCTGCTAAGCAGAGTCCAACACTCTGGTGCCTGTCCCGGGGCATAAATTGGGGCTGTCAGCGTTGGGATGATTTCCTGTCCATGTCATCAGGGTGTCAGAGCCATGTAAGGAGTACAGCTTCTCTTGGTGTCCTTCCCCAAAATCCGGGGTCGCCCTGGGCTTGCAGTAAACACAGAGCAGTGGGTGCCAGGTCCCGGCTCTGTGTCTCACTCTGCTCTTCAGCATGTTGGCTTGGGCAAGGGACCTGCCATCCAGCTAGTGGGCTGCAGGACTATTTCCTATGTTAGTGTCCTCATATTTATCTGCTTGCCTGCAGTTTCCAAGCAGTAGTGGGGCTTCATTCCCTGAAGGGGCGTCCCCCCCAGGGAAGGGGCCATGTTACCCTGCCCACCAGTTCCCCAGCATTCCTAAGATCTCAGCTCTGCTCCCTGCCCCCATTGTCTCCCTATGTTCTCGCCCACCCTCATCCCTGACTCGACCCTGCCAGCTCCCTTCCCTTACTGAGTCCTGGGTATATCGTCCGGCCTAATCTCCACATTATACCTGGGTTCTTACCAAACGGACTGCAGACCCGTTACAGCCAGCAGTGAGCATCTCCGGGAGCTAAGCTCGCAGCCTCAGCTAGGAGTTTCTCTCAGCTGCCTTCCCGATGGTGCGTTTTGGAGAGAGACCTTCTGCTGACTGCTGAATGCTAATGAAGGCCTTTTGACAGTTAGTATGTATTTAACTGACATGTCTCAGACTTCCATGATGGTGTGTGAATAAATATTCTAACGTCACCACACACGTTCGACATGTCCGTCCTGGAACTAGGCGTGGATTCGCCTGATCAAACCAGAATTGGAACTTCTCCCTCCCTCGCTGTGCTTTGTCTGTCGCGTGTGTGCAGAGGGGACACCTGACATGCTGACCGTCACCTTTTCTCCCGGGATCACGGGGGCTATGAAGCACACCTCCGGCAAAGCGTGCGCACACACAAGCACACGCCGGCACAGACAATAGCGTGGCGCTGAAGAGAGGTTCCCTTGACTTAACACCATCCACTCGCTGGAGAGGTTTCAGTCCTCTGAATGCGAGAGAAAGGATTGCTGGGCAGTGGGGGTGTTTCTCTAAAGAGGCCCTCGCTCCCAGGCTGTAGTGATGATTACACTTGTTACTTAATTGCATGTTTGGACCCACCACGCTCACACGGAGCGGCTCCTGTCTTTTGACCCAGCAGCTCCTTTGTGTGTGAGCCTGAATAGGAAACAAAATAAAGGGGTGGATTGGGGGGGCTGCACTTAAATATGTGGTCTCAGAAGCTTCAGTCGAGGGACTGAGGGTCTTTCAGGCAGCGCTAATGCTGCCCAGCTGAGTCCCAGTGAGGGTCAGGCCGAGCAGTCCTAAGACATCCGTTCAAAAAGCGTCGAGGCCGGGATCCGAACCGGGAACGTACTGGAGTGTGTCCCACAGCAGCCCTTCTGCCAGGGAAGGTCTCCCCTCACATTGAGAGGCGATGTTGCCCCTGTGTTGGAGACTGAGGGGCCCAGGGACCCCATCTTGAGACCGGTCATTGTTTAACTGCCTTCTTATCCGGGTCTCGTCTTTCCTGTTCTCTCTTCTTGCTACCCTGTTCCAAAGTCCAAAGTCTGGCCTTACTGGAAGGCGATCGGAGTCACCTTCTGCCAGGATAATGTGGAGGCCTTAAGTAAAACACTGGAAATTTTAAAAGGAGAGCAAAAGTGATGTTTTCACATATCTTAACAGAAAAGTGTTTCTGTTGTCGTGATACACTCACTGGTTTGATGAAGTTTTCCGGATGGATTATCTAGGTTCTTAAGAAGGTTCTCTGATGGCATCTTGACTCCTCCCTCTTGGTGATGTATACAGAGGAGGGTGTCTGTAGTATCTGAAGAGCAGTGTCCCTGCAAGCCATTGTTTAGTCACGATGTGTGTATGTGAGGAGTTTATAACCAGTTCTGAAGTATGTTTAAAGTATAAATCTAACATCTGAGCTATTGGTAAATACTGCCTTTTTACATTGGCATAAATGTGAACACTAAGTGGGCTAATTAATAGCTTGAAACAGCTGTTCTAACACGCCCCACGTGAGAATGCTACCGTCGACGTCGCGTCCATTGAAATGCTCCGCTAACGATCACCGCGTGTCACTTTGAACCGCGGCTCTCAGCGACACTCCCGCACATCCGCCGCCAGAGCTGTCACCGAATCGGGCCATCGGCACGGCAACATCTGTTCCCGTAATGAGGAGCAAAATGAATAATTCTTTGTGTTTTTCCTCTTTTTTTGTTGCAGTGTGACAGCGAGAGTGACATCGATGACAAGGTAAGGCTTTGCTCTTTTCCCATCCGTGTGTGGAGCTGTGCTGTATTTGCTATTTGCGTGTGTGTATTTTTTTTCCCCCCTCTTTAGCTCTTGGTATGACAAGACTCTGGCAGACTAGTAGATTTTTATAGTTCCTCTGATTTGCATCTGGGATAAGCGGGATTCTGGGAGGTGGGGAGGCCACAGACGTGCATCTGGAAGTTTCTCCTACTTGGGAGCGCAGTTCCAGTGATGGCAGGATGGTGGGATGCTTGGCATCACATGCGAGACTCGCGTCTCCACTGATGGTTTGAGTCTGGGCCATGCCGCATTAGGAAGCGCTGTCACATCGCTCCCCCTGCCAGCCCCCATCTCCTGTGATCTGCACCATCCCCACCAACATGTGACCGCAGGTGTGTCACCCCAGCACCAAATGTAATTTAAAACGCAGGTGGGGGGAAGTATGAGCCCCGTCTGGCATAACGGCGTTCCATGCCCAACACCCCCCCCCCCCATACCCCGCACCAGCCAATCTAGATCAGCATTTATCGCATGCAAGCGAGTGGGTGGACTTGCAGGTTAATTTCATACACTATAAAGATAATTTACCTGAATCAGTTACAGCTCATCTTATCTCATGGTGCCAGGCTCCAGTCCTCATCACCGGAATACTAATTAAGGCTGAACCGATTTGATACCCCTGCCTTTTTTTGGTGGTGAATGAAATAACAGCCAGTCAACCTCTGTAAGAAAAAGACCCAGAAATGGGCTGGGGAAACTCCGGGCATTCTGGTACCCAGTGACCCGGTGGCACAAATGAAGGGACGCCTCGCACGTCCGGTGAACGAGACTCTCAGTTGGAGTCAAAATCAATATTCCAGACTTTTAATTCGCGTCGTGTCTGGCCACTGACGGTGTGAGATGTAGCACCTAAAATCAGGATCCGGAAGCAGTAGAAGTTGACGTGGGTTTCAATATCTGCGAAGGCGGCCTGTCTCAAGAGCGTCCGGGAGAATGGAAGCGAGACGAGGGGAGCGAGGGAGCGAATGATTAATATGTGACTATGGGCACTGCATGAGCTATGAGATGCAAACTGAAACTAAAGTATCACCTACATTAATTCCCATACAGTGCAATTGAAAGTAGAAGCTTATAAATGGGCGACAAGGATGATTTGTGTTTGACAAGTTTACCTTTCAGTTCTTTCGCAATGTTTTTATCTCCGCGGTAAAAAATGTGCCCATTTGCATGGTGTAGCGCTGAAGCAAGTGAGCGGTTATCTCTGGTGAATCCAGAGAAGCTCACACCCATTCGATATCGTCGGACGTCAATTTAAATAGGCTGTTATTTAAGGGAAGCTCCCGGCCAAATGCGGGGAGATGTGACTGAAATGCTAGCTGGTTTGTGAGCCGTTGTAGGAGAAAGGACTCGCTGAGGTTAGAGACTGTGGGGAGTTCTTAGAACGTCCTGTACACAAAGCAAGGCAAAGTCAGTGAGGCACTGTAATGTGCATTTATGGGGAATTTCCGTTTACAGCTTCCAGAACAAGAGCTGGTGGTGTGATGGGGGGGAGGGGGGTGTCAGGTTGAAGATATCTGTCCATCATAGCTGTCAAGGAGTTCATCTGTGTCGTTATTATGTAATCATCTGTAAGCAAAATGATGTGTGAGATGTTTGTGGGGAAGACACTTACTCTGCTGAAGCCTTGGACTGGCAGTGGGATGTTTCTGTGCATTCAGCGTCTTGGAGAGAGGGCTGGCTGGTCTTCTGGGGACCTCTGGTCATATCAGTTTATTTAGGATTCAGAGCCTGGTGAATAAACGTGTGATGTGTCTTACCTGTGGACAGAGAAGGGGAACCTTGGAGCCATCTTGGCATGTCAAGCCTCAGCAGATTTCCAATCAGAATCGTGCGGGAGTCCGGGGGGGGGGGGGGAGTGAAGGTGGCAGGGCCCGCACTCCTGAACGTGAACGTGCCACGCCGCCTGGTGAGGGGGTCCGGTGAGGTGGTACCCTGGGACTCCATGGGCTTTGTGAAACCCGTGAAGATGCCACACTGCGATGGGAACAATACACGTCGCGTCAAAAGACGGATAAAATAAACACGACGCGAAGGAGAAATAGCAGCATTCAGACATCAGACACCTGTTTATCCATCGTTACTAACTGTTAATAGGAAAACAGGTGCGGTGTCCGTCTTTGTTCTCAAAACGACGGTAACGTTCTGCACATTATATCACCAACCGCCCGCATGCTCTCTGTGCCAGATTTCCTCGCTGAAAGCGTTCAAGCCAGGTGTGCCTGTCAGGCCCTCTCTGCTGCACTTATTCAAATGAAGTAGTATTTCACACTTGTCTGCGTGGTGACACGTCACGGCAGCTCCAAGATGCCGCCACTAGCTTGTCCTCTATGACAGTGTTTCTCAGTGTTTCCTCAGGGACCAACAGTTAGCCCATGTTTTTGCTCCCGGTGAGCTCCCTGCCAGGTAGTTCACATTTTTGCTCCCTCTCAGCTCACTGTCAGAGGGAGCAAACCGTGGATCGTCTGTGGATCCCCGAGGACCGTATTGGGAAATACTGCGATTTCCCAGTGAAGCCGATGAATCAGGAATCAGAATCTTGTCACTCTTGAGTCGGGCGACGGTGTCCAGATCTTTCACACGCGGTACATTACGACGGAGAGGAATGTGGCGAGATAAAACAGGTGTACATTTCCTGTCCACATGATCTCACATCACTGAGCCAACGGCGAAAAAACTTCAAGCTGGAATCGTCGCGACATTGGTCCGGTCTTCTCAGATGTTTTCCATTAATAGGTTTATGGAGTCAGCTTTGAGTTTGCGCCATTAAAATGTCGGCTGGGGTGCAGACTCGCATAAAACGAACTCAATTAGCCTGGGAGCAGTTGGCTGCCCTCTCTGACGGCTCGCTCCCTCCAGCGGATGTCTATAAACACTTATAAATCCCTCAACGCCCTGACAGAGGAGTCGGGCCCCGTGTCACTCTTTGCTTTCTCTCTGCTTCCCGTAGTGCTTTTTTCAGGCATGCTAGTTGCCCTGAGCTTTCAGCTCCATAACCTCCACACAGAATCACACATGCTCCCTATCCACCCCGGGATGCCCGCGAGCTTCCTCACACGGCCCGATTTCCTCGGATTCGTCCCTTATCCCATCAGCACCTCGCCATCGCGGGCCTCTTCTTACCGTGGGTTCCGGCTCATCCCGCTACTCTGCTCGTTCCTTCATAGCCCACGTGAGACATCGATGTTCCCACTTATCGCGCTGAAGCACGGTTCAAATACCGCAATTTCCTCTCGTTGGAGAGTTTGGAGACGGCCCCTTCCCTGCGTCTGGAGGGTCCTCTTTGAGTGCCACTCGTCTCCCTGCTGCCTTCCTCCCTGCCTCTTCGTCACACCCACATTTCTCAAGTCTATCCGAAGCGTCTCTCTCCGCTCTCCTCTGAAAAGCCCTAACCCCCCATTAAGTAGCCTATTCTCTCTTTCTGTGAAGAATTCCTGGTATCCCCAGCAGAACATCGTGTCGTAAGTTTGACACAGGTTAGCTCTAGTGGCCCTCTTGTCCTCGAAGGATTTGGTTGTTGCAGTCGATCCTATTGAGACAGTCTTCCATAGGAGGCCATGTTCATCACCTCCCCTCCACCCTTTGATGGATGCATGAATTCCCACCATCCTTCAGTGGAGACTTGGCATGTGGGCGAGGCCCTAAACAAACGCCATCCTGTGAGGTAGAAACAGGGAGGAATTTGGAGTTTTTATGCAAACCCATCTAAGCTCCCCCCAGTCACCCTACATGTAGACAGTATCCATCCCCCATCATAACATATCAGTCATGTTCTCTCCTGTGTATTTTTTATGGCGGGGGGGGGGGGGCGGTCCGGGGTGGCAAACACGTTGTGTGTGATCATATGCCCGCGGTTTTTAACGACATTAGCTGTACCGCACATATGCTACCCCCCCCCCCCAAATGTGCCTCATTTTAAACTGGCTTGTAGTTGGTATTCCCTTAAGCCTTGGAGGGGGCGAGATTGGACCTTCGCTGGGGAATTTAAGGGAACAGCCACACTAAAGCAAAGAATATCCACCATTGAAAAAATGGGTATGACTGGATAATACACTATACTACAGTATCTCTGTATACCACAGTAGCTCAGGTACGCCGTGGTATTTTCATTAAGCAAATTAGCGCTGCCTTTGGCAAGATGCGTGAGAAGATGCATGTAAATAGTGATGTGTTATAAACAGGGATTGACTGGTACGCATTAGTGATATTCAGGGTTAAATGCACTAGTAATGTCTTGTCATAACAGCACAAATGTGAATTTACTTTGTTACCGGAAGTGAATTTTCTGTTTCTTGTTTTGAGTAGCTGGAATGGCAGGCGTAACTGGACACACTAGTGAGAGCATACCTTAATTCCGGAGGATTCTGCCTGGGATTTGACGTGCAGATCATCTTTCCATCCTGCAAGTTTCCTTCTATGATTAAACCCTTCTTCAGCTGGTGATCAGGCCAGCCCTTCGAATGCTGAACAAATTTGGTTTATTTTTCCATCCGGAAAGCTCCGTCTTTGCAGTGGGTGAGGGCGAGATGGCGGCAGACCTTTGGGACAGGAGTGGGGCCTGAGAGTGTTTTAGGGCTGCGGAGCTCAGGGTCCAAAACAGAGTTAATTTATGCAGCTGTTATAACTGCTTCCTGTGAATAGGTTTTTTTTCTCAGCGAAGGTACCCAGTGTCAAAATCGCACCATAATGTCTGGGGGAATGGCAGCCACCATGGGCCGGATCCCGCCAAGCCAGATGGGCCAGTGACATCAACGTCACCTCTCATGTGACACTGCGGCAGGCCCTCCTGTACCCACTGTGCTGGCTATATTGTGCTCTGTCTGTAAAAGTCACGCCTTCAAGGTGTGCTGTGCAAACACTCGGCGTGATTACTGCGTGCTGCTGGCTTGCAGGCCGACGGCTGCTTTCCTTCTTGGTGTGACAGAGTGGAATGCCGTCCACTCAGAGAACAAAAACATCGCCGAGTTTCCTCATGCTGGCCGCATGTCTGTGCCCCGCATCTGTGCCCCGCGTGTGTGCCCCATTCCCATGCCCCCTCAGTCTGGATTTAAGCACAACTCGCTCTTCTCATCGATTCCCCACCAAAAACGGGTAACATATAAGCCTGTTACCACATCTTACCGTCTTTCCCTGAGGGTTTGAGCGCCTTCCCTAGTGGGTTCTCCATCGTCTAGTTCAGCTCTGATTTTCTTTTTCACTACAAGATTTTATTTCATTTTTTTGACTTCCACACAAAGATTCTCTGTTCGGGACCTGGCTATGATACTGAAGGTAGCTTGGTCACTCACTGAGCCACGATGGTGTCCACACCGTTCTTTTCATTACGGTTAGTGTTTCAATTACAAGCCAAGCACCATAAACATTTTTCCACGTCAGTAATAAAAGTGAAATTGAGTCCAAATTGCTCGCAGATGTCTTTCGGCAACATTAATTGTTTTTTTTGTGTGAGACTCCATGTGCCTCTGATCCTGCACTAGCAAGAGAGCTGAGTGTCTTTAGTCTGCAGTGGGGAACTGATCATTAGCATGTCGTCACCGCAGAGGCCAGCAGTCTGTCCTCACCGTTTCTCAGCTACCAGCTCATGCCTGCGTCCAGGGGGGGGCATGACGGCTCACGTGGCGGGTGTCTAAAAAAGGCCAGAACCTCACAGAGACAGGATGAGTAAGTCCAGCCCCCAGAAAGTCATTTTAACCTTTGTCAGTGAGGACTTTAAAATAAAGAGCTGCCCCCACACACACTTGCCACTGTTAATGGGAAGATAAACATATATTAGTCAGGAAAAACAACCCCGTAATTAGTTAAGGGTATCATGTGATTTAGCTTTTTTTTGTTTCACCAAAGACCTTTGCTTGGATTTAACCTGTTTTTATGTCTTTCTCACAAGCTGACAAATCGTTTCGGATCGGCACCAGTGAGGCCTGAAATGGAATTCATGTTAATCCACGTTCATGGGCCTGACCCGGATCTCGTTCCCAGAAACCAGAGTCGCAAGCAGCGCCATGCGAGAACGGGGCCAGAACCCACATTACGGGCCGTCCCGTTCCCCCCGGCCTCCTGCAGGTGGCGCCATGAGCGGCCAAAAAAGAGCTACAGACCTTTCTTAATGGTCCTTAAATGCCCCACGTTGGACAACCACGAGGCGGGATTTGGCGTCCAAACCTCGGGGAGAGCAGGGGGCCCTGCGTCGCCTGGCGTCCAGGGGGGGGGGACTTTCCATGGCGCTGCGTGTGATGTGGGGAGCGTATGTCTGTGGGAGTGCAAGGCCCGCCTCCTGGGAGGGGGGGGGGCAAGATACACCAGCCCAGCTGGCTCCGATTAAGCTGAAACGTGCGGCTAAGCTCCTTCGCAAAGAGGCCATCTTTGATCTCCTGGGGCTTGAGGGGGGGGGTGGGGGGAGAGATTACAGGAAAAAACAATTATTGTATCAAAGGGGTACATAAAATTTTATTACATTTGAGAGGCTGAGGGTTGCGAGCGGGACACGCTTGGAAGCTCCTCTGTCTCTGCCCCCTTTCTCGGTTATGCTTTCCCAGGGCATGCCGGTCGCTCCCGTGCCCGTGTTTATTGGGGCTCTAAGTCAGGCTGTGCGATGGCTGCTGTCCCCTTTAAAGGGAATTGATGTCACTTCCTGTCTGGAAGTGGGCGGGGGCTTTAAATTTAATATGAAATGAAATGATGCCTTATTTGCTACTTGCTAATGTACCGGAATGCTGCTTGTCACACATCTCTTCTTGCACCCGGCTGAGGGCGAAGCTTGGGGTCGACCATTTATCCGGCATCCCAGGAACGGGTTTCAGGGTCTTGCACTGGGGCAGCTAAGGGCAGCTTTTAGCGCTGATACAGCCCTTCCTGTTCGCATGAGGGTGGCAGTTAGCCGGATAGCAGTGCCGAAAACAGAAGTGCAGCTGAGCGAATGCTGCTGCTGCCTGCAGGGCGGTGTGGACTTGGCTGTTGTTCTGGCAGCCGTCTGCCTTCCTGCTGCTCCGACAGGTAGGTTCCACAGCCTCCCATTAAATGAGATTCACTTCATTAGCTCAGACCTGCTGCGGCCCGGGCGTCCGCGGTGATGCCAGGGGAGGGGAGAGTGGCGCCGCTGGCCCGGCGTTGCGGGGAGAGGGAGCGTGCAGAGCGGGCATCTGATGGGCGTGGGTGCATCGTCTGGGCCACGGAGGCGGCAGCCAAAACTGCGGGGCGTGCGCGTTTGCGGGCCCGCTCCGTTTACGCCCGGGCGGGGGGGCGGCAGGCAGCGGTGTCCTGGGTCACACACCAGGGCCCGGCGTCTGGTCAGGTGTCGTGGCGGAGCTGCGCACCCATCCCCGCTCTCCTCCTCAGCCCAGGACGGCGACGCCCTTTCCTGGCATCTCGCCGGAAATCTAACCCAGGAGGCCCCCTGTGATAATTCAGTTCCCTTTTGTGGATTTTGGAGAAACCTTGGATCGTCCCCAGTGGGACTGATGATGCAACAGCAAGGGCTGATGGTGCTAGAAATGACAGTGGCCGTGCTGTCATGGGGGGGGGGCTCCCGGGGACATGCCCCCCCACTGGCACGTGAAGCGTCAGCAGCCTTTTATGCCTTGTTAATATTTAGCGGGCGTTTAGCCTCTCGCCGATTCCACACGCTTCAGGTGGCCAATCAATAATTCAGCTGGGAGGATGGACTCTGAAACCTCGCCGACTGCCCCCCCCTCCGGCTTGTTTAAGAACGCAGCTTGATTATAACGTCATCTTTATATGCCCCTCCTCCCAGTGGCGGCGGCTTCCCGTTTGTGAGCTTCCTGGCGTGGCTGGGCCTGGGAGGCACTGAAGTGGCGCAGATCACTGCCGCGGGGGTGAAAATGATGCCTGGAAGGGGGGGGCCAGGGAGCGCGGAGCTCCCAGCGCCCACCTCCCTAACTGATGGTAACGGCACCGTGCTGGAAAGATCATCTTGGTTTCTGATGAATAAATGAGTAAGAGATGTTGTGGAGGCTGGGATGGGATTATAGCAGCCCAAGGGTGGAGGCCCCCCCCCCCCAAACTGCCGTCGATGGAGAGAGCACTTTGATCATTGTGCCGTCTGAAGATCTGTCCCACATCTGTACAGGCAACGCCGGCTGTAATCTGCCAAGAAACATTTTAATGGAGGTTGGATTATAACATGAAGACGGGGCTCCAGATGGCAGCCGGGCCCGCCTGCGGTCGGGGGGGGGAGGGGGGGTTTAACCGCTTTTTTATTGGAAAAATATGGGGTGAAAAATTGCGTGGGGCTTATTAGACTTCCCGCCGTGATGTTGCTCAGCTGGCCAAGCTGTTCACCGTGGCTCCTGTCCAAACATGCCTCCATAAATTTCCAGGGCCTGCCTTTAAATCTGTGAGATTTCTGCTCGTTAGGTTTGCCCCCCCCCACCCCCCAACCAAACACCACCACCTCCGGTTTATTTTTCTTTTAGATGAAAGGAGTGCTTTTACGCAGAGGGACCAGGCCTGCGACCGACTTTGGCCCTTAACAACTTAATTCCCGCCTGATTTCCTCGGCCCCACCTGACATGAGGCCAACCTGTCTAGTTAACAGTGCCCCCCTAACCCTAACCCCCCCGACAATACCCAGGGGGAGACCGTGGAAATAGAACGGACCCTGTGGGCCATCCGGACGTCTGGCTTCAGGGACGTCTGCGCTGTCGTGCTACCTGCTCTCCTTGTCCTGCTTTTCGGGCCCGGAGAGCCGCTGCTCGGGAGTTAGGGGCAGGTCCTACCGCTGACAAACACCCCTCCACCCCACGTGGCTCCTGACTGATCTCATCGGCCTGCTGCTTCCTGGGTTTCCTCGCTGTTGCATGACATCATAATGGATCCCTGGAGTTTTGGAAAGATCACGATCTTCAGGCTGCCTCGTGGTTATATTTTGGCCCCGTGCAAAGTGCCGGATGAGCTCTGTAGTTGCCAGTCACCATATCAGCCAGGCCATCCTGCTGACTTACACTTTGCATCTTGCATCTGCTCTCCCAGAAGCCTTAGTGCTCGGTTGACATGTGTGATACGTGAAACTGCATGGTTATTCATTTACACCTCATCCGCTCTAACTCACTTCCAAGCACTGTCACTGTCAGATACCTGTACGGCGTGTGTGACTGGATACAGCTGTGCTCTCAGTGTCATGGAGACACACACACACACGTTTGTATTCATCTCTTTGTGGGGACTGTCCATTCATTTCTACAGGAAAAATCCTTATCCCAGCAATAACAACCTTAACCCCTACCCAGCCATACCCTTATCCACATTTATAGTTTTTTGATTGCAGGCCCTTGTTCCTCTTGTGGGGACTTAAAACATGGTCCCCACAACATCGAAATAACAGCTTTTTATCCCTTTTTCGGGACACCTGGTCCCCACACTGTAATCTCTATACGCCACACACACATGCCAGTTGGGGTGCAGGTCACTGGGGCAGATGACCCCCCGACTGGGGTTAGCCCTGTTCTCTCCTGGCCACCTTCTCCGTCCCTGTACGGCCCTATTTCTCCCCCCCCCCCACCCCACTATATCCCTTCCAGACTCCTCCTCACATGATGGCTGGTCGCCCCCCCGTTTCTGCTCCTCTTGTCACTGAGCCACCGTTCCCCTTACCTTCAGACATTCCCTTCACCCCTGGAGAGTTGTGCCATTATGATGGGAATTCTCAGAGGACACCCCCCCCCCCACCACCGCACCCCCCCGGCACTCGGAGGAGACGGACACCAAACCCGACAGCTTAATGGAGCAATTTGTAGCGGCGTGTGGGAGCCGCGTGTCCGTGTAGGGAACTCCCCATGCACGCTGCATTTTTCTTGACGTTCCTCCCTTCTGTCTTCCACTCCGAGGCCGTTGCTCTTTTATTCCCTCTATCTGAGCGATGGATGGGGGGGTAGGCTGTGAAATTGAATTGGGCTGTTCTCTGCTGCATGCCGGCCTGCTGAGCGTGTGTCTGTCGACAGAGGCGGGCAGATCAGGCCTCCAAGGATGGTTAAAAATGGATGTTGGGGTGTGGGGTGGTAGCTTGTTGTGTTCTTTCCATAAGTTATGGATGATGGCCGGGAGTGGCTCGAAAAATAGTCCTGAGAGCTTCAAACGTGGAGGCTGGTGACTCAAGAGAGTGGTTGCGTCTCGAGGATTGCGAGGGGGGGTACTGGGGGGGGGGGGCAACATCTCCGAGCCTCCCACAAGAACTGACCCTACCTACCTCCTAGGACAATATAGCTCCTCTCTCTCATTAAGTGCCGGAACCTGTTCAGTTAGCAAAGCCAAGCCTCCAGTACCTCCACCATGCCAGGAATCAAATCACCGGCAGAGTAAGTAGGTGTACGGATGCATGCGGCAGGACACCTCCATCCCCGGGTGGCGGATGGCCCCCCTGCATTTCTCACTCTGCCTTACATGAGTCATTCCATGATTCCCCCCGACTGGTCCCAGTAACCCGGGAGACCATGGCAGACCATTTTCCGGCACTTCCTTGTTACGTAGACTTCATCCCTTTGTATTACATTGCCCTTTCTGAGGCACAAGTGGGCATTAATGCCCTGTGTGAAATAAAATATTTTAAAGTGGAGTAAATGTCAGTCTCCGTCATTATCCGGTTAAATCTTCTCTTTCCTCTCGCTGTCGACGTTCTCATCAAATATAAACAGACGATGAAATGTGACGCAATGCAGTAAAAATAGCACGCCTCCTCACAGAAGTCGTAAGCGTGCGCATGCGTAGTAGCGTAAGTTACATTTTCGGTAGGTGTAACATTTTTGGTCCTACTCAGCGGCTCCTACTTAGTACTAGCTAGGTGAACCTAGTCAAGTGGGTCGCAACCAGTACTAGCTAGGTACTAATACTGAATTAAGTGGGCCCTACCTGGTACTACCTAACTGTAACTAATAAAGTGAGTACTAACCAGTACTAGCTAAGTATAGCTAAAAAAAGTGGGTTCTACCCGGTACTAGCTATTTGTACCTGAGTCCTACTCATACTAGCTAGCTATAACTAATAAAGTGGGACCTACCTGGTACTAGCTAAGTATAGCTAATAAGGTGGGTTCTACCTGGTACTAGTTATTTGTAGCTAATAAAGTTGGACCTACCTGGTACTAGCTAACTGTACGTAATAAAGTTCTGTATTACCTGATGTTGGTTAGCTGTAACTAATAAAGTTGGCCCTAACCAGTACTAGCTAACTCTACCTAATAAAGTGGTGCCTATCCACTACTAGTTAGTCGTATCTAATAAATTAGGTCCTACCTGGCACTAGCTAGGTGTATCGAATAATGTGGCCCTTGAGTGGATAACCACTCTCTGCCAGGAGGCATTGATATGGATCACAGAAAGATCTCTGTTGCCTTTATTATGATACCAGAACCCAGTACAGCAGAATCCTCCCTGGATTTTTCTCTATTTAGCCGCTGGTTTTTGTCACCCAGTTCCCAGAAAAAGGCCCAGACAGTCACTACCTTCATTTCCCAAGTCCTGGCAACTTCACCTTCAGGTCTGGATTGGTCCATTCCCTGTAAAGAACCCCTGGGGATTGTAATGGGGAGGATGTGGCCCCCATTTTATGTCAGGAGCAGTGGTGCAGCCAAAGCTAACAAGGGTTAGCCAAGGCTAACGAGGCATAGGTATCCCTGTCTCAGTCCCACGATCCTCTGCGTAGGGCCTTCACCGCATCGCCAAAGCCGTCTCAGCTGGACGCCATCACACCCTGACGTCTGCATGTCCATCCCCCTTGTGGAATAAGAGAAGGTTTAGCTAGTTTCAGCCCTGCCTGGCGGAGGTGGATTGGCTCTGGGAAAATGAAAAGGTAATGGACATTCTCACCCAGCCGTGACCGCGGCAATATCCCGCCTCACACTGTGCGTCGTTAATGGATTCTGCAGGCCTGATTAAAATGATAGCAGTCTGAACGTAAGGCGAGGCTTTGGAATGGGGTTAGACGGAATTAGGATGAGACACTCGTTATGTTACTCGCTTGTTGTTAAATTGGATCATGTCTCACATTGGGATGAAAAATCTGGCAGAGCTGCGAGCCGGTCATTCCTGTGCCTTCAGAGATGCGTGTGTTTGAGGTTTCTATCGCTTTGTGGCCTGCCAGCCAATCTCTAGAGGGCTGAGGCCTCGGAGGAGGTGGGCTGGTAGGAAACGGGAGGTTTGCTGTGACTGACATGCTGGGCCTGGGGGGGAGGGGCAGGGCGGCCAGTTTAACAAGCACTAGATTGTTAGTGACAGGAAGCTACTTCAGCACTTAAAGTACAAGGTTTGATTTAATCACAGACCTGTCATCTGTTATTTGTCTGTTGCAGCTTTAGGTGATCGCCTGCCGACCCCCCCTCTCCCTGCTCTCCCCTCCCCACCCCTCCCCTGTAATGTCTAAATCCTTGATACAAATTGCCT
>JABFEA020000043.1:20678062-20688631 GCA_019775915.2 Cyphomyrus plagiostoma
CTCGCGTTGCCGCCTCTCCCCCCCCCCCCCCCCCCCCCCCGCCCCCCCCGCCCCCCCCCCCCCCCCCCCCCCCCCCCAGATGACACTGAGATTATGACAGAGGGTTGAGACAGCTCATGTGCACCACCAAAACATAAGACAGCCAGCTTACGGTATTTACTATGACAATCAGCTGTCTCTCAGACAGGAACATGGGCCACGGCTTTCCATTTTACTTCTAATTGTAATTAAAAGAAACATTATAATTGTACTTAATAGTCACCTCTTGCTATTAACAGAAAATATATCAATCAACACGTTTTTAGTTAAGAGGTCTTTAAGTAAGAAATCTCATTAATGAGGGGCTCCCTGGCGGCTGGGAATGAAGATATTAACGCGATAATCGGCAGAGCAGCCGTGCCGGGTGTGGAGCGCGTGACCCGCCCCGCTCGAACCCCAGCGAGTCGTGTAATCCCCCCGTGAGCCAATGAAATTAAAAAGCCAGTACTGCAAAGCCGGGCTTTAGCGGGCCCCTAGAACATGCTCTGCGGTGCCAGCCGTGGCTTTGGGGGACCTGCCTGTCCACCGGCCACCTCCTGGAGGCCGAGTGGCAAAGGTGACATGGAATTCGCAGCCCCCCACCCCCCGAAGGATGCACCCCCGGCAGCAGAGGTGGTAGATGCCAGAGGTACCGCGATCGCAATACAGACGGTTAGCATGACCGCCATCCCTCTGCTGCTATTGATCAGCCGCACGGGGCGATCTGCGCCTCACCAAGGGTATTTTGCCATCAATAGAGAGTAATTATCCTCAGAAAGATCCAATATTGGACTGTTAAGCCTGAGGATAAGGAGCCCAGAAAGGCATTCAGATAGTCAGCCACCTCTGGGATTGGTGTGAGTCTGACAGACAGATCGTCTAGGTCAGGTAGCTGCAGCAGAGGCTCCAGGCTCACTGCTCCTCTGCATTCGGGGCCCCCCAACCGGCTTGCCGGCCAGAGCTCCTGGAATCCCTCGGAAATTAATTTTAAGGCGTCTGACGAGGCGGCCCCCTGTTTCCGTCCCAGACCCCGGCCGATCGATAGCCTCGCTCTTCGTGGGGTGCGCGACCTCAGAGAAGATTCCGCGGAGCTCGCCGCGCAATTGCAGTCGGCAAGAGCACTTAAAAATAAATAAATAAGTCGGCAAACGGAGGAGAAGAGTTAGGAGTCGCCGACTGGCCGCCCAGGGGACTTGAGATTTGCAAAATGCTTACAGCAAGGTTCCAAGAGGTTCCAGGTAAATGAAAATTCACGGCTGCCGAACTGATTCTGCCTCCGCACGACGCCCCATGGAGAATTTTTATCTTGAAAGAGATGTAATGCATTGATTTTGAGCCGTCCGCCCCCCATATTCCACAGTTAATCTCTCTTAGCTAAGTTTCTGCCTTCTGGAAGTGCTTCTGATACCTGACATTTCTTGTTGCAAATTTCTCTCTGTGACATTTGAGCCTGCGAGTGCGTTGGTGCTTCGTGCAAGTGAGACACGACCTGCCACTGATCACGGGGTTCAACAGAGAGGCGTCCAAAACGCCACTTATTCCCACAAAGCAGAATGAAGGAAATGTAATGGGAGATTCTCACTCCAGTCCAAATCTTATGGTGGTTATAAATTTGTGTTCATCAAGAGGAACTGGATGTTATTCTCCTTCTGCTAGCTGGGCTGTGGAACCTTCTGTTCTTATGGTTCAAGTCATCCTCGTCAGTCATCATCATCTTAATCACAAGTAAGTGTTGTCATCCAGTTGTGAGTTTATATGTGCTGCAATAGTGAAGCACTACAATGTGAGTGTATTAGTTAACTAAATTCTCAGTCTGAGGCCTTAATTTAGATTCCCCCATTTGATTAACCAGTAAATTCAGTAAAGATGCATGGTAACCAGTTACTGACAAATCCCACAAGCAGAAACATCTATAATAACAACAAGAGAAAATAGTGGTAATTATACAACGGTGGTAAATTCTGGAGCATTACACGTTCTCTGAATGTCTGCGTGGTGTCTTGTAACATCTCTCAGAATTATGGGCCCACAGAATAACAAGTGGGATTCCTGTTTGTCAGTGTGTGTCAGTCCACTTAAGAACAAACTATCACCAGCTGGTATAGATTAAGTCATTCTGAAGAGCCGACAGAACAACACGCATAAACAAGCAAGACAAAGCTGGTATTTTATCTTCTGGAAATCCCTACAGAGAGCTTCATTTGAGCCTTTTCCCCATCCCTTAGTTTGAATCCATAGACAGTATTTTGCCTTTTGAGTGCGCAGACAGCGCCAGCCGGTACGGCCAGGATTTCACGGCTGGAATGTGGGCTGGTATTTTAACAGAAAAGATATTTGGACCATGATGGAGGTCTTTGGTGTTATGGTGGGCTTTACCTGAGATTAACTGTGCTTGACTCACCGGGCCCAGGTGTTAATGAGCCAGAAGTGAACGGATTATACAAAAAAAAAAAAAACAACAACAACAGCATGGCAACAGCGCAAGAACGTTCTGGTTTTGTCTGCCTCACCTTACGTCTGATTTTCCAATTTCTTATTTATCTGTTTTCATTAGAACAGGACCAGACTGGTTCTTTGGAAGCTTGCTTTGGAGTGGAAGGAAATTCAGCGAGTGCGTTTGGACCCGCTGGTGGGGTCACTTTGTTGTTAATTTAGACACATCTCTCTGACGGTGTCTGCTGGACGCTGTAGAGAGCCTCCACACTCCACACATTGTATACCAGCGGGCTTCATCTCTTCTCCTCTACAGACTTTAAGTAGAGCTTGACTCATTTCCGGTGTTCTCTCTCCGTGCCTCAGTGAGCGCAGATCAGGAACGGAGGGATCACTGGCAAATTAGCTCAGCCGGGAAGTGCTACTCTGGGACCTGCTAGGACGTGTTTTCGAGGCCTCCCAGCTCTGTATGCAGCCACCCCAGAGACCCCTGCTGTCACTCTCCCATTCCCGGGGGACAGGCTTTCATAAGAGCCCCACACATGCACCGCTGGTGTTTATCTGGAGAAGCCTCATGTTTTTAATAGGAAGTCTGCTGGGTTAGGGATGACCCATAATTACAGTCAGCTGGGATGTAATTAAAGACCAGACGCATTCCAGACGCAAAAATCTCAGAGCACCCTCACTGCCATCACATGCGATGCTGAGGTGGACGCAAGTGGGCCCAGACCAGCTCGCTTTCAACTATGGTGCGGCGGCATCGGTAAACGTAGGGCGGGGTGCGGCCTTCAGCAGGTTGTCTGCATTTTTAAGCTTTTAACACCCTTAGAGAGTATTCTGCAGTGTGAAAATGACTGTGAGGCAAGATGGTGACTATGATCATGGTTATATCGTCTTCCATTGACCCCTACGCACCCATCTGTAGAACCAAATGTTGCCTACTCAGTTTGTATAGGTTCCAGCCCCCCTCCCCCCCCAAAAAAATGGAGATGGTCCCATTCACTTTGCATGGAAAGTAACCTTCAAGAGCTAAGTTCTTGGCTTGAACCCACCCACCGGTGATCAGGTCTTTCCATCAGAGTGTGATTTCAGCACGTTGTACCACCAAAGAGAATGACACCCCAATTCCTCGGATAATGCAGAAGAGCTTTTCCACTTGCCATCCAAGCCTTGTTCCAGAAACAAGTGAAACTATCCTGTTTACAGTAACATCACTGGCTTTAAAGGAAGAACCCAGCGGCGTCCAGCCAGGAGTCTCAGCTCCATCGACTGCTGTCTTAATTTTAGCCCCTAGGGAATCTGTGCGGCCTGCAGAGGTCAGAGATGGCAATGGGTCAGTTTCCTGTCTACCGAAAGCAGAGCTGAGCGGCAGGCCGTGGCCCGTGGGCGGCACAAGAACACGACACCCATCAGAAACACGACCTTAGAGGTGGTAGCCCGAAGCTCAACATCTCGTCAAGGTGTCCTTGAAAGGTACGGAGTGGAATATGAGTCTTTCGAGGATCGGGAGTCCATCCCGGAACTTAATGACCCTCCATACCATCTTTGCATTATGTCATGCTGAAGGATTTCAGCTAGTACTTTAAAGCAGGGATCCCCAAATCAAAATAGACCAGGCTACAGACCCCCTGCTGCTAATGTCTGATCACATAAGTAACTAGGAACCATGGAGTGGGCACTAGAGGGTAACAGACACTTTTAAAGTTGTGAAGTGTGCTGAAAGTTGTATAATGGGGTTTTTGCGGAAAGACATTTGCCCCGCCACCCGTGGGAGGACAGCCGACGTATTTGTGATTTTGAAGTGATGGTTGCCTACTGCCAAAGCTGCTGATTCCAGTTCCCGTTGCCCAGTCTCCCAGTTCACGGTTTCTGCCAGTTACATCAGCGTGTGATGGGTCTGCTTTTACAGCAGGGGCTGGTTTTGCACTAACTGCCACGCAGTTGTTACATATGCTCTTATCCAGCCAAGGCGATCTTAACTAACTTAATGAAGCAGGGAATCATCTTTCCTATGTACCCGCAGAAATATTCACTTGAAAGTAAGATGAAAATGCATTAACATAGCCTGGGTTATGAATGTAAATCTCATTTTCAAATGGTTACATTTAATGTGACATTTCTTTTTTTTTAAGAATAGCAGACAACCATGTAAAATTTAATTTGCCTTTGGCTGAGTTACAGGATAGTGGAAGAAAAATGTTGTTTTGTAAATGTATGCATAAAGGGTAATGTTCGATTTTTTAAAATCTTTTTTTTTTTTTCTGGTGAAACGTGTTCAATTTAAGCAGTGGTAACGTCGCATATATATTCAGCTGGGGTGCGTGTGTCTGTGGGAGTGGGCTGTCAGGTTGTTAAACTGAGAAAGGTGGTGCGCCGAGTCCCGTCGCCACTCCCCCGTTCGCCCATCGATTGCTCTCATCTAGTCCCCGCGGTGCTCCGCTCTAAGCTCACGCCCAGCCAATACTGGATGCTCGGGCTCAGCCGCTCCACCTATCGTCCATCGATTGCTCTAGTCTAGTCCCCGCGGCGCTCCGCTCTAAGCTCACGCCCAGCCGGCGCTGGCTGCTCAGGCTCAGCCTGCCGACACGCTACGGAGCTGCAGTCTCCGCCGACGTGCAAGGGGCTGATGGAGGACGAACCCGCGACAGGGAACCGCGTCTGATCTGCTCCGCTTTCGCTGGATACGTCCCATCCCCTGCTCTTCTCCTACCGCCGCCACCCTCTGAAATTACCCGATTTATTCCTGGGATCTATTGTTAATGATCTGCCGCCGGGGTTTCTCGGTACGGCTTGGATTCCCGTCGGCATTAAACCCGATCCGCCGCTTTTTTTTCGGGTCTGAAAGGAGGAGCATGCTCTGGTGACTATTTTTCATGCATGAAAAAGTTTTTGTTTTTGTGCGTTTTATCGAGGTAGGAAAACAGGAGGAAATATACACATCGCGCGTTTTGTGCAAAATAAAAAAAAACATACGCAGCCTCCCCGGGCTTTGACAGTTTCTCCGCTTTGGAGAATTTTACCGGGGAAGGTAGCGCGTGTGATTGGCGTCTCCGAAGGACGATCGGCGCTGCGAGCAGCCGACGGTGCCCGGACCGCGGCGCTTCCCTCTGGATTTAACGCTACCGATTCATCGGGCTCCCATGTGCGCGACTGACCGGCACTAGGTCTCGGTAAGATTATGTGCGTTTTTATACACTTGATCTCCTTTTCTGTGCCGAGGTCTGGTGGTGCCGGCTCCTTTCTCCTTTGAATAAAATCCAACCTATACATTTGAACTTTTACGTTTTGCACGCATTCCCACATCTGTCCCAGCTATTTTAAGGGAAACAGCCGGAATATCCCGTGTCTTGACGCTCCGAACGGCTTTTTTCTTTTATCTTCTCGGACACATTTTCGGACACGCTGGTGTTATCCTGCTATTGTCATACCCCTGTCGATCCAGCAGCCCTGCTTAAATGCTTTATAAAGTGTTAACGAGAGGTTTTTCCTTTTATCGCTGTTACCTCTTTGTTCCGTGAGTGATCCTGAGCATTTTCTTTATTTATTTTTTTGCTTTTGACGTTTCTGTTTGTTTTCTATTACTGCAGGTGGTGCTGTTTAATTACTTTTTGTTCTTAAAACGTATCTGGCTTTTGGACGTTTTTGTTGTTGATGTGATTATCGTTGTCTTTTTATTTTAATTTCATTTTGCTCCCCGTTACCCTTACTTCGGACCCAGCATGTCCGTGCTTTTCATTCGGTCCGATCCGCACCTTTCACGAGGTGAAATCAAATTTCTCACAGATTCGGTTATAATACTGTAAAAGGTGTAAAATAGTCTAAAGCAACGGAGTTTTTTTTCTTTCGAAACTGGTTTATTATTGTTATTGATATCAGTAATATTACAACATTTATGGTCACTTACCATTTTAATAGCACAACAATAATTATCATTTTAATTATTATTATTACTCTAATTATCATTATTATTGCAGTAGTAGTGGCAGAGCAACGCGACGCGTTTCCGAAGTTGCGCTTCCCAGCACTGCGCCTTTGCCCCACGTATAACGGCTCTTTTTCCGCCACTTTCCGCGGTTGTGACACGGAGCCGCGCGTTTTGCACGCCTCTGTTGAGCACGTCACGGAGCGTGAGCGTTTAACTCCCGGTAAGGCACGGGGCCGTGTCTTTAAAAAGCGGCATTGCTGTTTAAACGTGCGCTCATTATGCCGTGACCTCTGTGTGGATGTTTTATTCTCTCTGCGCTTCCCGCTGCCGAATGTGACAAATATCGGCGGCTATCCCGCCGCCTGCTCAAATCACATTACACCGTTCAAATTTTATTACTTAAATCCATCAAAGGAGTCACGCTTCTGTACCTGTAGGGCTCGAAAATCACATTTTTAAAAAATGCAGCGTTTAATATTTTTATTGTAGTTGCCTGCCTGCCTCTTAAATAGTCGGGTATACGGTTTTAGATCTGGGATGTAGCCTATTCCAAACCAAGTTAAATTCCATCAGGGTGAGGGTCTGTAGCTCAGCCTTACAATAAAGGCGTTCGATGCATGTGTAACCCTAAGTCTGCTGGTGTTTATGTAGCGGTACATGTGCTCTAAGACGCGTACCCGCGTCGCGATCGTGCGCGCTCCTGCAGTGTTTCGCTGTCTACGTGGAGAGAGGCGTCTACCTGTGGCTGTCAGTACTGTGTGTTTACCCGGGAGGGGCGGGGAGGGGGGCATCTGGTAAAGGTCTGAGGTTCCTGGGATCACTGCCGTGCCGCTTACGTTTACAAGCAGTAGGCGGGCTGTCTGTCACCGGCACTGTGTCACCGTTACGGCTCTCCGTCTTCCTGCTCATTCAGGCTTATTTGCTTTGCTTTTTACCGCAGCGTCGCCCCAAACGTTTTTTACGTCCATTATATTACATTTATATCAAATTTGTCTCCTTTCAATTTTTCTTTTTGCTGTAGTTTATAAAGAATGGTGTGTGCGGACGACACCACTGACACATAACGATCAGCCCCCACACACCCGCCGGATCGCCCCCGAAGACCACCGCCCGTTATCTATCTCGTTTCCTGAACCGACCGCTAATCTTTAATCTACTGCTCAGGCGGCTCTGGAATTAGTTTGTAGAGGGGGAAAAAATCAGTTATTCATATCTTGAGAAGTGCGTTTATCTTTGCCAGGGAGCGGATACGTGAGGGGCCTGCTTGGTAGCTCCGATAAGAGGCTCACATGCCCTCCAGCTATTTTAATGTAAGAGTTCAGGCGTATCACAGCGCGGGGAGATATGAGAAGCTGTGCAGAGCTAAGCTACCGTCTTCGGGCTTTCAGATCGCGGCGAATGGAGGAATAGCTGCTAAGATTCGAAGCGTCTCAGGTGATAAGGAGGTTCCCGCCACGGCCACCGTTCTTGAGCAGAAACGGACGCGGCTCGAGGTCGCGCGTTGACCTCCGCCTCCCGCGTGCTGGAGTCGGCGACCTCAGAGTTGGAAGACATGAGCCCGTCGGACCTCGTCGACGAGGTGAATTTGGAAGGCGAGCAGCGGAAGAAGATGCCGCGGGTGGTAAAATGAGAAGAGGAGAGGGAGACTTGTGAGAAAATGGCCGCCGTTCGCCGAGGGAGTGCGCGTTAAAACGGCCGTGTTGGTACGTCAGCGGTAGGCTTAAGGCGTTTGTCATGGCTGCTGTAGCACGGAAGGTAGTGGAAAAGCGCCGCGTTATCACAGGAGGCTGACCGGAGGAGCTGCGGGTGTTTGGTGTCGGTGAATGCGGGGCTTCCACACGTGAGAGCTCACCCACATTCTGAACACCACCATGGTACCTTGGAATAGCGTATGGTTGGAATCAGAGATTGTTTCTTAATATGCATCCTTGACCATACTTGTTCTCGTCTTCCCCTTTTACGCCAGTTCCGATACTAAGAACACAAGTACGGAGGGCAGTAAAAATCGCTGGATGTTAATCTTACCCCACCCCAAATATCAAGGATGCATCAGTTGTATCCTCGCTGAACAAGACCAATCCCGAGATTAATTGCGCTCCTAGTTCGTTCTTGGAAGACAAGTTAGCAAGACCAGCCTTGCCAAGACCACAAGTACAATCTTTGTGTTCTTCCCTTCATTTCTCACATTACCTCGACTGGGTGTGTTTGTGTGGAGGTGTGGAGGCTATGGGGCTCGCATCACACCCAGCTCAGGGATCTCTGCTTCTGATGCCATGATCCCATATAAGACGGAGACGCGCGCTGGTACACCTTGATGGCATCAGGGGGTGGTTTGTCACACTGAAGAGGTTTCTCTCCAACGTGAGCCTGGCTGCAAGGGCTGTGGGAGCATTATTCCAAGGAATCGGCAGCCTTTCTTTCAACATTTCAAGTGTTGGACAACAGGCTGCCTCCATCCCTCCCAGTCTGATGCTGTGTTTGGTCCGTGAGGGTCCTCGGTACACAATTTTTTTTTTAACCTCATTTTTACCAAACAGAGCCTCCAGGTCCTGCTGGCACCGTCAGTCACCCTGGTCCCCACCCCCCGCCTGGCATCAGTGACACAGAGGCATTTTGTTTTTTTGTTTTTCTTTCCTTTTTTTCTGTGCCCTGGCCATGACTGAGAAGCCCCTTCACTTCAAACATCCTTACAACCCCATGAATATTTCAGCCTTTCTCCTTTCATCCTTTACTTGCCCCCACCCCTCACCCGCTCCAATTAGCTCGCAGTGGCAGAGGGCCACAATCGAAAGAGAAGCGGGGGGGGACTTTGATTTCGGCGAGCGGTAACAAGCAGCCCGTCTCTCCTACACAAGTGGCGCAGGCACTCGAGTAAATTCCCCCCCCGGGAGTGCTGGGCGCAGGTCAGCCTGTGGTCTCCGCAGCTGTGCCACCCCCCCATGCTCCCAAACATCACAGCGCCCTCACTGTTGTAAGGCGGGGCATGCATCTTTTATCAAACACTTTGTTCATTTTTTATTCATTTGGATGTGCATGGAATACCCTAAATGCACTGTGTGGCACAGCCACCAAGGTGCTTTGACATGCTTTTTTAAATCTCTTCACTTCTGCCTGATCTGTTTGTCTCAAACCCGGACCATTTTTATGAGATCAGGACCAAACGGATCAGCCAAATGGGAAGGGCGAGCCTGATGTCCATATAGCCAAGTCCTCCTGCGGTTCCGTGTAGAAGATGGTTTTTTGCAGGTTTGGAATGAAAGATGTATACGTTTATTGTTAAAGTGATGGAAATGGATTAGATCGATTGAGTGATGTTTTAATATGGGATGCGATGAGCTTGTTGAGATTTAGTGTTTATCTTGAAGAGTGAGTTCATCCTTTAACATCCTTAGCTCCCACCCTTAGTCAGCAGATTTAAGCTGCAGATTTAATTACATGCGTTCCTGCAGGACGCTGATGTGCCAGGCGGTCTGGGTTCGGGGGGCTCGGAATGGGGCGGCAGACATATGACGCAAAGCGGCTTCCTTCGTTAGCGCGCCGCCGGGCCCCCGCTCAGATTAGGGTAATTAACACCCGCTGCAGATTGCGGAACAGCTGTGTGGCTTAGCGCCGTGCCATTACCACGAGCCGCGACCACGCCGGATTCTCGGTGCCTCCAAATGCTGGGGGGGGGAGGCATTAGTTAGGTCCCCACGGCATACACATCTCCATATTAGCGCTCCCGTTCTGTTTGGGATGTTTTTCTGTATTTCAGTGCAAACGTTTATGCACTACAGCTTGTTCTTGGCTCCCAAACCCCAGCAGTTCCGTTTATTAGATTGTTCATTATCATTTATCTGGTGGGGTTTTCTGCTGAGTAGCAGAAGTCAGTGTGGTCTGTAGGGGGCGCTCCTCTTCCTTGGCGTTGGCTCTGTGTTGCTCTCCTCTCAGCCCACAGGACGAGTTCTCGAGCTTTCGAGCTGCAGCTGAGGAATGGAGAGGTCTTTTATGGGGGGGTGCTGGGTTTCTCTCCTTGGCTCCCAGGTATCAGTGGTAAGCTTTGCAAGGAAGTGGGTGCCTTTTTCTTAGCCTCCCAAAAACACACTATGAAATGAAAATGGGACATTGGTGAGGGTAAGGGGTATGCCATGGCAGCGTGCGGGGGGGGGGGGGGGGGGGGGGGGGGGGGGGGGGGGGGGGGGGGGGGGGGGGGG
>JABFEA020000043.1:20692751-20705384 GCA_019775915.2 Cyphomyrus plagiostoma
CCCCCCTTTGCATCTCCATGTGACTCATGAGCACCTGTCCCTACTTGCGCACCCCCCCACCCCCCTCGACGGGGCTGCCTTATTTTCCCACGGCCTGCTGAAAGGTGCCCTGATTAGAATCGGCCACCTGACCCTCCGCCGCCATAAATATCCACCTGATTTCACAGCCCTGCTGATTGCAGACGCCGCTTTGCCGATGTAATCTGCCTTTGATGGCAATCTCTGTGACACGGATGCAAGTTTCCTGTCTGTTTTGTTTCCGTTCCCCTCTGGGTGAGATCCCCCTGGATGGTGCCCCCTAGTGGTCAAAACTCTCGGGGCCGTCCTGCTCTTCAAGTATTACCATCATTTTTTACCTCAGCCCTTCTAGTCCCATTCGCTGGCCTCCATGAGCTGCTGTGTGATGATTCGTGCCCCCCCCACTGTCAGAGCAGCTTTAATACCCCTGTGTGCCCCCCTCCACTGGGCAAACAAGCCCATGCTTTCGCCTGATAGGCTACTAATTTATATAGTGAAGTAACAGGTGACTGTGATAAGGACCCACAGCTGCTCTCTCGGGGGGTGCGTGAGGTGCCTCCCACCTGCCCCTACAATGTTTGTCACCGTTAGACCCTGAGGACAGTAAGGCGGGCAGCCTCCAGCCAAAGCCCCGCCCACATCCAACTAATCTGCGTGAGTGTGGGCGGGACCTGCAGTGTTGGGTCAACTGCATCCATTATTGTTCATTTTAGGGGTGCTGTAGGTGGTATGGTGCACTCTGTAATTTAGGAATGCCCCCCCCCCCCCATTAATTTTGCCTCCGTGAGCCGCCTGCAGCTTGTCTTTCTGTGGGAACATTGATGGATGTTCATGCCGGAAGCTGTTAAATGACAGGGACACGTAACCGCGGGAACGGAAGGAACATGCTTCGGATGGGCTGTGTCTCAATGGCACACACCCCCCACCCCGGGCTGCCGCCATGCCTGCTGTCATATCCAGGGCCTGCCAAGGAGTGGTGTGGGTGCTCAAAGGGGGGGGGGGGGGGGATGAGCTGATTAGGACAAAGCACCGTCCTCTCATGGTGCAGGCTGCTGGGGGGGTAAACTGTGTCACATCCCACCCCACCTAAAATTATGACATGCTGCACTAATTGCCTTCGTCACTTGGATATCTGTGCTTTGCCTTTGCCTTAGAGGACAGACGAGGGGGGGGGCTGTCATGTGACTGTAGTGTTTAATGCTGAGCCCCAGCCCGGTGTCACCGGCCGTGTTCTTCTCCAGCACTCCACCGTGCCCCTCCGGGGGCTTCCTGTAAGCCACACTCCCTCAAACCTGGGTAATGAAACATGATATTGAGCCTCGTTACCCCGATGGGTGAGCAGCACTGCCGGGGGGGTGTTTTTGCTATGTTTGGGGGTGGGGGTGCCGTCCTGTCCTCACCATGCCTGCCTGTACCCGTTTCCGTCTCCCTTTCTACCCCCTCAGTCTGGCAGCTCCAATGACATTCGCACCCCCCCGCTGTCCCACACCGAAGGTATTCGTGCCCCCCAGGCCAGGAACGCTGCCGCTGTGGGAAACAAGCTCTCAGCAGTCTTTAGAAAACGAGGTTAATTGAAAGAGGATAATTGCTGACCTTCATGTCTTTGTGAAATTACATCCTTAACTGATCGATGCCTTTCATAAATCCATGGCAGAAGGTCGTTTTCCCTGATTAGTTCCCAGCTGCATCAGGCAGGGGAATATTCACGTTTTACTGGGGGCCTGTGGGGATGGAAGGGGGGGGGAGATGGGGACTGAAGGATGTGTATATTTTTTTTCTCTGTTTTTTTCTTGCATTTAGATTTTTGAATTTTCTTAATTATGTCTTGCGGCCGTATTAATTATGACTCTGCCCCCCTTTTGTCCATCCTCATCCGCCCATGCAGCAGGTAACGGGGTTTTAGGGTAGCAGGTTAATGTTGTTTTATCGATGCTGGGGGCCAGGGCTGTTCAGTGATGAGTGGTCCTGTCCCTTTCGGTGCTCCTGACATCTTTATATCGTGGAAGCAGGAGCTTGGCTTGGACATTCTGCCGAAGCCGAATGTTGGTGTCCTCGACTGCTGTGGGCAGGCCCCCGTGACCTCACTGCCCATCCCCCCCCCCATCTAAAGTGTGTCTAATAACAGGAATAGGGCTCACTGGCTGAAGCCCCCACTGACAGCTTTTCTGAGACTTCCTCAGATTCTAGACATCGTCTAAGGTCAGGCTTCCTGGGGGGCCATCCAAGGGGGGTTGGGGTATCCAAGGGCCCCAGCCCTCAGCAATATGGCTTGAATTTCCTCAGTTTTGAAATGGTTATACCTCCCAACATCTCCTTGCAGGGGGGAAACAGACCCTGACCTTTGCTCTGGCTCCTCCTCCCACCGATTTATACTCGCCAGAGTGCCGCCTCAGAAAGAGTGCGAGGAATTTGTTATGCGTGACCTCTGACCCTGGGCTCAGATGGGAGCTACGGGGTGGGGAAGTGAGGTGAGCCTGAAGCGGGTGTGCAGCACAGAGGTGCTGTTTTCGTGCTAGAGCGTCTAACAAGCGGATTTAGCAGGAATTTGAGGCATTTTCAGAACACTGGCTGCCCAGGCGACCTCAGACCATTCTGCTTGTTCTTTAGGAGGACAGCTCTTGTAGTTCCTACGGAACCTGGCGTCAGCACAGTCATTACACGCACGTGTCACACAGGACAAACGCACGTCAACACATGTAGCCCAAATGCCCTGATTTGTGTTTTTAATAAAATCAATTTTGTATCAGTTTATATAAAAGGGTATGTTTTGGTCTTTGTGTGCTTCTGGTCTGATTGTGTGTTACTGAATATCGTGAGTGAAATGTCACCTTGGCTGGGTAATAGCCAGCTAATGCCGTTAGCCTTAGCGCCTCTACTGGTCATCCGTCATCAAGCTGCTGTCTGTTCCTCGCCTTCCCAACCCCGGGGATGAATCCTGGATGCTCTCTATAACTTGCCAGGCGTGTCAGCTGTGATTTATAGGGGGGGCAAACATAATTAGCTATGGATAAACATGCTGGCCATGTTCGCAGACGGAGAAGGAATATAAATTCTGCGGATTCATGCAGATTGGCCACCCCTCCCATTCACCGTCGGCCTCTAAATCGGGGGAGTTTCTAGCAAGCGATGCCGGAGGCCGTAAAATCCCACTCAAAGTCCCTTCCGCTATTTACAGCCAGAACATAACCAACGGCGTTCCGATGTACCCAGATTAATGACCAAAGTTACTTCCACGATGTAACCATAGGGACTATGCGGCAGAACACAAGCACAACCCCAGCCGGTTTTGGGGCCCTTTCAATAGCCCAGCCTCCCCGCCGTTTGATGGATGAGCTCACCACTGAGCATGGCAAACTCAGTGGCACGCTGCCATTGGCTGCTCTCACTGTGGAGGCCGGCCGTGCAGAGGACAGAGAGGTGATGGAGAAAGGCATCAAAGGCACTTCTGAGGACCCTTGAGTGGGAGCCAAGGTGCGGCCCCCTCCTTTCAGGGCTCCTCGACTCTGTGCTTTCCTGAGCCTGCTCCCCTCATTTGCATATGTTTTGGTCTTATTGGCGGCACATCAAATAGCCGTGTCTTCCAGAAGTTTTCGAGCCAAGCCCCAAGGCCGACGCTGGCGTTTATCGCCAGCGCCGGAGCTGCACAGCACCCCCACAGTGTCGGACACGGCTGACGGTCGCTCCTGAGTGTTCTCGAGGCGCGTACAGACCTTCTGGGAGATGCTGGCTTGTCTGCCGTCATTACTTTAGACTTTGCGGAAAAGCAGGGGGGTGGCGACACACGGCGCTGTAGCGTAGTGCATCAGTGACACCCACGGGGGTGTTCCTGTCTGCACCAGAAAGGCCCCCCAGTCGTCACTCAAGGCTCTGCGTGGCCTTTGCAGACGAGTGACTCTCCCTCCAGCAGTGTCGCCGCTTTCCCGCAGCCTCTCGCACATTTTATGATGTACATCGTTTGAATAATGAGCTTTTGCGGTGAGCCTCGGGCTTCCAGTGAGGCGCGATCGTTATCAGTCACAAAAACCGGGAATGTTTATCACTAAAGTATGAAAGCCAAGAGGCTCATCTGCTAGGGGCCCTTATGCCCATGAAACAAGGGCTTGGTTTTTAACGAGCTCCATGTCCGCAGCCCTGTCCTTAGCGAGCCTCCCTCGATGGGGCCGTGGCTTGTTTCCTATCTGGATTAGGGCTGGTGTTTTTCAGTGCTGATGTATCCAACATGGCCTCTAATACAACGCCTCTGGGCTCCTCTGTGATTGGTCAGCGTTTCCCCATGATGGGAGAGTTCACCGGCACGTGCGGGGCTCTGAGAGGTGGCGCCTCCTGCTGTCTCACTCCTCTCCATCCCTCTCCTCTGCATTGTGACATCTTTGTTTGCACGGTCCGCTGCCAGACAGCGTTTCTGACGGCACAACAGTGCCCCCTAATGTTAGTTCTGTGGAGGGTGCTTGAGCGCGTCGAGGTTCAGAGCGTTCACTTTGTAAACGGTGGCTGTGATCGTGAAGGGGCCACACCTCCTGTTGTCGGGGTTCGAGGCCGCCCTTTTCAGCCTCGACTGATGCATTTTTTTTTACCCTGATGTGTTCGTTTAGCCTTCACAGCCACCCTAACCCCCCATCTCAGCTAAACAGTCTCTGTGACGTACACCGTCTCAGGTCACTCTCAGGCAGTAATATCTCTTTCTCTTCCTTCACAGGCTTCGGATGTAGGATCAGAGAAGCTCTTCTCGCCCACCGCACAGAAAGGTGAGTGCTCTAACCCGCCCACTCCCATCTGCATACCCAGAATGTTCTCTGTACCCTGCCTGCATGTGACCCTGAGCTGCACACTCATTTTTATCGGCTGTATGCATGAGAATCCTCATCTTTTCTAGGTCCGCGGGCTTGCTGGTATTTTTGGATGCTGATGTTATCAGGTGCCGGTTGACCAAACCCCTCCCCCGACCCACCTGTTTCCGTGCACGCTGCCTTGGGCGGGCTGCGGGAGATGGGGCCGGCGATGTCCTTGGGGAGACGGCACCCCACGGTTGTGCATGTGGGTGTGTGAGCTCATGATGCATGGGGCCGTGTTCCCTCAGGGTCCGGGAAACAAGCACATTAATAATAGATGATAGCACGCAAGAGAGAGCTATTTGTTTAGTGTGGGGCTGTTTCCGGTGGGGGGGTTGTCGGCCAGCTGGGAAAGATTAAGAGCTGCACTTGTTAGTGACTTTAAGAGAACTGAAAAAAAGCTTGGTGGTGGGAATTGTGGGTGTATTTCCCAGATAACAGCCTACTGCTCCTGAGTAATCGAATCTTTTTAATCGAGGAAGCAACCTTGATTTTTTTTTTTTTTAATTCCCCATCCCCCATGCGTCATGCCCCCGCCCCCCCACTCCAGCAAAGGTGCTACATCATTTTTATTGGTAAACCAGCCCAAGAGATAGTGACCCAGCAAACAGATACAAAGGTGGGGGGTGACTTGGTTCTTGCTGTAAATGATTTGTTTTATGTTTTATTGTGGATCATCCTTATTGTTGCTCCCCTCTATATCCCCTTTCCCACATGTGATGAAAATGAGCCGAATGTCAGCCAGCAGACTTAGCTGCTTTTAATATTTGCTTGATGGATATCCTTGACTCCCAGGTCGCGACCTGCAGTGTTGTGGGACACCCTCCCCCCCTTCCCAGGCGAGAAGCACACCCCCATAATCCCCATTCGCTCTGCACTCCATTCCCCTCAATGACCACAGACCCCCCATCAGAATGAGATCGGAAGGGAGGGGGGTCTCCATGCCATTCCCTTACCTGTAACTGCCACTGGTTTTTATTGCCCCGCCATTGCCAGTTTGGCTGTGGTCCATGCTGGGATTCCTGCCCTCAGCAGCTGTCCCCTCTCTGCCCGGGATTCCCACATGCTGTCTGGCCGGGGATTCCCCCGGGGCCAATCTGGGGGCCCTGCTCCTCAGCCAGCAGACCGTCCAGATGCGAGCTTTTTAAGAGCAGTTTGAGAGGAGCTTTGCAGGGGTCACTGAGAGAAGGGGGGCATTCATTTTCTGGCACGATAAGGCCTTTAATGCTGGTCACCTATGGCAACTGAAAGCCAAGGATGCTGGGATATGACTCCGGCAGACTTGTGGGGAAGCCTGAGCCTCACCCTTGAGTCAGAGGTAATGGGGTATGGACTCCTCCAAAGAGAGTGCCTGCTGGGCACGTTAGTGGCGCCGCTTGGCTGCTTAGCTTTAGCACTATGCTTTATTAGACTCGCCGTAATAATCATAATCATACACAATGCTACAGTGGGACCATGGCTGGTGCTTTGTGTCTTTTTAAGGATTTACATGCCTTTAATTTAGTTATGTTTTCCTTCTGTTTGCACTGACCTGTTTTACACTCTCCCTAAGTGATTTTTCCAACCATTAGCAGTGCAGTAATGATCTTGGGTTGTTTTTTTTTCTTTTCTTTTCTTTATGAGTACAGCCTGACAGTCTGACCCTGTGTTCCTGATGCAATTACTGACTCTTTTGAGAGGGTCGCAATTAACATTTTTGCCTCTAGTATTACTCAAATTCCAGTCCAGACTGATTTCGGGTACACCTTATCCTGGACCTCCATAGTAAGGGGTGATGCCCAACAGACTGCGTTCAGTTGCAGGGCACACACGTGCATATGTGCACGCTCGCTCGCACACACACACACACACTCCTGGCAGTCTTGGAGTACCTGTTAGTGTCTGTCACTGCTTGGCACTATTTACCGCGTTTCTGGCCAAGGACGCTCCCGTATTGGTGGGGGAGGGGAGTGAACCTAGGGTGCCTCGGGATAGAAAAGGAAGAGTGCAGAAAAAGCCATTTTTGAAGTGGATTTGTGGCCTTGTAATCCTGATTAATTCTGACCCGTTCTGCTCATTTTAAAGAGAGCGTGAACGACTCGCTCCGGCTAAAAAACCGGCAGATTAGCGGCTTTGTGCGGCTTAGGGGCAGATGGCATTTTAAGCTGGACTTAATAAATTGTTTCCATTAAAGTTACCGGGCCACACATAGCAGACTGGGGGGTGAGGGTGCAGGAGGGGGACAAAGAGAGCAGGAGCGCGAAATGTGAAGGTAGAACAGAAGTAACCTTCCATGTAGCTGAACTTCATGCAGCAAGGGCGCTCAGATCAGGTCGCTGGTTAGCTGGGGTGTACCTTTAGCAGATCGTTGGCATATCTTCAACAAACCATCAGCGCACCTTTAGCTTTCTGTTAGTATAACTGTAGTGTGCCGTCAACATACCATCAGTGCAGCTTTAGGATACCATTACCGTACCTTTACCACACGCTTTACACACCGGTCGTGTACCATTAGCGTTACATTAACAGCAGCACTGGGCACTGACGACAGACTGAGGCCTCCACCAGCGAGCTCCCTGCCCGGCAGTCGTGGACTGGCTTTGTTTTGTGAGGGGTGTGCTCGTGTTCAAGCCCCGGCACCCCCCAAAATTCACAGCGTGTTTGTTCCGCCGATTGAATTTAAATTTTAAACAGCGAAAGATCCATACAGGAGCCGCGTCCCGGCAGCGATCAGAGCTCTGGAAGCGCTTTGAAATGCGAGCGAACAAAGACGCTGAGCCCCGTCTCCATTTTAATTCCCCTCATTATTCTCCATATTCATATCGCAGCCGGAGACCCCGCACGTTTGTTTTTCCGCACGCGGCCGTTAATAAACGCTCCCCTCGTCGATAGCACTAATGCTGCCTCCGCGTGGCGTAAATAAATGTGAGGCGGGCGCGGGCGATAAGACGGGCGTGTTTAATTATTAATTGAGCCATTACTGGCAGAGAGTACCGCCTCCGGTTTAAGCCGGGGAAGCTGGCTTTGGGGTGAGGGAAGGCAATTACGGAATTCCCATCATGCACTGCGGCCGGTCGCCAAAGACGCGGCCTCTGTTAATGAGCTTATTCTGTAAAATATTTTAATTCTCCTGTAGTGTTTGCGACGCTTTAAATAACCCCCCGAGCTGTCATTTTGTGGGCTTCAGTATCTTAGTGGAGTTTAGTTATTTTTGTGGATACTGGATTGCGTGGTCTTAACAGAATCGATTTATGCTCGTTTTGTATACGATGTTTCCATGCTCCTCCCTAACCATGCAAATTATAAATAAAACTGCTACAGTGTAGTTAAGACGGTGGGTGTGTATGTATGTATGTGTATGTGTGTGCACACGCGCTGCCTTTCTGCTTCTTCTTGTGTCATAAATCAGTGCAAGGCTGTGGGTACCTGGGCAATCATGTATCAGCCAGGTCAGGAAGCACTGGGGGGGCCTGTTCCACAGCTAGTTCCAGGTGAGGCGGCGGGAAACCTGGCTGGGGAGGAGGGGGGGTTATTTTCTCAAAGATACAGTATTGAAACGTATTTCTGTGAAATGGTGTTCCTGAGCTATCGCAGAAATGCGAGTCCATGCGGAACCTTCCTATTACTGCGCCGGCATCATGAGCGGCAGCCCCGCCCCCTGCGACAGCTCTGCCACGGCGTGAAAACGCCACATCACTTCGCCATTTGATGCTGCGTTAAGCGATTTGGCACAGCTGCGTGGAAGACATCTGTGGCGGGGTTCAGTAGCAGACCGTGTGATTCCAATCACCTTCACACACACACACCCTCCCCCCCCACCCCCGTGTGTCACAAAGGGCAGATGTGCTGGGGCTGCTCTTGTTGTGCTGCCATGACCTATTTTAGGACGAAAGTCTTGTGATGGTGTGACCATGCATGGACCAATCAGTGATGGGGGATGGGAGGCTTTCTGAGGGCACATGTGGACTGTGCTTCTGCCCCTAAAGTCAAGATGCTTGGTCTTTTCTGGCACGGAATGCCCCCCATTTTCCCATCCGCTGCACTATGCCAGGGCAACCCGCTCTGGCAATAGAACCGGGAAACATCGAGGCTGATGAGCCTTTAATAGGCCTTCGTGAACAGACGGCATTTCCAGAGGTTTCTATAAGTAGACTAGGGAAGAAAACCTAAAATTGTGATCTGACCCCAGAAAGCAGAATAAAACACGGGATGGGGGTAGGGGACAGGAGAGGGGTGTGGTCAGCTTGGCAGGACGCCATGCTGGTTTGCACCTTGAAGAAGATGGAAGAGGCTGTGGTATCTTCAAGGGGCAATTGACCTTGGATCTTTTGAAGGTCACTCCAGGATAGACTGTAGTGAGCCTCTACAAGGCAGCTTACGGGCAGGATATAGAGATTAGTATGAATATCGCTCTGTATTGTTCTGTCAAAGCAATGATAGATGGCCTTTGGATTTCACTGTCAGAGCCGATGAAAAATGTAACGTTTTAGGTGGTGATGGTACGGCTATGGCCATGTGGAGGATGTCTCCCTGGAGGAGAGGAATGTTTCAGATACCAAGGCTGACTGGGTGCCTCAAGGAAGTGTGCATTTGTTTAGGCAAATGAACATCGCTGTTTGACCTACACATGGAAATGTCCTCCTTAGCTCACAGTGTTTTAATGGCTGGGGGGGGCTGGAAAGGCTGTCGAAAGAGACTCAGACCTCGCTGGAGATTTTGCCTTGGTTAGGGAAAGCAAGATCTGCTCATCCTCTAGTTTTTCCCCCACCCTTATTTTCTGACAGAGCCGCGTGTTTGTAGGGTTTGATCAGCACAGCCTCCCCTTCGGCAGGAAGGGCGCGGCAGCGGTTGACAAAGATCAGCGCGGGCATCTCTGCGAGCCCTCCTGACTTGGCGGTGCCAGCGGCCGGTCGATTGCCTGCAGGTGGAAATCGATGTCCAGAGCTCATTAAGGCTCACACAGGGAAGGGAACTTGAGGCCAGAGGAGCGATTAGTTAGCTACGCGTGTTTACAGCGTGACATGCCATCTGCAGAACCCCAAAGAATCACTCACATTGACTAGAGAATCAGAACAGTTTGGTATCCTTTTATCTTGAATGTCTTTTGAGAGTCTCATGGTCGTATAGTTGAGGACGCCCCCCTCCCCCAAAAAAAAACTGCTTAACCTGCTCTTGATGGCACTACAGCCTGTGCCAGGCTGCATCGGGCACATGGCTGGGATACATTTTGAGACACCCTTAGCCTAACTACAACTAGACTAACTTTCAACTGTAGGTGGAATAAGCATATAAGCACACAGGGGACAGAGGTGGGATTCAAACCCACGACCTTGGACATGCGAGCCAACGGCGTTGCCTGTGGTATTCAGGTGTGGTATTCAGATTTCATCCATCGGTGTTGATGAAGGTTTTATTCCCCAGGGTGACTTTTGGGAGCAATGACTTCTAAGTCTTCTGGATGCATTGGGGCAGACGAGGCTCAGCTTAAAGCTGAATTCCTGTGAGCTTCCCCGCCACACCTGATGACTGGTGTCTGGAGAAGCGGCCGTCACCAGCATGGGTGGGGTCTGCTTCTCCCCCCACCCAACATAGGGATCTTCAGTGAGGGTAGGGCCGGGAGTCTGCCAGGTCTTCCAGTCATTTTCAAAACTAGTGATATTTAAAATACAGTGGAACCCGCTTATATGGTCATGGTTATGGTGATCAACCACTTATAAGGATCAAAAAACTTGGAACAGAATCATTCCTTTATAAACACTGTTTAAATAATTCACTTATAGTAGTGAATTAGTCCACTTACAGTGTTAATTTTGGGTCTTTTTAAACCTGACAACATACGGAAAAAATTTAATGAAATATGAGGTCATACTATCCAGCCCTAATTGAGGCTTACTTGTCTCGCGTCACCCCTAGACGACCAGGGAGCATCATAGCTCCTGTCGCTCTCTGCACAGATGCCTCGACAAGGTTTCTGTGATGCACCATCATAGCCGCAAAGGCACAGCGTCTGCCTGCATCTGGGCTTGTAAAGATCTGCTGTCGCCGTGAAGTCCCTGGGGTTCCCCGGTGACCAGTTTAACATGTCCGCCCAGTTAGCAAAGGCACGGTTTTGATAGATGGACGGTCAGGTAATGTCGTCCTCATCAATCTGCTGTGCCCTTTACTCTAAACCAAAGCCTGAGGCAGGATTATGATTATAATAGTCGGTCAATGTATTAAGTCGCGAAATATTAATGGAACCTGAATCTCGCCCGCGTGTCCTTGGCTGTGTTTCATGTGGCTGCCGCAGTTGGGTGTGGGACATGTCAGCAAGCCACTCCAACTGTGCTGCTTCCTGATGGGGGGTGTGCGCCACGTACAAATTTCATTTCAGTTGATGTGTGCTTTTGGGGAGGGGTTTGCAGGCGGCAACGGTGCAGTTGAGATCAACTTTGGGACCCTAATGTCCGTCCTGACAACCTGATGTTAAAATGGTGGGGAATGCTGGTCAGGCACTTCAGGCTGAGGTGTGTTTGATGTGTGTCCATTTTAGTGACCAAAGACTTCCTCACCAACAATGGGGGGGGGAGGCCGGAATTAGAACCCGGATTGGGCAACTTGGGTCCATGTCACATCCTGTCAGCCTCACCCCAACCATTGATTGGCTGGCGGCATCTCCCACGGCGCTCATCCCTCAGCTGGCCAGGCATCTATATCACACCAGGTGGCACCGGGAACCCAGAGCGGTGGTGACGAGGCAGTGATGCAGACAGTGAACCTGAACGATACAGCCCGACTCTCCGCTCGCTCCTCATACTCCCATCTTTCCGTGTTTGGATGGCAAGACCCAGCAGGGGGGGGGGGGGGGTGTACATTATCACCTGCTCGGCATCCAGCGGGGGGGCACCAGGTGTGCCCAGAAGAGGCTTGTTAGAGCTAGGTATTTAGCAAGAATGAGCCACCTGTGCCCCTGTTTTAAAGCACTTGAGGGGCATTTAAGGGCCATGACACTGCCTAACGCCATCGTTTACACACTGGGGCCTCCTGCCTGTGGTACCCATGCTCCCCTACCTCCTCAAAAAAAGTTATATCACTGGTGGCTAGAGAGAGCTAAACGTGTGCTTGGAATGAGAGAGCCGCTGTCCAGCTTTCCCAGCGTACTAACCTCAGGGCTGTTAAAAGGCAGAATAGACTTTGTTCCAGAAACTTTCCCCTGTTGAAAATAAAATCAATTCAGCACTTAAATTTCAGTCAGCGGCCGATGTAATATGTTAGAGTACATCAAACTGTTAACGTTAACGATTTGGGTGAAATTTTACCCGGGTATAATAAATTCCTGCATCAGATGGTTTATTTTATTGTCTGTGTGCAGAAGCATGTCCTCACATGGCCCTGTGTGTGTTTTCATCACGATTCCTCCCATCTCCCCCCGCTCTCTCTTGCTCTCTCTGTCTCTCTCGTTCTCCCAGTCCCTTAATCAGAGTACTCTGGGGATTTTGCTAGCCTGCTCATGCATGATCCAACACTATGGCGTTACTGGTGCAGGTTTTAAAACACAAAGTGAAAAATATAAACCTACGAGTTTTCAACATTTCACATGGGTATATATCCCACTCGCCAGCAGAAATATCAAACCAAGTACAGAAAGAAGAGACTGAGTTCAGACACACCCCTCTCTCTGACACGCCCCTCCATTATGCTCGGTCACACCCCTCTCTCTGACACGCCCCCTCCTTGCGCTCTGACACGCCCCCACCTGGGGCTCTGACCCTCCGGTCTCTAGGACACGCCCCCACCAGGGGCACGGGCGCACCGCGCGCGCTGACAC
>JABFEA020000043.1:20730682-20740911 GCA_019775915.2 Cyphomyrus plagiostoma
AAAATCATCGTCCTCCTGTTTTAGCTGCTCTGGAAATAGGCCTAATTTGGTGAGTTTAATCACGACCCGGACTGGCGCGTTCTCTACTCAAGCTGAATAGTTTGAAATGAAGAGTTTAACTGTAACATAATTACATGTCCTTGCATATTATGAAATCCATTATTAGAATACATGTCCTTTTATTTGCTTGTAATTCTTGTCACCCAGTGTAATAGGCATTTTCAAAGGGCACGCTCTAGGCTCTAAATGTTAAAGCGTTTATAAATGAAATCACAAAGGCCCTCTCTTTGTCTTTAATTTCCCACACGAGGCTGGATTGCCAGGGGGTGGGGGTGAGGGTGGGGGGGTATTTCTGGGGATTCAGCCATCTCTGATCGTGGAATCTGTGTGGCGAATCAGGAGATCCGGCCGGGAGAATGGCAGTCTGGGTCCTCAGCATCCGCAGAATTGTGATGAGGTGCTGATTGGAGCCAGACTCGGAACAGGAGAAATGCTAACTGGGAAATCACACACAGCAGGACCGCTGGGAGCTTCGGCTTTCGCCGTGAGGTCAGAGTCTGCTTGGGAGGGACGCCAAGCTCATGCTCTAGCTCCAGCAGGTTGACACTGCGTCCAGTGCAGTGTTTAACATTTAATCGCCAGCAGAGGGCGATGTAACATGCCGCAGCTAATCCTCTGCATGTGTGTGGTCATCTGTGAGGGTACTGAACCAGCTAGATGGTACTGGGCCTTGTGGTGGTACCCGGGTCTGCTGCAGACTCCACATCCAAATGAGGGAACATGCCCTGTGCATTTCGAGTGATCTTCACAAGGTCCAGCACTTGCTTCCTTGTTTTTTATCCGTCTGCCGGAGACAAGCAAAGAAATGGGAAGCTATCAAAACATTTAGCAGACTCCATGTTCTGCGCTCATTCTGCCGGCCGCAATTACTGTCTGACAGACAGAAAAATAGATATAGCCCAGCTTCTGTATTTACTTTGAATTTCTTTGTCAATTTATTGGCACATTTTACAAAAGAATAGGGAGAAGATCCAGTCTAAAGTGGATCATTTCGCTGCTCCTCACAAGGTGATCGGAATGTCAATTCGTGAATGTTTCCGAAGAGCGAGGACTACCCCCGGTGGCCGAGATGGCGCAGTGCACCCTACCCAGTCCCGCCTTCCCTGGCAGCTTCTGCGGTCTCGCTGATAAGTTAACCTTGTGATAACGTGCTAATGCTCGGCGAGCCCCGCGCTAATTAGACACGGCCTCTCGCAGTTAGCGGGGGACGACGAGCAGCTGTAATTAGGCCAGCTGGGGAGATAATGTTCACGCAGTACGTCGGGGCCTTATCAGGCTTCCAGGGGGGTCGCTCCCGCATGACAAGGGCCTGTGCTTATTTCCTGTTCATTTAAATAAATGCTTGTACACAGTGCTGCAAAGCAGTGTGAGATCCAGAGTGAACATACTGGCAGAGATAAGGGGTGGGCGGACCTGTACCATTCTCCACTAGATTTATCTTCAAGTTGCTCTTGCAAGGCGCGATGGGGAACAGGCGCACTTACGTAGGCGCAGAAGCCGAGGACAAGTCGCATCCATAATGAAACGCTGCTGTTTGTGAGCAGATGACTCTGCCGTCTATCTGATATAAATAACCCGCTTTGTACGCAGTTGTATTCCTGCGGGTCCCAGCTGTCTTGGGGCGAACGCCTTGCTTTCCAGAACAAGTGCTAACAATGAGGAATGATCCCATTATCGGAAAGGGGAGCCACACGCTCATCAGCACCCGCTTTTCCTTCCCATTAATGGCACACTACTGGGGGAGTGGGGGGGGGGGAGGGGCGGGGGATTGCTGAGGAAAAAGCACCGCTTTCTGGCGTGGTGACATTGGGAAGGTCTCTGAGCTTTGCAGTTGGGCCACACCTGAGTTCTGAGTGTCAGAAGGTCTAACAGGTAACACCCTGCTTGGGTGTTACCTTGGGTACTTGAGTATTCCTCTGAAAATGCATATATAAGCATTACTACACCATATATTAAGTTATTAGCGTACATTTAGTGATATGGGTGGTCACATGAATTTCCACTGCATGTTTGGAAGGGTTAGGCTATAAACAAACTGTATAGGCTATATGAAGGTACCTGAACTTTAAAATCACCGTGCGAATCAGAGCATGGTTGTTTTTCTGACCAGATGCTGGGGGTTCCGACAGGTCAGAGGGTGATCAGATTAGACAGATACTCTTTATCTGGGCCAGACACCAGATTGACTTCCAAGGGCCCCCTGGGACCATCCATCCAACCCCCCCCCTCAGCTCGTCCGGATGCCGGCTGATCATCACGCATCCCTGGCTACGTAGGTTACCTCCCGTCAGTGACCAGCGGCGGGTGCTATGAAACGTATGATTTCCCATCATACATTTCTCTGTTTAAGCCTTTAATCATCAAATGAGGGGCATTTCCTGCCCCGTGCATTTTATTTCTCCTTTTGATCCCATGAAGGAAAATGTAATTTTGCTTAGCTAATCGTTGTAAATCAAATCAGGGGGTTAACTCAGGGGTGACTCATTAATAGTTACCGGTGGACAGCAGGGAAACGCTGTTGAATACAAATGAACCACTTTTTTTTCCCCGGTCCGTCATTGTTAACAGTGCATTAATTACCTGGCTTATATAATGGCAAAACATGCACGCTGTGTTCATTATGAAAGAAAATACCTTGAAATTACCCTCGGGATATTGCTACAGCAGGAATATTATTGCCCTGTTTGGAATTCCAGCGCAATTCCATCATATTCTGGACTAGACACACCTGGAATTTTGGATTTCCTTAAGGAATATTCATTTGAAAACCTGAAGGACCCCCTCAGCAAAATGTCCTTTTTTTCAATTGCATTATGACAACATCACATGTGTGTTATGTATATTAATAATAACATGTATATTATTTTGCATTTTAATTGTATTTCAGTGAAGTTGGGTGATCTATCTCAAATTCATCCATTTTATGAATTTGCAAACATACAAATGCTTATATAACAATGTATACATACCAGTGACTGATGCATTTGAATGTGGAAACATTATATTTCTACATTTGTCTAGGGAAAATCTTTTTAAAATTTTCTTAGATTCTGCTTCTCTCTGCATATACTGATTTGTGTCATGTAAAATAAAATACCTCAGACACACTTTGTTCCCATCCATCTACCTATGTTCTAACTCCGTTCCTTCGGTCAGCTGATGGCTTTGCCCAGACTGGCTTTATTCCCTCTGTCTGCCTTCCCTATCAGTTGGCGTGTAGAAACACCTCATGTGACATGGCATCCTGCAGACTGGCTTCATTCCCTCAGTCTTTCTCCTCCATCAGCTGACATGTATAAACACCACATGTGGCATGGCATCCCCTGGATTGGCTTCAATCCCTCAGTATACCTCCCTTGTCAGGTGATGCATGTAAATGCATCATATGACATGACTTCCCCCAGACTGGCTTCATTGCATCAGTCTGCCTCCCCAGTCAGCTGATGTGTGTAAACACTTCATGTGATATGGCTTTCCCGGACTGGCTTCATTCCCTTAGTCTGCCTCCCCCGTCAGCTGATGTGTGTAAACACTTCATGTGATATGGCTTTCCCAGACTGGCTTCATTCCCTTAGTCTGCCTCCCCCGTCAGCTGATGTGTGTAACTACCTCATGTGACATGGCGTCCCCTAAACTGGCTTCATTCCCTCAGTCTGCCTCCCCCGTCAGCCGATGTGTGTAAATACCTCATGTTACATGGCGTCCCCTAGACTGGCTTCATTCCCTCAGTCTGCCTCCCCCATCAGCTGACATGTGTAAATGCCTTTGGTTGCCAGGAAGTGCGTGACTGTGCGCACAGGCAAGGAAATGAAAGGACTTTAAATCTCTTCTGAAAATAACAAAAGAGAATGTTTTCGCCGCAGAGTGTCCGCTAGCGGGGCAGGTCGTCGGCATCGCCGGGGAATTAGATAACGATTCGTGTTTGTTTGTCTGTCTTCGCGGATATTTCGGGAGTAAAAAGCGGCCTGGAAAAGAAAGACGAAAAATAAAAAGGGGGAGGGAGACACCGTCTTCAAAGTCGGGGCTTCGCCTTTACTTTCTTTTGCAGCTAGTTGTCATTTACCGAGTGTACTTAGTCACTTTAGACAGTCTGGAGAGTTTAGATGTTTGAGTACTTCTTTTTGAAGTAAAGTCGGATTTTTAAAAATCCAGTCGATTTTTACTAATCAAGGCTAGAATATACAAAGTTAACTAGTCTTCTCGTTAACAACTTTCTAGATTTCTCATTAAGTCAAACTCGCTTGCGGTTTAACAGCTGGATAACTCCGTTAACTAGTCTTGCACTCTTCTGTTAAAAACATCCCAGTTGTTTTACGGCGCCGTGACGCCCGACGTTGTTTAATGTGGACCTGCCCAGCAGCGGGTTAAACTCGCGTATTCAGCCCCCCGCTTAACCGGTCAACGCCTTGCTGCGCCTGGCCTGTGCTGCTCGGCCCTTGGAGATGGAGGACCGGGCCAAGGCGCAGCCCTGGGGGAGGCTGGTGAAGCTGGACCCGGGTGCGGGCTCAGAAGTGCTGCTGGTCAACAAGGAGTGCACGGTGGGAAGAAGAAGGGGTAAGACGGGATTAAACCGGGTAACTGGTGACACCCCCTCCCTCCGACTCTTTAACCGCATTTCGTCTTCTCAGTTCCTTTAATGACACCGTAGCCAGTTTCGTACTGGTAGACCCATCGCTAACTAATGTGTTTTGCCCAACTGATTATTTTTTACTGACTATAGAATGCGGATGCCTGTTAGTTTACATTATATATACATTCTGTGATTGTGAAATAAACATTGTGATTTCAGAATTGAGGACACACTTTAAAAAATATTTATGATCGTTTACGAAAAACAAAATTAATATACGCTCTCTTTTGAAACATTTTAAAGCATGCGCTAAATTTCTGACTAGGTGTCTTAAACTTTGTACATTAAAGTTATTGTAATAGTATAATTAATATTTATGTGCATGGATCACAATAATGTGGGTGATTATGCAAATTTTCACGGCCCCCCGATGTTTTGCTAACTTTTTGCCAGACTCCACGCAGGTGACGTGAGCTGCGCTGCATCAGGTCCTCCTTTGGATGTCTATGGCGCATGCGTGCTATGAATATTAATGAGTTCTTTTCCATTGGTGGGATTCAGACCTGGGGATAAAGGGTTTAAAGGTCCCCCTTTGTGTGGTTTCGAGAGCTTGGGGTTAATTAGGGTCCCCTTCTTTATTCTTCCTCCAATATTCTGCCAAATCACCCAGCTGGTCGTGATGTAGACTTTAGTTTTTGTTTTTTTGGAATTGGAATGTAATTTTTATTAAAATGTTAATTGTATATTGCTCAACCAATCTGTGTTACATTTTCTAGGGTGCGATCTCTCCTTTCCTGCAAATAAACTGGTCTCAGGGGATCACTGTAAAATAGTGCAAGATGAACACTCAGGTGAAGTCTGGTTGGAGGACATGAGGTAATTTTGTTTTTCTTTTTTTAAATGATACACTGATTCTTCCGAGAAACTTACAGACAATTTAGTGCATCAAATATTAGTTAAAAGTTTAGTTTTAAAAGTGCCCTACAGTGGATTGGCGTTTCACAGTGGCTCTATTCTATTCTAACAGTGGATTGTTGAGTCTAGCTCTGAAATCTGACTGTCGACACAGGAATATAACAAAATGCTTCTGCATGAAAATGGGATGGGGGGTGATTTTGGATGTTATGTGAATCATGTTCTAGTGGATTTGGGAGACTCCTTTGTTTTGTTACAGTGGCAGCCATCTTTAATCACACAGGCTGCCCACTGGCTACTCATTTTCCCAATGTCATGATGGCTTTGCTCTTCCAACAGTGTGATTTCAGTCACTTGCGCATGATGGAGCCATGGTCAGGTGTGCCTCTCATGTGGGTTTTGCAGATTTAGGGGTTAATTGACAAATTTTATTTCCTCAGCACCAACGGCACTGTGATCAACATGTCCAAACTGGTTAAGAAGCAGGTGCACCCCTTGCAGAGTGGGGACGTGATCTACTTTGTGTACAGGAAAAACGACCCAGAGCAAAGTGAGCATCGGTGATGATGATGGTTTTAGTTATTGTCCGTGCATGTATAAGGAAACAAAGGCTTTGTTGTTATGGGTTTGTGGGTCTAGTCTATGTTTGATAGTTCCTTAGTATTAGGCTCTGTTCCCATTGCCTGGACATACATGAACTCATATATTATTAGTTAGATGCACAGTGTGGGATGGTACAAAGTCTATCTGAGATGTTTCTGCCTACAATTCCTTGCGAACTGCGATGGGGTCTGTGTTCCTAGTGGGAGACGGTTTTCTACGTCCACTTTAAACTTCTCGTATTATCGAGCGTCCTGTGTGTTTAACAATAAATCCTGTAGGACAGCAGGTTAGGCCTCTGTATCTGCGATTGGTTTCAGCCTCAGCAGAATAGTCACATGTCTGTGAGGCCCTTAACACCCCCCGCCAAAATGCTCCAAGCCACTAGTGTTTCATTATAATTTTATTTCACCCTTGTATCCTTGTACCTCGCTGATTAATAGGTTGTCAATCCGGTGCCTTTACACCCTAACCTTGTATCCTTCCCTGCAGACATAGCATACGTCTACCATTCTATTCCTCTGCAGTCGGCAGCTCTGCGACATGCCACAGGTGAGTCCTTGCTGTCTGTCTTCTTTGCTTTCCTTTAATGCAGTGCTTCCCAATTCGGTCCTTGTGGAACCACAGACAGTCCGCGTTTTTGCAAGCACGGGCTGTCTGACAGGGTGCTCAGAGGGACCAAAAACATGGACTGACTGTGGGTCCTCGAGGACTGGTTTGGGAAACACTGCTTTGATGGTTGTGGGCATGGCTACAGTGTAAGTGAGCAGCATGTCCAGGATTATCCTCAGTCTGTCTGCAAATGTGTGGAATTCTCCATTTGGGCATAATGCCGACCTTCTGTACAGGAAGAGCTGTCAGCCACGGGTGACTTCTGAGAGCCGGCACACCATCTCTGTTATTTTCACATATTTATTGCTTATTTGTTTACTAATTCATGTACTGTCTTGTCTTGTATGGCACTACTGTCTGTCCTACGCCCCGGTGCCCTACCCTGCTTAAGAATTTCACTGTGTTCCTCGGACACAGTTTTGGTTTGTGATAGGATCATTCCAGCTCTATGGACTTAAAGGGAGGAGCAGGAGAAAAACACTCATGCATATTTCTTATATACACGCATGTATGTAGAGGACTATCCTTTAATTATATATGATGTATACTGCTGACTTGTTATACTAAAAAAACTTACCGGAAAATCAGCGGTAAGTTTTCTTCCCCATAGGCTGAAGTCCTACATTTTCAAAGGGATTCCAAACATGTGGATGTAAAGTTTTTTTTTTGTTCCAGATGTTGTAGACGATATGGCTTTCAGCAGGAAGGCTTATGCTCTTGACCGATGCTGTTTGTGCTTGTTTTGGCAGCATCCCCTGACCAGGCAAGGGCAGCTCAAGATGAGCCACAGCCCTCCACCTCCAGTTCACATGTGTTCCTCACCTCCACTCCAGCGGCCTGTCCCGCTGAAGCTGGTCACGGTGGGTCTGAGACGGCCTCCTCGGGTAGGGCACCCAGAATGCCAATGGGTTTGGGCTTCAAAGCTCGGCTTCCTCTCGCGTTCCTGATTTGTGCGTCTTGCTCGCTTGCAGATTCTGAGACGTCTCTCCCATCCCATGATGCCCCAGGGCCAGAACCCATAGACACAAAAGTGAAGCCTCCGTGTACCAGAGCGGTCCAAAAGACGGAGGCTGGGGATGATGAGACGGAACCAGAGAGGAAAAGGAGAAAAACTGGTACTACTCAGTTTCTACTGTCACTGCAATCCCACAGAGTCGCTTGACCATCACTGCTCAGTCTGTTGTTCCTTTACCTTCAGAAAAGGATTATGAGTTTGACCTGCCTGACACGGAGTCCAATGAGGCTCAGGGCCCCCATAAGGGGCCCGTGGAGGCCCTTGTGCGGAAGGCAGTTGCAGAGGGGTCAAAGGTTGACAAGATGGAGGAATCACTGACCTGTATCATCTGCCAGGACCTGCTGTATGACTGTGTGAGGTGAGAGCTTGCTCCGTTCGTCCGTCCATCTGTTCGTTCCCTCTCTCGTGTGCTGCACTGAGCCCCTGAGCCCCCTCTCCTCCCCTCCGCCGTCAGCCTCCAGCCCTGCATGCACACCTTCTGTGCGGCCTGCTACTCCAGCTGGATGGAACGCTCCTCCCTGTGTCCGACCTGCCGCTGCCCCGTGGAGAGGATCCGCAAGAATCACATCCTCAACAACCTGGTAGAGGCATACCTGCTGCAGCACCCAGGTAGGTGGGGCTCCGCCGAGGCTCCGGGTCCCGCTCGGACCGGGCCAGGCCCAGTACCAGGAGAAAACGGGGACCGCTGGGTCTGTCAGGGTAGCCGGGCCAGTAGCTCGCCCTCCGGTTATGGGAGCGGCGACGTCACCCGTCCGCCCGTCTGCCAGAGAAAAGCCGCAGCGAGGAGGACCTGAAGAACATGGACATGCGCAACAAGATCACGGAGGACATGGTGCAGCCCAAACTAGAGCGGTGCCTGTCGGACGAGGAAGGCAGCTCCGACTACCTGTTTGAGCTCTCCGACAACGACAGCGATACCTCCGACGTCAGGTGGGCCCCCCTGCCAGCGCCCCCTGGCACACCGCCGTCTCGCCACAGCCTACTGCGGGCGGCTCTTCCGTCACTGACCACTGGTGCCACCCGCCGTCTGTCCTCCAGCCAGCCGTTCGTCATGTGCAGGCAGTGTCCTGGCTACAGGAAGGATGGCGTCCATGGGGCCTCGGTGTCTGGAGCCACACGGGGCGAGCAGTTCGCTAAGCCTCTAGGAGAGGGACCCTCCACGTCCGCCGGCACCCCTTCAGGTACGCCGGAAATCGGTACCCTTGGTGTTCCACATCCTGGAAGTGTGATTTAGATTCCCGAGGTCAGAGTCTTTCCCGATCGTTCTCTTATCCAGCTCTTCAGGAATACGCATGCCCTCTCCAGAGCAGTCATGTGATTTGCACGTGCTGCCTGCAGCCCATGCCGGATCGCCGTGGCGAACTGGCCAACCACCCTTTATTCACGCAGCAGTGTGAGTGACCTCTAGGGGGCGTCGCTCGCCGCGGGAGCTCCTTGGCTCGCGGTCCGCCACTGACCTTTCACCCCTGCCCCGCTAGGCGCCACGTGTCACCTGCCGTTCTGCCACATGTACTGGGGGTGCCAGCGGACGGGATGTCAGGGCTGCCTGGCGCCGTTCAGCGGTATGCGGTTCAGTGACGGTTGTTCTCCCCACATGGGACCAGTGGTCACGTTCGGTGACTTGCTTGTCTGTTCTGAGGCACTTTGATGGCCTGAGTTGAGGTCATTGTCCTCCTCATGAATATTTCTTCCCACAGAACTCAACCTCACAGAAAAATGCCTTGATGGAGTGCTCAACAGCAATAATTACGAGTCTGATATCCTTCAGGTAATCTCCCATGTTCTGTTGTTAATGTAGACCTCCCTATGTCTGGCAAAGAGTTCATTTGGTTAAAATAGACCTTTCTTGGTCTGACAGTGTCACGCTGGTTAATAATAGACCTCTTTCCGTCTGGCACACTGTCACTTGCATTAAAAGAGAACACTATGTCTGGCAAACACTTGCTCTGGTTAATTTAGACCCCTCTCTGGCTAGCAGACAGACACTTTGGTTGGTAATGGCCTCTCCCAGTCTGGCAAATGGTTGCCTTGGTTAGTATAGATCTCGCTCTGTCTGGTGCTCAGTCTTCAGCTGGCTCTCTCCAGTCCATAGATTTCCTCTTTAATCACGTTGCTTTAATCCAGGTCCAGCGGGTACCTTCCTGTCTGAGGCTCCACATCTAACGCTGCTTTTCCTGGCAGAATTACCTGGCTTCCAGAGGCATGTCATGGAAGGAGATGCTCCAGGACAGTCTGCAGGCCCTTCAGCAGGGCACCTTCCACCTATCAGGTCAGCTGCCGCCTGGGTAGCCCCACTTCACCCTACGCTACACCCCATTCCACCCTACGCCGCACTCCCCCCCCCCGCCGCGCCCCCCGCCGCCGCCCGGGCGGCGGCCGGGGGGGGGGCCGGGGCGCCCGGGGGGGGGGGCCCTGGGCCACATCTGCCGCTCCCGGCTGCCACACACTCTCCTCCTC
>JABFEA020000043.1:20752118-20776686 GCA_019775915.2 Cyphomyrus plagiostoma
CCCCCCCCCCCCCCCCCCGGCGCGCCCCCCCCCCGGCCCCCCCCCCCCACAGGGTCAGAACATGGGGGCACAAACTGCCTGAGAAAGAACAGAGGGCCAGGCAGCGCTGGCACAACTCAGCAGGGTGAGTGAGGCCACGCCTGTCCGGGCCGCTCCATCAAGGCCAGCCTGTGGGCAAGAACAATTAAGGGGGCACCAATTAAGGCAGAGCACCATTACCACGCTGGTGACGTCACTGCCAGCCCCGCTGGAAGCGGCTCAGGAACCCCCCCTCTCACCCCCCCCATTCAGGATACAGAAAGGCAGCCGGGCCATGGGCCTGCGAGGAGACCCCCACCTGCGTGAGGCGGCCCGGGGGGACCACCCGTGCTTTCTCCATCGGCGGTCACCGCGATCTCGGCCTCTTGAGGGCCCACCAGCTGCAGCTCCCTGCCGGGTCGCCCGCCGTCCTGCCAGCGAGAGCAGAAGCTGTGACCTCGGGTGACCGTGGAGGCGCCCACAGCTGCCGCTTGGCGGGTGTCTCCAGGCCACCGTTCCAGGGGCTTCGTTTGCACTCCCCAGCGCGCGGGCAGACACGCCAGCGTCCGGCCCAGGAGACAGACGCGGGCAGGTCAGCAGAGATCATCCCACCCCACCCCACCCCACCTCACCTCACCTCACCCCCTCTGTGTGTATGAGCCATTGAAAGGGAGCGGGAGGGGTGCTGTGGGGGGGCAACTGAGCCAGCAAACTGGGCGGCACTAAGACACCCCTGTCCGTCAAATCAGCAAACCTGCTGAGGAATGTCTGCCTTTTTTTACACAGTTTACCTCCAAGCTGTTGGATGAAAGCGAGTCGGCTGCTTTCCGGCACAGTTTCGGCCTGCAAGACAGAGAGAGGCACAATCAGGGGAGTAACGGGGTGGGCGGAAGGGGGTGACCGAGGCAGGCCGAGGTCAGTGCAAGACGTCATACCGGGCCAGGAGGGGCGGGGCAGGCAGCCCAGCAGCAAGGGGGTTCGATTTAAATGCTCCCTCTTTCCCTGTGGATTCCCCACCACACGTGAAGGGAATGAAAGGAAACGAGGCAGTTTTGATCATTCGCTCCCGCTGCCCTCCAGCTGTCTAGTTAACAGCATCTTTTCTCAGCCCTAATTACCAAATGGTTCGAGCCCTTGTCTGGATAAACACATGACTCATATCCAACAATGGGGGGAAACCCCCCCCCTCGGGTTCTGTTTTTAAATGACTCTGCCGACTCCGCCCCTCTCGTCTGTCAAGCCGCCGTGTTTCGGCGGTAACCTGAGCGGTGCTCCTTTCATCTACTGCCCCCGTGAGAAACCTGACTCACAGTCAACTGCCGCCCCTTTGACCTTCAGGTGTGTTGGGTGCCTCCCGCCGGTGGACGACCGACAGGGTGCCCCACTCACATCTGGGCCTCTCACCTCCCAGTAGCCCCCACAAAATATCAACCCCCTCCCTCTCCGTGCCCCAATTTGAAGCCGCAGCCACAGAAACATTACGCCCCCGTAATAAAGTGGCGTTGGACTGCGCAGAGGGAGCCGCCGCATTTGCAAGTGTGAATAGAGGGACCTCAAGTATCACAGAGATGGCCAGTGATGCCCCTTCATGTTGACACGCCTCGCCTGCCAGGAACGGCAATCACGAAGGACGCCCTTCATCTGGGACGCGACCATTTTCGAGGCCTCTGCACCCCGCTCCTCCAATAAAGGTGCACATCGCAGGTGCCAGGCGTACTCTTTGAACGGCTCTTTTGTTGAAGAACATAACGTACACTTTACGAGCCGCATACCCACCCCACCGCCGCCGCCCCCGCCTTTTGAGGTTGAGGCTACTTATAAGCGCGGAGCCTCAGGGCGGCAGGATTAGAACATTCTGGGAAGCGCCGCCTTTCCACCCTCCGGTAACCCGAGCGTGCTGAATGGCGGACGCCCACGCCAGTGAGGTCAGCTCACGCTCAGGGCCGGAACGCTGCGCTTTGAAGTGCCGCGTGGGGCCTGCCGGCGAATCGCAAAGGCCTCCGCACCGGGACAGTACCTGAAGATAACACAGAGGGCGCCGGTCAGCACAAGGACAAAGAAGGCTGTGCCACCGGTTGCAGCCAGCAGTGTCTCCGCCTGGCCAGCAGGAGGCGTTGGGAGACGCAGATCGCTGATATCACTGCGGTTCTGGTAGTGGAAGAGCAGTGCAAAGCCACGGCCCCAGTGTGTGGTGGTGATCAGCTCCACGATGACCTCCACCATCTCCTTGGGGGAGCCGAACACCAGCCGACGGCCTGTCGGGTTATTGGAGCCACAGAAGCGGGAGGAGAAGGTGATCAGATCTGAGATGTACAGGACATCGTGGGGGCAGGAGTCCATGGCTGGTGACTGAGTCCCTGTACTCAGTTCCCCTGCCCCCCAGATAGACATTGGGGTTGGGGGGGTCCTGGGCTCGGTGTGGCGCCCTTCAGGATCTGGGTCGCCATCTCCCCTGGAACCCGCCGGCTGAGTACCAGGGTATGCGAGTGGTGGGGAGAGTCTGGACTGTTCCTGGGCCACCACTGGTTTGACGTCTTCCTGCTGAGGGTGACGGCCGTCCATCTCTGTGTGATTCTGGGCTGTCCGGGGAGGCCCTTCATCCACAGGCATGTCACCCTGAGCGGGATCCCCTTGACCAGGCACGGCGGGCTCAGAATCACCCTCATCCACAGACCTCCCTCGGCTTGGGCTCTCGAAGACGTCAAAGTCAAACATCTCCATGACCAACTGGTAGCCCACAGGCACAAAGAACTGCCACACGCAGTGCGACCCCGAGGAGTAGTTGTAGGGGAAGCCGGGGGAGAGGATGAGGCCCCGAGTGTCCACCACATCCACCACGGCCCCGCACCCAAAGTAGACCTGGGAAGAGAAAGGAGAACCGATGACGTGTGAATGAAGGCGACCAAACTCCCATGTGGCAGGATGGACATCCAGCCCGCTTAGGGGGCTCACATGCCAAATAAAGATGCCCTCACCTGAGCCCACTTTCCAACCCACTGACCGACAGTTCCGAGGAACCTAAAATTGTTTGTTTGTGGAAATAATTCCTAGTCATTGAAACAAGATGGTTCAAACACAAACATCCTGGAGATAGTTTCCCCCCTTGTGGAATAAACACATCCCTTGGCAGGGCTGCAGCACAAGCGGAGGTGCTCAGGACCCCTGAAAGGGCGTGATGATGCCCCAGTCTTTTACTTAGCTGACGTCTACCCTAAGACACGCCGCCCATCCATTCAAAGTCAGCGTTTCAAGTACCTTCGCCCAAGGGTTCAACAGCAAGTCGTATCCCAGCACCGTCCTCTTACGCTACTTCTTGTACCCAGAGACGAGCCGCCAAGTACATCACTCCAGTGCAAACGATGGGCGATTCAAGGTCCGACGAGACCCCACCCAGTTCGCAACAGCGCCACCTGCAGAGGCGATGGCGATGGTGCGGAAATCGGCCGGCGACCTCGGAGCAGCCTTCTGCCAACCGCTGCGGTGGCACACCGGGGCAACACCCTGCCTCAGAGCCCAGGGGACAGGGGCTCTGCCCACATACCCACACATCCCGTCTCTTGTTACGCTCTCAGCGGACGGGCGCTGTTATTGAACCCCCCCCCCCATCCCCGAGTACCAAACACCAGGGCCTAATTGAAGACATGTTGCCTGCGTGTCTGCCTTGTGATTTGAATTTCAAAGCATTCCTAGTGGCCTGTCCTTCGCAGTTCTCCTCCTGCACTGCACATTGGCCTCCCTCCCTCCCTCCCTCCCCACGCTCTCCCTTCCCCTGCTGTGAGCCTCCATGGAGCCCTTGACCGAATCACGGGGGTTCCAGCGCTTGGAACCGAACCGCTTGCACGGGGCCACGGCACGTCTGCATTTTGGTAATAAAACGCAGGTTGGCTGCGGACACCGTCTGGGTCTGAAGGGTTCAATCCCCCTCAAGCGGGGGATGAAAGCTGCTCCACTGGCAACCCCAGGGAAACAATTCTAAACACACAGCCAGTAATGTGTCCCAGGCATGCGGGCCGGGGGGCGGGGGGCGGCCAGCCCTAATGATGGCCAGATGTCTGTCCAGGACAGCCAGCTGGGGCATTTACTGGTCTGTCCATGTATATACTGGAAACTGGGGGGGGCGGGGGGTTGGTCACAGAGCGGGTGATGTCGCCCCTCTGTGGCATAACAGGAAATAATAACTCTCACTGGAGGTCTCCGCACGCCTTTGCCACACACGACTCCCTCAGGGGACGGAACAGCAGTCAAAATGTCAGTCTCCTCTCCTCTCTGCTGGATAGACACAGCTGCACAGCGAGAGGGGGAAAGTGAGGGAGAGAGGGAGAGGTGGACTGGCTGCCCACAGTCCGCCAAGGTCTGTAAACACAAAGACACAGGAGACCTTGAGGTCCAGATGCTTCACGTGATGCTGAAGCAGTAGATCAAAGATGGATCTCAGCGTGGTGGATCGCGGCCTATAGGCAAGCCCCCCCACATAGCCCCCTCTGATGCCATTAAAGCTGTCTGCCCGCTCCACGGCGCCCCCCCCCCCACCTCAAGTTAGAAAATAAACGCTACCGGGGCGGGAAGGTGAAAGACGCGGGAGGCCGGCATGTACCGTTCCGGAGCGAGCTTCGTGGCGCTATCCCCCCGGCAGCGATGGGGCAGTGGCTGTGATTACCGTGACACCCCACAAGCGGGTGCCTGCTGGGCCCTGAGCCCCCAGCACGGTACACTACACACGAATAGGCCAGGCAGGACACCCTATAATTGGAGCGGCACATTCTTATGATGCCAAGCATCTCAGCTCCGTTACATCACTGGCTCACGCTGGCCGAGCACTAATTAATCAAGGACGCCATGTTCCCACGGGGGTCTGGCGGCAAGAATGCGGGTAACGGGTTCTTTTAATTCCATTGTAGCGAAGCAGCCTTGCCGAACATGACTGGCTTTCCCCAGTTTAACTGCTTGGGTGGGATAGTTCGTGCGGTCGTGAAGAAGACAGAGACACGAAACTGTGCGACGTTCTCACAACCCCCCTATTTAAAGTGCACTTGGTTTCTCCCATAACAGCCTGAACTACTTCTCCAACTCAATGTGACGAATTTAGGCTGTCACTGACTGCAGCAGGGTGGCAGCCTGGTACGGTATACCCAGATACTGACTTAAAAGGAACGGGAGACGGAAGGGTGTTACTCCACGTCACTTAAAGTCGGGTTAGGGGCCGTCAGGATGTGCCGGACTGAAAGAAAGTGAACCGGCCTTTTCTAAACCGCGACGCGCTACGTCAAGCTGAAGGTCTGCTGCCGTCAGCTGGAGATCAGAACAAAGTGTGCAGTCCACTCGAGGCTCGTTGAAACCGTCTCCAGAACGCGGTGTGTGAGATTCGCCCAGTCCAGGGCGTTCTTTGCGTTCCACGATTTAAGGGTTTTCACGCCATGAAGGGAAGGTGCTGTTTCGCAGGGGACCTGGCAAAGGACAGGCTCAGTCATCCATCCTGCAGAGAAGAACCCTTCTGCAGCACTGCTTGGTCTAACGCTCAGATTAACGTTCGCCAGTAAACTGCCCCCAGTGGCTGCTTAGATTTCCTGTTATTCTCCTTTATTTTCTTGAGGTTTTAATTCTGTTTAATTCCTGCATTTAAGTGCCTGAGTGCATTACACAGTGTAGGATGGACACACTGACTCTGCGCAGGGATGCTTCCACACACACACACACACACACACACACACACACACACACACACACACACACACACACACACACACACACACACACACCCCACTGAGGGCCCCTGACAGGGAAGGCTGTTTGCTGCTTTTGAAAAGTGAGACTTGCACTGCAGCCACCTGGGCGCCTTTCGGGTGAAGGGTAGGGAGGCTCAACTTCAGCAGAGTTCTCGGCCAACAGCAGCGTGACCAGAACTTCCCCCAGTAGCAGGTCAAGACTGGGGGGGGGGCTTCTGCTGGCCTGTTATCAAGTGACAGAAGCAAGAGCTGCATCATGCTGCCTGGCGGCGGGGGGGGGGCAGGGTAAATATGATACAGAACCCGAAGGGGAGGGGGGCAGAGGTGCCAATTACAGAAGTTTGCAAAGATATTTCTATAAAGGGTACACTGTGATCTCACCCCCTGACTGTCCTGGGGGGGCAAGGCGTGGCACTTTAAGAGCAGCATCAGCAAATCAGCTCAGCCTGACACACAAGCCCCCCCCAGTCCTGTGGCGTAGCTGTCCCATGATGTCAGTCCCCCAGCATCCCCACTGGTCGCCTGGGCACACTTTACAAACAGCAGGCCCGCCCCCCCCCAGAGACACGCCTCTACAGTTTCAAGCAGGCCCCACACACGCCGCCACCCCCATCTTTAACACCTTTTTGGTTTCAGCAGATTCCCAATTTTTGCATTTTCAACGGGAGACACCAGAAGTTGACCCCCCCACACTCAGATTGTCATTCCCAGTGATCTGTGTCCCTGCTGTCCCGCCACAGGAAGGGGAGGGGCCTCCTAACCGAGAGTGAACGATGGTCACTACGGCGCCAAGAGCCCCGGGTTCGGACAAGCGGGCAAGAGGCCAGGTGACCCCTCACAGGCAATGGGGGAGCCGTCAGCCAACCGACTCACCCAGCTTGCCTGAAGCGGGCTGGGGGAGTTCATGACAATAGTGGCCTCCATTCTGCAATTAAAACACTGGCATTTCGTCATTATAGCAGCTCGGTAATGGGCCCCCTGACGTCAACGAAGATCCACTTACACCAAGAATAAAGTCATCTTTCACTCCCCCCCCCAGACAGATAATAATAATGCCACTGATGCCTGGGTAAGTAAGCCTTCCTCTGAAATAATGCCCCCTACAGGCAGAGCTAGGGACTCAGAACCATCACCCCAAGCTGTCACTCAGCAAGGTGGGGGTGCAGCAACACCCGACTACTGTGCAGGAAAGCGGGCAATTAGAGAAAATAAATTCTCACGGTAGGAGGCGCCACTGTGCAAAATCATTCTGCCAGTGGTGTGAAGAAACTGAGGATGAAAGCCAAAGTTGCAGGATGCACTCCTGGGACGCAATGAGCGATAACCAGCTGTCAGTCACAGGCCGACCCAGGTGACACCCGAGACCCTTTATTATGGGCCTGTGTTACGGACCAAAAAGCTTAAAGCAAGTCCTGAGCAGCCGCTCAGAGGGTGACTCCCTGCTGTCCTGCTTCAGACAGCAGCCAGAGCTGTAGCAGGGGGTGCAAGGCCCTCGGCCACCCAAAATCTCTCTCTCCTCTCAAAGGGTCTCTGGGGGATGATGCTGGTGAAAAACAGCAAAATGTGAAGAATGCACGCTTTCGCGTGCCAGACCCTCACTCACTGGCTAGGAGAGCATGTGGGAAGCCACTAGGGTCAGTTTATTACATTGTTTTTGGGATGGAACCTGAAGCTTTTATAATAAACGCAGGGTTGTTTGGGCAAAGTATTGTCCACATGCTAAACGTCACACGGTCGAACCAGATGTCTCACCCAGAACCGGGACAGAACCGACACCTGGGAGACCGCAGCGTGACTGCTAGCCAGGGAGACCTCACACACAGTCAGCAGGAACATGGGGCGAACCACATGTATGAAAATGATTAAGTGGGAAGAAGCCGTCCTGAAAACTGCACGCTCACGTCTCCCGCGCGCCCGGCTCAAGCCGCGATGCGCACGTTTAATGCGCGGTTAGAGGTTACTCTGTGCCGATTAGCATGGCTTGCATGACAGACCCAAACCATCAGTGTGAGAAAAAGGAACCACCAAAACACCTAACCTTGGTCATACTACTAATGCACATCCCCAATGATCACCCTCTACAGCTTTAATCTCCAATACAACTCACCATCTAAAGGACACATAGCAAAGAAAAGTATCTTTCATCCAAGTGCCTACATAACTTGGCCAGTTTAAGGACGGATCTGAAGCGTACCGGACCGGAACGCCAGTATAACATGTCATCAAACACTACAGTGTCAAAGACCGACCCGTCGTATACTTAATGCGGTACCCGACCAACTGATGCGGGAAACCGGTTTAAACACTTCGATCACACCGAGTTAGTTACTTTTCCAAACTTGAGAAATATACTCAACCGGACGATCATGCAGCGCGAAGCCGCCACCGCCGACGTGCAACCGTGCAGCGGTTTTGAGAACGAGATGCGTGCTTTAAAGCCGGAGATTCAATCAAACCGCAAAATACATTATATCCTCAGTGAAAGAGTCAAACTTACGACTATCTCCCAGCCATAGACACAGGTTAACCCACAAACCTGGGTGAAACTTAATTGCGCTTGCTCGCAAAGATTTCTGAAAAAATAACAGACGTGCAAGAAAAAGCGACTCCCCATCACTCACCTTCTGTGCAGCCCCCCCAGTGACCAGCAAAAGGTACGCTGTCACTATCACTCGCGCCCGACTTGCCGTGTTTTTGGCCATTTTCTCTGCTTGGCAACGCAGAACAGCACACAGGACAGAGCAGTAGTCCGACAGCCGCACGCTCCCGTTCTCCCCATTCACCTGAAACGCGGCGACGCGCCCTCGTGCATACGCAAGCGTGAGTGGAACGCGCCTGTGGCGCTGTCACAGTCCCCGAGCATTACGATTTTGTGTTGTAATGTTGAGAAAAACACAACTATTATAGGCATTGTCGGGAAACTACAAAATGAATCCTGAACATTTCTTTCCACATGTAAATTCTTTGGATTTGTTAACAGTAATTCTGTTTTGAATTAAGACATTTTTACTGTAATTTAAACATGTAGCGATAATGCGAAGTATTAGTTTTTAATTACATTAAGACGTACATTTGCTACTATATGTTTTAGTGCATGTAATACATCCCATTGTTAATGGCCGGACTGTGCATTTTACATTTTCCTAGTACAGTCCATTTGTCCAGCTGCCTCTGTTATTCTTTTTCATAAATAGATTAGCGTAGTCAATTTTCGCTCGCTTTATTAAGAACATAAGAACTATACAAACGAGAGGAGGCCACTCGGCCCATCAAACTCGCTTGGGGAGAACTTAACTAATAAGGCCCAGTAAAAAAATCATTAGGCAAATTTTTTAAATTTTATTTTTATTTCTATTTTATAGTGAATGAGTGGTCGGTAAACTTCAGCAGTGCGTGTTCGGTACTGATCGGGAGCGAAGGTAGAAGTAAGCTGGGTGGAAGAATACAAATGCTTGGCAATTGGTTTCTATCGTCTGCCTGTGACATTTGTGAACGCCGGCAGTGGAATTTACACAGAAAAATACACTTTTAAAAAATAAAAATAAAATCGATGCGGGCTAAATTCGCCACGCGGGCGGGGATGATAAACTAATGATTTTTTTACTGGGCCTAACTCAGAGTTGTTAAAATCTTATCTAGCTCTGATGTACTCTATACTCTAACTACGCGCTGTGTAAAAAATTTCTTTAAATAAATCCAGTTTGAAATGTTCTCCCGCTAATTATTCTGGATGCAGCGAAAATCTCCAAGCATAAATGTAATGTGGACCACGTGTGGTTCATGCAATTGGGTCATATTAATGACCTAAGCTAATTTCTGGTGCATGGCGGGACGGAACACCCTTCCATGCCGTTCAATTTACCTTAACAGCTTAATCGCCAAACTCGTAAAAAACACCCTGAGTGTCGACAAAATGGGTTTTGTACTTATTCATTCATTTATTACTTACCTTGTAACCCCCTCCCAAGTCTTGAAGGTCGGAAGGTGTTTCATGTTCAATTATGAGTCGCCTCTTTTGCGATCACTTGAAAGTTAAAACGCTGGATATTAATAAATCACAGCATTACTGAAAATGAGATTTTTTTAAAACAAGGTAATCTTTTTCTTCTTTTTCATTTAATTTGTGGAAACTTCATTAACTTGCACTAAGTTCACAATTAATTATGCTATTTGATTTTCTCTTGAATGAGAATAAACGTCTACAATAGAGAAACTGGTCAATCTAAATACTGGGAACTCTACTCCTATTCCAGGTGATGGAACAATGAAGCAATTGATTCAGGAACCAATGTTGTTATTATTATTATTATTCCATCCATCCGTCTTTCAACCACTTTGGGCAGGGGTGTCAAACTCCAGTCCCGGAGGGCCGGAGCCCTGTGTAGCTTAATACTTTCCCTGTTCCACCACAAATGATTCAGCTCAAGATCTGTGTGGTAATTAGCACAACTTGAATCAGGTGTGTTAAATGAGGGGAAACCCAAAAATGTGCAGGGCTCCGGCCCCCCAGGACTGGAGTCTGACACCTGTGACTTAGGGTGACACTGCTACTATACAGCTATTAATTATTGTTAATAACAAAAAATAGTTGTAGAGTACTAATGGAAGTATCTAGAGGAATGACATGGGGAGAACATGCAAACTCCACACATATGAAACCCTAGCAGAGATTCGAACCAATATCTTAGAGGTGTGAGGCAACACTGCCCCACCATGCCACCCTATCATCATCATCATCAAACCTCAGAAACATGGGTTCGAATCTCCACCAGGGTTCCATGTGTGTGGAGTTTGCATGTTCTCCTCATGTCATCGTAGGGTTTCCTATGGGTACTCCCGTCCCCCCCCACCACGACTCCAAAAACATTCTGAGTTTAATTGGAGTTAGCAGATTGTCCATAGGTGTGAATGGTGTGCGAAGCATGCAACAACGTGCTCTTCGAGAGTCATTCTTACAGGACTAGAGATAACGGAATGTGCCAGTGGGGGGAGACAGAGTCCATCGCGAATGGCACGCTAAGTCCGTGTACAGTACTTACTCAGGGGGAGATACCAAGACGTGCTCAGTGTTTCGAGAAGTCAAACGAAAGAAACACACCAGATGTGTTGAGACGATTCCTGGAACAGAAAATAAAAATACAACTTTATAAAACATAATATAAATAGAAGGAATATGCTTTTTATATATGATAAGCATTAGCTCAGGCAGACAGCCTGACACTGAGAACACAATGTACCAATATGTTGGTGTTTGCAGTTTTCTAATTTGGCAAATCGGTAGGGTAGGCTTATTCTTCATGTGACCGAATTTAAATGTCAAAGTGATCATAGGTGCGCGCATTCGCATTGGTAACAGCAGCACATGCTAGCCAGCAAGGTTTGCACCCATGGTCCTGGCTTCAGCATGACAACTCGGGGCAAGATCCAGGCAATGCCAATCTCTCAGAAGTCACTGTGTTTTTCATTTACAAAATATCCTCGCAAACGCCATTCTACCTGAAGTCCAAAAATTAATAACATGGTTAAACAATTAGAAACAGCTCTCAGGCCAAAACTGAAGATTAAGACTGCTTTTTAATGTAAAAACTGAAACAAATGTAATGAAATACAGCATGATGGTTAAATAAGAAACAAAACAAAACAGGCTGACTTTGGGCAATTCAGAAAAACACAAAGAAACAATTTAATATTTATTTCAGACTGCAAAGCAGTAAACAGCATTCCTTAAATATCCTTCATTTCCCTGTCCATCATTTTAAAAACAATCCATCTTCCACAACCCCCTATCCAATGCAGGGCTACAGTACAAGTACAAAATCCGCAAAAAGGATTTTAACTTCATTTAGTACAACTGTATTCCACCAATTAAAACAAACATAGAGTGGTTCATTATGATGCGGAGTGGTCGCCAAAAGATTGGCTTAAACATCTAGTGAAAGTGGTAGATGCTTAATCCATTTAGTCCCGTCATAAACCTGGATAGAAAATTATGTGGTTAACCGTAAACAGCATAATTTAATTTGTGGTTTCTCGGTTAATGGCAGGGTTAATGGCAGGTCTTGGTGTCGCTATAAAGGACAGACTAATAAAAGCAGAGAGTAACATGACAGACCTCTAACATAGCAAAACAGACAGCACACCCCTCAGGGACCGGAAACTGTGAATGTCCGTCCGGTATTACTGCTCGAGTCGGTGTGTCCTTCTCATAACATATAATTTAAAAAATATACACCGGAGACCGAAATGTTTACATTTACCGATATGTAAATTAGCCATATTAAACATGTTCGCTTATGACACACTATGAGCATATTTTTTTCTGTAGAGTATGTCGAGATAGATAGGTGCTGTTTTATTGCATTTTATTTTTGTTCTGTGGCCGCTTGTTGTAGACCGGAAGTATTAATGGGGCGGAACTTAAGCAGCCACGTATAGGGAAAAAGGAGAAACACGTCTAGAAAAAAAGGTGTGTGTATTACTATTAATATTTCTGCTTGTTTATTTGTGTCTGAATAACAGTCATTTTCCTGGCTTCCAAACGCCGTGATGAATCGCGCTAAATTCTGGTCGAACCGGGCTGATTAGTAATCCAAATTTGCGTCTGTGTCTTAGTTAAACTGCCGCAGAGAAACAGGCTAGCATATTAGCCGGCTAGTTTAGGTTAGTTTATTAAAAATGGTATGTAATCCTACAGTATAGGCACCTACCGTTAGCCACATTAATTGCCGGATAGGATCTAGCTATATCGCGACAACCTAGGAATGATGTCTAGTGGCGAGTTGGTAAGTAAAGATCAGGTTAGCTGATTAGCTATCGTAGCTGTTTTAGTCATCCTTTCGCGCATGTCTTGTGACGCGTGTCATGTTGTTAATCAGGTTCGGTTTAATGGTTTCTGCGTAACCGAGCTGGCATGACCAGTTAGTGTGCGAAGGTGAGTCTTCCGATGGAGATGTCATGCTGCTGGTAAAGTGAATTGGATCTGTACCGTAAACCGTTTAGCACAGCGGCAGCCCCGCCTGTATCATTTATTTACATATATCCAAACGGGTTTGATTCAATAACCACGAAGAACGCGTGTTATTCAGGGTAAGTGGCTCATTCGAGGGTACACCAGCGAAGCTTCTTTGTGGCGCTTTCCGTAGTTTTACTGTCATTCCACAATGGCCGAATCCACCCCCTGTTCCGCTGGTTTAATATGTTACGCTGTTTTTATTATTGCCTTGGCACAGAAACCGCGTATGAATGTTTTCATTTTCATCAGTAGAGACCTTTAATGGCTTATAAGGTTGAGTATAATAATGAATATTAAATGCTGTGATTTAAAATTTCCTTTGCATATTTATTTGAACTGTTATCGTTACACGTTTGATCGCCTTCCACCTCTAAGTTTTGCTCACACTGCAGTGTCGTTGTGACTGGTATTTTTGCTATCTTGGTGACCTAAAGGTGTTTCCTTGCATAACCCACAGCACTGGACTCTCTTCCCTGGAAATCGGCTCATCCCAACACTCCCCTTCAGCAACTGCAACATGAGGATGGTGTAATAACAACTCGCTGGCTCACTTGTGTGGACGGCGTGCAGGAGCACTCCATCCAAGATTGACCTTTGGTGACAGTTGGTCACGATGATGGAAGTTGAATCCCCACCAAGGGATTTGGTGCCGCAAACCAAAGAGGGCGATGCGGATCCCGCCACCGGTCACCTGGGAGCAGTGGGAAAGCTGGACACTGCTGGGGACATGGTTAATGGTGAGCACTGTTGTAAACATCCTCTATATAAATTGACATCAATCATTCTTGACAGTTTGAGTGGGCAGGTTGCTTGAGAGTGTCGCTGCACACAGTTGTGTTTTAATTACCTCTGACGCATGCCGCTGAAGCGTGGTTTTCCTTGTGGATGGCGTGGGGCGTTCATCACCCGTCAAGCCAAGCAGAGATGACTGGCGTTGAATTGGCTTTGTACAATGGAGGTGCTGTGCGCTGCATTCGCCGTTTCAGTCAAGTGTCTTGTGCTGAACAAAGGCTGGACGTCGTGGGGGATAAAAAGGAATAGAGTCACACTGAGTGTGGAGGGAGGGGTTTGAACATTTCTGTGTTGGTGTAGTTTGCTCTACCACAGTAAATGGATAATGAAAGGAAAAGAAAATGCTTTTCATTCCTGTTGTATTTCCTGCCTAGAGTAGCCATCGGGTTTTATTATGCTCACCATCTAGCCGTGCCTTGTGGGGAAAGTCTGCAAGTGCTGAAGGCAGTGGTGTCTAACTTTGGTTGGGGGTTTAGAACACGCTGTGAGCAGCCAGCTGGCAGCTGGATGTGTCGTCAGTGTTAGCAAGCCCAGCTGTGGCAGTTGGCACAGCCAAGGGCGTGGTGCCCTCGCTGCAGGCTTAGCAGACGATTGGTTTCCATTGCTTGCTGTGTCCTGCTGGGTGTTGGCCCTGGTCTCCAGTTACACATCCCTTAACTGGCTGGATCGTGGCCCTCGCTAGGAAAAGCGCACTAGAGACGATGAACGAGCTGCTCTGCTGAGCCTGTCTGGGGGGACAACGGAATATTCACCCCCCCACCAAGGAGCTGTATGGCATATGATGCATGCTGATGACGTCCTGGCATCCTCAGGTTTGAGGAGCGGGGGCAGGCAGCTTAACCCATTTCTCAGGAGTCTCAAGGTGGCTGGTCTTCAAGCACATGCTCCCCATTCTTCTCGTTTGACTCCCCCAGATTCCTCAAGCCTCCTGTTGAAAGTAGGAAATCAGCTTCTAAATCGGCTGCTCGATAAGCGACTAGTTTGTTGTTTTACAGTCTAAATCTCTCTGTAATGTTTCTCTGGTTGAGCCGGCTAAAGGAGGCTAACCGGCGGCCTTGGGAATCATCCCGTCACCCAGACCTCGCCCCCTGAGCCGCTGACTTCCTGGTTCTGTCGCCCCCCTCCTTCCCAGGTCCTGTCCAGCCAGAGGAGGCACCTAATGGATGCAGTGCGGCCGGAGGGCACGACCCTCCTCCTCCGCAAGGCCCCCCCAATGCAGAGCCGTCTCCAGGTGTGGCCGCTTTCTGTCCCAGCCTAGCGAGGGGGCCTGAGGGCGCTAATGGCGAGGGCATCGTTCGCTCGGGCGACTCGCTGCAGTCGCTCAGAATAAGCATACCTATGCAGGAGACTGAATTGTGTAAGCATACGTGCCCCGAGTGCTGCCCGTCCCCGCAACCCCTTCTTTTTGCTATTTTGGTACGTTCCTCTTAATCCCCCTTGCTTGTGTTGAAGTGGTGCTAACCAGCCTCCCTTCTGCCCCCTCCTGTCCTTTTTCGGGTGGTTAAGGGTAGTGGGCTTGTTTTAAAGAGCCTTGGTCGGTCCCCCCCCTCCCCCCGCCGCCACCACCACTAACGGTATGTTGGCTGTTAAAACGCGCACAGTGACTGTGGCTAAGCTTTTAAAAGCTGCAGTCGGCATCTTTCTGACCCTTTTCCCTGGAACATGGCCACGATGAGCTCTGTAATGTAAACATCAAGTACGACTGGCGAGATGCTATGCTGATGACTGCAGTGTTTGTCCCTGTAGCCTTTCTTGAGCTGTGGTTTCCAGTTAGCTGCTCTTGTATTTCTTTACCTTGAAGTTTTTGTAAAACGACACTGGATTGAACATTTTTCACTGCCACAGCTTGTTTAAAAGCATAAACCCAGCATCCCAGCCCTGCATGTGCCTCTCACACTGACCGTGTTAGAGGGCAGAACGCAGCGTCGTTCACAGCTGCTCTCTGTGGTAGCGGGTTTGTCTCCTGCTCTCCCTCTGTGCAGTTTCAGAGATGCCTTTGCAGTAATTGTTTCCCACTTTGTGTTTTTTTTAAATTCTCTCCTTGTATTTGGTCCGTTGATTCAGGGAGTCCGTTTTTCCACTTATATTCAGGCCGCGTTTAGCATTAATTTACTGTTTGGCGACACTTTGATCCATTTTGGCCCATTTACTCCCCCGGTAACCTTGTTCCATTACATTAGTCTGGCTTTCCTGCCATGCCCCCTGTGAGCTCTGTCACTGAGTGGACAGAGTGAAGGCAACACAGCTGCAGGGTCACTCTCATTCCTGGGGGGTTCCCCCCCCCCCTTCTCCTGTCTCTTATAGTCATGGTCGTAGCATTACATGTGGAAATGCCATTTGCAGCTCCCAGGAACCCATCCAGGTTAGAGGGGGTGTCCAAGGAATGCCAGTGCAAACTAACACAGCCTCCCCCAAGCAACTGTCTCTGCATGTGTGGTGCTGGGGGTGTGTGTCTCTTTGCTGTGCCCATACTGGATGCATGTCCCCAAAGCCAGGCAGGTCGGAGTCTGTGCTGTCATTCAAGCTGCACACCGCCCGTGAAAGGTCTTTAATAGTCTTTCAGTGATTAGTTATGTAAGTGAGGGGGTGGGGCGGGGCGGGGAGTCTGTGTGCCTCACTTGGAGTCCGGGCGGCAGCTTGAAGGACCTTGCCTCCTGCCCACCAAACTGCCCGTCGCATCCCCATTGGCTCTGCTCGCTTTTAAAGTCCCTCTCCCCTTAGCCACTGTGGAGCCCTCCTTAGAGCTTGAGAGCGAGGAGCAGATCCGGCTGGCCGCCCGCCGTCGCCTAGAGGAGCAGCTGAAGCAGTACAGGGTGAAGAGGCATCAGGAGCGGGTGAGTGAATAAGCTCAGTAAGGCGTGGCCTTGTGGGTGGGGCCTTGTGGGCGGGGCCTTGTGGGTAGGGCCTAAATTGAAAAGCCTCAACTGAAAGATGCTTCTCCCTCCAGTCTCGCCACTCCACACCCAGAAGCCGGACCTCCAGCACTCTGGACCCGGAGCTGATGCTGCACCCCGAGAGTCTCCCCCGAGCCAGCACCGTCTCCATGACCAAGGAGTACTCCTTTATGCGGACCAGCGTGCCACGGGGCCCCAAGCTGGGCAGCCTGGGCATCCCAGCCCCCCGCGAGCACAAGGTGGCACCGAGGAAGGCCCCACACTCCAGCAGGATCCATTCGCTGGCCGACTACAGGAGCCCCGAGGCAGCGGGAGGTGGGGAGACGGGCGCGGGAGGTGGGGTGGTAGACACCTCCTCCAGCTCCCTGCAGTCCACCAGGAGCATGTCGTCCACGGTGTCGGAGGTCAGCACTGCCTCAGAGACTTATGAAGTAGACGTGGCCCGGCCAGATTGCAGCGACGGCGATAGCTCGTCCTACAGCAGCATGTCAATCGCGGGGGCCTACGCCGTGCCCCAGGGGGCGCCATACACTGTAAACGGCCAGGAGTTGGCTCCCGAGGAGGTGGGCCGCTTCCCGTCCCTGAGGGAGGTGTTGCATGCCGCGGAGGAGGAGCAGCGGCTGCAGGAGCCCGAGGAGGAGGTTGACGGGGAGCCACGCAGCCGCCGGGACAGCTTCTCCAGCAGGTGCGTGGCGGCCGGTCAGGGTGGGGGGGGAACCGGCTGGGCCTGCAGGGGGGGCGCCGTCTGAGCACCCCTGTGCCCTGTACAGTGTGTCGATGGGCAGCTCCGTGATGGGTGGCCATGACGAGGTGCTGCAGGTTCTGAAGGAGAAGATGCGTTTGGAGGGTCAGCTGGAGAGCCTGTCTTCAGAGGCCAACCAGGTGAGAGTCTGTCCAGCGGCGCTCTGCCAGTTCACAGGGCCAGTCTGCATGTTCCCCTGACGCGCCACCCCCCCCCCCCCCCCCGCCTCCCCAGGCCCTCAAGGAGAAGACTGAGCTCCAGGCCCAGCTGGCTGCCCTCAGCGCCCAGATGCAGGCCCAGGCGGAGCTATCCCAAGCCAGCCAGGAGAAGCAGAGCTCCCTCAGCTCGGAGGTGGGGGCACTGCGGCAGAGCTGCTCCCAGCTGGAGCGGGCCATGGTGGAGCTCCAGGGCAACCTTGAGAGTAAGAACACCAGCCTGGCGTCGCTGGCCAATGACCTGCAGGTGGCAGAGGAGCAGTACCAGAGGCTCATGGGAAAGCTGGCGGAGATGCAGCAGACGGTGGCTTCCAGGGACAAGTCGGGTATGTATCTCCTCCTCCGAAGCAGGAGGTTCTCCCAGGGGGTTTACTCACGGCCGCGGGGGCTTAACCGGGGTCACTGGTGCAGTCCAGGACCTGCGTCAGCAGATGGGCAGCCTGCAGAGCCAGCTGCAGCAGGTCCAGCTGGAGCGGAGCAGCCTGCAGAGCAAGCTGAAGGCCTCGCAGGCCGAGATCGCCTCCCTGCAGCAGGTCCGCCAGTGGTACCAGCAGCAGCTGGCCTTGGCGCAGGAGGCCCGCGTGCGGCTGCAGGGCGAGATGGCCAACATGCAGGTGCGTGCAGGACGTTCCCGAAGCTCCATCCAGGTGAATGGAAGTCGTGTATATTCACGGGACGCCGAGGACACTGATGGAGGGCGTTCTGTGTCTTTGGTTGTACGCAGGCGGGGAAAATGACACAGGCTGGAGAGCTGGAGCACCTGAAGCTAGAGAATGTGAGCCTGTCCCATCAGCTGACAGAGACGCAGCACCGGTCCATCAAGGAGAAGGAGCGCATTGCCGCTCAGCTCCAGAGCATCGAGGTCAGACCCCACCCACAGCCAACGCAACCCCAGCCACCCCGACTCGGCACCTCCGACAACAACCTCTCACCCTGTTTGGCTTCAGGCCGACATGCTGGACCAGGAGGCCGCCTTCATGCAAATCCAGGATGCCAAGTCCATGGTGGAAGATGACCTCCAACACAAGCTGGAGGAGTTCGAGGAGGAGCGGGAACACCTGCAGAAACTGGCCAACTCGGCCACGTCCGTGGAGCGGGAGCTGGGTCAAGTAAGTCGGCCGCGCTGCTCTGGATCCTGGGTGACCCTGGGCGGTTCGGGGGGTGGGGCTGATTCTGGGTGATCAGAAGTGATCCAGGGTTCCAAAGAAATCGAGTGAGGGTGACCTGCTCCATGAGGAATCACCCTGGTACCAGCCGGTTCTTCATTACCCATCAACAGGGTGAAGAGAACATTGACTAAACGAATGATGATGACCGTGGAGAAGTTGAACTATTAAAAATAATTTGCTTTTAAAATTATCAGAAGCGTGAAGCTACTGGTTCTCCTGACACAATGAGCCCTTTCAGGCTGTTAGATCCCAGTAGCTTCATGTTGCTGCGGCGACTGCTGGGCCGCGTTGGCGTTGCCGACGTTGACGACATTGACGATGCCGACGTTGACGACATTGATGATGTTGACGATGCCGACGTTGACGACATTGATGATGTTGACGATGCCGACGTTGACATTGTTGCCGACGTTGACGACGCCGACGATGCGTGCAGGTGAAGCTGATGCTGTCCCAGAAGGACGTGCAGCTGGAGGCCCTGCAGAAGGAGCACCTGGAGCTGATGAGGCAGCTGACCGGCACCCAGGAAAGCCTCCAGACCAAAGAGCGCTCCCTGGACCAGCTGGAGGCCCGCTACCTGGAACTGGAGGCCCAGCTGGCCGAGCTGCAGGAGGACGCTACCGCCAAGGAGGACGCCATCCAGTTCCTGCAGAATGAGAAGATTGTCCTGGAGGTGGCGCTGCAGGCGGCACGGGCCGACAAGGGCGAGCTGGATGAGGGCGCGCAGAGGCTGGGCGAGGGCGTGCTGGAGGCGGCCGACATGTTGGATCAGCTCCGACAGGAAGTTCAGGTCAAGGCTTCTCAGGTGAGAGCGGCGGCCGGTCCATACATCTGCAGGGGGCGGGGCGGGGGTGTGACCGACGTGACCGTTTCCCCGCTCATGCTCAAGGTGGAAAGCATGCAGAAGGAGAACTCCGTTCTGAAGAAGCAGGCCCAGAAGCTGAAGGAACAATACACACAGCAGAAGGTACGCGGCCCGCGCCACACCATCCCGAGATCCTCCGTGGGGGCGGCACTCAGACGCCACTCCCCACGTACCTTGCAGGTGATGGTGGAAGCCTACCGCAGGGACGCCACCTCCAAAGACCAGCTGATCAGCGAGCTGAAAGCCTCCAAGAAGAGGCTGCTGGCCGAGGTGAAGGAGCTGAAGCAGGAGGTGCTCAGTGCTCAGGGAGAGAAGGCAGCGGCCGAGCTGGAGCTGCAGAGGCTCAAGGCCGAGGCGTCCCGTGTGCAGGAGCAGATGAGCAGCCTGGAGGGACACCTGCAGGCCATCCAGGGCGAGCGAGACCAGCTGGAAGCTCAGATTCAGGTAGGCAGAGTGGCCCAGGCTGAGCCAGGAGACAGTGTGCCGTGAGGGCCATGCCACCTGGCCCTAAACCATTGCGAGTGATCAGTGGTTCAGTGATTTAAATAGATGCATTTCTTCTAACATTAGAAATCCTGTTCCCTTAGTTTCCTTCCCTGGGGAGGGGGTAGGGGTATTAACCTGTCATGTAGTCACGATGGTGGACCCAGTTTCTGCGACTTACTAGGCGTTAGGCCCAGTGGTGCGCCATCTCTGTGCCAGTGGTGTTTCGAGCAGAAACTCTGAGAACTCAGTTGGGGTTTCCTTGCTGACCGGAGTACCGGGTGTGTTGACAGTCGCTGCAGCTGGATCGAAACCAGCTGGCCACTGTGACCGAGGAGAACCGGGAGCTGAGGAACCAAGTGGAGCAGATGCAGCAAGAAGCCAAAAAGTGAGAGCACTGGGATGGTGGTGTCCATGGCAACCCCTTGACACTGTGCACAGGCCGGACTGTCACACGTGGGGGGCCTTCTTGTGTGTGTCTGGACCTGATCACCGTCCCGTGGCTGCTTGTGCCCCCAGGGCCATCTCTGAGCAGAAGGTGAGGATGAAGAAGCTGGGAACGGACTTGACCAGCGCTCAGAAAGAGATGAAGACCAAGCACAAGGCCTATGAGACGGCGGTGGGCATCCTGAGCCGCCGCCTGCAAGAGGCGCTCACCGATAAAGAGACTGCAGAGGCAGAGCTAAACAAACTCAAGGCCCAGGTCTCAGATGGGGGTAACAACCAGGCCTTACAGGTAGGCATTTCGAAGCAGCAGATGGTACCTCCGAACCTTTTTGAAGGCAGCTTTATGACTGTGGCGCCTCCCAACTTTTCCAGGAGAAAATAGATTCCCTTCAGTCCGAACTTCAGACAGTCAACCACAGCAAGGCAGCATTGGAGAAGGAGCTGCAGGAGGTCATCGCTCTCACTAGCACAGAGTTGGAGGAGTACCAGGAGAAAGTCCTGGAGCTGGAGGACGAGGTGAGACCCTGGGCATGGGAGCCAGTGGTGAGGAGCGTGCCTGATGCCAATTGGCCTTTGGTCAAATACTGTCTGTTTATAGCTGCAGGAGTCCAGGTGCTTTAAGAAAAGGATGCGGCGTCTGGAGGAGGTCAATAAGAAGCTGTCTCTGGAGCTGGAACACGAGAAGGGGAAGCTGACAGGGCTGGGGCAATCCCATAATGCCTTGCGAGAGCACGCCAACATCCTGGAGACGGCCCTGGCCAAAAGGGAAGCAGACCTGGTCCAACTCAACCTACAGGTGATTCCTCTGGCCCCTGAGCTCGCGCCACACTTCAGTTCTTCTGCTGGTAGACTAGGCTCGCTTTCCTACAGTAATTACTGTTTAAACATGGTTTACATTTTTTTATTTTTTCCCCCCTGGAAGGTCCAAGCTGTTTTGAAACGTAAAGAGGAGGAGGACGAGCAGATGAGGCAGCTGATCCAGTCACTACAAACTGCTCTGGAAAAGGAGAAGGTCAAAGTTCAAGATCTCAAAGAGCAGGTGAGGAGAACATGGTCAGGAGCTACTCACTCACACTGGGAGAGTCAGTGATTAAATGCGCTTAATGTCACGTCTGGCTTGGGCAGTTTTACCTCATGACGTTGAATAAATAAATGAACAAATGCTTCTGGAAGCTCTGGTTTTCAAGGTTTCAGCATGAGCCTTAAGGTCAGTTGTGTTGGAGTGGCGGGTGCCCTGTTTGATATCAAGGGAGGTCTGGGCACAAGATGTCCTCTCTGTTCCTGCAGCTGGCTGCAGCCAAAGCGGAGGCCGCCCACAACCGAAGACACTACAGGGCGGCCATGCTGGAGCTGGCAGAGATCAAGAAGGACCTGCAGGCCAAAGAGGAGCTGATCAGTACCCTGCGGCTTGGAGCGGAACAGCTACAGTGAGTGTGGCACAGTCCTGGTTCCCCCCACGCACTCTCACAATGGTTTGTGCCGTATGAGGGAGCTTTAACTTTTGTTGTTGTTATTATTATTCTGTTTAGGAGCCAGGACGAGAGGCACTCACAGGAGGTGTCCCGCTTCCAGGAGGAGCTGGCCCAGGCCCACGTCCAACTGCAGGTCCTACAGAAGCAGTTGGAAGAGCAGCTCAGCAAGCAGCCTCTTGCCAACCAGGAGGTAGGGACGTAGGAGTCTGGCGGCCATACGATGCCAGGGGCCTGACACGGGGCCTTCTCCCTGCAGGTGGAGGACCTGAAATGGGAAGTAGAGCAGAAGCAACGGGAGATTGAAGCCCAAAAGCAGCAGCTGGAGCTGACAGAGCAGTGCAGCCAGAGGGAACTGGAGAACCTGCAGAGCTCCCTGCAGGTGAGTAGAGCTGCCTCTCCGGGATTCACAAATGCTACGTGAAGCTTCCCAATTCTGCACTGTTGACCTTTTCAACTCCAAAGCTGGATGAGTTTTTTTTTTTTTTTTTTTTTCCCTTCTCTCATTTACACTTCACCTCTTTGGGCACATCAACACGTCCAGATTCGCTAAGGCAAACATCTAGGATCAGCACTTGAGTTATGAAACGTTAACTTCGATTTGATTTAAATGAAGTGTAGAATTCCACACTTACCGTCTGAACGAGGACGTGACCGCAGTGAATGATGCTTAAATGAGGGTTGTAGAGGCGAGTGGTGACGGCGTGGCCATCTCCAGGGTATCAGGGCCGAGCTGGAGGTGGTACAGGAAGAGCTGGGCAGCACCAGGAAGGACAAGTTCATGCTACAGGCTAAGGTGGGGGAGCTGAGGAACAGCATGCGCACCCTACTGCAGCAGAACCAGCAACTCAAGGTGGACTTGAAGCAGGGCCGCCTGAGGAAGGTGGGTCTGGGGCCGGGGCTTTGCGTGAGGGTGGAGTCTAGTGTGTGGGTGGATGGGGCTTGTGGTTGAACATCTCCTTTGGAATAGTCTGTCTTCTAAAGGCAAAATGTTGTCTGCTCAGTAGTGCCAGCACTTTATGTATCAGTATGAGAGTTGAAGCTTCCAAGCCCCTCTCTGCGGGCATGGTGTGATGCCGTGCTCCCTGTAGAAGCCCAGCAGGACCAGCTCTGTAGGAACAGTGACAGTTTGGGTATCTCCACTTCCCCCCTCCACCAGCAGAAGGTGGAGCTGAAAGGTGACGCCTCCGGCCCGGTGACGCCGGTGAAGATCCCTGACTGCCCGGTGCCGGCCGACCTGCTGGATCAGCTACTCAAGCCGCCCGCGTCCATCAGCAAGGAGCCGCTGAACAACCTGCACAACTGTCTACGGCAGCTGAAGTAAGAGCGCGGGTGGGTGTGTGGGTGGGGGCGTGGCCTGGGAGGGAATTGATTGTTAATTTAAAGCTGTCAGTCAGTTAAATCGGGCAGTGTGATTGGACAGTGCATTGGAACCCCACCCCCTTGTTTTTTCTTTTATTTGAAATCTTCAGCGTTCAGGACATTCTCAAAACCATCACAACATTTCCACTCTTTTTGTTCTGTGATAAGTATTTAAGGTCTGAATGTATTCAACAGAAATTAGACTGAAGTTACTGACTAAAGGGATACTGTCCGTTTTTGTCTTGGTGTCGCATTTAAGACACACATTTGTGAATGTGTGCAGTGCCGGCGGTTAAAGTGTGCTTACGGTTTGATTTCCTGCAGACAGGAGATGGACAGTTTGCAGAAGCAGATGGAGGAGCACACTGTCACCGTGCACGAATCCATGACCTCATGGATCAAAGCGGAAGACGGGCTCGTCAGGTTGGACGTCCATAACAATGGGTCAGCCCCGCCCACCGACGCGGATAACGCCACTGAAACTGACAGAGAGGGGGCATTGTAGTAACTCAAAGGATCTATCCCCAGACGAAGAACCCAAGTGGAGTTCTATCCACTCTGGCATCTTTTTTTGTTTTTATTTTGAATTTTAATTTAAGTGTTTCCTTTGTCTGGTCACTGATTGCTGCAGCCAACATTTGGCATACCTAATCAATGCAGAAATGCTTGGATTGAAGCAACACTTTCTACCAGTTTAACTTTTTCTGTTGCGTGCGCTATAGTTAATTTTATCATAATTTATTCAAGATCCATGCTAATTTACAGCTGCTTTAATGGGAGGGCCCAGGCTTGTGTGTAAATGAGGGTTTTAATGGTACCTAAGGCTTTGTACCTACACTGTCTGCTACAGACATGGAAGTTGGTCCTTCGGGGTGCCCCGCTGTGTTTCTGTGTCGTCTTCCTCCTGAGTGCAGAGGAGCGATGGCTGCCAGGGAGCTAGATACCTCTGAACTGTTCTTCCAATTCCACTGTACCTGTGAGCGAGACTCCATCCGGTCTGTCTTCTTTCCTATCTTTCTCCATCCCTCCATCTTCCCACACATAATCACGTTCCCTCCCCATCCTCTGTGAGGTATGTTTTATTCCCGAACCTGCACTACATCACATTGAGGACTCTCACTCTCTGCTGGGTGAAACCCCGCCTGCCTGTCACTTGATTACTGTCTCACACTAGTAGCCAGAGCCCTCCGTCCATTTAGGTTTGTGTCCTGTAGTAAACTAAAGTTCATGTTTTAGTTTCTGGGTTAAAAAACCCAGAGTATTCGGAGTATTCTGAATGAGCACTGATATGCCTGCATTTCGGTTCGATTAATATTTGCAAGGTTTATTTGTCATGTATGTCTCATTTCATGACCGGGTGTGAGTACTTGCAAAGCA
>JABFEA020000043.1:20835254-20852517 GCA_019775915.2 Cyphomyrus plagiostoma
CTACGTGACTGAGTATGTTAGCCTTGTATACTGCTGACTACGTGACTGAGTATGTTAGCCTTGTATACTGCTGACTACGTGACTGAGTATGTTAGCCTTGTATACTGCTGACTAGGTGACTGAGTATGTTAGCCTTGTATACTGCTGACTACGTGACTGAGTATGTTAGCCTTGTATACTGTATATCATCGCTGTTGTATGTTTTTAATAGGCAGGCAGGCTTTTAAATCTATACCATAAATATCAGAGATGTATCAATACTGCAGTTTATTGATATATCGCGATTCGATTTGTCACAGTTTTTCATCAATATTTTGGACCTCTGATTCGATTTATTTGTTGCAGTACTGATTAACACCAGCAGAGAGTCAAATGTAATGCTTTTACATATGTTGATTTTTAAAAATGTTCTTACTGTATAGCCAGTGCAGATAGCTAAGTGCAGTGCAATGCAAAAAAAAGGTTTAATGTACCCAATCGCGGGGCTGACCTCATTTGGTGTTCTACAAACAGAAATGCGCACTATAATTTTGATTTATTTAGATCTATATTTTTGATATACATATCCCCCACCTATCGCGGAAGTTACGTTCAAGACCGATCAGCGATAGGTGAAAATTCGCGATATAACTTGACCATAGTGGTACCTCAAAACTCGAACTTAATCCGTTCAGAACTCCGGATTGAATCCTGGAAAGTTTGAGATCTGATCGAATTTTCGCCATAAGAAATAAAGGAAAACCAATTAATTAATTCCTGGCCCAAAAAAATCACACTTTAAATATGTTTCTTTTTAAGCATTTAAACACAAAATGAACCGGATAAAACAAGAAGAGCATATACTGTACTAAACGCATCTAAGCACATTTATCAAAACAGTAATTTGTAAAGTAAGATAATAAATGTATCCCAACAATGTGTAAAGTGTTTTTTTTTTTTTTTAAATGTGCCCTGCCCTGATCGGCCACTCCTTCCGTGTGCCACACCCCCTCATTAACCCCGTGTGGAATCCCCGTATGATCAGATGTTTCTGGCTGTTGTCATTAGTCCTCTGTATTTAGTCTGCATTTCAGTTTGTTTCTCCAGTCTGGTCATTGTATTGTCCATCTGCATTTTTCCTGCCTTACTTGTAATTGAACCCAGTATTCCCTGATGTCTGCGCCTTTATCTCTGTTCTGTCCCCGCTCGCCACGACAATATTATTATAATTAAATATATGAATGGTTTATTATTATATTAAAATAATAAATAAGAAATCTTTATTTTTAAATGTACTTTATTATATAATAATAATTACTGTTACTGTCTATCATTGTGTAAATGTATTTTTACTGTCTAAATATATGTATTCAGTTAGTATAAACATGCACGATGCTATTACAGCAAATCTTTTGTTTCCGCTGTGAAGTCGTGGCATGTGACTCATTTCCCTGTACGTGCAAGTTATCTTAGGTCAGCATTCACGGTTTGACTTCTGAGATTCAATTCGAGCTCTAGGTATTTTTTTTTCAAACTGATTGGTTCGACTTTTAAGAAATTTGAGTTATAATGAGTTTGAGAACTGAGGTACCACTGTATTTGTAGTTTAAGCCTTAAAATACACCTCACACACATTTTAAACACATGTAAATTTATTAAAACACATGTTGTAAACGCATATGACATGTGGATGTCAGGCTAAGGATATGAGTAACATAGTAATAATAATAAATAATAATAATAATATGTAATGTATCTCTCTCTCTGTATACGTAATGGAATATGTAAAAATAAAAACTTTTAAGGCTCAATATGGGTTCACAAAAAGTTTTTTCACAACGATTGGATCATGAGCAAGGTATGCGATACGCAGAGAACTGCGATGCATCAGGGAAAAAAACGAGATTTAGCCGAGGCGCGATAGCTGAACCGCGGTATAGCGGGGTAAAACAACTTTATTCAAGAATTTGATCAGTATTGGAGCGGTTAACCATCAGGATGCAGCGGTAACACTGTGATGCTGTCTGGCACTACCCAGCCCTCCTGTGCACACGTCTGTTGAGATGACTGTGTACTTCTTCTCTGCAGATCTCCATGCAGGACGAGCGCGGCCCCGCATCCATCGCGGAGGAGAGCAGCCGCGCACCCGATTACCGCTCGGAGCCCAACCTGGAGCTTCCCGAGTGCTCAAACCCCTCACTGCACCGCAGCTTCCGCTCCTCCCCGTTGCAGCTGGACTCGCTGAGTCTGAAGCAGGCGTACCAGCACAGGGACGAGGCACGCCTCTGCGGGCTGGAGCCCGAGCTGGTGGCCGGCATGGCCGACGCTCCCTGCAGGCCCGTCTTCTCCTCCAACACTCTGTCTAATCGCAATGGCAGCCTGTCCTATGATAGCCTGCTGGGGCCCGGCGTAGCCCTGTCCGCCGGCGAGTGCCTGAGCCGGGTCACCCGCTCGCCCTACCTGCCCGCCAGGGCCCCACCGCCCGTCTACAGCCCTGCTGCCGCCCGCCGCTCACCACCACCCAGGGACCCGTCGCCGGTGCGCTACGACAACCTCTCCAAGACCATCATGGCCTCCATCCAGGAGCGCAAGGAGCTGGAAGAGCGGGAGAAGCTGCTGCAGCCGCGCGGGCGATCCCGGACGCCTGCCGGCTACCCTGCGGATGCCGACGCACGGGACAGCCCCGGGGGCCGCAGTTTACCACCGGCTGGTTGCTACCACGAGGGCCTGGGCTCTCGTGGCCTCACGCCGCCCGCATACGGCTCCAGGGACAGCCTGGTGGGTGGGGCCACGGCCTACGCAGGCAGGGCAGCGGTGCTGCGCGGCTCAGTCACATCGCTGCCGCGCACCCCCAGGACTGCTGACAGCAGCATGGTCTTGCAGGGCCAGCCCGGTGAGCCACCCTACCGGTCCCCAGGGCACCAACCCCACCGCTCCCCCGCCGCCCTGCCCCGGTCCCCTCCCTACACCCGGCACAGCCCCCTCCCCATCATCAGCGCCTTGGAGCGGACAGACTCACCTCCTCTGTGCCCCAGGTACAAATCCTAACATGCCTAATTCATTACCCGGGGGGGTAGGCGTGGACAGTGCCCCCTCCCCATTGGACAGGAACCCCCTTTGTTTCTTTCTATGCATTTTTTAAAATGTTTACTTTTTAATATTTTCTCAAAGACAGCGTGTTGTGTGTTTTTACGTTTCCAGCTAATAAAAAGCTCCCTGTCACTTGCATGTTTTCACTGTTTCTGCCATTTCTGTCTGTGAAGAAGTGCCAGTTAGATTCTGTCCCCTGTTTCCCCACTCAGCTTCTGTAAGTTCACATCATGCACGTGTTTCTCTCTGAATAAGTTACCTGCTCTGGTAAACCTACATGACTCATGCCTACCCTTCATCACTCGCTCCGTGACTGTCACCTCACGGCTGTCTCTCCGTGACTGTCACCTCACGGCTGTCTCTCCGTGACTGTCACCTCACGGCTGTCTCTCCGTGACTGTCACCTCACGGCTGTCTCTCCGTGACTTACTTCTTGACACTTTCTGTGCCACCCGTCTTGAAGACAGTTTGTAGGTGACAATGAGCTAGCTGAGTGCCACTGGTCAGGCTCCAGAACCTTCTATGTACAGCACACACCTGTGCCACGTAAATTACCGAAATCTTGTGTGTGTGTGTGTGTGTGTGTGTGTGTGTGTGTGTGTGTGTGTGTTCTCTCACCTCTGTGCCAATGAAGGTTGACCCCATCCAGCATTTTGTAAAATCCCATTTATCTTTCCTTCTTTCCTCTTTCTCTCCCCATCCAGAGAGGAGATCCATGGGAAAATGGCTCATGGTAAAATTAACGGGCAGCCCAAAGACCAGTCACGCCTGGGCCCTACTGCCATTGGCCAAGGTGTTCCCCTTAGTCCCGGCCGGCATGCTAATGTCAAAAAGGTGTCTGGCGTTGGTGGGACTACCTACGAGATCTCCGTGTGAAAGCGGGACTCCAAGCCAACCAAAGCTGCCACTGTCACAGCAGCTAACGCCACCGTGCTGCAGGGAAAGGGCTCTTTTACTTTCTCTTGCTTATGTAAGACTGTCGACCAAGTGGCCACGAGCGGCCTTATCTTCCAGAACATTCTGTTAGCCCAGGCAACTTCAGTTCTCTCTCCCTGACACTGGCTTGCGAGTTGTTTGACCATCTCGCCCTGTGTCCGGCCGTCTTTCCTCTGCTCTTGCTCCACTTGTCCTCCTGGTTCGTGTCTCATTGCCCGATGGCCGTCTCGGATGCGTGTGATGGGGCAGCTAGCTGGACGTGGCCGCTCTTCATGCACTGATTTGCCTAGTCGCTTTGTCATGTCTTTGATGTCTGGTACTCGCTTTCTTCAGTCTTCGTACAGTAGCGTCAGCGCATCGTATAAGAGGGTGATGTCAGACCTCGGAGTCCTGAGATCCATCTGGAAAAAGCACAGGAAGGCCCATATCATAATCCCTCATTTCTGTGGTAACAAGTCATCTGCCTTTTTGGGACATCCAGCACAACCCAAGACAAATGCACACAAAATCTGTTACCATCATGGGTCTCGCTGCTCTGGACCCCAAAAGTGCTCGAAGGTGTCTGCATCTATGCCTGAATGTCTGCGTGTTTTTTATTTACCGTTTTTATTTCTGGGAGATTAAGTTGATTAGCTTGCGGGTACCAGCTTGGCAACAGGCGCAGTTTGTGGTTAAAGTCTAAATGAAAGTCCAGCAAAGGGCTGTTTGTGGTGAGTATCATTGTTTACAGGGGGAAACACAGTCCAGAAGCAGAATGCTTTTAAAGTTGTCACTTGGCTGTTTCGAGGCTGTTCCCCTGGATCATCCGGCCCTTGGATAAGGATGTCTACAGTCAGTGTTCTTCTTATGTTTTTGTTCCACCTTTGTCCCCCCCCCGCGCATGCATACATTTGCTGTCACCCATGTTGCCATGTCTGCCGTGTCTCTTGGTGCTCGAGCACAGGACTCGAACCCTCTGCCAGTGTCCAGTCATCTGTCAAGGTCCCGAAGCTCATTCCACGAGGAGCGTCACTGCCCTGCTCGCGTCTCAGCCACACTCCATAGGGAATTCATCAGCGATGTGGCTTTGCAGGAAGTCTCTGTAAAAGAGCAGGCCATTTAAGCAGAGTCGCTCATTAAAAAATGGACTTTGTGATTAAGAAACAAAACACATCGTCCACTGCCATGTGAATAACGGAAATACAGAGGTCATTTTTTCCATTTTTTTTTGTTCTTTTTGAAATTTTTATACCCACTGTTTCAATAGTTTGATACATTTTGATTTTTATACAGAAAATTCTGTCAGGGAGTTTCTCTTTTTGTCTCTTGGTAATTTGTAATTTAAATATATTAAATTATTATTATTATTATTATTATTCTCCATGGTAAGGGATGGGGATTGGGGAAATAGTTTTATTTATTGTTTTCTCATTCCAGTATTTTGCGGTGTGGAATAAAATGCTGAGGAACATGATTACAAGATCATTTTTTCCCCCAAATCTGCCCATGGGACCCACGGCCAGCACAGCTAATTTAACTAACTACTTGTTCACCAAGCTGATTAATCAGGACCTTCTCTATTTGAATGAGTTGTGCCGCATATGGTGTGCCGTTACAGGGCCGCTTTTAGTTATATAAGCCAGGTAACCCAAGGCAGGTGGAGCAGTGAAACGGTGCATTATGGGTAAGAGACATGCCCGTGCTCACCGCGGCTGTCTGGTACAGCACGTACCATATACTACAATGTGGAAACTACATGGATCATTAATGTCTTTTATTTTATTTTTTTTTGAAGGGTATATATAGTTTGATATTAAGGTACATTTGTTTTTTTTTTCTTCATTTTAAATCACTGATTAAATGTAGATTTGAAATTTTCCACCTGTTTGGTTTTGTTTCTCTTGTCAGTGTGTGCTTGGTGATGGTGAAATGTCAAGTTACACTTCTGCCAAATTGGCACTAATGATATAAACTTCAGACTGGAAATCCATGAGGGGGACATTTTTGCTGTTATTTACTCTATTTCTGATTAATCGGAGGTAGTGCTCATCTCCCAAGGCATTGTAACCACCCACAATCTGCCCGAGGTACCAGGTGTTATAGACATGGGCTTTTGGCTGTACGCTATGTGCTGTGATGCAGGTACACAGCAGACAGTCCTGTGCAAACACACTCTCTCACACACACGCACACACTGGGGCTCCTCTTCTTCAGGAAAATTCAGACTGTATTTGAGATCAGTGTGTCTGCATCTATATATTCTATATGTTAAATGCACTGTGTCATAGTGCTTTTCTTAGAAATCTTAAGCAAAAAATTTAAATGATCACCTGCCTTAGTAATTACATATAAGGGAACTTTAGTTGATTAATCATTCCTGCTCATTAAACTGGTGTTGAGCAAATAGTTGCCACACTGAATGAGTCTGAAAACTGACACCAGCAAACAGGGTATTTTTTTTATACAAAGACAGTTTATTAGCTATTGTCAGCTTTTTAAAAATGTTGAACTGGGAGACCTCAAAGGTTCGTTTTTGTTGGTTCCACAATTGCAATGGAAAGAAGGTCTTGCATGGTAATTTAGAAGCGACTTTCTGTAAATCTTCCTTAACTCCATCAAGCTCATCCATGTACCTCTTGTCTCAATTACCAGCAAAATACAGAGGACGCCAGCTGATATTCCAGGCCTTTATTTTATTTGATCTCCTTATGACTTTCTTTTTAAAATCCAAGAAGGGGAATTGGAATATACATGATTGATGTGAAAAGTGAATCAGTATGACAGCGAACACACCAGTAGGGGGAGCAGTGGGCAAGTACACCTACATAAAAGGTTCCTGCTCTGTACATGAGGATGTTGCATATTCCTGTTTATGACCTCAGCCTGAATTTTTACAGTTTTAACTCCCAATATTGCACCTTCTGACAGATTTAAATAAGTTGTCTGGGGGACTGCCATATAGATTAACATCACGCTAGAGATTACATTATCGAACGGTTATTAATCCATTAACAGGTATGCCTTTTACACTATTTATAAAGTTTACTTTTTGAAATGACTCCAAGTAAGGATGTAGTGGAGGTCAGAGTTAATGAAAACCTGGAGAGATATTTAAAATTTGCTTAAGTGTTTAAAAGAAATATTCTTAATGCAATGATACTGAAATAAGCTTAAACAATTCTCTAGCATATATATTATACACACACACACACATATATATACATATATATATCACCGAATTTAAAAGTGAGCCCAATCTTTAACTGGGGTCATTTACTGATCCAGTTTGCCTCCACCCAGCCCCTTCCTGTTCCGTGAATAACAAACATCAGAGGTTTACTGTGACACCATAAACAAGCCAATAATCAGTAAGGAGGTCAATCTGCATCACTTCAAAGTACACAGGGGAAGCGGTAGGGGAGCCCAGCCTCTCAGCAAAGTAAAATAAAAGGTACACAGTGAATGAATGCAGGGAAACGCATGCGATCAATCACAAGGTCAAGTCATAACAAGTCATCTTTATTTCTGCTTTGGTGGAATCTAAGTCTATCATAAAATAAAAACAAAGAACACAACCACTTGGTAGTAGAGTTCCACAGATTAGCCACATGGTCTCACACACTCCTGCTGTGCATTTCACATTCCCGTCGGCAACTCAAAACCGCTTCAGAACCGAGCAGGTAAACCGGGCCTCGCCACAGGTGAATGGGTTACAGGATTGTTACAGGACTATCAGAACTCAAGCCTGCACAGTAGCCCTTCCACCTGTCAGGAAAGGCCTCTACACATTTCCTCTCTCCGCTTAAATCATTCAACAAAAAAAAAAAAAAAAAAGAGAAACCCCAACTGAAAAGCAAATGCCCAATGTGGGAGCCATCCACATCAAGCCTCGTATCACAGTACAATGTCAAAGATGCCTTGGGTTACAGATCATCATCCACTATAAAGGGGAAGAGAGATTTTAAAAAAATAAAATAAAAAGTACATTTTCATGAATAAGGAATGGTTACTTTAAGTTTTGCCAAGATCATGACCTTAGGTGGCAATGGAAAAAAAAAAAAACCTTCAATAAACAAAATGCGAATGTCCAGATACAGTTTATTTAGTCCATTGTAGAAAAAAGGGAAATGACAAGTTGAAGACTGTAGGACTGTGAGCGTCAGCTTCACTTCTCCTCTGCGGTGTCTGCCTCCTTCTCTCCAGGTCCCTGCTTCTCAGCAGGTTCGCTCTGGTCTTTCACGGACAGCTCCTCCAGCTTCTCCGTCACCTTGTCCGCAGTGTGGGGGCTGCCTATGAGGACAGCAGCATGCATTGGCCATTGTGACCTCACACCCTAGGTCAGATACACCCCGGCACTGCAAGGACCTCTCTGCCTGAGCTCAGGTTCAGGCTGCGTGGTGGACGTGCGCTGCCTCTTATGGCGTCGTATAAGCAACACATAATAATGGTAAATGGACTACATTTATATAGCGCTTTTCTGCAAAGCGCTTTACAATTTATGCCTCACATTCACCCATACACACACGCAATCACACACCGGTGGCGGAGGCTGCCATGCAAGGTGCCAACCTGCACACCGGGAGCAATTTTGTGTTCAGTGTCTTGCTCAAGGACACTTCAATGGGGTCAGGAGTAAGCAGGGCTCGAACCTGCAACCCTCTGGTTGCCGAACGATAGCACTGCCTTCTGCACCACCAACTTCCTGTAATTTTTTTTAATAAAAGCCCAAATTTTTGACCTCTTCACACAAGATTGCATGTTTTGAATGTTTACATGTTCCAGAACATACCGACACTTGCCTACAATGAAGCCAGCGTCCATGACGCTCTGTGTTGATCTAGCAGACACAAAAGCACCGGGCTGTAGTGGGCAGCGAGGAGCAGAGTGAGTCTGCATAGGCAGGACCAGCCATTCTGAAACGTCTCCTTACCTGAACCTTCTAAAGTCTTCCTGACCTCTTCTTTGCATTCGTCAAACTTCGCTTTAAATTTCTGCGCATCTGAAACAGAGAGCATGTCGATTCAAGTGGGGAGGGGGGGGGATTTGCCATCAGCACAGCGAGTAGCGGGGCACTGTGTCAGGGGCCACTCACTCTCAGCGTTCAGGAAGCGTATGGCCAGCAGCTCCGGTTTTGGGTGCTCGTCAGCAAAGTCTGCGTGCGTGTTCCACACCCACGCCCTGTCGCTGCCCGCGTTTGGCTTCAGATCCATCAAGGGAACAACTGGAGGAACACAATTAATTCAATTCATTTTCATTATAGAAAATGTACAATGCCACAAGTGTTCAATGAAAGATACATTTGTGTAAACTGTGAAGGACAGTGTGAGAGAGGGCAGACAATGTAATACAATGAAATAATTCAGACTGAAGTACCCAATGAGGGAAGGGAAAAGTAAAGAATGTAAAGACAGGCAGGGGAGTTCCTGAAGAGGGCTTACTATAGAGTGCCTTCAGATGGCAGGTCCCATTCATGCAGATCATCTAAACAACATGGTGGATATCCTAATTTTACACATCCACACAGCAATCAGCCTGTAGCGACCTAGCGTGCCGGCTGGGGCCTCTCGCCCTGGACTCACTATTGTGGTTGGCGCAGATCTTCAGGGTGCGGTCCCTCCGCATCAGCAGCCGGATGGAACCCTTCTCCTTGTGCCGGAGCAGCTTGACGTCGCCGGTGCCCCGCTCCTTCCACTCCGGCGGGTCATTCTCTGAGGCGAAGCGGTACAGTTTGGCCCGCCTGAGAACACACACAGCTCAACGTCCATGCAACACACGCTCAGCTGCTGCAGTGCAACACAATACATCAGCAAGACAAAAAGGTGACAATGTACAGAGCTCAACCAATAATAGTAAGACTTATATGTGTTGTGAAGCACTAAATTTTTACAGGTATAATACCACAAAAGTATTTTACAATAAACACAGGTCAAAGACCCCAGGACAACATAAGCAACATGGTTAGGTTTCTTAACAGTGGGCTGAAATACCACACTGCCATTGGCCCACTCACATTTTGAAGAGCTCCTCTTCATCTTCCTCTAATGTTTTGACATCCTGCTCTGGAAGTGACACAATAGGCTCGAAGTGGGGGTCATGGTTCGACTCATCTGTAGCCGTCTCATGCTCGTCTTGTGTCTCCTGTTAGAAAGCATACAATTTGAGTCATGTTACAGATAAATCTGTGTTATGTGCAAGGAAGCAGGTAGCATCATGTAAAAGGTCGATTTGTGACCCACTGCTGTGCCTTAGAGTAGAACACACAAACTGGGTGGCTTACACAAAATCTCAATTTAGGCAAGATATTTTTTAACAGAAGCATCAGTCAGGTAACTTCAAATTAGCTGAGACCTACAGAAATCGAATCCCTGACCTGTTTTTAATTTAACCCAATCACAAAGCCATGGGAGATGCTGAACTTCAATGGATCGGGCTCGGGCTGCTGGCCTCGCGTACGAGAGCCGCCGTGCAGATGCATCCACACCTCGCTGACGTATTGCTGAACGCCGGCCCGGTTCTGCCTCAGTCCGGTTTAGCATGACTGCCGTATCCCACAAACCAGTTTATTCATTCAAAGCATACTTCTGCGTTATAAGACTCTGCAATTCTGTACCCACATCCAGCACCTCAAATAGCGCTTAAAATTGCAGTGCTGGCTCTTTTAAACGCGGCAATATGGTGCCTGAAGAGGAGTTTCTCGCTGTTTACAAGTGGAGGGCGGGCTTGTACGATATGCAGCACCGGCCCGGCGAGGGCCTAAGAGGACAGTGGGCTTGAGGACCTGCGCAAACTCTCTGCTTTACATATTATATGTATTTATACATAAACACGATTAAAGTTAAGTTTTATTAACATACACAATCATTTCCGTTAAATTTCAAAAATTTGGCGCGGGTTTCGAACGGGCGGTATTTAGAAACATGAGCGATGCGGCCTAGTCACTTTAGCCTAGCCTAACATGCTAACAGCACTGTGCGTGAATCTCGGCGCTGCAGCTTCATCACTTTAGCCTAGCATGATACCAGCACCGTGTGAGCATGGCGGCACTGCAGCTTCGCCTCTTTAGCCTAGCCTAGCATGTTAACAGCACCGCGAGGGAACCTCGGCGCTGCAGTATCGTCGTTTTAGCCTGACCGGCTAACGGCAACGCATGGAGACCTTCACTGTGTGGCCTTGCGACAAAACCTAGCGGACCGGGGGATGTGAGCTTGGTCTACCGCCTTAACCAGGCTTTAAGAGCCAGCTTCAATCAAAAGATAACTTTAAATATTATTCCCCATTACCACTGAGCAGCGTCACTTTCTTAGATCTACGTATGAAACTTTCGGATATCTGGGCAAAGCAGCAGCGCAGTTTCATTAAAACAATAATCGGGAAACAGGCGGGATCTGCGCTAATCCCACTTCGGGAGAGAGATAACCGTGCACATCCCGCTCATGCTCGCCGCCAAACGAGGCGTTTTGGAGCGAAATTTACCCGGGTAAAAACACTTGTAATGAGCCGCAGAGCTACGCCCGTGGCGCCATACATCAGCGTGCTAAGGCTACCCACACAGGATGCTCCTAATGATGCTGGGGCGCAAAATCATAACTTTTAAAAAATCTTTCCACGTTTTAACTTTACGGATATTTAAATTATCGTTTGATCCAACGTGTTTCTACCCCAGTTTTCCCCTGACCAGAACACAACAGCAGCGGCGGCGGCGCCAAACAACCGGCCCATCGCCCGGGTTCCATCCATCTCCATCACTCCTACAGTAACCGGTGAGATGAGGAAAGAACCCAAAATATGTCTGAAATCCCGCACGGGGCCCCGAAATGACAGCCTCCGGGCACCGCGGGGCTTCGGTGCTGGCCGGCGACGCAGTCTTACCTTGGTGTCTGCCATGCTAACGTTAGATGCTGTCGGATTGCTCTTGCTGTCTACCGGTGTGCCTCCCTCTCTTTCTCTCTCCTGTCCCGTCCCGTCCTCCCCTTCCTTAACCCTGCAAGCCCCCTGTTCTCCGCCGTCAGTCTGCCCGCTTCCTGCCGCCCGGGGCGCCGTTCAAATGTCCTCATTCACGGGAAATCGCTTGTTACGTATGCTTTTGCATTTATGTTTCTCATAGTACAGCGGGTGTTTTTTTTTCTCTTTTATGCATTAATTCATGTAGTGTGTTTTTATTGTTGCTGAAGCAATTTTGATTTAAGTGTGCTTCTCTCAGGTATTGGTTATTATTAATCTGTGTTAATATTGTGTTCTTGCATCTGGGAGTATTTTTAGAATTTGGTGATCATTGATCATTGTTGACACACCGCAGCACACCAATGAAATGTGTCCTCTATATTTAACCCATATGTGACATCGTGGTAAACTTGAAACTATTGAAAATTTTTATTTGATTTTGGAAAGAGTCTTTTTCTTATCAATTAAGAAGGAATTTAACAATATTTTTAGCCAGGGGTTGCCAGGGTATCTGTTGTCATTATTCTTGAATGAAAATTTAGTCTGTCGGAGAGTTTGCGAGGATATCGTTGTACTGGTTTTCTTGTGTTCAGACAATTTGCTTTGCAGTCTTTTCTACAAAAAACCTTTAAAATATTATGGGAATTATAAATAAAATGTAGTAAACCCTTCCGAATATTAGGTGTATATTTTGGCGAAAACTATATTGCAGGTAACATAATTTATATATGAATTTGTTATATGTAAAAATATATTTTAGAAAACTCATGTCTTTCAAGTATTGTCACAGGCCCGCGATAGTGAAATGGTTACTTTTTACATTAACGTGTTAATGCCTAGGGTTGCATCACTGTATCCAAAATGTAAATACTGTACACTTTTATTCAAAATGCTGCCATTGTTTTCCCGTCGTCCTTAGCGCCCTGTGTTCACGTGGTTTCTCCGTCGTGTATACGCGATTTCCAGCCCAGTCTCCGTACATCACGTCCGAGCTGTGAGACAAAATCATAGCTGTGATCTAAAAGTCGGTTCCATTTGGCGAACGTCTGCGAATTCTGCTGCTGGTACCGACTTTTATGACGTTTGTCTTTTTAAAAATCGCGCTCTAATGTTTGTTTCACGAGTAACAGTAGGCCTTTATTAGACCTTGTTTGTTGCACAGTCTGGAGCAGCGGCAGTTGGTCTATGCTGTTTATTTTCAGCAGGGATATGGCTTATGCATTGAGAAAAGAAATATTTAAAAAAATAATTTTCTGGGGAGGTGGGCCAGTTCTCTGGGTTGGGAATCAGAATGTTGCTAGTTCAAATCCCATGGTCTGCAGAGTGATGTCACCATTGGATCATTGAGCAAGACCCTTATCTTCAATTGCTCCAGGGACTGGCAGACCCTACTATCTCTTTTATGGCATTTTCATGAGGAGGCCTCCTGAGATTCTTTTCCAGCTGTCCTGAAAAAGGTTCCAGGGCACTCATGGCCGCTTTGCCTTCACTCTGTGGTCGAACTCCTCCCAAACTATCTCTACTGTGTTTAGGTCAGTTGGCCAGGTCATGTGATATGACAACATCACTCTCCTTTACAGACAGTATTACAATGTGTGTGTACATACATTCTTACACACAGACACACACACACACACATATATATATATATATCCCCATTCAAATACACATTATATATTCAACACAGAAGCATCCTCTATACTTGCTTGACCTATTCAGGTCTGCAGGGGTCTGGAGTCTGTCCTAGAAGGTATGGGCATAAGGCAAGGAATTTCCTTGTGATGGGGCTCCAACCCTTTGCAAGGCACACAATACACACACACAATTTGGTGAGGCAACACAACTAACTGCCACTGCGCTGCCCCCATAGTCAAAACAAATATAAAAATAAACACAAAAATTAATTTTATTGGCAACATTTAAACCAGACTAGCATTACTGAACAATGTATTTTTCAAGGTGAATAAGAACATGTGTTGTAAGTTTGATTATTTGTAAGAGGTATTATAAAGAGAAACTGCAGAGCAACTGTATAGGCTTGTGTTATGGTGCTTGGCTTAGCAGGTTCGCATGCTGTGTCTGCAGGGCACAGTTGGTGGTGGTGGGGGGGGCACACTCCCCAGATATATCGAGACCCTGATCTGTTCCTCCAGTCTTGATGGGGAAAAAAATAAATTCTTTGATATGTAGCGCCCCTAAATAGGGTCAGAAATCGTGATGTTTGAGCTCATGTAACTGTCGACCATCTGGAACTACTCATAGCACGTGTTTGCTGGCAGGTAGCAGTCCACTGGCACTGGCGTGTGTGCATCCCCAGACCCGTACCCACGCGCTTCCCTTATCTCATTTGTAGGTAGACAGAGTTAAATGCACATAATCCTGTTATCTTAACATGGCTTTTACATTTTTCACTTCCACGATGCCCTACCGATTTAACGAAGGATAAATAACTCAAACACACATGGTCACATTTTATTCAGAAACAACCTGTACAGAAAATCCTATTCATACCAACCGTCAAGATGCAAGCTTCCAAAGATGCCAGAGTGTCCAATAAATGACAAATTGTTTGAATAACTTCAAAATGTAAAGAATGTGCCGGAAGTTGGGTCACCATCTCTGATGCTTATCTCTGACCTTCTTGATACAGTAATGTTGGCTCACTCAGCTACCAGTACCAGATAATCCATGTCAAGGAGGACATTTTGAGCTAGAACAGAATTTGTAAGCTGACATTTCAATTAAAAGGACCTGGATTTCACTTGAGCATTGAGTTCTTGCTGTGTGCTGATTGGTCAGTCTCCTATAATCATGCTTGTGTCACTAATGCTAATGTGAAAGAGCTAGATGAGTCTTTCAGTCAATGAAACTAACCAGTCAAAGCACAAGAAGAGCTGAACTATTTAGCCGAGCACAGGAGCCTTTCAGTTTGAAAGTAGTTTGTAAAACCTGAAGTAGCTGAAAGTGTCCTCCCTGACATGGATTATCTGGTCACCCTAGCTTGCTCGCTATGGGTAAGTGAGATCAGCTCACTGAAAACAATGGAAAAAAAATAACAATAGTTCTTGGTTCTTAAATACACCCGAAATTAATAAAAATTCAAATATTAACTTCTTTTCTTATCTAAACATATTTATGTAAATGTAATTCCTTACCTTGTGCCCATACATTCTAGGACAGATTCCAGACCCCTGCAACCCAGAGCATTTATGTCATTTATTTACACTTTATTTTACCAGGTAAATTAACTGAAAACCAGTTCTCACTCCTTTGTGTGATATTCGGGAGAAATAGCAGATTACGCATCGGAACTGCATGGGATACAAACGTCATGCGTGTAACTATAATAAGGGCAAAGATGTGTCGTCACGGAGGCGGTTCAAGTTTGTGCAGCGAGGTGAGAGGTTGCAATGCATACAGTATAACTGTGATGCATAGCGTCAGGTTCAAAATGCGTTGCTTTAAGCCAGCGCTGTAAGCAAGTCGAACGCACCCAATGACCGGACTGGGGAAACAAACTGAAACACAGACTTAATACGGAGGACTAATGACAACAACCAGAAACAGCTGATCACATGGGGATCCCATACGAGGTTAACGAGGGGGCGTGGCACACAGAAGGAGCAGACGATCAGGGCAGGACAGGGGTAATATTGGGATAAGATCTTTGTTGTTTTGAAAGCCATTAAGAAAAAAAATGCTCTTCTTGTTTTATCCTGTTCATTTTGTGTTTAAATGCTAAAAAAAAACCAGTCAGGATGTGCTGTTCCTGATGCTCCTCTTCTGTGAGAATCGAGCTAAATTTAATCACAAGAGAAGTTGCACTTTTGCCACTGAATCAGTGGTAACCATCATCTAGTCACAGGCCATTCTGAACCGTTTGTAGATCTTCTTCTGCAAAAGTCTGTCAGCTTCTTTAGTACCATCTGGAGGAAGCGCTCTGAAAATGCTTAAGGTCTTTGCTGTCAGAAACTCACTCAGCAGCTTCAGAGGAGAAAATTCCTTGTCTTCAACTTGTTCCACAACTTTTTTCTTTGGAGGATTATTCAGATCCTGAATCATAGCGATCTTTGCTGAGTTGATCCGTTTGCACAAAAAAGGCCAAGCCAATCAACTCCTTTGAAACGTATCAGACATGCAACTTCTAAGTTGTAAGAGCTCTCTCATCGAGGCATTACGTATTCATAAAATGCTAATGCATACGTCTCAGTGAGACGTTGTGTATTCATAATATGCTAATGCCTATGAAATACTCCATCCAGAGCGATCTCTAAATGTTGTTATATCCCCCTCAATTTTTTACATCTTGCCAAGGGAGTGACATGGATAAAGGGCATCTTGTGTGCCAATCAATCGATGCATTCTGAGGGGAGCCATGGGACAGCCCTACAGTGTATAGTTTAGTTTCCCAAATCCTATCCACTGTTAGCTCTGAATCTAGATAACCGATTCAGTTGGTTAACTTAGATCTAGCTGTCTTCTGCCCCATATGACAGATCGAAGGAAGCTAAGATGATAATGATGAGGTTAGCTATCCTTCTGGATGACTGGACCAGCATGTGCAGAGGAGTAAACAAGAAGAGAAGGAAGTGTTTTTGTGAAAAGGCACCATGTGCAGTCAACTCCTTCAACAATGGCTGCCCAACAAGAGCATGTCAAGAGGGCAGTATAGGACAGCCACACGTGACGTCCCACTGCACCATCCACATCAAGAGCGAAAGCCGTCGTCTGCCACGTTGGTGCGTAATATCCCATCCGGTGTGTAATACTGTCTGTGCTCTTTTGCTGTGTTCATATTGCCAGGTGAGCTGTCATCGGCTGCAGCAGCACTGTTTGTGACAAAGGTAAAGAATCCATTAGGATTCTCAAAACTATAAAATAACTGCAATTCAGAGAGGAAATATGAAGTTTTATCTAGTGAACGCTGCAAACAATGGTTATACGATCTCAAAAATGGATTTCACTGGGAAGAGCCTCAAAAGTGCACGTTTATGGAGATCACTTTGTCAATGTTAAGAATAACACTAAAATTACTACTCTTTCCATGTATTTGTTTCCGTAAATAGCAGTACTCATCTTCATTAGCTGATGATCATTAGCTTAGCTTTTGTTAGCAAGCTAACGCTACTGTATCTCATGACCCCGTTTCTGTTTATGGTTGTGATGACTTGGATAATCCACTGGAATTACATTATTTGGTTTTAAGAATACACTGTGGAAAGTGCCATTTGTCCCCTCCAACTGATTCAGAATGCAGCTGTTCGACTTGTATTCAACCTTCCCAAGTTCTCCCACACCGCTCCTTTGCTGCGCTCCCTACACTGGCTTCCTATGGCTG
>JABFEA020000043.1:20852617-20867044 GCA_019775915.2 Cyphomyrus plagiostoma
AATAGTGTCGAGACCAAGACAAGACCGAGACCACAAAAAACTGGTCTTGAGACCGGTCTCGAGAACTACAGCACTAAAAGGTAGCATTACAGCACAGAGCAACATAATTGCTTAAGGTTACCATTACATGTCACAAATAAGATAATGGTAACCAATATAGGATATTAAATGGTGAATTATAGGCATGAGATTTATACTTGTTTTTACACTTGAATATCAGAAGTGGATGTTCAGGTCCAAGGGTCTTCCGGATGATGGCAGAGCACAAAGTCTGCCCTACATCCATACTTCTGCTTTGCACATTCCAGCTCCTCCAAGCAGTATGCAGGTGCTAGACAGAGGATACCTGTTTGCATTAGGCAAAGACATCCTGTACGGTAAGATAGAAGGCTTAGTGCAGACATGCTTCCACCCAGCAGTACAGAGACCCTGTAGGTTAGTTTCTGTGGCACTGGTGAGGTCGGCTGCTGTCGCGACTGCTCCGACCACCCTTAAGGTCACTGGCGGTCGTATAAGCATTTCACTGCATGTCGCAGTGTGTATGACTGTGTATGTGACAAATAAAATTTGAATTTGGAGATAAAATAAAATGCACGGTAACAAGCCAAATTAAAATTTGTGGAGGGGTCCAGTTCAGTAGACTTTGCCAACCAAGGGAGGGGTCAACAACCAGGGAGCCGAATCAAATTTCAAGGGGGGCTTCAATCATGTTATTTTACTATTAGCCTGCATGACAGATCAGAAACAAAAAATTCTGGGGGGAGGGTGTTGGGGCAATTAGTGCAATTAATTATTAGGCAATTAATCCATTAGTGTACTACGTGGCTATGTACACAGTGTTATGCAAAGGCAGTAATGCAAAATGGAGAGTAGATATGATGACATGAACACATACATTCAGACTTAACCAATCATGCTCTTGTGATATTACTAGAGATTACTTTGGTGATTGCACATGCATTTGTCTCCATTATTAATTAAACCATTATTAATTGGTTTAAATTAATCACACTGCTTGCCTCAGGTTTTCAAGATGTGATAGACCTAATTAATTGCATTTTTTTCTTTAATGATAGCATCTAGTTCCCACACTTTCAGTTATGAATCACTGTCTAGCCATATGTTAAAGGGAGCATATATATATATATATATATATAGTTGAATCCTCCCTCAGACTTAAGAGCTAGTAGCTGACATCACGTTGCAGATTGATGGCATGTTAATGGTGCATCGCAATTCTTTTATTTCCCAGTTTGTGGTGTCAAAAGAAGTTGAACATCATCAGGTGCCAGGAGTTTTCAGCCATGGTCTGAAATTCGGACAGAGCTGCATAGAGCCTTCGTGAAGACTGTTAAATCGAGAGTAAAACCGGCTCTGCACGTCTGGCCGTTTTAGTGCTTCTGGCCTGGCATGGAAAGGGGCAGAGGCCATTCTGCAGGCTCACAAAAGGGCTGGGACTAATGCAGCAACATCGGCTGCCATAAAGTAAAAGGGAGCGAGGTGGCGCAGCTGGCAGACCCAAAAAAAAAAAACCAGTAACCCTGGACCATCGGTATAGTCAAGCAAAGGAGGATGGAGCTCTGCTCACAGGCTGTACAAAGTTTCGCATCAGTCCCATTTGATCCCCTCCCCCCATTACCTTCCATGACCAGACTGCAGTGCCTCTTTCCATGAAGAGTTAACTGTCCTACCTAACAGGGGGCCTGCAGTCACTCTCTGTAGTTCCTTTTACAAATAATGAGGCTCACTTATGTTGGAGTTGCACTCCGCCGGGTCCGTTGACGAGAAGAGATTCACAGCTGAGACGAGGAGTAGTTGCAAGCCACGGGTTTGTTCTCTAACAGGTTGCAAGCTGTGAGCGTCTGTCTGACATACATTCAGCATGTACAGGAAGAGGCTCAACCATATGTATCGGCTCTGTCCTTCATATAGCCCTTTTGGGCATCTCCCTCCTCTCTTGGTACCTTCCATCTACGTGGCAACCACATGTTCGACGTTTGCCCTAGTTAGTCAGCTAGTACTTGTCCTTGTGGAAGGCTAAAGATAAGTAAGGGCCACTTACGGCCTCGATTGGATCACCCACCCCTGCCGGCGCCAGTACATTCTTATTTCAATTTAGTTACCGCCTTATAGAATTATTCCCTCACTTACAACAAATGCTCTAACTTTGAATCTCAACAATACATTGTTCACAGCCATGCTATTATTTTTATTATTATTATTTTTTAAACATAAAAATTGTCATTTTTACATATGGTAATGTTAACCCTCAGTGGATGATCTGAACAAAGAATATCTAATGTTTGCTCAAGAAGTTTGCTGATTGTCAGTTTAAAATACTTGAATTTATCTTTTAACGGGGCGGTTTCCCGGACCAAGATTAAGCCTAGTCCTAGACTAAAATGGCCATTTAAATCAGACTAACAGAAATGTGCCTTCTCCGTCATGGTTTTAAAAAGTCTAAGACTTAGTCTAGTCCAGAATTTAATAGGCCAATACTTAATAAGTATTGTTCTTGTAGATGTGTGTTCATTTGCATTAAATTCATTACAAATAGATGTCCAGGCATTCCTTTTCTTTGATTCCACAGCTGATGTGTGCAGTTTATCTTCGATAACAGGATGTCTCGAAACTATTTGCTTTAAAATACTTTTCTCATGTTCAGAAAAGTTCTTTGATCGTACTCTCTTTTCAACTTCCATTGCCATTTGCTTATCAGTTACATAGAATTTTAACCTTTTCTTGGTTCATTCCATGTTTTATGGGCAACCTCAATCCAGCTAATCCTGATTTGCACAGGTGGTATTAAATTAATCGAGTGTATTTTAGTTGAGGACTCCATAGTCCAGGTGTTAGTAATCTGTACTTAATCTGTGTTTCAGAAAGCCATTTTTAATAACATGATTAACTATTCTAGATTAAGGCCTACTCCTGTCTTAATTTAATCTTGGTCCAGGAAACCACCCAAAATGTCATAATTTATATGATGTATTATTATTTCGTTATAGATGCATTATATGTCTGTGTCATATTTATGATTTTCTTATTTTTTCCCAACCAATTTAATATTTGAGCATAATACTATGTCTGTTCATAATTTATACACAAAGCTTTAGCTTGTACATGACGATTACATTTAATTATATGACTGCAATGTATTGGGTTACGTACTTGACTAGATTACTTGATGGAAAAATAACATTTGTCGACGCGTTAAAATTTGCATGCCTGCAAATTCATGTAGCGTTTTGTGTTTTTGCGTAATTCCGCATCGGATGTGTTGTCTGGTCATCGCGTGTCACGTTCAGCAGAGGCACGTTTCTGGAGGAAAGCAGATGCAGAAAAAACAACGCAAACCCGGACGGAATCAGGGGCGTGGAAATCGCGTACACGCCGTCAAATGACACTATTTCCCATCGCTCTTAGCGTCTAAAGGTCACGTGGTTTGCTTTGCTAATATGGCGTCCTGGACGTTCATGCTGGATTAAGAGGCACTTGGCTTATGCTACTATTGAACGTGGTACACTGAGAGCCTTTATCTTGTAAGTTTTTTTTTTTTTATATCCGTCAACTTACAATGCAGTTTTTGTGCCTCACATAGCTAAAAAAGACTTATATACCCATCTGGTAGCATTTTACAATAAACGGCTTTAGAGTAATCGGTTTTACTGTACAAACGACAGTGATTTTACTCTGGTTTGCTTGAGTTTACTAAATAAATGCTACATAAATGTTTAATTTTGGATCTGAATATTTAGTTAAAATATCTGGTAAGTATGCTGAATTGCAACCCTGACTTTGCATAAAGTAACCATTCAATTTCATTTTTTTAATTTGGAGTATAGAGATGGCAGAAGTTGGAGAGGGCACTGTAGATGGTGCCTCCTTAACTGCAGAAGCAGAGGAGGTTATGGAAAGAGAGGATGGAGATACTGTTGCTGAAGCTCAGATAGATGAGATGGAGAAGGCCAGTTCTGACCATGGAGTGTACCGCTACATCAAGGGAGACCTGTTCACCTCTGAGATATTCAAGGTGGAGATCCAGAACCTCCCTAAATTTATAGGCTTCAATGACCTTAAGAAGTTCCTCAACAAGCACAGACTGAATCCACACAAGATCAAGTTGTTCGGCAAGCAGACTTTCGCCTTCGTTACCTTCAAGAGCCAGGAGGAGCGGGACAGAGCCATGAAAGCCGTGCACGGCATGCTTTGGAAGGGCCGGGTGCTCAGTGTGCGTCTGGCCAAGCCCAAGGCCGACCCCATCCTCAAAAAGAGGAAGCAGCAGGAGGCGGAGAGCAGCGAGCAGCCCGACTGCAAGCGGGAGGTGGCTGCTGATGCAGAGCCCCTCAGCAAACGGATAGCTGATGTGGTGACACCACTCTGGAACATTCCCTACGAGGAGCAGCTCAATAGGAAGTTGCGGGAGGTGGAGGGGGTCCTGCAGAGGCTGGCCAGGTAGGGGATGGGTCCCATGATTCCGGCTGGGGCTGGGTGACCTATTGGTCAAATATATCATATAATTATGTACACCCCTGGCTATGCCCACCCTTTATCCATGGGACCTGGCCAAGCATAGCCCGAAAAAGTACCATGGGTCCGGCCTCCTGTGGGCCCACCACCTGCAGGGGGAGCCACGGCAGTCGGGTGCACAGTAGATCTGGTGGCAGTCAAAGACAGGGGCCACCCGGTTATGACTGCTGCACCTGCTACCACACCCCCAATAAATGGCAGAGGATGGATGGATGGTTTCATATCATCATCACTTTGAGCATCATGAGTATCATGGCCAAGCCAAAACACTTGTTTTATTGCATAATTTACAGTTTTAATGAACTATTTGCCTGTAATTTATCACCATACTTGTCTATTACTATTTACCATAACTATTAGTAAATCAGTTTGGCCATTGACATCAGAAAAACTCAAAACCACCTGTCATATTTTACAGTTTTAAATTTTAGAATATCATCTTAGAATATTGTGATAATCCCCTTACCTGGAACGAACAATGAGGCAGCCAGAGAAAAAAAAAACCTGCCAACAAAATGTGCTGTCAGCATTTTCTAGCGTTACACCAAACGGCAAAAAGTTTTTTGTATGATTTATTCATTAAAATTAGATTTCATTTTCCAGTCAGTTCAATTTGTCGCAGTTTTTTTCATGCTCTGAATCTGTTTAAGGGCAATTCTGTGGAAATTTCCATAAAAAATAATAATGGATTGAAATATATTGTGATACTTATTTTCATAGGGCAGATTATCATGAAAACATTTTGCCGTATACCCCAGGCCTAACCCTTTTTCATTTCAAGGTCTGATGTGATAATTCCTTTATCATTGTAGCCATTCTCTAGCATTTCTTTGCTGTCTTGTGCCAGTCACTCCCCCTGTCATTGTGTATGCTGTGTCTCTGCAGGTCAGCAGTCTGTGCCCCTATCCTGTGGTTGGCAGATAAATATCACAGTTGGGCTCTTAATCCAGGTCTTTAACACCAGAAACTGCTCCCAGGGTGCAGGATAAATAACCAGCAGTGCACTCTGCCCCCAGGCTTCTACCCCCAGGCTTTGCTCCTGCTGTTTGTATCTCATAGGAGAGCAAGATGAGCATTATGTGAACCAAGGAATGCCAGTATGCCTGTATTTGTACAAAACGGCAAAATTAAATCTTCTCTCTACCTCTCTCCACCTGTTTAGGGAAATCAGCAACAGCAACAAAGCCATGCTTCCCTGGCTGTTTGTCCAGAAGCAGAAATACAATAACATGTGCTGCCCGCTGGAAGGAATCCGTCCGTCGCCTGTGCAGGTGTGGCTGCCATATGTGGGGTCTGGATTTCATTTTAAAGGAGATGTAGCAGTTTGTCTGGTGAAAGTGGTCATTTTATCAGTGAATTGATCGGTCAGCAGTTCCAATGGGTGGTGTGTGTGCATGTTCTATAATTGCGTGACCCAAAGTATCTTTATTTTGAAATAGACTGAATACCGGAACAAATGTGAGTTTCTTATTGGGACGGGAGCAAACGGAGAGGACAAGACCATAGGTTTCCGTCTGGGAAAGTACAAAGGGGGGTCCTGTGCCGTGGTCGGGCCCTCTGACACAGTCCACGTCCCTCAGGAGGCCAAGAGGGTGGTCAGCCACTTTCAGGACTACATTAGGTAAGTGATTAGAGACAAACGTCTGACAGCTGCTGGTCACTGTTTCCCCAGAAGATTCTGAAATCATCATGCTAGCATGTTTGTGAGCTTCCATGTGAGAGGTCATAGTTAGGGCGGAGGTTGTTTTCAGATGCATCTTACGGTGTGTTACCAAGGATGGGAGTGAGCCATGTGAATGTGGCAACCATCTTTTTTATGAATGATTCTGACTCCTGTTTTCTCCTTCGCGCATCTTCCAGGACGACTGAGTACTCTGTTTACAGCCCTGAGACATACGAAGGCCACTGGAAACAGCTGACTGTGCGCACCAGCTGCACCCGTCAGATCATGGCCATGGTGTTCTTCAACCCACAGGCATGGAATAACCTCTGGCTGCTGCATTCACCTTTGACCTCTAACCTCCATCTAGATCAACTTTCAGATGGATTTTTTTAAGGAGAAATGGCAGGATTTCCCAGAGTCGTAGAATTTGAGAATCGAAGGTGTAGTATGTGACAGTCCTGTGTCTGTTCTCGGCAGTCTTTATGGTCTGTCAGCAGTCTCTCAGTTTACAGGTCTCTCTCTTGAATGTGCAACTCAGCAGAGCTGCCCTGCATCCCAGTATCGAGCTTTGCAACGACTTAAGTGAATGTGCTGCTGTGTCATTCTGTAGATGGAACATGAAAGAGGAAAATGTTCCTGTCCAGTTCATTAGATATGTTATATAATACGTGGCCTTTAACAGAACGATTTATCTTTTAATTCACAGCAGAGTCAAAGCTTTGCATGAAATCCCATAATCACATCTCTTAAGAGGAGTTGTATTCCTGATTTCTGTATGGGTCTGGTTGGGTAGAAAATCACATGGTGGAAACCAATTCACCACTGTGGGTTTCTTTCTAGGTCAGATCATGGGTCTCTCCTTGCATTGCAGAAACTTGCTGAGGAGGAGTTGAATGTCCTGAAGAGCTCCCTCAGAGAGCATTTCACAGAGGGACCAGGGAAGGAGAGCGGAGTGACCTCCCTCTACTTTGTGAGGGAGGGACAAAGGTACCAAACCATCAACCACCTCGTACAGTAGCGTAAAAATGTAAAGTGGAAGATGAGTATGGTGACACAAGGTAACGGCGCCATGTTTCTTCCATACGAGGACATCCCCAAACCTTGAAGACCTTCCCTGTGAACACGTGGCTGGAGAGCAGTGGATTCACGAAGAGCTTCTTGGCCTGAAGTTCCGGATATCTCCACACTCATTCTTCCAGGTGTGGACCCAACCCCCCATCCAGCCCACTAACAAAGCTGATAGCTCAGTCTTGAGGTTCTGTACGGTCAGGAGGACAGCGAACCAAATCAATTCTGCAAATGAGTGGTGTTCTTTTACACTGTGGAAAAAATGGACTTGGTTACATGACCTTGTGGTTTTTTTTTTGGGCTGTATGTGTAAGGCAGGGCTATTCAACTCATGGTCCTCAAGGGCCGAGCCCTGCTGATTTTCCAGCTATCCTTTACCTGTGAGCCAGGTGTGAAGCCTCTGACCAATCAGAATCAGTCATTATTAAACTAAATACCTGGGAGAACTGAAAACAAAGCCTGGATTTGGAATCGAAGGCCTGAGTTGAATAGCCCTGGTGTAAGGCATGTGTGTAGAGTCTCCTGTCCTCATCACCTCCAGATCAACACACCGGCTGCAGAGGTTCTGTACTCCACTGTGGGTGAATGGGCCCAGCTGGACCAGGACAGCACTGTGCTAGACGTTTGCTGTGGAACGGGGACCATCGGCCTCTCCCTGGCTAAGGTGAAGAACTTCCCTTCCTGTGAGAAGGAACATACTGTAATGATGCTCTGTTGTCATCATTTGAGAATTGTTCACCTTGAATTTCTAATACACATTCCAATAGTTAATTGAATACTTGTGGCCCATGCTGACCATGAAACCGTAGAGCCATATTTAGATGTTCCTCAGATTCAGGGTGCAGTAGAGCCTGTCCTTTCACGTAACGAAAGTTGTTTCCTCTCAGAGGGTGAAGAAGGTGATTGGGATTGAGCTCTGCCAGGAGGCAGTGGAGGACGCCAAGATCAATGCTCAGATTAATGGTAGGACGCCTTCCATCCGTACCAGTGTAACCCAACCTGGATATTCTGCTCCGAACATCTTAATGTTTGTCACTCTCCATGTACCTGCTGAGTGTATGCCTGTATGTCAGGTGTGACAAACGTCGAGTTCCACTGCGGGAAAGCAGAAGACGTGTTCCCATCTCTGCTCAATGCATTCGTAACTAGTAACCTGACAGCCATTGTGGATCCACCCCGGGCAGGTCTACGTAAGTGTTTAGTTCTTAAAAATCTTTAATTTTATTTGCTTATTTCAAATGCAACAAGGCCTGCTGGCCATACTGGCAGGTATGTTTGACTGATGAGAAACAGCACCCCCTATAGGCGCTGTTGGTTATATACTGAGGCCTGGAAGACACGGCGTCCTTTATTTCCTCCATGCCTCAAACTTTGGACAGGAGGGCACCCGGAAATGCTTGTTATACAGTTCTTGAGGTGAAAGACCTTTATTTCAGTGGAAAACTGTCCATCTTGTGGTCTCTAATCTAGACTCCAAGGTCATCCTAGCCATCAGAAGAGCAGAACATTTGAAGAGGCTGGTGTACGTAGCCTGCAACGCAAAGGCCGCCATGAACAATTTCGTCGAGTAAGTTATGACCCAGAACGACTGGTTTGAAATTGCTCCCTCGTATGTGTTTCCTGTTTCCTCATTGGACCCCCTCCCCACCCGGGCAGCCTTTGCAGGGCCCCCTCCAACCGGGTGCGCGGGGCACCATTCAGGCCCGTCCGCACCATGGCCGTGGACTTGTTCCCTCAGACCATGCACTGTGAGATGCTGCTCCTGCTGGAGAGGGTGGACTACAGCTGCCAGGGTGATGGTGATGTTACTGCCAGCACCGTGCCAGAGGAGGAGGAGACGCAGCCTACAGCCAGCTAGCAGGTGGTGGCGCTCTGTGGACCAAGAAGACCCAGTGTTGGCACCAGTGGACGCCCACCTCCACTGAGACGTGCTCTTATGTTTTTATGAAGTCAGCAGGCTTTAGAGCTTCCCTGCTGCTCACGTTTTTTTTGAGCAAAGTAATGAGCTTAAGGTGATGCGTCTGTATTTGGTGGGAATAAACGAAAGTGCCACTTATTCATGCCAAGTCCTGGGGCCTCATTTTTATCATATATATATATATAATATAAATTAAATTTCTGTGCCTAAGTATGATTCAGAGCAATGACCGTATGCACAAAATAACATGTGCGCCCCAGCTGCAGTGGAATAATGAGTTCAGGGGCCCCTAGGCTACACATTCTGTAGGCCCCTCTTTTGCCACCCCCCCAAATAATACAACAATTAACTATGAAACTATAAAATATGAGTGACTTAATTTCTACAAAGAGAATGCAACGTTGTATCAGATGAGAGCAGCCACATCAGAACAACAACAAACCGCTTTCACATCAGTGATACGCAGCAATGAGACAGAGCAAAAGAGACCTTGTGATATAATGCATCTCTATAGCGATGACATTAAAACGTTACACTGACGCAGTGCCTGCCAACTGCATCCACAGTGTGCACTCGACACACCTGCCATCAATAGCATAGACCTCCACGCTTTCCTGGCAGGAAACTCATTTTTACAAGCCCCGTAAAATCCATTACAGTAACATCTCCATAGCTGCAGATGATAAATTCTGAGACCTACCACAGACAGACAAAGGATAGGTTTAACAGCGAATCAGTCATGGACCATGTAAGTAGCATAATTTTCATGAACCTATGTAATTTAATTGGATAAACTGATGAAAATTCAATAGCAATGTATCACTGCACAGAAGATGCAAGCAGAACCACCCAAACTAACTGCTGTGCAGTGGTGTGGAGTTCAGTAGAAGAAAATAGTTCCTACATTAAACTGCTTACTACATAGTCTGTGGATTATCATGAGTAGCATGAACCATTACTGTTGAAGCTTTTAAATATTTTTTGGTACGTTAATCACCACAGCAAGAATGCCATCCGGTCTCGTTGTAAAAAGACTGAGAAAAGACTGGCATTTCTATGGCTGATGTCTCCAAGACTAGTTGAATCCCATCAAAACAGCTTAGATCAGGGGTGGGCATAAGCGTGTCCATCATGGCCGCCATGTGTTTTCTGCGCTCATTTCACACGTCGTTGGGATAAAGATAAACAGGGCAAAAACACATGAATTTACCCAGAAAGGGCTGTTGCGCAACTCCCTAATTAGGTCACTAATTAGAGGACTGATTGGCTGAAGAGTCCACACACCTGAGTTTGAACAGCTGACCTTCAGGTTATCCCAAAAAGCCACATTCACACCGACCCTTTGCGGATAATATTGCCAACCCCGGTCTTAGACAAATTGACAGCACTAAAGTCTTTTTTCAGTTTTGGGGTGAGCTGCCCCTTTAAGTCAATATGTCACAATAATGTAATTTCTCATTGTTTTATTCCTTTACAAATGACTTTGCGTTGGTTCTTATAGGATAGAGATATGTTCACTTTGAATTAGCCCAAAAATCACTTATATTAATCATGTTACCAAAATAAGTTATACACCTCATGTTTACCTCTACTCTACAAAAATATTAATAGTTGTCAGAAAGGTTCTTTCAATGGTGAAGTGTAAGGGAAATAGTTAAAATAGAGGTTTTATTGGATGATAGAATTAGAAACCACTTGTCACCAGTCACACGGCTGTTTTTGTTAACTCGCTGCAATAGATGATGCTTGTGATGACATCCCAGCACAAACTGCTGGAGGGTGGTTAAGGCTCGCAATAACATTTTTTTTCCTAGATACCTTCCAAGGGGGAATATCAATGTGATGTAGATGAAAATATGTGGCCAGTACAGGAGCAACAGAGCAAGCCATAATGTAGATAATCTAATTATCTTACCACGAGAAAATGAGCTTCTCTCGAGTTAATGGCATAATAAAATAACCACAAACGCAGCTGCTACCAGCTTCCGTAGATTTGCCCGTAATCTATGATCTGTGCACAAGAACTGTTTAATGCTCTTGCCAGGGCTACATGTATCACAATGGGGGTGCAGTGGCTGAGAACCAGGTACCAGCAAGTGAAACACACAAACCTTTGTGTTGTTCGAGACAAGTTTTATTTGCATAAACATTTCACTGGGAAGAAGTCACTTTAAGTCACATGACAGGATGTACTCCATCTTAGCGTGATCGTCAGTGCAATACTCTCCATGACCCAAACACACAGCACCCCCACCCTATAAGTCAGCTCATCAACACGTTTCATGAAACAAAAAGGAGAACCTTCCCACCAGCCAGGCAACACGAAAAGCACATTCTTTAGGTAGCTCTCTTCCGCCGGACAAGTAGCGAATGCTGCATACGTGGACAAGCACACAAGAACACTTCACACGTGGCGACACTCCACACCAGTTTCAGATCCTGCACTTATTGCGTCTTCTGTCTAATCTGGATTTTATGCAGCAGTCTACAGTATACTTTATAAAAATGCATAAGAGCATATATTTACACACTTTGGTTCACACGTCAACTGTTGGACTGACATTTTGTTCGAGGTAAGAGATTCCTTCATTTTAGTAGAAATTAAATTTTCCAATGTCCTATATAAATGTTCACAATCTGCACGCACTGTTACAGGGACTGCATATAAATCTAATGACTGACACGACAATCAGCACGAACTACAAGGCTGTTTTGTCAGAACATTACCATCACTAACCAATCGCACGCACCTTCCTCACACCCACACAGCAGACATTAAGAGCTTCTTTTTGTAGGTTCAAGTTCAAAAGCAACTAATCACAATTTAAACAGACCAACTTCTATTTAAAGCAACAAAAAAAAATCAAAATGTTGGTTTCCAAAACACTGAAATCTACAGAGCATCAACTTTTAGTGGTGTCTAGATATATTAAAAACAAATGGTTAGATGCAAGTAAACTTGGGCGTATAACTGGTTAGTAGAATAAAACTGATATGAATAAACTATGCCCTTGTTCAGACTACTGTGCTCTCAACCATTGTGTTTATAGGATGCAGGGCCAAAGAATAAAACAACCCAAAAAACGATGAGGAAACATTTCTGCCGCACTGGAAAGGACTGTGGTGTTCTCTACTGCTAAAGCCAAAGATTTATTGGGGGTGGGTGCTACAGCTGGTCAATCCAAAGGCAAAACAGCAGTTTCTCATAGCCATATTTAAACATACACAACAGAAACTATATACAGCAGCAGCAGCCATGACAAGCTCATGTACCAGCGACTGGTAAACAGATTGCGCTCCAAAGATGCTATGCTAGGAGAAAGACAGATGGAGAGCCTTCAGTGACAGCCAACAAACCGCTAACATGATTCCAGGTCCAGACGACCTTCAGATCCATCGCTACAAGTGTAGTGGGGGGGGTGCCTCATGCGGACTGACAAGCATCAAGAAATGTTCATTTCTAAACACATGCGTCATCAAAATTTAAGAATCTTCCAGAATATAAAAAAAAAAAACTTCAATAATTAGGAATATTTTGGCTTCCCACCAGTTAATATAAAATCTCTTAGCACTCCAGATTACACTGTGGGTCAATGGAGGACAACATGAACAAAAGCTGATGGAGAGCTGACGTATGACTAAGCTGATGCTGATGACATTTCAGAATGACACTGAAAGCGACACACAGGTGAAACTAAGGAGTTGGCAACGCTTCGGCGAAGGGGGCAGCTCCAGCTCTGCTGCCACCGCGCCGTGGCCAGCCGTGCTGGGCTCACGTAAACGTGACGGGCTTTCGTACCCTCAAGTGGCACCACTGCTAAGCGCCGCGTACGCTGGCTGGGAGCGCCTGGCTAAACATCCACGGTGCACAACGGTTCACTCCCAGGCTGAGCCGACTCCACGATGCTTATTTTCGGCTTCCTCCTGGTCTCCTCCTGCATTGTGGAGAAACACACATACACTCTTGCAATTTGACAGCGACCTACACATTTCTAAATTATACTTATCAGAACAAAAACACATTCCTCAAACAACACAAGATCCATTAAATACTTTTAGAGTGACTGTTCAAAACATAAGTGACTTTTCCAGCCATCCTTTGCACAGGGTCATTCTGTCCTTCCTGGTACCACGAATTTTTGGATTTTCTGCCAAAACCCACCCTCTCCTTGGCCAGCTTCTTCATCTCCTCTTGCAGTTTGTTCAGGATGTGAAGGTTAGGCTTGTTTTTTTTAGCATACTGCTGGAGTTCAATGACACTTTTATCCGAGTTCTCCTGCCAAATCATACAGAAATGTGCCAATCACAGATATCGCTCAAACCTGGCTAGCCAATCAGACGACTCTAAACATTTAAAAAAAAATGTTAACACACAAGAATGGCAGCCTTCTTACCTTCTTCACCATCTTGCTGCCCTCCCGGCCATACATGCGCAGCAGGGAGCCCCAATTTTTCACATGAGGGTGCAGCATCTGCAGGATCTTCTGTGAGGCCAGCTGCTTCCCCACACGCTTATTCTTACCTGGAACAACACCAAGCTAAAGATGGTCAGCGCTCCATCCCGTGGAAAGAGACTGGGACCGACTAAAACGCGGCAGGGCCGTACTCACACCAGCCACGCACGGTGTGCTTCCCGCAGGTCATGATGTACTCGCTCTTCTGGTTCTTTCCCGGGACCACCTCGAACTTGATGCTGGTGTCACCCATCCCATGGTTCCTGGAGCAGGAACGCAGCACAAGCAAAGATAACAGCAGGAGCAGCATCATGTTGGCAACACATCATCCCACATAAGACGACCTAAAACTAAGAATGGCTGCTCCAAGAAGCAAAGTGACACGAGTAGAAGGAGAGGAGAAAGGAGACCACGGTAGCATCTAAGCACGTTTCCCCTCATTTAGAGTGCTCTCTAAAGACACATGTCCTGTCCTCCAGGCCATGACCAAATCATGCTGCACTTTTCCATGGGCTGTTACAGTCTGTGCACTGGGCTAGTGATGCCAATTTTGTCATCAGCAGTGTCTGCACATATTGTGCACGTGAAGTCCAGATTTGGGTCTAGCGGTCTGTTTGTGCGTCGGTGCACATTGACTTCACATGCGTAAGGAAACTGACTGGCTGTTTCCAGGTTCTAGCAGAAAGATAATAATTATGAGAAGTTATGAGTAAAGTAGTTATACACACACACACACACACACACACACACACACACACACACACACACACACACACACACACACACACACACAC
>JABFEA020000043.1:20881138-20892834 GCA_019775915.2 Cyphomyrus plagiostoma
TTAGTAGGAGTAGATTTCTGTCATCATCATGTTGGTGTGTGACATTTACAATAAATCTGTGTGTGTGTGTGTGTGTGAGAGAGAGAGGGGGGGGATGGGTGATGTTCATGTGTGCCCATGTATGATGTGGCTCTTTGCGGTAACAGTAAAATTTGGCTCTTGGTCTCTGACTGGTTGGCCACCCCTGTTATACAGCATAGAAAACCATCTACGAAAACAATTTCGGGGGGGTGCTGCCTTGCCAACCGTCTTCGCTTCGCACACGGGTGCCAGCAGTGAGGCTCATCTAGGGTGCTACATCGGCCGCGACCCACGGCCCTGAATGTGTCAGAACTATAAAACATGGCATAATTATAAACATGTCAGTCCTGCACTCTGAGACCAACGACAGTGGTTGTTGTAACCAAAAAAGAACAAACCCCTGAAATGAGGAGCCAACATCAATAGCTGCTCCTAACAGGCTAAGCGATGCCCATCTCACTTATCAGACGGCGTAGGACATGGGCAGGGGGAGGGGGTCACGCCACCAAGACCAGTGGCCTGTACTAGGAAGCGGGGTTACTGGCTTAACTTGTTGGATTTAAGGTACCACAGTGTAAATGGACTTCATATTCGTTCACTTAAATTTTGCCCAGACGTTACCCTGATGAACCAGTAACCCCGCTTCGTAGTACAGGCCACAGTCCTGGACGTACGGGGGGTGGGGCGAGATGGGGAGGGCATTCCATAGCTGACTTCCTCAGGCCAATTAGGACCGATTCCACCAGAGAGCAGAAGCTGCACCCCCCCATACATCTTGGAGTTCAGGCTCATTATACATGCACATGAGGGATGAAGAACGTGATCCTCAGAGGGGCTGGAAAGAATCTGCGGGAGATTATGGCCTCTCTAAATACCACAGACCTGGCAGTGGGGGTAGGGGAGCACTCATTAAAACATTTTAAAAAGTTATGGTAAGTTTCAGTATTATCTTACTCAAAGATCGACTGTAAAACCCAAATTGGCCTCTAAAGGGTATTCATTTAAGCTCTATTTAAAATATCTGAACATAAAAAGGCTGCTTAAAGTGTCCTGTTCAAACCAAGCATGTTCACGCACTCTGAACTTCAGCCTGTCGGCATTCTTCCTGCCTCTCTGCACAGGCATCTCCCTAAACCACAGAGTCCGTAAAACAGGAGAGGACGAGGATCTGAAACGCTTAGTGTGGCCTGCCACTGTCTGCTGTCAATCACAGCCGATGACTTATGTCACCTTAGGTCCCGCCCACTTCTGGCTTCCATAGACAGACAGTGCATGAGATCGACTTGCAGGCCCTATCCCTACTGGGAGCAGAACAGCCCGAGAAAGAGCTCGGCCAGGTTAGTGGTTTAAAACGACAACAATGGAACGGTAGCTGCCAGAAGCAGACATTAAACTAGCCTATCCACCCCAGAAAAAGTAATTTAGTGGGACATTCCAATCTGAAGTGTCTGTGGGACATTAATCGGCATGCAATTTAATGTGGCATAAATAAAAACTAATTTCAGACATCGCTAACAGGAGAATGTAGGGTGAGAGAAAAACCTGTAAAGCCATCTTCATCCCAGGAAGGGAAAGAACTCTTCACTATGCCAGGCACACCTGGCCAGAAAAGTACTGCTGTTTATTGCTGCAAGATGGTCAAAGTTTTGTCACTTTGCGGGGTTTTAATGCATAAAAACATGGGTAATAATAATGTAATAAAGCCGGAGATGGAGCTCTTCGATCGGCACATTTTATTAACTGCATCCATTACCGTGCGCAGGGAGGCCAGTGTAACCTGATCCATTTCCACCAGGTTTACCAGTGTAACGCTGCCTACACACATTAATGTCAAGCAGAGTGATCTCCAGGGAAGAAAACTGTTTGGGAAGAATCACAACTCAAAGGCTCTCTGTTAATGGGAGTCTTCTTTTGTAAAAATCTATACTAAAGCTGTTTGATTCAAAATTTGTTCTTCAATGAAGAGGCCAACCATGTTTTTAATGAATTTGATCAAAGCAACCACACAGGATCACAAACTGCTACTAAAGGACACTCAATCACCCCGACATAAGTGATTATTTTATAAGTAACTCCTCATGTGGGACAGCACAGACAGACGGACGGACACAGGGACAGACACCAGTGGGGACAGGGAACAAACCTGGCTTCAGCGCCACAGGCTCCGCGCTGCCTTTGTTTCCATAGTAACACACAGTGGTGTCCCCTTTGGCCCTGGACAGAGAGGGGTAAAGGTAGAAGCTGCGGTCAGTTGGGAAATGGCAGCCCAGCCGGTCCTGGACAGAAACCGCCAGGCCCTGTGACCCCACCTCTGCATGTGAAGTCATGTGATGCCCGAGACCGTAGGGTTCAATCTAGGGATGCGAATTTAAGACATCACTAGTCAAAATTCACCAGTGACTATTCGGGTAACGTCGGATTAACCCTGCCCCTACCCAACCACTCCATTCACATGGAGAAATATGCATGGGGTATGAATCAAATATTTCCTTCTATACAAAATCAGATAGTACTCCTTGCTAACAAAACATTAAAAAGTAGCTTGAATAAAGTTAATTGAAATTAAACTGGAAAGATATAATTCTGCGCTGCTCCGCTTGAACAATTTAATAGCTTGTGCCTTGGCCAGTTACAGCACATGGCAATTTCTTTGTTTTTAACAACACAACCCTAACGATACTTCTCTAGCTTATAGGCTGCTCCATTAATTTATTTCTATACAAAACGAGACACTGTTCAATGCTGTAAATTTTAGTGTAGAATGTAACTTTAATTAAAGTTGCCTTGAAACTAGGGCTGAATGATATTGGGGAACTTCAGATTGCGATGTGTGAAATATTTGCGCTGAATATTAAAAACTATAACTGAACAGAACTTATCTACCAGTAGTAGACGGTAGTTTCTTGGGGGAAAGGCCATTAGTTGGCACTCTGGTTAACACGTCAAAAAGTTTCTACTGGTACACTGACAAGTATTTCATATTTTATTAAGAACAAATTCCCCAAAGCATGAATTAAGAACATTTTTACACAGCAGTCACAACAACCTAAATGTAGATACAAAAGCAGCATAAGCAGATTTATACTTAGTGCCACAAGTTGTCAACAGACACAAAGCAGGTGCCAATAAAATCACTTCCGGTCAGTTCCTGTTCACCTCACTCATGAGTGAACAAGGAAGAAAATGATTATGATTGGCTCAGGGAGCACATGCAGAGCTCACGCAAAAAAGCAGAGGTAAATTTCAGAAGGAATAAACTGCAAACTTATTACAGAATGGATACATTTCAAGTACAATGTTGCCAAATATTTTAATACGATTCATTACCCTAATTTGATAGGTTTTCAAATTACACACAGTCTTGAGTATTCAGCGATGCGGACTCATCCCTAGATCGATGCCAGCATGTGTTCCTGCCACAACTTGCCCGGCTGGATGGCTGCCTTTTTAGGAAGCAGACAACCAGCTTTGAAGCGGGAAACAAGAGAACCTAGAAAATCCAGGGTTCATAATGAAGGGTCTTCAAGCCTCTGTCTCACACCATCAACGCCCTTGAAGTTCATGCTACTTGTACAACAGCTGCATTCGTTAGCTGGTTACCGTTAACTGTAACGACGAATGTTTAACAGTAGGAGAGAAGTGGCCTAGTCGTCTCTGCACTCATAAGCTGACTGTTAGCAGGTTAACGGCATATGGCCATGATGTGATCAGTGGCTTTGCATGGTCAGCTACCCAAATGCCCGTGGATCATGGTGCATTTATACCAACGCAGCCCTGTAGGGAGCTGAAAGAACCACGGGCTGCTGCAGATCGAGGCAAAGGGCTTCAGTTATTAAAGTTAATGTGCCTGAATTACATCCTCTATTGTATTAATGACTCGAAATTAAGATGCATTGAAGTACATTAAAAAAAAACACTCACACCCTGTAACAACGCATTATGTAATAATGCTGCATTTTGTAATGACAGAATGCAAGAAAGTGAATGATGATAACGATGATTATTATTATTAATAGGGCAAGTCTGCAATATAAAATTCTAGTCTATGAATTTCTACCATTTCTTCAACTTACTAAATAATACAACATTATGTAACAATGTTGCAACACACACTAATGCCTAATATCCGAGAGTAAGAACTATTCAATAACTCTTATAAATGAATCAAATAAATAAATGTTCAAATAAATATCAGCACTGGATTAGTGTTTGGCCAACATTTAAAGATAGATTTCATAGTTCTTGCAGAAGCCCTCTCATTCGAGAGGGAGTTTTTTATTTTTTTATTTTTTTTTAAAGGCTCAGATCAGGTGATGGGTGTAATAAAGATTGACATGTGGCACCTGCACACATCAGGCCAGTCCTCGTAAAAGGCACGACCAAGCGAGTGGCTGATCAGGGCGGATGTGAAGAGTATGGGAGAATCTTTGCCGGGGCTCCGGGTTTCACGGCCAAGACCAGCTGCGGTATACGTGTGATAGGACTACCAAACTTCTCATACTGGCCTATTCAATGCCGGATGTTTTTACACCCCCCCCCGCCTCCCCCACAGGTGGGTAGCCAAAGGCCATGTCATGCAGCCAGAGGGGCTCCGCCAACTCCTTACGCCGAGAACATCCCTGATACGTTTAAATGTCAGATTTCTATGTCGATATGGAAAGTGACGCATCTCTCGGTAGATGATTTACACACCCGTGATAGAAACCGCCACCTACACGAATAGGTCGTCTAACAAGATATCGCTACTATGTCAATTCTTTGCTCACTCAAGGACAGCATGACATTAACAGGCTCCAAGCTTCTGGGAGTGACCAGAGCAGGATAGGTTCACACGTCCGATCATACGGCACTGTTACTTGAATCACTAATAGTGACATAAGAGAGCCATCCATTTGCCAAGTGACATTGCTCAGTGAGGACACAAAGGCTGCCATGGTCCCTCAGGAACTAATTCATCAGTGGCTTTCCTGCTGCAGTGCACCCTGGGTAACATTTAGCTGCGCATGTTTTTTAATCTTTCGCTGTTTGCTCAGGATACACTGGATCTCCTGCATTGGGGGTGGTGAGCAATCGCTGCTTCAGATAACAGCCCGGCTGTGGTGGATGTTGGCTGCCACGGGGAGATGAATTCCCTGCCCGCCATCCCGCCCAAACCACGGTGCCAGTAATTCCAAGCCTTAACAAGCTCATTTGCATTTCCGAAACGGCTTTGACTAGCGGGCCGCGGAGAAATCGCAGAGCCGGGAAAAAGCGAGATCTACTTCTCGGAAGCCAGGCTGGGAGGGGGGGGGGGGGGGCTCAGGGCCCGCTTATCCACCAGGGTGCGCTTGAGCTCAAGGATGGCAAGAGGACAGGGCAGGGTCCGTAAGCCCAGACATCCAGCCACCGTAGCACTAAGCTCTGAGGGCCTCCCAGTCGAGGAAAGTTAAAGACCAAAATCTTCTCTCAAAGCACTGCCAGTGTAACATGGAGCTTTACAGCTAGCGAGCCCACAAGATAGATTTGGGTTATTTCACTACATAAATACGTATCAGCACCAGTACAGTCTCATTGCATTACACACTATCAAGGCAAAGGTGCGATTGGGATTCAGCATCACAGTGTTTCCTGGTAAAAATTAAATACGGCCTCAATTCCTGCACAATGAAAAACATTATGTTTCAGAATAAGCATTAAACAAGAAAAAAGCAAAACAATAAAGAACACAAACATTTAAGCCTATATATTTTGTTTAAAAATCATTAATTGTGAACTTAGTTCTGGGTCGGCAGAGAAAACCCATTCATGCAGGGAGGCTGGAATAAGATTACCATCATGGTCTATGGAACCAGAGGCGGCACTGGAGACTGCAGGAATGCTGGGAAATCGCAGATATGGAGTAAAACAGACTGTGAATAGGCTCTAGACAGGAGCCTACAGCATGAGGGGAAAGCCACACATCCCTGGCAACAGTGACCAGAGGAAACAAGGCTGCAGATCTGTTTACAGAGAAGGTGAAAGGAGACACTGCAGGAAAGTCCCAACATGGAGGGCCATCACATGCAGGTCACAGCCGCGGGTAACAGTCTGCAGAGAGACACTGACCAATTGTGGGTTTCTGTCCAGATGGGAACCAACACCGGGCCTGGGCCCCAGGGTGCTCAGAACCAAGCGGGTGCTCACCTGAACTCAGCCGATAAGAGGTTGAAGCCATTATACAGGTGGCTCTCAGAGGACACCTTCTTCAGGTAGGAGTAGCTGTCCATGCTGTCTGTCAAGAAGTTTGACACCAGAAAGCCTACAAAATAATTTTAAAAAAGCCACACGGAAAGGAGAATCTTTATCCAGGAGAAAGAGCTTGTCACATCAGAGAAGGCAGATGCACAGACAGCAGTGCAGTCAGTGCCCCACGTCAGGCAGCAGACTCATCACGCAAATCCTCCAATCAGATGGCTTTAAATCATGACACCCATTAGGCTGGGTGCTCGTCACAGATTCCCTGCAGCTGAAACTAATCACTATCAATATTTTCCAAGGGCAAGGGCGGGGGTGTCAGGGGCAGGGATAGCGGGAAACACGGATTGCTATGGACACGCTAACAAACATCTGTAGATGTCTGACTGGCCATAGTGACATTTAAAAATCTGCTTGGGCCATATTCAGCTGACTGAGTTTATCCGATCATGACCTGCTGACTTTCAGGTAATCTTAACTTGATTGGGGCTATGTGCTGGCAGGAGGAAGACCCTTTAAGTATGAAATAAAGCCCCCCCCCATCCCATTCAGCCGTTCATCAGCGCTGACCTAACGCTGACCCTTAGATGATGGTTCCTTCTGACAGATAAACCTCCCCCCCCCCTTTCAGCTGTTCAGAGTGGAGAGAAAGTTCCATAAAGAGGTATATCGTTTATGGAGGAGAATGTTTTAAAAATGTACAACTGATGCAGAGAATTCCAGCACAGACGTTTCTCTCACATTGACGGAAAATACTTCACGTGAAGCCTCAATTTGAGCTACTCAGCAATGGGAGACAAAGAGCCAGAGTTAGCGGATGTTTGGGTGATGGGTGACCAGCCAATGTTCAGATAACGTGGAAAGGCCAAATGTTTAATGGATTAAATTTGGTTTTTGGCCTATGAGATGCTATTTACATTTCTATTTCCTCTAGTGACAGATTTGATGGCTGGCTGAATGTCAAAAGCACAATTTGGCAGAATGTGGTGCTGTTTCGATGAAGACAGCCTGTTAATCTTGAATCAATGTGGGTAAACTGTCAAAAAGTCAGGCAAAGTGAAAGTGCAAGTTTTTTTTTTTTTTTTTTTTTTAAAGTCTCCTATATTTGGAAGAGAATGAAACCTTCAACAACCTAAATATAAATCTTTGGATTACATTTCACAGTGAGAAAAATATTCCATTTCTGTTGATCCTGCATTTGACATGAACTAAAAAGTGAAACATTTATTACAAACGGTTCAAGACCACATCAGAGCAAAGAGCACCCCCTCCCCCACACTGAGGACGTTATATCTGTTCCGCTCTTCTCAGACGTTTTCCTGGACCCACTGGTCCCCCTTTGAAAGGCCAGGGAATCCACGCTTGGCTCGTCTGCAGTAAATGGTTCCTCTACTGTGTTTATGGAAACTGTCACGGAGTAAAGTCTATCACAGCAAAAACATGCTGCAAAAACACAATCCCCGTGGGTGTTTGCATTCAATGGACTATACAGCATTTACAAGGGTGATATAAACCAAGGAATGCAAGCATGGAGCTGTCAAGGCAGAGAACAGAGATAAAATGCTCGATGTACGCGAAAGGAGCAGGGGAACAAAGCCATGCTTTCAGGAATGATGGACAGCTGTCACAGAAATCAGGCATCTTACAGCCAGTAGTGATCACGGATGCCTGTTGTCTCCTATACTCCGTACACCTGACAGACTGGCCTCTGCCCTGTGCGTGTTCATTTCCAGGCTCTTTCTAAACATTCCTGACGTACTAATCTGTATTCAACCAGCTACACTCTCGCAAAGTGGACCCCCGAGGCGATCTCCCCCTTACCTCTTCCCTGGCGGTCTGGATTGGGCCTGGCATCCATGTAGTTGGTGAGCGCCGCCAGCCTGCCCCGTCTGCTGATGCCCAGCCAGGAGCCGCCCTCTTTACCCTCCTCCAGGTCTAACCCTGTCACACAGCACAGAGCCCAGACAGTAAACAGAGACCTGGCTGTGTGGACAGTGTCGCTTATGCTTATGCTGACAGACCCAGGGAACTGACGTGAGCTCATCACTCATTATGATGCAGGTACCTGGCCCATTTAATGTTTACAGACAACAAATCTGGGGGGGGTAGCTAGTTCGTCTCACTCAGTCACCCCTCATCACTTCAAGCTATAATCTGAAGAAGACTAACTCAGAAGCTACTGGGGGTGTAAATCAACTCGACAGAGGTGCTGTTTTCCCCCACAGACCTGGAGAAATGCTTCAAAAACAGACAATCAAGATTAAATCTCCTGACTGCAGGGACGGACGGACGGACACAGACACAGACACAGACACAGACACAGACACAGACACAGACACCAGCCACTCTCTGTAAGGCCCAGGTCTGCGTTTACCTCTAGTAGCACACAGCCCCGAGAACAGTTCATGAGGATTAAACTAAAGTAAAATTCGCTCTGAACAGAAAGCCATCTAATGCCTGAAATGTTGCCAAAGTTCAGTCCAACCCATCTCCTCCCTAATTAAATCAACCGTTAATCAAGCTGCCTATGCCTTTAATGCATAACCAAGCAGCATAATACATCCACCACTTGGAGTCAATAAAAATCTGCATATCCAGACATTTAATGACATTCAGCTGCAGCAAGCTTTACACCTTCTAACTAGATCAATAAAAGTAAACTATACAACATTGTTAAATTATACCCAATTAAAAGCAATAATTAAAGCCATTAAAACCTAAATCCATAAATGCCAATGAGAACCAGATAAAAGTCTGTACCTTTTCTTTCATGGATAAATGTGCAGCCAGGCTGAGCAAACTGGCCCAGCCCATAGCAGCAATGCGGCCCTGATGAGTCAAAGCAACGCGGCCCTGATGAGTCAAAGCAACGCGGCCCTGATGAGTCAAAGCAACGCGGCCCTGATGAGTCAAAGCAACTGACATCCTACTCGAGACACTCTCCTTGCCTCAGCATCGGAAGAGAGCAGCCAGACACCACAGTCTGACATGGTGCACACCATGATGGTCTCCGTACTGCCCCCCCTTAATTATTTAATTAGTGCTTTGTTTGTACACAACACTGAATTATGACAGTTATTTCCAGAAGGCTTGGCAAAACACTCACTATTAAACAGACCAAAACAAGGATCTAATTAAGCAGTCAATCAAAGGTCTGCCAGGAGACTGAAGTGATCATCATGGTGTTAATGACTGAATCACACACAGCACAGCGAGTACAGATTGGGCCTCCTGACAAACATGCAGGGCAACAGGGCCAATCGATTGGTACCAGGAGAGAGAAAAGGGCCATGCTGGTCAATTAAAGGCACAGCGACATGAGACCCCCAACGATTACTGGTGATTGGACGGTTAGCCAGGCAGCTGTGTCGTACTTCCTAATGAGGAAAGTGGCATTCCCAAACGAATGCGGTTTAGTTTCTCAAGTACAGTGGTACCTCGGTTCTCGAACTTAATCTGTTCCAGACTCCAGATCGAATCCTAAAGAGTTTGGGTTCTGATACAATTTTTCCCATAAGAAATAATGGAAAACCAATGAATTGGTTCCCGGCCCCCCCAAAATTACACCTAAATACGTTTTTTTTCTTTTTTTTTTTTTTTTTTAAAAAAAACAATTTAAACACAAAATAAACAAGATAGTGTATTTTTTTTCTTAATGGCTTCCAAAACTATAAAAATCTTATCCCAACATTACCCCTGTCCTGCCCCGATCATCCGCTCCTTCCGTGTGCCACGCCCCCTCATTAACCTCACGTGGGATCCCCATGTGATCAGCCGTTTCTGGATATTGTCATTAGTCCTCTGTATTAAGTCCGTATTTCAGTTTGTTTCCCCAGTCCGGTTATTGTGTGCGTTCGACTTGTTTACAGTGCTGGCTTAAAGCAACGCATTCTGATCCTGACGCAATGCATTACGGTTAGATGCATTGCGACCTCTCACCCAGCTGCACAAACTGGAACCGCCTCCGTGACGACACACCTTTGCCCTTATTGGCTGAAGAGTTTTACACACGACGTTCCCAGAACTGTACCCCAGGCAGTTCTGATGCGTAATCTGCCATTTCTCCCGATTATCACGAAAAGCAGTGAGAACTGGTTTTCAGTTCATTTACCAGGCAAAATAAAGTTTAAATAAATGACATACATGCTCTAACAGTACGTGCAAGTTAGTGGTTTACTTATTGCTAGTTACTGTAATGTTGCGCTGCTTTAATTTGGTTAATCGTCCAGTCTGTGAGGAAGGCATTCAAGTAAAAATTGCATTGTAGTATGACTCATTTCCTGGTGCGTACAATTTATATTAGGTCAGCATTCACGGTTCGACTTCTGATATTCAGATCGAGTTCTAGGTCAAACTGGTTTGTTCAACTTAAGAAATTCGAGTTTTAGTGAGTTCGAGAACCGAGGTACCGCTGTATAAGCATGTAAATGAAGCAACCCTATAAACACATGAGGAAAAAATTAGAGAACAGATTTAAAACCCTGCTGCAGTTGAGCTCAAGAAGAGCTGGTGAAAAACCCGCAGACACTGACTGTGGAAAGGCTTCCTCTCCACCGGAAAAAGCCCACAAAGTGAAGTGAAAGGCAATAATATGCACTTACCACTGAGAATCTCGCCACCGTCTCCCCAGAAGTGGGCGCTCTTGGACAGCCTGCTGTAGACCTCATCCCTGTTGGCAGCTAGAATGAGCCTGAAATGTAGGATGGACCAGGATGGAAGCAGGCAGAGAGACATATCTATACAGGCAGATTCCTGAAGGTTCTTGCCAAAAGGAGGACTGGCAGCATCCCCACACTGATGTGAGGGCTGGACTCAGGCTTCAGAACTCACAACCAGTCAGTTTACCGCACGACATCAGTGATGGCCCAAGTTTCTCTGAGGTAATGAACCCAGAATTCTGAAAGGTACAACAGAAGGGTCTGTTTTGGGACTTTCAGGTTAGGAGACTGTACCTCTAAAGACTTGCTTGCTATTGGGGGGGGGGGGGGCATTCAAAGGCAGCTGAAATGTACACATATGCTTATGTACATCCTGCCTTAACTTCAAATCAAATGGTTGATATGGCCAGAGATACAAAGGACAAGTACAGGAGACAGACCAAAAGCTCAGCCCATACCTCCCATTAAACACAGCTACAGCAGAACATTCATGCCACCCCCAGGAAATCTGATGGGCTTTTAGAGATCACACTCCTGTTAAGCACAGTAGAACATTCATTCATTCACACACACACCCCCCCCCCACCACCACCAGCACCACATACCCTGTGTGCCCTCTCCCCCTTGTTCCGGGCTGTTCCTCATTACAATAATGAACTGGCTAATGGCTGCAAAAGCATTGCCTAAATAGCAGGTAAGGGAGGCGGGATTAACCACAGCACAGTGGACGTCCAGAGGCTGGTGGGGGGGGGGGGCGCGGGGGGGGGGGGGGGGGGGGGGGGGGGGGGGGGGGGGGGGGGGGGG
>JABFEA020000043.1:20947218-20970181 GCA_019775915.2 Cyphomyrus plagiostoma
TGCACCCCCCCCCCTTCCCCCCCCTCCCCCTTGGAGATTCTCTCAAAGCTTTTCCTGCAGTATTTTTACTTTAAAAAAAATAAATAAAAAAAAATTCTCAGCAAGATTTGGCAGTGGGCCAGCCCCGAGCAGACACTTTTTGGGATTTAAAATGTATTTATTTTATTTATTTATTTGGGGTAATTGTGCCTGGATGGAGTGGTACTAAATTGGTGTAAATGCCATGACATTTTCACAAATGCCCTTAATGAATATTCAGTTCACCTCTGTGCCAAGAATCGTTTGGCTCGTTCAGAGTCCAAGTGGATGCACTGGAGTATTCGGGGATCCCACATGTGAATGAAGTATGCTCAGGGTTTGTGGCTGAAGGGTGCCCTTCAGGTCATGGGTTTGAAACCCCTAAACGTCTGTGAATTCAGGAGTTTATCATGAAGCGAAGCCCAAACGTGACGGAAACGTCCAGCAATCACGCCATGTACTGCCCACATTTTTCTTAAATCGTGTTGTCGCTCAATCGTAGTGGCTTTATGTGTGTGGGTGCATTCTTTTGGATTGTTTTTATGCCAAGACTTATTACAAGGGCCATGTATATAAAAATTCTGCTCTGTAATCTGAGCCAAGCGACAGGCTTGCCAACTTTCGTCAGCTGGCTGGCGTGAGATTTTCAAATCGAGACACGTCTGCACACACATGCACACAGAATTTCCGTATATGTAACAGCTTCACTACCTTTTAAATAGTCTGTAGGGTTTGCAAACTACCCAAATGCTAATTTTATTTATTATTATTTAATAATCATTTTATTATTTGTTAGATTTATAATGGAATAATTTAGTTTTGTAAGATTTCTTGTGTGAGCGTGAGCCTCTGAAAGCATGAGAGTCACACCAGATGCATGAGGGTTGGCAGCTGACTTCGTGTGCAGAACTTTTTAGCTGCTTCTTAGCTTGGATCGAGGTCTGCTGAAGCACCACGGTCCACTTGAGTGGAACCGGGTCCCGTGGGATGACAGAGCTCGGGTGTTCCCTTAGAGGGGGGAATCTCTACCCCCCACCTGACATGGGCAGGCTCTGTGTGCCCAGCCAGCCGGGCACTTTTGATACGGGTTCACGGGCTCATCTCCAGGAGGGAAGCGGGTATTTTGGGCATCGTGGTGCGCTCACTGATGAATCTTTGCCTCCCGTGAGCCTTACTGGGTAGGTCCGTGCTCCTGCATTGTGGACCGGACTCATCGTCGTTCCATGTACTAACAAATGTTATCTCTCTTGTTTTTTCTGATGACAATACTGCTGTGTCTGACTGTACAGCTTTAAACAGACCTGGGTTGGTGAGCCTTTACAAGGTGAGAGTGGCTCATTCCATAATGTTTGGTGTAAAAATCTCTTCCAATTTTTACAGCAATGCAGGTGCTGGGGGACTGTAGGTCCTGGCTGTTGGTTGGGGGGGGGGGGGGTGTGGTCCTGGCCGCTTGTGGTGTTTAGGCCTCAATCCTGCTTCAGGGTATCCATGGTTTACAGACCTGCCACTGAGATCTACCCTGTTGCCACTGTTTCATTACTCGTGTCCCAGGAGCTGAAACACATCACTTCAAAATAATGATCAAAGGGAGAGGAGCTTTATAAGAGGGTGGGGGTGGTGGAAGAAACGAGCATCCAGTGTGTGGCTTGGGACTGGTCTTACTGGGGCTGTGATGTCAGCCATTTTTATGACCATCGTAGTCCTTTCTACATAGACTGCTTTAGCTCCTTTGGGGACAGAGTGGATTCTATAGGCAGTGCTAGACGATACCAGAGTCTTGGCATTAGTGGCTGTGTGATGGGGCAGTGGCAGTGAGCTGGCTCTCTCTCTCTCACACACACACAGACACACTCACACACACCATCATGCTGTAAACGCACCCGCCAGGCCATGGACCAGGCTAAGAGGACGGGCTGGGTCAGACACTGACATCCTGATGCATATTCATCAACCGGCACTCTAAGAATAGCTGCTGCATCTCTCCCCCATGTGTCTCTCCCCTGTAAGATTGATGCAAGGAACCTGGCAAACAGTAGACAGTTCTGTGGGAAAACAAGATTTCCATTGTAGCCACAGCCCGCTAATTTACCCAGACCTGACACGCACCGTAAATTGTTTCTGTTGGGGGTGGGGAGGATCGACTGAGCCAGAGCTGGCCCCTCTTTCCCAGTTGCCACCCCCACTGCACCCATTCAGGAAGGGCGTGGTGACGGAGGCCAGCTGGGCTCTGACTGATGAGTCCCCAGGTGACATATCTGTAACAGGCATGCAGCCCTGAAAGAGGACCCCTGGCAGGATACTGATGAAAAATTAACAAGCTACTTCCTCAATGGACCGAAGGTCTGGTCCCCACTCCTCTGACCAGGAGGTCTGGTGGGGCTGAGGGAGGTTGTCATTGATTCGGAATGAGACAGAGTTCTTTCTCTTCTCTGGAATAACTGACCCGACCTGCCAAAGCCAGCAAATATTGGTATTTTCCCTGAATAATTTTGAACTGTGATGCACCTGCTTTGGAATTGCTGTGGCGAATGTGGCAGTCTGTCCTGTGGCGAATGTGGCAGTCTGTCCTGCGGCAGTCTGTCCTGTGGCGAATGTGGCAGTCTGTCCTGTGGCCAATGTAGCAGTCTGTCCTGTGGCAAATGTGGCAGTCTGTCCTGTGGCAAATGTAGCAGTCTGTCCTGTGGCCAATGTGGCAGTCTGTTCTGCGGCAGTCTGTCCTGTGGCGAATGTGGCAGTCTGTCCTGTGGATCGGGAGCTCATCTAATTTGGGGATTCACCTCCTCATTTATACGGTTAGGGGCTGCGGTGGAGCTGTTGCAGGAGGCTTGACGACACCGTAGCAGTTTGGCATCAGGGAGAGGCGACGTGAAACTTTTTATCCCGTTAATGTGAACATTTTGTGAGCTGGGTGGGCAGAGAGGTGGAGGTGCGGATTCTTCTCACCTTTGGTTCAGTCTTCTGTCTGCAGAACCTGCGGTGGAGGTGGGAGTGAGGAGTTAATATCTCGGCCCCTGCTCAGGAAGGAGGTGATGCATGTCTGTCGCTCCCATCCAGACCTTTGTGTTTTTCTCTTTACCGCTCCACCATGCTTTTCATAACTGAATGTTTACAAATCTGAATGCCGACACTGGAGATATAAGTACTGCATTCTTTCTGGACATTTTCTTCAGCAAAAAAACTGACGTACTTTGACTGTATTGATGACTAGAGCTTTTGTTGTTGTTGTTGTTGTTGTTTTAAAGTCTTAAACATTTTTGGAGCAATTGTAGACCAGGAATCATAAGTTGGAAATTTGGGTGGGGTGGCTGGGGGGTATCAAGATGTATAGAGACAGTGCCACATCCACACAGACACTGAAGAAAGCTTCCGTACTGTGACCACCTATTCCCTTGAATAACAATGGTGGTCACATCTGTACCTCACATGGTACAGACACAATGATTGGCGGTTATAATACTAGTTCTTAGCAAAATTGATTCTGCAACATAATTATAATAATAAAGAATTATTAATTTCAGCCCGATCTAGTCATTCAGTTACACTTCAATGCATTTATCAAAAAAGAGTATTAATACTCTTGATATGGCAGTATTGTGCAGCGTTGGAGTGCACACACAGGGGAACACACTGAAACGGAGCCTCAGACTGTGAATCTCCCCGAGGTGATATCAGAGCCATGTTTTTTTTTCTTTCTCTATTCTCACATGAAAGGAACCTTCATCTTTGTTGTTTAAAATCTGCATTCAGAGGAGCTGAGTATCTTCTCTACTAGGTGTTACATAATTGAAGATCTATATGTCTCCACCCATCTGTCATCTCCAAACCTCCCCATCTTTGACTCGAGCTGACAGCTGGAGCAAACTTTCCTCAGCAAAATTTCGATCTTCCAGCACAAGACGGATCATACACATGCTGAGAGACCTGCCACTGCAGTCAGCCGGAATTCGCCAGTGGCTCCCTCGGTGGATAAAGCACTGCAGTCTTTTCCACCCTCTTTAATGAGAGCTGGCTACAGCCAATCACCAGGCCAGTTCAGCATCCCCCAACCCCCCTGTTTTGCAACACTTTGGTCGTCTCTCTCACTCCCAGAGATGTTTGTTTTTATTGGAAATCGGTTGACAGGTCATTGACCCTGACATTCCTTACTGGTTTCCAGTCGAATGTTAATTCTGAGTTTAAAGACCTCTTGTGGCCCTGGTTTTAAACATAGACGCAGACTGTTGAATAGAAATACATGATTGAAGCGCTAATAAGCAGGCACTTTAGAATGAGCGAAAGCCTCTCCTTCCATTGCTTTGATTAAGCATCTTCACCGATCCATCGCATCTCTTATGTCCTTCACAAAGTCATGGTGAATCGCGTCACACATGCGGCGGAAAAATTTTCGGGAAGTTCTGCCGATTTGAAGAAGATGGCAGAGAAAAGATTCAATAACTGGCAATTTAGGTAAATTGTTGATTAAACTATCTAAATCTCGAGAGTGGACCGCTGGGCGTAGTCTCCTTCACATGATGGCTACGACTTGCCCATGTTTCAGTATGACTTTATGAAGGGTGGAAGGGGATGAATGGCGAGTAAATAGCAGAGGTGGAGATTTCAGATACAGAGAGTACAAATCCAGACCAAGATTTTGTTTCAACCAACCATGCAGTTGAGTACTCTGTGACTGTGACTCTTTATGCTCAACTGGTTGGTTGAAACAAATTCTTGGTCTGGATTTGGAATATCTGGACCTGAAATCTCCACCTCAGTTAAATAGGATGCTGGTTATCAGACACGTAACAGCCGGAGCTGAGATCCATGTGTTAAACTGGGGATTAAATGGACTTTAATGCCTTGTAAGGGTGGCCTTGTCCTTGTCAGACAGTGTTTTATTCCACTTGATGAACTCACAATGCCAGCCAATAGCATATTGTTGGTCTCCCCTCTTACTTTGTCAGTGTGACTTAAAATGTGAGGAGGCTTTGGAATCGCTGCTTGAAAAGGGCGAGCATGATCCCAATGGCATCTTGTAGACGTGGAGAAAGATGAGGCGCATCTGCTTCCGGGGTGATCATGTGTATGTGGAGAGTCATTAGACCCAAAGGATTTTGATTTCCCTGGGAATTAAACGATAATTGAATAGTTTGATAATTGATTTTTCCACGAAAGGTGTAACGATTTAAAATCCTTAGTCAAGAGTCATTGGCCTGTCCAGGACGTAAAGTTACAGGATCTCTAGGGGATAGTCCAGTTAAAACTGGTAGACGTCATTAGCTCGTTCCTCACAGGTTTCATGGGGGATGGAATCGGTTGGAATTAAGTTAACGATAGATGATTCGGTTTCTTGCCCGCAAACTATACGTTTGAAGCGGGACTTTGCAGGACCAGCTGTCCAAAAACCGATGTGAAGATAAGTTCTGCCTATAGCGTCCACCCATATCAGCTAGAACGTGATTTTTAATACGCCCGTCTATGACGATAACGGTTTTATTTGGTTACCTATAATCACATGTAACTTTCTCCGGCAGACTATCCTAACAGCTTAAGCTGATCCTATTCTGATAATACGACTTTAACAAGTAGAACTAACGTGGCCTGCGTCTTTATTGGCCGCCTCCATGTTTTTGCTATATGCTGATACAGCATTAGAGTTTTATCCTCATGCCTGCTGGTTCGAACCTAAGGCAAACATCAAAGTGTTTTGAATTTTGAACAGTTGCTGAGAAGCTGAACATCAACTCCTCAGTGTCCGTCTTACCTGCCGATGAGTCCATCATTCCGCAGCACCCCTTACTCTGTTTACCGCGTTTTTTCCATGAGACCCAAAGCATTACTTGTGTCATCTGGAATCACTGGATATTTCAATTAAACATATAAAGTAGCTGCCAGTAACTGTTAATTAGCCCTCAGCAGAGGGTTGTCCCAGTTCTGTCTCAAAGTTAAACAGTTACTTAAAAATGTACTCAAAATATCATTTAAATAATTGAATTGATTTTGGATGATTTAGGCTTTTAAAGATTAAAAACACAGCAAAGTTTTCGCAGAGCTTCAACACTGACTCTTACCAGGATTTACTTCTCCAGGAATCAGTTAGACGAACAAATCTGGTTATATTGTTGTTGCTGTTTCCATATAAACCAGTTTTGAGTGGGCGGTAACCCTTCTAACTTTTAAAATTCTTTTAATGGGATGACGGATTTCTTCTGAAGTCAGGCCTGTCACTAGGCTCTGCTGTCCTTTGATGTTCTTTGTGAGCTTCTTTCTCCTGAAACCTTGACGGCCTTAAGATCACCACAGCTTTATGTCATTGTCTTATTTCTGAACTGTAACTGCAACAGCAAGCATTTCTAAATGAAGGGGCTTTCTGGGGGCTGATGGTGGCCCGAGCTCTCGTCAGCTCCATTTCGGTTAGTACCCTTCCAGGGTTCCGTGTCTTTTTGTGTTATGGTGAAGCTGTAGGACCATTCAGCCAGGTGCTTGCTTCTGGAGATGACGTATGGTTTAGAGTAGGACACTTTCCACAGCTGCTATGTTTGGAACTAAACCTCTGTGCTTGTGGTCGGAAGGTTGCTGGTCCCAAGCCCTTGCCTCGGCAGAGTATAGTCACATGACACTGTGAGCCCCAGGCTTGCTTGCAACTGCCTATCCGTCTCATGGAGAGCGAACTGGGGGAGAGGAAAAGAGAATTTGCCCAGAGGGATCAAAGTATCACTATACAGTTGACCCTTGCACTGAGACTTTCCCCATCGCAGTTTCAATATATTATGGCAGGGATCTTCAAATCTGGACCTCAAATTCAAATCCAGGCCTTGTTTTCAGTGCTCCCAGGTAGTTGGTTTAATAATTACTGATTCTGATTGGCCACACAGGCTTCACACCCAGCTCACAGGTAATGGAATTCTGGAAAATCAGCAGGGCTCGGACCTTGAGGAGCATGATTTGAATAGCCCTGTATTATGAGGTTGGTATAAGAAATTAAATGGGAATTTTTTTCTGGGACTCTCCGAATGCCAAATACTACAGCACATGGAGCCCAGCACATGAAACAAAAAGCTTACTAACTTATAAATGTATAAGAATATATGTGCAGCGCTGGTTTGGAGGATGCCAAGCGTGTGTACGGCAGGTTCTCACAGTGATGTTTTTTGTATTGTGCATTCGTCATTTTGTTTTTGTGCTACTCGGTAATGGGACTAAGGGGGACCCTAACATTTTGCACATGGGAGGCCTACACCCCTAATCCCCACGACTGAACTATGCAGTCCTACCCCTGAGGGTGAACTGTTGTGTCGATGTAGACTTTGCTATCTATTGCTTCATCCTTGATTTTGTATAACTCTTTCAGGATATCTTTATGATCATGTGATCCATGTGCGGTTAAACACCCAGTGCATGATGGGAAGGGTAGTGATGAATTTAATAATCTCTGGCCTACAATATCTGGTGTTTTGAAAATGAGAAGTATGGCTTTTCTGCGCAATTTGTGCCAAACTCTGCAGTCACTCTAGAAAGTTCCATTGTTCATCTTTCTCTCACTACGAATGTTTGAATTGTGATTTTTTTCTGAGCTGAGACATGAAAGCATAGTAACAGCTGAACAAAGTTGGTTTAGTGTGAGTAGTTCTCGACACTCCTGAATTGGAGATTGAATTATTTAAGTTTCAGTTTGATGTCACTCCCTCCTGAGTTTGCATAAGGAAATACTGCGTAGCTCAGCTCACGGCTGCGGTATCGCTGCATTTCTGCCGTCTGGGCTGTGCTTGGAGGGCTGTGGATCCCATGAAAAACTTGGTTTGTGCAGGAAATCAGAGAGACGGGTTTGTAACCTTCTAGTGTCATTCAGATGCTTCCAGGCAGCTTTGGGAGGATAATTGCGGCAGACGATGATTAACCATGTGCTGAGGCTGCACATCGCACGACTAAGACCTCCCCAGAACTCAGGTTAGGCCGCTTCAGATGGGGTATGGCTACTATACAGCAAGGAGCCCTGGGGGGGATTCCCTGTTCTTAAAGGGGGGGGGGGACTGCTGGTACTGTTTCATAAACCCACAGACACTAATGGAAATTTGTTTATTTCAGAGTTCAGAAAACATCTCTTTGCATAAGGGCCAGTAGGGGTTTGGAGTTAAGGACGGAGGGAGCAGGTCCTGAAGTTTATTAAACTCAGCTCTAGACGAAATGAATCCAGTGCTGAGATTTTAAATATACAAACAAACAAGACTTCCTGAATGGCAGTGCGTATCTGTCCATATGTCTTTGTCTGTGTATCTGTCTGTGTCTGTATGTCTCTGTCTGTATGTGTTTGTGTATCTGTCTGTATGTCTCTGTCTGTGTGTGTTTGTGTATCTGTCTGTATGTCTGTCTGTATGTCTCTGTGTCTGTGTATCTGTGTGCCTGTGCCAAATTCGGCACCCCTGTCCTTCTCCCAAAGGCCTCTTCCATACACACACATCATTGTCGTTGTTGCTCTCAGAAGTCACCCAGAAGAGCCCTGCCTGATACACCTCACGAGGACAATGACCTCACACCCCTGAGTTAACCTGCCACCTTTTCGGGAGCAATATAGCTGAGAGATGACTGGATAGATCAGCTTGCATTTTGGTATTTTCCAGAAAAACTGTAGTCTGTCCTGGAATCCGGAGAGGCACAGAGAGACGACAGAGGGAGATTTTAATCGCGGACACAGAATTACATTGATAGTCATTAAAATGGAGTTTCTGAAATTAACCTGTGGGAAAGACCATGGTTTGGGGTGACGGCTGCTCATGTGGGTGGACAGAATGACCTTTTGCTGGATTACTGAAGGCTCCTCTCAGGGTGCACCTTCTTCCATGTGAGAGCCGCAATGCCAGTCCAACTTGAACGAACGGCGCGTGATGTCTTTAAGAAGCCGTCACCCCAGCGTTTAGGAAAATGACACTTCTGTTCCTTTTCACGTCTTTCACTTAAAGGGCCGGTGCAAATATACCCTGACGGTGGCATTATTGTTCCTGCAGGTGACGTGTCAGTGACGGCCGAATTTGGCCGTTCCTCCCACACAGCCGTCGCACCAGGCCCAGCTCTCCGGGGGCATTGCTGACGCCCGCCAGCTGTAGCCCAAGTGTCGCGGCCGAGTCCGCGTCGCATCAAAGGTGCGGCTGGCCTTTCATCATTCCTGCAGCCTCTCTGGGGATTTTCATGTTTTTTCCCTCAATTTATTTGCTTTTCATTGTGAGGGACACTTTGTTGCAGCATTTATCCGCCCGTGATTCATATCTGTACAGTAGTTTATGTTTTAGGAGCTTAGAGTTTTTCTTTTTTGAAGCCCCAGAGGGTGGCTTGGGGTCAGACTAATGGCTGAGGACATCCCCCCCATCTCTTCCTGACAAACTGCCATCACACAAATGTGAACGGAAACATCCGCTCTGCTGCACATTCTTCAGACATTTTCAGCCGCCGCATGGCTGAAAGTTTGGCCTTTGAAGGGTTTTGAGCTCCTGCAGTTCACCATCAGTCAGTAATTATGCCTTCCTCCCGTTGAATTACACCTAGCTTCCCATTCCTACAGATAAACATTTTAAATTCATTGCCTTCATTACCATCTGATGTATTTTTTTTTTTTTTTGTGGCTTTAGGATTAGCAAATAATTTCAGTTGAAATGAGACATGTTAATAATCTGGTTTTGGGTTTCAGTTTCCTTCAGAGTGCAAGCAGCATCGATATGCTGATTTAAAATGGTTATTTGTTATACATAAATGTTAGTAATCTTTGAGTGTTTCTGTTCCGCTTTGGTTTGTTGATGAAAGCGAATCACAGCCACTGGTCATGTTTAAGTGCTCAGGCGGAAGTGTGTGTGTGTGTGTGTGTGTGTGTGTGTGTTCTTCTCATGCTGGGCTGATCTTTAGTTGATACCAATGCTCAGGCTCCATTGGGGGTAGTCGCCTTTGTTCAGGTGGATGATTGATGATGTGTAGAATCAGGTGTTTCAGCCCCCTCTCTGACTTGAGTTTCCATTGTCTCCATCCTAGCTTGCTGTTTATCCACTGTAATGATGGACCCAGACCTGTGGGGTCCGACAATGACTGTTACCCCACATCCGAATTCGTTGGTGTGAGGTGGGGAGCAATGGCGTAGGGGGGGGTCAGTAATTTAAATACATTTGTCTGTGTGCCGGGGTGGATGAATGGAGCCAAATTAAATACTGGGGGGGGGTGGTCCATTCTCCCAATCCCTGGTTCCTAGACCCCTGGCAAGAAGGGTCTTAATCACAGACTGGCCCAGTGTGGTCCTAGCAAGCTCAGCATCTGAGAGCTCAGGTGGGAAACAGACCCAGCACTTCTATGGGGGGGGAGCAGATGTTTTTCGAGAATGTGGGGGGGGGGGCGGGCGGCCGGGGGGGGGGGCCGGGGTTCTGGAATGTTGCTAGTTTTAGCCCATGCACATGTTTGTTGACTGTTTGAGAAGATTTTGATATTTTTGGCCAACCCATTTAAAGTCCCATATGGCTCATTTACTCACCAGAGCACAGAACATACAACAAACTAATGGAGAAACTCCATATTATCCCCGTAAACTGGGGGAAACGATGGACTGTACTGGCCTGTGTTGGAGCAGCCCGACCCACTGCATTCTTCTTGGAGTCGTGGTTAGGGACTTGTTTCTCTTTCCTCATTAGTTCCTAGTTTCTTTTACCGCCAGAATGCTCTTAACTGCGCTGGCAGCAAGTGGGTCTTGCGGCCGGGTTCTTAGTGTCTTTGTCAAACTGCCTCTTGACATTTGACCTTTAACCCTTTGGCATGCCGGATGGGAAATTGCCTGATTGTGCCTGTGGATCTCGTTGTCGTAGGAAAGCCTGAGCTGGTTGCTCTTGTTGCTGTGTCTGTGGGGTCGGATGCTAAATAATGCCAACTGAAGGCTGCCCTTTGTTCTAGAACAGTCTCCTTAGGGCCTCTTCTCAGAGTGACCCATAGATCATTTCACACACTGTTTTTAACGATTATTTATTAGTATTATTAATGTTACTGCTATTTTGATATTTCAATATTCCTTCATGATCCACACCTCTTTTTGGCTATTTTTAGTTTTTCTATTTTGGGTCTGTAACACAAATGCGAGACGTTCGTCTTTGTGGGTATGAATCAGAGCCACGGGTTCTGTGATTGGAGCTGAAGTGATATCACTCCCCTGGCAATGAGTTAGACGCCAGGCCTCATTGGGGGATCAGGCTCACTAAACATCTGCCTTTCCCATTCCATGCTCATTTTTCTTTTGCATGAAGGCGGTGTGGACAGTTATAAATCATATGCTATTACCTGTCCATATAACTGCCTTCTTTTGGCTAAAGCATTTTGCCTGATTTTTATTGCTCAGGCCTACAGCAGTAGCTCATCATCTTGGACTCAGTTTGTGCTCTATGACCAGCTTTGTCCACAGAAGTCCATCTTTGGACCACCCGTGCCACCTTCCTCCCTCAGGGCAGCTAGAAACAGCTTACATAAGACGACTGTTTCCTGTCTGGCAGCTTTAGCTTTGTGGGATAAGTGTGTAAGCAAAGTGGAGGAAATTCTGACTCATGAGTCATTCAGAGATCCGCATCCCTCGAAAGAGCCGGAAGTCCCTTGAAACTGGGCCCCCATTTCTTTCGATTATGATCCTAGGGTTCCAGATGTACAAGGATAATGTGATTGGTTGAGTATTTGCATCTGCTTTTAAACGGAGTTGAAACCAAGTGGTATTCTAAAGAAAAAAATCACTGAAAATGTATATTATTAAGTCAGGATAATCCCTGAATGAGTTCTTCTGTGATACTGTTAAAAACAGTGTCATGTTAAAGTGCAATGAATGTGATATATACCTATAAATAAATAAAAAATAAATATATATAAATATATATATATATATATATATACACACACACACACACACATATATATTTTTGTCCATGATAGTGTGGGGAATATAAATGGAGCTTTTAGAATGCTCAATATTTTCTCTTAATCCATATGCTTTTAATTTCAGGTTTTTATCAGGTCTGTTATTCCCTGCACAATTAATTTAAAGAATTGCAGAGAAAAGCTTAACAAATGAATGGAAATATAAAGAGTCTTAGTTTAATGAGTAATAATTTATACACTGATTTGTGACCCAGCCCCCTTAGTAGTGAACTGGTTAACTGTGACTGGCTGACATTTTTTTTCTTCTTTTTTTTTTTTTTAAAAAAAACAAAAGGTGCAATATTATCTATTAGATATATGGATTTATTATGAACATTTCATTTACTGTGCAAGACACAATTCTAGATTGTACAAGATGAAGGCGAGAGAATATTAGTATTACTGAGATGCAGAGTGAAATATGAGTTCTTTTGGGTGCTGTATTTTGAAGACTAACATTGTAACAGGAAGGTTGTTGTATATGTGGTGCTGTATTCAATAAAAGGCATAGAATTTGACAAAAGACACAGTCTTTGGCCCCTTGTTTTCCTGGCCAACTGAACACGTCGTTCAAGTGCTGACAGCTTGACCATATGCCCTCTCAGCTAATCAGGTGAGTAGTTGAAAATGGGACAGTCAAGCAACAATGCATGAAGGAAGAACATGCAGTCGCTTGAATATGCAGGAGAGCCAGCTAAAAGAAAAAGAAAAGTCACAGATATTTAAGAAGTTTGCAGTGCACTCCGGTCCTGTACCGTAGGCTACCAACTTATACATATTCACAAATTATAATGTTGTGTTAATATAAAATCCAGTTGTTTTGATAGAATATGAGTTGGGAGGGTGGGTGAATTTGTTAGTCTGTTTCCCTTAATGTTTTAATCCAGCTGCTTTTGGCACAATATAAATAGTACAGAGTCGGTGATGGTCAACGTTACGATATTTTGATTTTATGATGGGTAAATGTTTTACATGAGATATTCAACATATTATTATAAAAGAGGCCTTGTGTTAATGATTTTTCTCAACTATAGGCTAATGTAAGTGTGCTAAGCTTGTTTAAGGTAGGCTAGGCTAGGCTAGGCTAGGCCATGATATTTGTTAGGTTGGGTGTACTGTATTAAAATGCATTTTTGCCTTGCGATATTTTCTCTTTATGGTAAGTTTATAGGAACTTAACTCCATTGTAACCTGGGAAGAGGCTGTATAACCAAACAGTCCCTGTTTGTCATGCTGTTTGTTAGGAAGGGGCTGTTCAGAGGGGAGGGGGGGAGGGTCAGGTAGGAAAATAGTTTTGCACTTGATCAATCCACTCGTTCCTCGATGGGTTAGGGCAGTGTTCCCCAACCTGCTCCTTGGACAGCCCACATTTTCGTTCTCTCACAGCTTCCAGCACTCTCCTACCAGCCTTTTAGCATGCTTGGTTGCCTGGGAACTGGGAGGGAGCAAAAACGGGGACTGCGGGGCTCCCTGTGGACGAGGTTGGGAGACCCTGTCTTAGACAAATGTTTGGATCCATTCTCCCCTTTCCTGGCTGCAGTCTAGCTGCTATGCCAACTGCTTCCACCAGTCCCCCCTTCTCTGTTGTTTATAAACGTGTACCCCCTTTTTTTTTTAGTAGTTTGGAATAAACCATACTCCGCACAAGCCCATCCTGAATATCCTGGCAGGAGTAAGCATGCCCCCTGCTGGTTTTCTTCCAGTCTTAGTGGAAATGAGTTTTTGGATGCTGTTCAGCCTGTCACCACACAACCCATGTTTCCCCTGAGCAGGACATGGTTTCCTCCCGATAAAGTCCCGGTTCTGTTGCCGCCCCAAGCATAGCCACCTTGCCGCCGTGTGCCCAGACCCATGGTTCTGAGTCCCGAGTCGAATTCTCTCTCACTAAGGCCCAAACATCTGACTGTGCACGGCACTCCAAAAAAAAAACCCTTCAGGGTCAGTAGATGTGCCAGAGTCTGCAAGAAAGAAAAGGGGGGGCGGGACTTTCCTCAGCAGACTGCTCAGCACTTCCTGTGTCTGGGGCACCTCGAACCCGCTTCCAGTGCAGCTTGCATGTTCGTGCGAATTCGCTTGAAGCTGCACATTCTGCTACAGTAATTAGGGTGTAACTGATATATGACTGATTAATAAATTAATAAATGCCTGTAAAGCAATCAATGACACATCTGCAAATAAATCAATGAAGGGCTACTTTGTGTGTTTTCTCAAAAACATAGGAGAAGCTTAGCACTAAGCTGAAATACTGGAGTTGGATGTTGTATGTGTGTGTGTGTGTGTGTGTGGGGGGGGGGACTCAGGCATGGTTTTCTGTAGTTATCCACCCACTTACTCTGTGTGTGTCCCTCCCCTGCTGAACCTTGTTTTGCTTAGTTTGTGGGGCACCTTGGACTCCCCTGCCCTGAAAAGGGAAAGGTCACTGATAAAGGTTAGCTTTGCTTTTCCAGATCGACCCCATCCACCCACCCTCCCCATCACATACTTCTGTCCTTCAGCTAAACCGTACCACACCCAAAGGACCAGGCCTTTCTAAAAAAAAAAAAAGGTTCATCAAAACACTTGTATCTGCAGTCTTTGGATGTGATGATGCCAACAAAGTTTCTTTGAATTTAACTGAAAATGAGGTGAAGTTTGGCAGGAAGTAGGGCAACTCCCCTCCAAGGTCTGATGCTTTTATGTGCTTCACTGGTGTCTCGCTGTTACTCTCTAAGTCCCTGGGCTTAGATCTGGAGCCATCCGGGGGTGGGGGGGGGCTGGGGTCATGGCTGTGCCGTGCTGTGCTTCTTCAGAAACCCGGCCACAATTCAGGCCACCGGGTGAGACAGCCAGGTACCTGCAAGCAGCTTGGAAAGCACCCCGCTGCCCCCTCCCCAGATGGTGAAAATGAGAGAGCTGGATCCGAGCGCTGATAGGACAGCTGTGGAATTCCCTCCCCTGTGACTGGCTGCTGCTCGTGTTGCAGTGTTAAGCCGACTTCATCCTGGAACACCATGTCTGTCAAGTTAGTGTCTTATAACAATTCATGAAGGAGGAAGGAAAATGCTATATGCTGAAGGCAGTGACGGTTCTGCCTTGATTGACACCCTGGGTGAAATCAGAGTGAGCTGTACTTTCATGCCGTCATGCAGGCGCCCTCTTGGACCCCATGAACGACGCTGGCCTGGGAAACTGCCTGCCTTGGCCTGCACAAGCCCTGTCCTGAAAACCTGGCAGCAGTAAGCATGCCCAACAGTGTGAATCAGAAATATGTTCCCAGGCTTTGTTTTGGGCCTATAAGAGCCAATGTAATCCACTGAAGGTCTTATTAGTCCTGATTAATTCAAAGGCAAGAGACACCACCTTAAAAGGAAATGTTCTTTTAGATCTATAAGATATTTTACATCCGGCCAATTACATATGTCTGCTGCTGACGTTTGCTGAGGATCGGCTTATCTTGTATCTATGACACAAATACAGAGCCACGTTGTGGTTTTAGGGATGCTATAATTGAAACATAACAGGGCGAGGCCTCAACGGCAAAACTGACCTCAAGAAAATTTCACATAACAAACCAGACACTCATATTTGGGAAATTACCTGAGGTGCATTATACATACCCTTCTGAAGAATCAGCATCATGCACACAACTCAGACTAAAATTTTTTGTAATTTTTTTTCGTTCTGTAGTCTTCACTTTGGCTGAAAGCCACAACAATGATTACCAGGAAAGCTCACAGCCTGACTGAAAATCTCCGAATGCCACCAGGCTCTTTTTTCAATCGCATGTTTTTTTTCTCTCAGTTAAGTTTTGCTTTGTAAGAAAAGGCGCTTCGAATAACTGTGTCAAACACCCTGCAGCAGCAATCATGAAGACATTGCGCAGCGGCTAAAGGACTGAACCAGAAGCTCTGCGATTCTTCCCTCAAACAAAAACAGCTCTCCTGGATTTCCCCAACAGATGAATAGGTGCATCAACAAGCATCAAGGCGGCCTTAGCAGTGAAAAATGTTACAGTGTGCAAATGATCCTGGTTCCTATTTTCACACCAATGTCCATGAATAGCGGGAAACCATTGCTATCAACCACGAAATGCACAATGACGTTTATTAGGGTGTTCGTTATGCATCTCTTGTTCATCATTTTGGCTGCTGATGCAACATTTGCACAGTTTATGAATGCTAAAAATATGTTTTCATACTTAACTGCACAGTTTTATTTCTTGTTTAAAGTTTATATTTATAGTTTATCTATATATGTGTAATATGCCTTTTTTTGTAAACCGTAAAACTTGGAGCCACATCGTCTGGTTCAAATGTATACATGTATACAGCTGAGAAAACAATAAAGTTGACTCGCTTCTAGAAAGTGCCACAACCTGCACAATACCTGGAGCCTGTCTTGCAACAAAAAACTCCTCCTGCCCCCTAGCAAAATGGCAGCTGTCTGCCATTTTTAAGCTCACTGTCTCATTTCTGCTCAATCCCCTCCTCACTAGCAAGGTGTCACTAAAAGAAAAAAACGTTGCCATTTTCCATCAGTCTCCAGGTCAAACTAGGTGACACTGAGTCTTAGTGAAGAAATTATGCTACACTTTCCTAATCTTCCGTTTGAATTCAGGAACATGGCTAATTGTTCCGAATCGGAGTGTAAGAATGTGATCTTGAGTAAAGTGGCTCTTCGCGTCTTTGGATTAATAACCGAAGAGTGTGCAAATATTCTATCCTTTCTTGTAATGGGTGTGCCTTCTAAAATGAATTTTAAAAGGTGGCACTATTAGAAGCATTTTAGCTTTTATCAGTGTTACCTTGCTTCAGGACTGTAAAGTCTCTGTGATATTTTTAAATTTGGCTTTAAGCATTTGGAACAGTTGCTGCAAATGTTTCCTCACTTGCAACTTAGACTGTGCAGGGAAAGGACCCATTTCTAGATGGACACACAGCCATGCGCTGTGCATTGTCCTGTGACGTTTCTCTTTGCGTGTGATGACGTGATTCTAATACAGCATCCTGTTGTGAAAGTACTGCAGGCAGCAGGGTTAACGGTTTTGCTCAAGAGCCCATCAGTGGTGTGGCTACTCTGAATCCATGGCTTTCCAACCCACAACAGATCCAGACACAGATCCATCCATCCATCCATCCGCCCATTTTGAACCTGATTCTCCTGCTGATGGTCACAGTTTATAATTATTTTTTATTATCCATGACCCTGTCCTGGATAACTGGCTGAAAGATTAATGGCCGGATTAGTTTTATTATCCATGTTCATGCTAAATAACCCAGCTAATACAAACTGCAGAATCTCAAATATACCCACGTCACTGACCGTACACATGTCTCTGAAACATTATTGACCTCCCGCAGATGAATATTGTGCTCTGAGTTTGGGCGAGCCCGCGAATCGGTTGTTGACTGATGCGTAGAAGGAAGGGTGGAGACGAGCTGAGGTAGGGGTGTCCATAGGGATGGAGGGGAGTGAAAGTTACAAATGTAGCAATGCAATTCTCAGAAGTATTGCCCCATATCGAGATTACTGCGTCATTTCCTCTTATGACAAATCTGTGGTTAGACTTAAAAAGTTTTGCGCGGCGTCGATCATGAGTAGTTACTGCCAAGGGAGCTGGTGTCACCACATGCATGATGCCAGGTCATAGTTACCGTCTGGTCCCAAGTGCTCAGCAAGCTGTAGGTAAGTACCGTTAAGCTGTACAGCCCTGGTCATGCCATCATAGCCTTGAGCTGGAGGACAGGAAGCCTGGTTTGGATGGTGAATATGTATGTGTGTGTGTCTGTCATTCTGTCTGCTCGAGCCCATGCGTGCGCGTGTGACGCTGCCGGCTGATCTGTCGGAAAAGAACTTGCATACATCGCCGCTGACCATAGCCTGGTGCTGGTGTTTCAGGGTTGGATTCCTTACACTGACTGTCAGGTGTTCGGCTCTTAGACTTTCAGTGGTTTGCTGTTAGCGCTCCACTAGCAAGCAACGTGTCCTCATTCCATCTACCAGCCGGCACCACTCTGTGCTCCCTGAACGCTCAATAGTGTTGCGCTTTGTCTTGTGATTTCACTAGACGTCTTATTATGTTCCTGCTATGTTTGAAAGGTGTTGTATAGCTCTCGCTCCAGTGCTGCTTAAACTTGTGACTGGGCATTCACTGGAATCTCAGCCTAGCCATGCTTATACCCAGCTGACTGCAGCTGCATCATTGTGATGTGCTATGTGCCTCATTTGCAGAGGTGTACATTTCAGGTCCAGAAAGTATAAATCCAGATCAAGTTTTTGTTTCAGTCAACCAGTTGAGTTACTCTGTGACTGTGATTCTTTATACCCAATCGGTTCTTTGAAACAAAATCTTGATCTGGATTTGTACTCTCTGGACATGAAATCTCCAGCTGCGCTCACTTGTATGTTGCTGTGAGCAAAAGCATCTGCTAAGCAAAGAAATTTAGGTGTTTGCATAGTTCAATATATTGAATATTTCTAGTAAGCGTTAAATGTTGATTATTACTAATGATATTAAATATAGGTGTAGTTAGGTCTAGCATCCACTGCCTTGATTGAAGATAATGAAATGACACAGTGTGGTAAAACAAGTGTCCTTGCAGTGTCTGTAACCCTAACATCTTTGTGCTCTTCACAGCTTTGTGGTTGGTCCTGCTAGTCTACATCAGTAGGGCTGCTGCATGTGGCAGCGAGGCAAACTCTGTTTTACTGAAGAGCGTTTCTCTCGCTGATCTAATGAGGAAGGACGCTGGGGAACTCCGCAGAACATATGTAAGTATGCATCTTCCATAGCACTGGATATGGCAGCTGGGGCTCTCATTTTCCTAAGGGCCAGTCACCAGCTTTATAACTGCTACAGTAACTGTCACAGAATAACTCATGAAAGTTCGGAAGACTTTTCTGGAAACCTGGGCTATTGGTCTTATTTTCGTCTTATGTAAACTCCTGTTGCAAAAACTCTTGCAGTTTCCACTAATACATTGCATTAGACTAAGCATTTTCGAATGATTTGTGCAAGACAGCGCTCCTGTTTGGTAGAAACGCATATAATTAGACTTCCTTAAATTTATATTTTGCTTGTCTGTTGATCCCTAGATCAGAAGCCAAGGGGATTTCATGAAGTCGTTCTGTCAAATGCATGTGGATAACGCACCAGATCCCGAGATTAATGGTTTCGAACCTGCAGAGAAACTTCAAAGTATATACACCAAACTCAAACTGTTCCAAGAACACCTCGCTGCGGTCAAAGAACAGCAAATACAGCTTCAGGAGCCCTCCAACTCATTGCTCGGCAAGTTGAGGAATGCTCATGAGCGCTTGGGCGACCTGGCATGGAATGTCAACATAGCCTTGCAGTGTCTGAAGCCCAATGAGCTCATCACGGTGGGGTCCATAACCAACTCACCGAGGAATACCTTCCAGCAGAAAGTGTATGGCTGTGTGGTTCTGACAAGGCACAAGGAATTCCTGTCTCAAGTTTTTCATGAGCTAAAGAAGCTCAGGAACACAGTTGAAAGATGAACTCTCAAGTTCAGGAAGAGTTCTTATATAGCTCCAATGGACAATATTGGGTTCCGTTATTATATTCCTGTAAACCAAAGACAAATGATGTTATACATTTTTGTATACATATTTATTTTATTTAATAATTAATTTATTAATGTGACTGGTCACTATATACTGTTCAAATTACATTACTGCAGGCAGTCATTAAAGGTGCGACTTCCTTTCTTTTATAAAAGAGCACTCATCTTTTTTTTTTACAATTTGACCCACGAACCACCCTATTCCACAATATTACATTTAAACCTGTTTATTTTGATATATCATAATTATGCATTACATTGGAATGAGCTTACGAGTCATATAGACACAAGGGGGCACTGTTTTCTCTAAGACAAAATATAGGTAAGGGCTGGGTTCGAATTCAGGGGCTAAATCTTTCTACGGCTACATTTGAAGAGTAAATGTAGGGCTGTTCCATTTCCAATGCTCCTTCAAATGTGGCCCAGACATACATTCTTCTTTTGGCCAGTTGTGAAGGATGCACCTGCTGAATCCTTTGCAACCCAACATATCCCAAGATTCATTGCATGGACCGTCGAGAGACGCAGCCCTCAAAGGCTACAATGCCCGCGTCCTTCGAAGGATGCAGCCTCTGAATTCGAACACAACCATTGTAAGACTGACTGTAAGGCAAGCAGATGTTAACTGCTGTAGGTATCCCCTACAGTGACAAGCATTTACCCTCAAACCATTTTTAGCGTACCAACTGGATACATTGGATAGCATTAGCTTTAGCATAGTTTTCTACACTGCATGTAGCAGTTAGTTTCCCTGTAAACAACCCAGTTTTGGTTACCCAAAGTCAAGTTATTGAAGATTTTTATGTGTCCCTTGGCTAAACACTAACAGCAATTAGGAAAAACTAACAACTACAGGGGCTCCTTGCTTTAGGATGGTTCGACTTACAATATTTCAGCTTTACGATGGTGTGATAGCGATGCACGTGCATTAATCAAATTTGAATTTCGATCTGTCGGCCGATGGCAGCAATCGCGCAGCGTCTAGTGTCTGTAGTGATCACAAGCATAAACATCTCGTACAGTGTTTAACGGTGTTTTCTTTCTGTTTTTAACTAAATAAACTTGTAGTCATTTATTCACTTTTCAAATACTGGTATTTAATTAGTTACAATAGTTTGTTTATCATATTCATTGACAGTAATTTATTTGCTTATTCGGTCACAGTAGTTATTTATTTATTATGTCATACTCATATTTATTTACTTATTTATCATATCGTACTCATATTCGACTTACGATATCTTCCTCTTACCATGGGTTCATTGGAATGTAACCATTTTAGGTCGAGAAGCATATGAAAAAATACCAAAATGAAATATGTGCAGCTAAAGAACTAGGCATCCTCTACCAGGGTGAACCCATGGAAATCTTGACTGAGGTCAGCAGGCGAAAAGCAGGAGAACAAGGATGGTTCCACCCTGCCCTGGTCATGTGATCTAGCTACTCAGCCAGGTGATTGTTGCTCACCCTGTGCTGTCTCCTGGTTTGTGGCGGTCATGTGAGAGATACTTCCCTGATTCCAGGGGCATTAATATGCAGAAAGCACAACCTATTCTCTGCACACAATTGTCTGTGCCAGCCCAATAATAGCATGGTCAAGAACTCTGCAAACCATTACAGAAAGCTCTGCTAATGTGACTTAGCTATCCACACTGCTAAAATGTCCAAGTACCACTAATTACATGCTCTGCTAGCAGCACGGCTAATACGTCAACGCACTGCTATTCAATTAAGCTTTATTTCCCATGTATAATACAAAGGTTTTCTTTCAACCAACCAATTATGTATAAAGAGTCACAGTCACAGAGTCACTCAACTGGTTGCTTTAAACAAAAGCTCGGTCTGGATCTGAACTTTCTGGATCTGAACTTTCCACCTCTGGTTATCAGTGATGCTAAAAAGTCTATGTACTGCTGTACAAAAATCTCATGCTAATGTAATTTTGCTAGCACTGTCTGTGCACTGCTAAACAAAGAGTTCAAAATAATGCGACTCTGTTAGCTGTGTTGCTAAAATGTCTATGTATTGCTGTACAAATATCTCATGCTAATGTAACTCTGTTAAGCCCACCTACGCGCCGCTAAACCAATAGCTCAAGCTAACGTCACTCTGCTAGCAGTGTTGCCACAAATGTCTCTGCCAATTAGCCACACTGGTGAAATGTCTATGTACTGCTATAAAAACAGCTCTTCTACTAACCCTGCTTTTGACAGCTCAAAATAGTGGTGGTGCTAAACGTCTGATATTCTTATATTAGCATTGTAGTATTAGCATTTACAGTAAATTAATGTTGAGGCACTACAAGGTGTAATGAATGCCACGAGTTTGTTTCTCTTGCTCTTTTCTGCCTTTTGCTTTCTGGGCTAATGCTAGGACCAGCGGAAAAAGCATTGCAGCTGCACCACGTACACTAGCCTCTAGCTGACTCTTCCTAACCTGAGTGCCACCCACACAGCATAATTGCAACATCGGGTGTCCAGCCATTGCACTTTTCGATGGCGAGACGGTTGGCGCGGGCATTCCGCTGCAAGTCACAATCACACGGCAAGCTGGACACTGAGAAGGGCTACTGCAGGTCGAGGTCAAGTTCCCCCTTTCTACCGTCTGTGCGTTTCTGGGTGTGACTTCTGTTTTTGGTGGGGGGGTCGAGGTGTGAAGATTATGTCATGAGATATGTCAGAATTATTCACACACAGAAACAAATTAATATTTCCAAGAACATATGCTGGAAAATGTGCCTGTTTTATACGTATATCTCGAGATGAAAATAAGATGAATGCAAGTAGGAAAAAGAAAGGTGATGTGCTTTCAGGTTTTGCATCTAGAGCAATTCGAGCCTCACAGATATCTGAGCTGTCCAGGTCATCAGGGGGACGTCAGTGACGTCACCACCACAGAGTTGAGCGATTAACTAAAGCTCTGTATCTTTAAACCCCAGGTGTGTCGCCTGTCTTACACCACATAGAACCGTACCCCCAAAGTGACCCAAACCCAAAATGACTGGCCAAACCTCCAGTGTCCTAAATGCTGAGAGATACATAGGAGATGGAAAGTCAGAGAGCACCTCTTCACATGATGGTCTAGCCTTTGTTTTTCAGCTACTTTTCTGCGAATAAGTGCATTTTTTCCAGTCTTTGTTCCTGAAACAGCAAATGATTTCAACATCATCACGGCTCACACTGGATTAAAGTTAAGCGTGTCCTTTCAGGGCTGAAATGTCATCCCTGTTCTTGTTTGTCTTAAACAGCAAAAGCTTTCTCCTGCTTTGTGCCCTCTGCTACTTGGAATAGGCACTCGGGTCCACATCGCGACCTGCATTACACTGGATAAGCGCTTGATTAATTGGATGATACCAGGGGCGGAGCTACGTGGTGGCTTGGGGGGAGCACTTGCCCCCATCCCCCCCCGGGGGAGCGTGGTGCTCCGCTGGTGGGGGGGGGGGGGGGGGGGGGGGGGGGGGGGGGGGGGGGGGGGGGGGGGGGGGG
>JABFEA020000043.1:21037012-21047373 GCA_019775915.2 Cyphomyrus plagiostoma
TATCCCAGATATTTTACTGACTTGATGCTATACTCTGACTAAAAAGTGTTCCTTTAATTTTTTTGAGCAGTGTATTAGGGTGATGCTTCATGTTTGCCCAGTTTTTCTAAAAGACAATCTTGCACCATCAATTATGAAGAAATCACGGTAGATGAGCTTCAAATTAACCGGTAAAACCACTTTCAGTGAAGCATTTATCCATTTGCATACCCTTAGCCAAGGCTTGGTATCCTTGGCTAAGCAACATAAAATTGATTGACTTCAACAGTGTATATATATATAATGTAACATTATCGCATCTTTAATGTACAGTACTGTTTGTGTTCTAATGTATATTGCACCATTTTCTGGAAGCATCTTGAACACAATTTCACAGGAACTAGAAGGTACCAGGAACATCACTTCATATCCAGCATTTTCTCCGAAATTAGTTGACACTCTAGTCAGGCCTACATTGCATTTTTAGTCAGCCCCAGGGCAAATTAAATTCCTGTTTCTAATGAAAATTCTTATTTCTCTTTTGCTGTAAGTTTGGGTTAATTTGACAAAAAGGGAGAATTATAGGGGATGTGTATCCGAGAACCTCTGCCCAGTTAATGAGGACACCGTTCAGCTGAGCTCACTGCTCGGCGCCAAGGTGAAATGTTGCCACGGTGAGCTGTGCAATAGTGCCCGACGCATCGGGCAATGTCGCCCCCCCACCCTGCTGATGTGGCTGGCCTCCATCACCCTCCTCCACTGAATCAGAACTCGACCCCTCTACTGCCACACCCAACCATTCATCCTGTCTGTCATTTACTTAAATGAGAGTCTCTTTTCTTTAATGTTTAATAAAGTTGTTTTTTTAATCCAAAAAAAAACATGTTTTCAGTTTGTTATTATGGGGTAATTGGGGCATGATGACTGATACCACAAAAGAATGAATTCATCCATCTTTGACCTGCTTATTATGGTCTTGCTCACAGAGGGTGTCCCAGGGCTTATGCACACACAAATATGCATCATGGTTATGTGAGAAACACCTATGAGGCCACACCTATGCACTGTTGGGAGTTTCATGGGTGAGAGCATGCAGACACAGAGTAGAGATGGGACTCAAACCTCCAACAGTAGAGGTGTGAGGCAACGGTTATACTCACTGAGCCACCAAGCCCCCCCACCAAAATCAACCTATATCTAAGAAACAATGTTGGAGAAATGTGGGGAGGCCTGATTACTATCAAGATCAGAATCATGTTCAATTGCCAAGAGCTATTACAGGAATATACAAGGGTTTATCTACTCCCAGTGGTGGTGCTACACTAACATAGAACTTACATAGACCTACCTGCATAGAGGTACACATAAAACACAACATGAGGATACTGATAAGGCCCAGTAAAAAAAATATTAGTTTATCAAAGCCGCCCGCGTGGCGAATTTAGCCCGCATCGATTTTTTTTTTTTTTCTTTTAAAAGTGTATTTTCCTTTGTAAATTCCACTGCCGGCGTTCACAAATTTTGAATAAAACACTTTTTAAAAATATTTTCTTTTCATATTAATTTTGCAGATCAGCCCATATGGCATACATCTGTTGCTGTTCTTTTTGTTTACTGTTGATGTTGAAAACTTATCTTCCGTTATCTTTTTTCTGAGAAATAAAAATTAAAAATTAAAAAAAAAAATTCGCCCTCCCTCATCACTTGTTTCTGATTGAAAGGATGATAAACTAATAATTATTTTTACTGGGCCTAAATAAATGAATCAATAGAATGTGTGCCAGGAATGAATAGAGGAAGTAGCTGTATTGGGATTTTACTGTATGTCAGGGTAACTGCAGGGAGGTGAGACATAAAGTGCCAAGCACATTGTCAATAACACCGAATTCTAAAGAAACAGATAGATTCATTTGGCTTTGGTTTTACTGATCTTGGACTTGTCTTAGAGTGGTGAAACTGAAACTGAGGTGAAATTATAATTTGACCTTTTTCATGGAACCAGTGCAGCCTTTTCTTTTCTTGAAAGCTGGAAAAAACAGGCATAATATTGCATTCCTAAATAAATGAGAAGATTAAAGCCGGCAGATAGTTGGACACCTAAATTACGGATGCGGTCCTTTGGTAATAACGACATGGCCGCCTTCTGGAAAGGCGCACGCCGGTTTAAACGAATAATATTCTGTCACAGTTTAGTAAGAGGGTTTTCAGGTATGTACGTGAGTGACGAATCAATATTTCAATATACGGAGTTTTATAATATAGAGCCGGTTAAAGATTCAGATAAGATTTATTTTACAGACGTGTTAAAATATTAGTCATTTTAATCTGAATATGAATACACCGTAATTAAACCGTATTCATTACAGACAGTTAATATTTTTTTCCCGCAGTGCATATGCCACACTAATAGGCTTATTTTTTTATATGTGAATATTGTCATATTTTATGTAGGTCTGCTATATTTATACATCTCAAACTTTGCATTAATTTACTCATCGCTTTGCTTATTTTCTTTTATATGCCAAGTAACACACGTAAAGTATGTAACCTGTGCCTTTCTGCAGGTAAATATGAGTATGATATTGTGGTTATTGGCGGAGGATCCGGGGGACTGGCCTGTGCCAAAGAAGGTATGCCTTATTTCGATAGGTGATGAAGGTTTTTCTTGTAAGATGACCAGGTCGTTATTATCCTTGCATAGGTCCAAAACAGTGATATAAACTAGGTCTAACTCTATGCGCCGATAACTCGGGTATTGAGGCCGTTGGTTATCTTGTGAAAGCAGGTGTTGTGCCAAAAAGTGACTCTGCCAGAAACTGATTACGATCCGCGGGAGCGCGCACAACCTGTTCAGGACGCATCGCAGTTTCCGTGCGACTGAGGCGGGTAATTTCGATATGAAATCGTCTTAAAGTGCAAAAAATATACAGTACATGCATCCCCGAGCTAATAGCGATTTTAATTTCTTTACACTCTTCTGGGTTGTATTTACATGATTAGTAAACATCTAAGCCATTTTTACCACCTCTGTATAAGACCAGTACAATGCAGTTCACCCATTGCCAAAAAGTGATTACACCTAATATCTCTTTACTGAATGGCTCTTTCTGTCTGATTTTAATTTTCTACACACTTCTGGGTTGTATTTACATGATCAGTAAACATATAACCCATTTTTACCAATTTAAACACCACTATAGGACCAGTACAATGCAGTTCACCCATTGCCAAAAAGTGATTACACCCAATATTGTATTTACAGGATTAACATCTAACCCATTTTTATAACTTTAAACACCTCTATAAGACCAGTATAACCAGTTCAACACAGTTTTCCTATTGCCAAAAAGTGATTACAGTTAAAACCTTATTACTGAAAACCTCTCTCTGCCTGATTTTATTTATTTTACACTCTTCTGGGTTGTATGTACATGATTAGTAAACATATAACCCATTTTTATGATTTTAAAACCTCTATAAGACCAGTATAATGCATACAATGCAGTTTTCTTATTGCCAAAAAATGATTACAGTCAATACCTTTTTACTGACAGATATTTTCTGCTTCACTTTATAGGCCTCTTGTTAGATACATTTACAGGATTAGTAAACATATAACTAATTTTTACCACTTAACACCTCTATAGGGCCAGTATAATGTAGTTCACCCATTGCCAAAAAGTGATTACACCCAATATTGTATTTACAGGATTAACATCTAACCCATTTTTATAACTTTAAACACCTCTATAAGACCAGTATAACCAGTTCAACACAGTTTTCCTATTGCCAAAAAGTAATTACAGTTAAAACCTTATTACTGGAAACCTCTCTCTACCTGATTTTATTTATTTTACACTCTTCTGGGTTGTATAATAGATTTCTTAAGTTTAGGAGTGTTCTTACCTTCCATAAATGTGGTCGAACATAGGATTTTTTTAATCTTTCCTCAAAAAACATAGATGCAAAAAATACGAATCAAAACAGAACTTAATCAGGTAGAGAGAGGTTTTCAATAATACGGTATTGACTGTAATCACTTTTTGGCAATATGTTAACTACATTATACTGGTCCTATAGAGGTGTTTAAAGTGGTCAAAATGGGTGAGATGTTTACTGGTCATGTAAATGCAACGAAGAAGAGAGTAATTAAAATCAGACAGAAAGAGCCATTCAGTAAAGAGATATTGGGTGTAATCACTTTTTGGCAATGGGTGAACTGCATTGTACTGGTCCTATACAGAGGTCGTAAAAATGGCTTAGATGTTTACTAATCATGTAAATACAACCCAGAAGAGTGTAAAGAAATTAAAATCGCTATTATCTCGGGGATGCATGTACTGTATATTTTTTGCACTTTAAGACTTTGATATCGAAATTACCCGCCTCAGTCGCACGGAAACTGCACTGCGTCCTGAACAGGCCGTGCGCGCTCCCGCGGATCGTAATCAGTTTCTGGCAGACGGTCACTTTTTTGGCACAACACCGGCCGCTGAAGTGCTGTCGCAGCCTGCTGGTAACGTCGCTGTCTTCTCTTCACTCGTCCAGCTGCTCAGTATGGGAAGAAAGTAGCCGTCCTCGACTACGTTGATCCGTCGCCTAAAGGTGGGAGTGTGCAGCACAGGTGTCTGTATTTTGTCAGTGTTATTACAGTCATCTTCACAATTTAAATAATCTGTGTCTGATTCGGTTGTAAATCCGGGGGTTGGGTTTGCTTTCAGGCACGAAGTGGGGTCTGGGGGGGACCTGCGTGAACGTAGGTTGCATCCCCAAAAAGCTCATGCACCAGTCTGCCGTGCTGGGAGGAGCTTTGAAGGACGCTGCCAAGTATGGCTGGAATGTCCCCCATCAGCCTTCTCATTGCTGGCAAGTACTGGGGGGGGGGCGGCGTATTCTCCTGCATTGTCTTACTTTGGAATTCATGACCATCCACTGCAGTTAATATTTTATATGGAAGTACAATGAAACTTAAACCTTAATCATGGACCATCTCAAAAATGTGAATAGAAGATTGGTTTGGTTTGAAACGGACTCTATGGTGCCCTCCAGTGTTAGTAGTTAGATTAACCGTAAATTTAGGCATTCTGCTCTAAAATGTTGGATCTGATTATGACGATCAAATTCTTGCTTGGGTTGGTTGAAATTTGATAGTTTAACTGGCCATTTTTGATTTAACTGAAAGGCATACTTTTATTGGCTGGTCTTTTATCTGGGCTTGTGTGCTTACGTGCGTTTGTCGGTGTCTTTTGAAATTGATAGCCTTGCTATAGAGCAACTAAGTAGATTCCAATTAAGGAGTGTAATTACTTCAGGTCTTAGGTGCTTAGAGGGTGCTGCTGGTCTCAAACCAAGTATTTGGAGAACACCCCAGCAAAACCTTTTTCCCTGGCTAGGAGGAAAAGGGATGGAGGGATGCGTGTTTCTGATTGTAGTTTCCCGCATGCTCAGGGCCACCATGAGCTTGGCCGTGCAGAACTATGTGAAGTCTCTCAACTGGGGTCACAGGGTTCAGCTGCAGGACAGGTGAGTCTTGTGGCCTGACACAACACAGCATGCTGGGAAATGTGGTCTATTGCTTTCAGCTCAACTGGAGCATTGATTCCTCTGATGCTTGTAGTCCTTTAAGTATGTGCAGATCCGTGGGAAAGAGTAGTCATTGGATCCTTGTGTGGTGCTTCAGCCCCCGATTAGTGGTCCCTTAAATCATCCCGGAGGGCTGGGGTTCCCTCACCCATGTTTACCCTCTTGATTTTTGACAGGAAGGTGAAGTATTATAACCTGAAAGGCCAGCTGGCTGATGGGCATACTGTTATAGGAACAAACAAATCTGGGAAGGAGGTAAACGAACGCCGCCCACCACAGCGGGTAAGGGGGTAACTCCGCCCCCATGGGACTTCAAGCCTCTTGGTTGCTTTGTTCCCAGACGGTGCTGACCGCTCAGGACATTGTGATTGCCACTGGAAGCCGGCCAAAGTACCCCCTGCATGTGAGTCTCACCTGAGCTGCCGCTCACTACCTGTTTTTGTTCTTCTCAGAAATTCAGGGGTCTGTGGATCATCACCACCCTCTCCACCCCTTCCCACATTCTGATCTCGGGTTGTCTACACCCGGGTTGGATAATTAGAAACCCTAACCCCCCTCACTTGTTTTGTCAACATCCGCAGGTCCCGGGCGCAGTGGAACACGGCATTTCCAGCGATGACATCTTCTGGATGAAGGAGTCTCCGGGAAAAACGTGAGTGAGTAGCGACTCGGGTCTTTGGGTGTCGTGCCTCAGTTACCTGGCACCCTTTCATCCTGGCACACCGGCTCACTGCAGTGTGTTTCCTGTGTGATTACATCTAAACGCTTTAAGTCTCTTGTCAGTGTCACGTAAAGCAGGGGTGGGCAGTCTTATCCGCAAAGGGCCGGTGTGTGTGCGGGTTTCCACCGCAACTCCCTAATTAGGTCACTAATTAGAGGACTGATTGGCTGAAGAGTCCTCACACCTGGGTTTGAACAGCTGAGCTAAAGGTCATCCCAGAAACCTGCATACACACCGGCCCTTTGCGGATAAGATTGGGCACCCCTGCTTTAAGTGAATAGACTGCTTATCCAAACTGGAGGCAGGGCACAGTGTGCTGTGTGGGAGTCAAAATCCCAAAAATAGCATTTTGTGTTGGGCCTTTTTAAGCCAGTTGACCTGATTACCCCACCAGTGCCATTGAATGTGGAGGGGGGAAATGCTGGCTGCAGTTCTCCTTTCTCATCACAAGAGTATAAACTCATGGCTGATTAAAAGCCACCTGTATTTCTGTGCGGGGGGGGGGGGGGGGGTAGGCCTCTGACTAAAATGCACTGAGCATGAGAGAAACTGATGACTGCAATCTCACAACACAAAAGAATATCTTGGTTTATTTTGTTTTAAAAAGGAGTCAGAGCAAGTAGCTGAAAATGCTAGGGGTTAGGGTGGTTATGTAGGGAGTGAATGGTTGGTAGCTTAGGTGGTCAGTGGTAAAGTGGCTGATCTTCCTGTAGCTGCACATTGGGGCTGCAAAGTGACCCTTGGTGCACAGCTGTGCCACTTTGGATCAGAGGGTCTCTGTTAATAGTAAGGAACGCATCTGCTACTGAAGAAACAGTGGGAACGTTGGGAAGGGAAACTGACACGAGAGTACATATGTAACTGTGTGTGTTCATGTATGAGTAAATGTAAAAGTGTGTGTAGGTGTGTATAATTGGATGTCTCTGGGGGGCTTTACTGACCACGTGGGTGCGGAGGGGGGACTCCCGTGTGGTGCTCTCATCGCACTCCAAGGTTAATACGCGTTCCTCTCGACGTGGAGGAGTTGGTGGACGCTGTCATAGGAGGCCCTGCAATGCTAGCAACAGAATGTTTGAGCAGTGCCTTGTAGTTACACTAGCCAGCCAGTGGAGGGTGTATTGTGCACCCTGTTCAGCTTGTGATGTCCAGTGTCCATTGTGGACGATTATCCATGGTCAGTTACACTCAAGGAGCACTGGGCATCGCCTGGCGAACAGGAGACAATGTGCAAAACCAAGCACTCTCTACTAAAGGCTGTAATTACTTCAGGTCTTAGGGGCTTGCAAAGTGCAACTGATTTGAGCTTCTGGCCAAGACAAGTATTTGAGGGCATGGATTAGATCTCAGATCACTCTGGTAAATCCCTTTTCCCTGGCTATGCTGGAGGGATGTGTATCTCTTAATTTGGTGTATCCATGAGCTTGGCGTGCAGAACTATGTCAGATGCCACAGCTGGGGTCACGGGGTTCTGCTGTAGGCTGGTGCTCACAGCACGGGCGCCTTGCGTGACACGCCTGGGGCAGCCTGCATATCCCTGAGCTCCCCATGCCTAACCCTAACCCTACTCCCTTTCTGCTGCCACTGCTGTTCTAAACCTCCTTTTACGCAAAGAGTCTTTCATAGTCTCCCCCCTCTGACCCTCTCATATCATATTTACTGCCGGAGATTCAGTCTGAATGTTTCTCTGCTGGTTACGGACAGATGTGGGAAGCTGAGCCCGTAGTCCATGGTTACGGACCGATGTGGGAAGCTGAGCCCGTAGTCCTTGGTTACGGACCGATGTGGGAAGCTGAGCCCGTAGTCCTTGGTTACGGACCGATGTGGGAAGCTGAGCCCGTAGCCCTTGGTTACGGACCGATGTGGGAAGCTGAGCCCGTAGCCCTTGGTTACGGACCGATGTGGGAAGCTGAGCCCGTAGCCCTTGCCTGTCCTCATGCTCTGTCCTCCTGTCTCTTCCAGGCTTGTCGTCGGTGCGAGCTGTATCCCCCCTCCTGAGCTGCATCGTGGGGTCTTCAGGCTGCATCACCCGGCCAGCAGGCTCTCACCTGGGGTGGGGGGTTTTTGGGTCCTTTTTCTCTGGCTACTCTGAATGCGGCTTTTAAAGCCGTCAGTAGTAACTCTGGTAGTATTTACTAGTGATGGCCGAAGGAAGCTTCATGACACATTTGCTGTATTTTCTGACCCCACTAGATGGTGCTTTTGGTTTGCTTTGGGCATGCCTTGAGCCCTTTTTGGAGCAGTGGGGTCAGAAAATTGGCCATCACTAGTGTTCACTGTCATTTCTCTGTGTCAGTAAGTTGACTCCAGTACTGAAGGTCCCAGTAGGTTTTGGGTGGTGTAACTGTTAGTGTGGATACAGAATCTCCCCTCACTCAGCCAGTGAGACTGGGCCTTATGGTCTGGCTATCCAGGGGAGGCGTGGCATGTTGGCGTGTCGTGCTGCTTTCCTGAACGCACTCTATCAGATGTGGGCCTAGAGTGTGCCGGATTCCTGACGGGCATCGGGCTGGACGTCACAGTCATGGTCCGCAGCCTGGCGCTACGCGGCTTCGACCAGGTACGGGCAGGGCGCCAAGGTGCCAGGGTCAGGCTGAGGCGGGGGGGGGGGGGTCACTACACTGAAATGTTCAGTTGTCAGTCACCATCTAGCTGGCTGACGTGCATCTCAGGATCTGTTGCTCCATCCCCATACGCACCACTGCCCCGTAGCTGGTAGCCAGCCTGTGCTGAAAATGCTCCATGTTGGAGGGCTGCTAGTTGCTTTGGTTGTGAGTCACATTTCTCTTTTGAGTCAGGCAGACACCGGACGGCTAAACCAATTGGCCCCCAGCGGTGGGAACAGGAAGGTGGTGCTGGCTGGAATTAATCATTGTTAATACCGTGAAAGGGTCGGTTTGTGGAATTAATTATTGTTATTAAGGGGGGTGTGTGACTGCAGAGCACGGGCAGGTGTCTGGGATGCCGTGTAGAGCAGAGACAGCACTGGGTGTCGTAACTCTGCCCATGCAGCAAATGGCAGGCCTGGTGACGGAGAACATGGCCGCCCACGGGACCAAGTTCCTCTGGAGGCGTGTCCCCAGGAAGGTGGAGAAGCTGCCATCGGGGTCCCTGCAGGTGACATGGGCGGAGGGCGGCTCCTCGCACGAGGAGCAGGACACCTTCGACACAGTGCTCTGGGCTGTGGGTGAGTTAGGGGGCACAAGAGCTCACTGCAAATGGGCAGTGTCACTAGGTGGTGCTGTTAAGCCTTGTGAGGGTTCCCTTAGCCTGCTATGTGTATTCCTTAGTTGTAATTCCGGTGTGTCTGGTAATGTCACTGGTTATCAGGCCGCACCTTCAACAGACCCCTGGAGGATGGGGATGGAACCCCTATCCAATGCCGTCCCGGGGGCTGTGATCCATGGTCAAGATGTATAGCGGGGAGGGGGGGGAGCTTCACCATGTTCCCGCCTTTCCGCCCCCCAGCTTCCTGCCTCCCCTGCTTCCCAGCCACCCCCCACTCCTCATCTCACCTGTTAAGCTCCCATAACCTCTGTCCCCCCCCACCCCTTCCTGTCTGCCGGGTCCCCACCACCTCCCTTCTCCATGGTTACGGAGTTGGGCCGATTGGTCTTGCATGGTGAGATGCTTACATCCACCGCTTGACCCTGGTTTGCCTTTGTCCATATTTGCTGGGGGGGGGGTTCTTCCTGGAGCCCCTGAGCCAGCTGGCTACATCATGTCCCCTCCACCCAATAAGAGGACTGAACAGAGCCTTGGGCGGGGCTTTTCAGGGTGGGGGCCCATGGAGGGGGGTGGCACTTCAGGACAGTCTGATGTCCAGTTTCATACTTCCTGCCATCAGGTGGTGTCGCAGTGCCTTTGTAGTTGGGGTCGTTTGACATAATTGGATGTTTTTTTTTGCGCCACTTGAGTGTATGATGCTGAGTCCCATAGGAGGGAGTGTAGGGTAGATGGGACAGTAATGACTGTTTTGTTGTTTTTTTTTTTTTTGGGGGGGGGGGGGGGGGCAATATGAAATGTCAGAAAGGTAGTGACCGCGGGGGGAAGGTGACACCAAATTTAAACCCCCAGGTTT
>JABFEA020000043.1:21047383-21061538 GCA_019775915.2 Cyphomyrus plagiostoma
GCCCCCACCCGCTCTCCACCCCCCCCCCCCCCCCCCCGCCCCACGCCCGGGTGGTGGGGGGGGGGGGGGGCCCCCCCCCCCCATGAGGAAGTGACAGACAGGAAGTGACAGCTGGTGGAAGGTGACACCATATTTACTCCCCAAGGTTGTGCGGACAGTTTCCTCTGCATCTAACCACATGACAGGAAATATTAGCTTCACTATGGGGGGGCATGTATACGTGACATGTTAAATCAGATGTTGTTCTTTTTATATTGTTAGGGAGAGCCCCCGTGACCAGAGCCCTCAGCCTGGAAGCTGCTGGAGTGCAACTCGACAAAGACACGGGGAAAATCGTCGTCTCCGCCAATGAGGAGACCTCCGTCCCGCACGTTTTTGCCATGGGGGACGTGGCCAAGGTCAGGTTTCCGTTCAGGCTCAAAGGTACAACTGCAGGCTGCTGGGATGGAACCAACACCCCCCCCCCAAAAAAAAAATTTTTTAATTCTGGCCGTTTAAAACGGAGATGTCAGCTTGATGGACGCGTAACCCAAAACCTCAGTGCAGGTGTGGCGTGTAGGACACGCTTTACACCGTGGGGGTGTGTCAGGGGGGGAGGGGGGGCACGCTGTCTCTCTGAAGGCGCCCTGGGGTGCGATGGCAATCGCCTGTCTTGTGCGAGGCTCAGCCTTGATGTCCTTGAACCCTGGCCAGCTGCGTGGATCGCAGACTGCCAATCACTGACATGTCGGCAAATCAAAGGCCAGCTTTAAAGCGGAGGGCGGGGCTTGGCCAGTTGGTTTAATGTTAACAGATGCCTGGCTTGGCTCGGGACGATCTCTTAAAAATAACCGCAAAGGCCTGTTTGTATGCGCGGGCTGAGCGATCCTCTCACACTGGGCGGGGGAGAGGAGGGGTGGGAGGTCGATCAGCACCTGGAAGCTGAGCCAGCGCGTGCACACACCCCCGCTTTGAAAGATGTCGTCTTGGGTGGTTGGGACAGGTTTCGGGCCTGGCGGGGTATGACCCAGGGCCCCGGTCACGCGAGAGCGGGCCAAAGGCACGGTTGTGACCGCGCTCCTTTTCCTGACCCGCCGGTGTGCTATCGCTGCAGGGCCGCCCCGAGCTGACCCCCCCCACCATCCGGGCCGGGAAGCTACTGGCCCGCAGGCTGGCCGGCATCTCCACAGAGATCATGGACTATGACAACGTAAGACACCAGTGCATCCTCTCTCTCTCTGACTCTCACCTGGACGGTATGTCGTGGAGGGGGGGGTCAAGGCTGCTCCTGGGGGGGGGGGAGGAGGGATTGATTGGGGTCCTTTTCTCAACTGATCTATACCCTCAGGTTCCCACCACGGTCTTCACCCCCTTGGAGTACAGCTGTGTGGGGCTGACCGAGGCGGGGGCAGGGGGACTGTACAGGGAGGATGGCATTGAGGTGAGACCCCCCCTCCCCCCCCAGCACGTCTGCCACACCTGACCAGCCAAGTCACGCAAAGTCAGCACACGGTGCATATTTCCCCCGTCGTCGTGACAACAGGCCAGCCGGCGCACACGCCTTCCACACCACCTGTGTGGAGCAGGCAGCTGCGATGACTCACTCCCGGCCTGACATCCCGGCGCGGGGGGGAGGAAGGGGGCCTGACGGAAGCTCCCAGTGGGTGCTGACAGACCGCGTGCGATCAAAAGCCCCCCCCCTGCCGGAGGGGCTGCCAGTTGACCTCAGTGGTGGCGCCCACCTGTGGCTCTGTGTTCATGCAGCTGCGAGTGTCGTTCACTTAAATAGAGCTGTTAAATGCGTGACCACAGGGTGGCGCTCTTTGAAGGGTTGTTTTATCTCGTCACCTTTTTTATACCTTAATAGTCATGGTTGCTGTTCACTCCCCTGCCCTGATAGGTGTACCATGCCTTCTACAAGCCCTTGGAGTTTGCTGTGGCTCAGCGAGATTCTAGCCAGTGCTACATCAAGGTCAGAACCAGGCCGGCAAGCGGCAGAACCGATCGCTGTGATTGCATGATGTGGAAAACGGGTCGAGCTGTTCTGGGTTCAGTGTTGTTGTTTGCAGTATGTAGACTGTTTTCAATATTCGAACAACTGACAGTGTTATCCAACGGTCATTTAGAAATTCACATGGCAAGATAGGACTACAATAAACGCTAAACAAAACAGACTATATTAAATGCGGAACGCATCAGAACTACGCTTTATTGTGACTGCAAGTTAGCAAATTATTGTGATTGTGCACCTGTGACTCTGTTAATGGAAAAAAGCAGCAGTACCATCAATCTTAACATGTAGCCTGGTCAGTGTTTCCCAGCCTGGCCTATGGGGACCTCCAGCCTGTCCTTCGTTTGCTTTCCTCCCAGCTCTCTGGGTAAACGTCAGTTGCCTGTATCTTAAAGCCTCATCCACGATAGACATACATGATTCAGTTTTGTATGATTCGGCACCAAACTAGTCAAAACTACAAGTTGTATTCGACAGAGTTTGCGCAACACAGTTGTCGCTTTGCAAATCAAAATAGCTTCACACTTGGCTTTTGGGTTTTCATGGTAGCAAGAATCTTTTCTGATAAATTCTTGCGATTCTCTGCATTGGCAGAACAACCAAGCAGTGATATCAGTATTCAAGTGACTATCTGAATATTTGATTATCCAGGCACGCCTCTAGTTAGAATTTGAGGATGTTTTTCCTTTAACTGTGGACTCTGCCTTTGGGTTGGGTGTCACTCACCTGGCTGCTGAGTGGTGCAGTTTCACTCAGCTTGTTTTTCATACAGTTTATTAGTGATGGACAAAATGAACCATTTGCTGTATTTTTCACCCCATAGTCAGATGGGGTTTGTGGTTAAAAAATACAGCAAATGGTTGATGAAGCCTCACTGCGTCCATCATTAAAATTTACATTCTGAAAAAAATGTATGTACTGAAGTCTATGCAGTTCATAACCTGTCCTTTAGCCGCAGTGTGCTGGTCTCTCCTCCTTGTATCCCGCAGGCCGTGTGCTTGCGAGATGGAGACCAGCGGATCCTGGGCCTGCACTTCACTGGGCCCAACGCCGGGGAGGTGATGCAGGGCTTTGCGCTGGGGGTTCGGTGAGGCTGCTCCTCCGAGTCAGTCACTGTGTGGACCACTCAGCACTGTGCAGTGACTACATAGACAATGTACAGTGCTGCATAGACTTATGTGATGACTGCATTACACCACATAGATTCTTTAATGTGCTACATACCAGTGTGATGACTGCATTGCACTGCGCAGGCACTGTGCCGCACTTCCCAGCTGTTCATTTGCAGTCTGTCTCCCCTCCTAGGTGTGGGGCCACCTACTCCCACCTGATGAATACAGTAGGGATACATCCCACCTGTGCAGAGGAGCTGACCAAACTGCACATCAGCAAGCGCTCAGGGCTGGACGCCACGGTGACCGGCTGCTGAGGTTAAGCCCCGCCCCCAGTCCTTGGAGCTCGCAGCAGCGTCTGGCCCCGGGTCCATAAGTCGCTGAGCCCCGTCTCTCCCCTGGATGCCAGCATGTTAGGGGTGCGTCCACTGTGGGCGTGGCTGCGTGGTTTTCCTGTAGTTTGTTCAGGCTAAAACGTCAGTTTGGAAGCCCCCCCCCATCCCCCGAGTCTGGCCCTGTTATGAATGCAGCAGTGTACAGATACACACAGGTTATTAAAGACCGCCTGGAATGACGTCCAGCAGCTGTTATGGGTAAAAGTTCAGGAAGAAACTTTCTGCTGGCATCTTCGCCAAATGTTGTTGTTCCTGCAGCCCTGCTTCCTGCTCATTCGTCTTGGCTTCTGACACAGTGGGAGTCTGTGACACTGATGGATGGGAAGGCGGCTCTTCTGGTAACACCCCTATTTCCCATGGACCCAAACCAGTTCTGGGCGGGGCCGCCTGTCACTCTTTGGCAGATACGGGGGGCCCAGCGGCTGCTGCCATCGCCCCGGTTGATGCGCAGTGGTACTGCAATAATGCCGGTCGGTCCCCCACTGTGCAGTGAGCTTTAGCTTGGGGGCATGACTCCAGCAGGCAATGGCCGTCATACTTAAACTGGACACTAGATGGTGCCCTCGCCTATGTTATTTGATTTTCGATTCCTGTTCTTACCGAAGACTGGATTTTGAAGCGTTGATCTGAAAGGGTTAAATGCCGCCAGTCATCTAATGAATGAGCAGCAGGAACATGAGTATGACTGCTGGCTTGGTTGCCGGTTCAGAGCGTGTTCGCCATGTATCAGACACGGCGGCAGAGTGGTGGCACCCAGCCAACATCTTGCCCCCCTGCATGCTTTTGCTTATTTACTTTCAGTCTGAGCTCGGCCGCTTAAAATTTCTGAAACGCGTGAAAGCGGGCATCTCTCGGGCCTGCCTGGGAACGGCGGGGGGGCGGCGACTTAGAGGAGTCGACGGGTTTATTTTAGTTTGGAGTCTAATCTGCCGGCACTGATTAATGGGCCAGGCCAGGCTGGCGATGTGGCTGCCCGGTTTGTTTGTACCTGGAGAGGGCCCGGCCCGGCCCGGCCAAGCTTCCTGCGAGCTCCACTCTGGGACGGGGCGCTGATGGAGGACCCCAGACACCCCCGAACCCCACCATGGCATAGAAGCAGTATGACTCTCACCCTTTGTGCATGACCTCTGCTGCAGGTCTCTGGTGCTCCCATAGCCCCATATTCCCATATTTGCGTGTCACTCCTGTGCTGCGGTGAGATGAGCAGCACTGCTTATGTCGCCATTGTAGGGGTTCAGACTCGATGTCCATGGAAACCAGTTTATGACGACTTGTACTAAAACCCAGAATGGGATGGACAAGTTTGAAATCACCTGGTAACTATCTGAGCTGCTGTTAATGTTTCCTGTATAGTGAATATGTGTACAAATAAAAGCAAGAGTTTATAGTGTTCTTGTGTGTCCATGTTTTCCATGTTAAAGTGTGTGTGTGTGTGTGTGTGTGTGTGTGTGTGTGTGTGTGTGTGTGCCCCTCCATGCTGGCCATGTATGGCGGTACAGGGTCAATTCGCTCCGACCTCCCTGCCATCCACTGCCCACCCCTGTCACTCAGCCCGACAAGTCAACAATGAGAGAAATTCCCCCGGTTTGTTTACTTAAGGACATGCCTACCCTGCCCCTCCTCCTTGCCTGCACCCAGCTTCACCAGCAGACCTGGAAACCCCCCCAGTCTGACCATACAGACCTGTTCATGTGGCATTACCTCCACCTCTCCTAGAGGACTGGGAGCAAGTCCCTCTTTTTTGAGAGCCTCCAGTGACCTGGTTCTGAGAAGCACATCTGGAAATGCATGCAGTCACAGCTGGACTGCAATGCCAGATGCTGAAGGCAGAGATCGGTGCTTTATGGTGAGCCCAGGTAAATAAGGACATCTCTCTTCTCAAACTTCCTCCACAGCCAGAGCAGAATAGCTAGGGGCTGGCCCCGCTCACCGTGTGTGGGGGCGTGCACTCGGATACGGATGGAGAGCTGGCACATGCTTCGACGTGCAGCTCTTGCGACCAGGTTGCTTGTTCGGACATCTTTAACATAATCAAACTTGCGTGTGACTGTTTGCTACATAAAGCCAATCAGATATATTTTCCATTAATTCCTTAACCACGCTGCCGCCCTGTGGCCCACATCCCCATACAGACCTTCACCTGGCCTGTAACCTGTTTCCTATGCTGCAGGAAGCAGGCACTGCTTGCTCTAGGCTATATAGCGCTGTTTATGTTTGCACCAGTTCTACCGGCTCGTGAAGGTGCTTGATGAGTATCAGCCTTGGCTGTTTTCTCTGTCTTCACGTCTTCCTGCCTTCCTCTAAGAGCTTCTGGAGTCTGACATGTAATTAATAGTGATTTTAATCTCCAGACATGAATAACAAAATGATAACAGTAATCGCCCTGCCCTTTAATCATCTTGATGTGTGCTAGCACGGGAACATCGTTACCCTCCGTCGTAATAAATTTGGGAGATGTTATCTGTGCCATCTGCATGCCGCAGACAGCGGGGCGGTGAGACTGGGCACCAGACGGCCAGTGAATCGGCGCAGGGCCCTAACAAACACCTGCATCCCTGTTCCTGCAGGGATCCTTTGTCGGCACTGGTGATCCCTACCGGACTCCAAACCATAGCAGGTCTGGGAGAGATCAGTGAATCGGAGATTTGCTCCCTCGCCCAACATTTACGCAGACTTCACACACCGGTGGTCTGCGCCTGGATATGCGTTGTGCTCCCTGCCGACACGGCCGTCTTTGTTTACCTGAATAGCTCGCCTCAGTGTTCACTGCTTGGCTCTCTCACAATATCTTTCTTTTTCCTCTTTATCTTTTTGCAAACAAAGGTAAACAGGTGAACGTGACTGTGGTTAGATTATCTGCTGGCTGTAATACAGGTTGGGGGGGGGCAGTATCTGTTTCTATGCAGCTGCACTAACTTACTGTGGCTTAAAGAGACTTGATTTAAGTTAATGTCATGTGCTTCCCTCCCGCTGCAGGCCGTGGCTGACGGGGTGTCGCTGACAGAGTCCTCGGCCTTCAGTTGCCTGTCTTGTTGCGTTCCATGCCCCCCCCCCCACACCCGCACTAGCCCAGCCTGTCCTTCTACACCACTCCTGCAACCGCTCTACTCACACCCTGGCCGTTCTCCCCCAAAAGGCCGCCCCCTGGAGGATGGGAATCTCACATTTTCTGGATACCTGTGCTACCCACCCTCCCTTGCGTGTGGGGAATAAACGGGGTCTGATCAGGTCCATGTATCAAGCTTTCCTTTCTCATCCTGATATGAAGCAGCTTTAGGCAAGCGTGGGAAGACGAGGAAAGTGCTTTGACAACTTTGTATGATTTTCTTGTCCAAAATGCACCCTCTCCCCCCCACAGGGGGGTGTGACGATGGGTGTACTTGTCTTAGCCCCTCTCCCACCTGCCATGTGGTTTTGCGGCTCCCTGCCACTGGGGAGTTCGACATTTTTACAACCCCTCCCCTCACAAACGTTGTTCGGAAACTTTTACAAGAGGACATGCTTTTTTTCCCCTAAATTAATAAAGCTGCAGACGTTCAAGGTCACATTCTCAAAGGAACAAGAGGATTCCAGAACGGCGCGGTGTGAATTCGCGGTCACAATAAGACCAGCTCACTGTGCAACTGATCATACGTCTTGGCTAATATGCAGCCATTGTGACCTTAATGTCATTCATCCATTTCCTGCATCTCAGTAAAAGAGAACTGCAGTCTGTGATTATGAGATGGTCATTTCCACTTCGTCTTTCTTTGCTGACAATCTGCAGACACACTGTGACCTGTCCTGTCCATGACCCCGATGAGAGATTATTGGATCGATGAAAGTATATTCTCTAGTAGGCATTAATGTTTGCGTCTATTCTATCACCTCTCCAGCTCAGACGGACTTCTGCTAAGTGACCATTTTACACACTTCTGCTGCTGGTCATTTTTCTGAAACATTTCAAGGTACAACAGCAGAACCCACCCCAAGGAGTGGACCCCAGCACACATGCTTAACCTCCCTTTTGGCTGTCACCCCTGATACGCGTTTCAATCCGCCCCATTTCAAGGACAGGGGCAGCGGTGTTCAGTATATCCAGCACCAACCACTCCACCCCTCAGCTCAAATCCTTCCTAATTTGATGAGCTGTAAGGTGACCCCACGTGCCCCCACTATGAGGGGCACAGTGGGAGTCGGGGGGTTTCTTTACCTGCTCCTGGCAGTCATGACAATGCCCCCACCCCCCACGCACTAGCGCAGGAATGACGGCAGTCCTGCCATTGTAGCCTGTGGCAGGTAAACTGAGATGGCACTAATAATTCATGGGCACATGGGGCATGGCATCTGACCGCTGAGCCATCGGGCTTTGCTGGTGGCCCCCTGTGAGGGGTCACTATCCTGCGGCGTCCATTTGCTGTAATTGACTTCCCCCCATCTCAGTTACCAACCCCAGTAATGCCGCTCACGTCACCCCCGTCTTGCCAGCCAGACGGCCACCACTGTCCCCCGACACAGTGGCTGTAGTACTCCCATACTCCTACACCTCTGCTTTCCTGTTCCTCGTGATGTCCCACCGGAGGAACGTCAGACTCAAGGCTAAATATCAACCATCCCCTCCGAATGCTTTCTTCAGAGATAATGCTCAAGGACAGCAGGTTCTGTTCTCATAAAGCATCGCACACTCACTTCGGAGTACAGAAATATTTATTTAGGACTTATTCAACATTTTTAAATTGTTGACAGTTTCAATGTGTACAAATAAATGTTCAAACTTTAAATCTTTAGTTATGTCTGAATATGAAAACTATGTGTTTGTAGGTGATGCATCACATCTTTGTAATGCTTCTGAACAAAATGTAACATGTTAATCATTGTCTGTATAAAGCCCATTTTAATCTTCATTCTTTTGAAAATGCATTTCTGGCATTTTGATGAAGTTGAGTCTTCTATAAATATTACAAATTGTGCTACTATTTAGACAAAATCTGTCATGTGGAAGCTGATGAATTTTCAAGCATGAAAGACGGACACACAGATTACAAAATATTACGCTGACCACTTTGGTTTTATTTAAGGTTGAATTCCAACATCATTATTGTACCGAATACCATTTCTTCTTTACTCATTCATTTAGCTGCCCAGGGAAAGACAATATATGGCTTGCATCTGACTTAATCCAGGGCCCCCAAAGAGGTTTAAAACACTCTTGTTTCATCTAATCTTCTCGCTCAGACCCAGCCAAGCTTGAAACCTCCCCTTTCCATGATAGGAATGGACAAATAAAGGTTTCTCATTCATGAAAGGACACTGTGTGCTCTATGGATTAGGTACCCAAGTTTTTTTCTCTTACTATAATAGCCTGAAAAGGATAAAAAATAAAGAGCTGTCTGTTTGTTCAGTGTAATACTTAGGAAGGGCTTCACTCGCTCTGCTGCTCATTTTCCTGCGTTGGAACCTTGCTCGTGACAAAAACTACTGTTGTTGCTTTTATTATTATTTGTCTTTCATCTAATGTTATGCACCTTATGCACGTAGAACTTGTAAATGAAACTCCTAATGCTTCTGCAGTTGGGTTTGCCTAATAAACCGATGAACCATCTAAAACACCGAGCCATAACATTCACTTTTAACGGAACGTATTTAATACCCACGCAGTATTTCGATTAGCAAACTCAGTTAAACTACGGCGAAATGATAAAATGTGGGTATCAATTTCATGGAGTACTCCGTGTTTTGTTACAGTGCAGCGTATAAGGCGCTGCGTTTCATTCATTAAAACGAAGTTGCCGTCGGACAGGCGCTTTGCGAACCCTATGATAGCTTATCACTCGTTCGCGTATATCGTTCGCAAATTTACACCAATGTCAGCAATAACAGAGGACGTAACTGTTTCTAAAGCTTCAATTATGAAATGGGTAAAAGAGTGGATTCTTTTCCATCGGTAGATGTCATTATTCAGGCGCTTCGCTAGACACCTTGCGCCATCATTTTGGGTCCTTCACGTCCTCCCGTCGCAGGTTCGATTTCCGGGCGCCGGTGGATGCGCTTTGGGTCCAGCTGCGCGGGCGTTGGGAGCTCTCACTTCTGCGGTGTTTAAACTGCGGCGCGGGATCCCTTTGCGATCAGTAAAAAAAAATCACGACTCGGTGGGTCGTTATACATAGATTTATGTAGTTCTGCTCCCGCTGAGCGACCGGTCCGGGGGGAGGAATTAAAGCGAAACCGCAGAGGTTTTTGAGGTGTGTACTAAAAGGTTTTCATTCGTCTTTTCGGCTGTGAAACGTGTAGTTAAAGCGTCTGATTAAACCCCGCTATTTAAAATGACGGACACCCTTAGGACCACTTTATCTGCGTGTTTCGTTTTGTTTTACCAGCTTAACTAATTATGGTACAGACCACACTGCAGGGGAGCAGTTAAAATCAGGGGTGGCCCGAATGCTCCCTCTCATACTTATAAAGTTTCGTAACAGGGACACTAGAGAGGATGGGGCTATATTGCCACGAAATGCTTATCATGTTTGAAAATCACCTTGTCTGCTCTGGTCTTGGACACCTAACACCTGCTGGGGGACTCTGGAAATGGTGCTCATAGATCTGGAAGAGAGGTCTATGGGCCTCTGTGCTGCCGATCAGTTGTTGTAGCTCCCAACTCCATGTGCTCCACAAAGATGCCGCTCAGGCCTTATCTGCAGTCGGCCCCCGGTCAGCATTCGTGCTGCCAACGGGGAACAATGTGGCCGCTTCCTCTGTCCGTGCTGTGAGTGATGGCGGGCGTCGCTGCGCCCGTGCTGTGCCTCGCCCAGCACGTCCCGCCGGCGTGTTTTTCCAGCCTGGGCTCCTGCCGTGCTGGGTGTGGAGCTGTCTGTGCTTCCTCCCTCGTTTGTTTAACTGTCCCCTGTAATGGGCCCCGGCTCCATTCAGTAAATTTGTTTCCTCCCTAGGAGTGCTTGACTTTTTTGGGCTTGAGGGGGGAGTGGGTTTCTCTGACTAATTGTCAAAAAAAAGTCAATAGTGAACCCCAGTGAATTGGACAAGTGCACCAAGACACTGAAGGAGGGAAAAAAACCAGAGATAAGAATGTTTTCATTACGAGCTGAATGACTGACAGCTAAATATGATCTCATCCAGGCGGAGCTCCTGACAGAGGCGGCACGAAAGCACAGTGACCTACGATGCCGCCTTCGATGCATTATGCTGTGGGTGACAGGTGTGTCAGCCTGCACTAAAATACCATGCTCTACGTGCTTCTCTAGCTTGCGATCATCAACTACGTGCTTTCTCTCCTATTTATGTTGGTGTTTCTGCATGAAGAGACTCGCGCCTACGATGACTCTGGGGTACGAGCCGTCTCTGTTGAATACAAAAGGGCGAGTCACAGGAGAGTCCATGGCACGACTCTGCCTTGTAAATCGGGTTTTCATAAGAACCCTTTTGCATCCTGACTGGGCTCCCGCTTATGAATGGGTAGCTGTCATAGAGGGCTGGACTCAGCGATGCCGCTGCCGATCACGGGGCTCCATGGGGCCTGTGATGGAATGTGGACGGCTTAGTCTCCTATCTTTGAAGGCTGCGTTAAATGGGCCGGCCGGGCCCTGCAACCACGGGGCCGCAGATAGTGGCTCCGTTTGATCTGAAGGTCGCTGGCCCCTCGACGGCGTTGAGAGATACCTGGCCGTCGAAGCCAACCCTTATTTAATAACATGAAGGGGGAAGCCAGGTCTCTCTCTCATAATTAGGCCTAATTACTGCTGAGGTGTTGACAGACAACCTAGAGGAGACAAACTGCCTTTATCCACTGACTTAGAGTCAGATTACTGGGATTGGTTTATCTGTTACTATGGGAACCGAAACCCCAATCTGCTCTCATCTCTTCCCATTGGGACATGCTGTTCTATAGGACTCTGGTGTATAACTGGATCAGGCCTAGGTGCTGCAGTGTAGGTGCTGTCTACCTAGTTCAATTCCTGTTTTTGTTTTGTGGTTGCAGTTATATTTGGTCTAATTCTGGCGAGGTCACTGAGCAGAAATGTGATGTTTGGATCAGTTGTCCTGTTGGTTCCTTGGGAGTCTTTGCATTCAGCTGGTGGACAGGTGACCCCCATGACCTGACTCGGACCTTTCCGTCACCCTGCCTGTTCCAGCTGCCCTGTTTGTGGCAGAGTCACATGTGTAAGAAACACGAAGCATGACCAGAACTCGCCGCTCGCACGATCGCGGAGGAAGTGGGGGCGCTGAAGGTTCACCTGGGGTTTTTTGGCATGAGACCTGAGGAGAAGTGTGTCCTAGGTGCCATGGGGAGGAGGAGTAACCACCGGGATTATGTCTGGGGGAGGGGTGACTGTATTCCTTGTCAGAAGAGGGCGGGCTTTTACCTTTTACTGACATCGCAACAGCAGCCACAGGGAATGTGTTCACACACCTCTGCTTACAGGTGCATGTTGAGCTGGCTGTGAGGGGTATAGCAGGGGTCTTATGGCAAGTGTTACCCCCCTCTAGATGTCTCATTGGAGATGGCGTTTCAGCAAAAGGGGCAGCATTAAAGTGTCGAGGGCGGCACAGTGGCGTAGTGGTCAGCTCCGCGGTCTCACAGCAAGCGAGGCCCGGCTCCATTCTGTGTGCATTTTGCACGCTCTCCCACTGTTCATGTGGGTTTCCGCCAGTTTTCCTCCCACGGTCCAAAACCCGGAAAGTCTGAATTGCCCAGGTACTTGTGTGTGTGTGTGTGTGTGTGTGTGTGTGTGTGTGTGTGTGCACCCAGTGGTGTTATGGTGACTGCCCAGGGTTGGCTCCTGTCTGCGGCCCTTGTTAACCGCTTAATCCCAGTTGGTGATGGATGGATTAAAGCATTGTCTCAAATCTGTTCGCATTGTGTTCAATCTGCCTAACGGTAAGCATACTGTAATCCATTTTCTAACTGATTAGCTCTAGTCAGGGTGGTGGGACCACAATATCGTGTAAAAAAAAAAAAAAAAAATAAAAAAAAAAACAAATCAGGGTGTCATTTTTTTATGTAGCGTTGCATTCATTGTGGTAACGCGCCCTTTAGCTGAGCTATGACCGTCTCTGACACGCAGATATGGAAAGGCGCCCTCTTGCTTTGGGCGGGCGGCTCAGTAATGGCAGAGAGGAGCCTGGCTGGCTGCCCCCTGTCAGAGGGGTTACGCTGAGGGACACAGCTGTGCCCGGCTCTTAATTAGGGGGGCTGCGCCGTCTCCGCTCCATGGGCCAGCACGGCCCATTTAACCACTAACCTCCTGAAATGAGTCGACCTGGGATGGTATGGGCTCAGGTTTCGCTGTGGGGAGGGGGGTTAATGTGGAATATGGGTAAGGAGAGCACTGGGGAACAGAGCCCTGGAATGAGCCCTGCGGCTGTGCGGAGCCCTGTGAGGCTGCAGGCTCTCCGGGTTGTCGCTGGGTCGCTTCCTCGTGCGTGGGATTCCTGGTGTGATCGAGTGGGCGCGTGACCGTGCTGCCCTCCTCCCAAATTCTGCTGTTGATTTGAGGAAAAAGTGCATTTTAGAAGCTTCAGTCTCATTCTGTTTACAGTAATTATACTGTCTGGCGGAATGATTTATGATGCATTGGGGAATCGCTCTTATTGTGTGTAGAAAAAGAAAGAGTCCCTCTCTCTTTGCCCCAAGGCCTTGTTTATATTTATTGGGAATCTAGTTCCGGAGATATAAAAATAATTTTAATTACCATCACAATTCTAGTAGACTGGAATTTGTGAACACCTTAAGAAGGACACTAATGCTCTGACTTGGTTTGGTGATTTCCTGCCATTAAATCAGCACCTTTTTCAAATATGTTACTCTTTGTTCAGACATTGGCTGATACCACAGCAAGTGAGCCTGATATTCTTGTGTCCGCTGTGTTCTGCCCTACAGCCTATGGGAAATGGTTTTGTTTAATTAAGATTTAAATGTGGAGGGTGGGCTGTGTCTGTAATGTGTTCTCTGCAGCCTGCATGTGTGCTGAACATGGGCCTGATGGACATTCTGTATCTGGGAACTGCAGTGAGCTATAGTTACGGAAACTGTTCTAGAGACTGGCTCTTGTGTTTGATTGGGCTTTCTTCTTGGTGCTGTTGGATGACGGAAGGCACCAGTGCTGCTGAGTCCGCCCAGTGATGGCCAGCCCTCCTCCGGATCCCCAGTTTGTCCTGCGGGGGTCAGGGGCCGCCGTCAACACTCTGCACTTCAGCTGTGGCACTTCTGACCCCCCTCTGCTCTTCTCTGGGTGAGTGGGAACGCCTGCCTCAGCCCTACAGAGTTCTGCTGGGTTCCACGGACACGGATGCTGACGTGTCGTTGGCTTTTTCTGTTCAGTTCGGCCAAGGGCACCATTCACCAGTGGAACCTGACAACCCGGCGAGCCGAGAGAACTCTGGATGGTCACTCTGGGGCGTCGGTCATCTGGCTCAAGACTTTGGGGTCTAGAGAGACCCTCATAAGGTAATTACTGAACACTGTGTACCCCAGAATGATGCTTATAAGGTAATTACTGAACACTGTGTATCCCAGAATGATGCTCATAAGGTAATTACTGAACACTGTGCAGCCCAGATAGATGCTCATAAGGTAATTACTGAGCACTCTGCAGCCCAGATAGATGCTCATAAGGTAATTACTGAGCACTCTGCAGCCCAGATAGATGCTCATAAGGTAATTACTG
>JABFEA020000043.1:21074525-21098208 GCA_019775915.2 Cyphomyrus plagiostoma
CAATAATGCAGGGTAGGAGCATCCAGCTGAGGCTTGGAGGTCAAGAGCTTTCATCCATGACACTCACTGGACGCGCTATTGCCAGGCATTGTGTGTGCTGTGTATATATGTCATAATACAGGAGCTGTGATTGACCAGGTCATGCCTGAGTATTATTAAATCTGTATGCTTCAGTCAGTAACATTGGATTTTAATTTAGCATTAACAACGGACTGTCAGTTTGCATCACAATGCCTAGCATTTGCAGAGAATGCTTGAGGTCGGACAGGTATGCGGTGCGGTTTGAATTGTGACCCCCCCCGTGTGCGTTTTGGCGTTAATAGTCCAGCTGGATCTGACTCACTCGTTCTCAGCGGCAGCCCACAGACATGTCAGACCCGAGACGGACGATGTAAGAAATGTGCGCGGAGGCAAAGCGAAGGCAGCGTTTTCTGATAGGCCTGTCACAACAGCTGCTCCAGATGTTGCTGAGTGCCAAGTGATGACTGGGGGATCATTATGTCAGCTTCATTGCCCCCACCCCGCATGTCTCTGCTAAGATTTTGGCAGAGCATCATTTTGGGGACGGCATACATGTACCTAAAGGAGATGGAATTCGTTGAGCGCCAGTAAATAGTAAATTACCCCGAGATGTATCCTCTCACCAGAAATCTTAAGCGTGTACAAAATATACATTCACTGCTTATCAAAACATGAACCGGCAAGTTTGAATGATGAAGGTTTCTGGTTTAGATTTATAGAAGAAATAACATAAAATGTTAATCATAGAAAAATTAATACGGTAACCCGAAGATGGGAACAGAAATTTTTATAATTAAAATTTGTCACGGCTCCCTTATACACGCCTGACTTCCCCAAACAGGTTTTTCATTTTTCTTTGTAAAAGACTCGCGTCTCCCACACTTGTGTGTAAAATTTGTTGCATAATTTGGCTTGTTTTTATGTAATGGTTAATTTTTTCATCTTGGGTACTACAAGCATTTTTTTATTTTCATCTTTTGCACGGAGTCAATATATTTCAATGGTACTAGGTCTCACATTTAGTCAGCTTTTTTTTGTAATAATTCTGCGTGTTATTGACTGAATGTTTTTGATACTTTCATCGATATAAAGTAGGGGCTGGGAAAAAACTAAGCTCAAAGCATTATTCATATAAAAGACATTGTAGGCTATTATAAATATTAAAATTTCATTTTTATAACGTGGGTCGGTGGACGGATCTAGCTGTCACCTGCAATGTCGCCTGGGACCGAGGGAACCATCGTCACGTTTAAAAGATCTGAACCTGGAAATCACTTCTCACGCATAGATGATCCCTCTGAGGCCATCATCGCCTGCCCATACAGTGACGGCCGTGGACCCCATCCTCACCTGCTGGCCTCACATCAGAGATAAACACAGCTGGGCCGGCCGAACGGAAGAGCCCCGGCTCCCCGCGTCCGCGTCTTCCTGACTGACGGATACTCAGTCCTTCCCGGCGGCTGTCGGCTCACGCAAAGGGACCCTCAATTTACCATGAGCCACACAGGAACCTAGACAGCCAGACTTAGGAAACGTGTGCTGTCCTTCTAGCGGAAAGATTTCTGCCGAGAGCTTTTTTTTTATTGTTTCGCGAATTCGTACAATTTACACTATATAAACATCTGGCACGATGCCTGAAATTTGTTTCGGCAGTTGTTAGAAAAGGAGAAGTCTGAAAAGGCAGCTTTCATCAACCATTGAACAAATATATTGGTAAAATTTAGCTTATAGTATCCAGCATTATGCTTGAGACAGCCGAAATATGATGTTTGTTACTTTCCAATAGATGAATCAACAAGAATTATTTTTTGAATGTTTACTTTTATGATGGCCATCATTTCTTTCCTACAAACGTGAATTTCAAAACGTTCAATTTAACATTAAAATTTCCGCCAGTGTAAATGTAAACACGTATAAAGTCGTGCTTAATATTGTCTAAAAATGAAGCTGTATGAATCGTTCGTCGATATGTTTTTCTTTATGGTCCTATTAGGTTTTAACTGCATTATTTTTTAAATGTTTGTCAAAATTAATTAGTGATTAAAATTAACGCCTTTTTATATTGCATACTTTTAGAATAACAGTAATCTATGATTCTGATGTGTTGTCTTTAGTGACTGTCAACATTGATTAGGTATAAATCCACAAAACTGCATTCAGTTTTTTGTAAACTTAAATGAGCTGTTCACTAGAAGCGAAACGGTTACAGATACATATTCACGAACCCTACAATTTAGCTGTAAGTATTTGCTCCCTGAATAGAAATTATAGGATCAGCCAATGTCACCTTATCTGCTGGAAACGTTGTTTAACCTTTAACCCATCAGAAAGCCATTAGCTGTTAGGGGTCAGGCTGTGCGTGTCCGTCCCGCTCTCTTCTACTCAACCCCCCGTCAGCATTTCCCTCGGGGGAAAAGTTAAATGAAAACATTAAAATAAATCATCATGCATTTCCTAATTTTTATGACTGGTCACCTTACAGGGATAATATCCGTTGGAAAATAATAACACCGCGACCTGTCCTTTGTTCAGAGTGCCGGTACGTAAACGGTACTTTTGGCTTCCAGCATTTGACGTCTGAATCCTGCTTCTAAATATAATTTATGACTTCGCGGCTTTTTCTGCATTTTTAAAAAATTCAGTTTTGGGCAATATTGCGTATTGTTTTTATCAGACAGCTGTCGTTTCCAAAATGCCAGCAACGATTTAGAAAACGGTAGACCGTACGTGGTAATTATTTCAACGGGATGTAAATTGTTCTTACTGTATAATATACAACGCGCTGTTGTCAAAATAATTGCAAATTTATATTCAGCCAAATCTATTCATAACAATCATTCGTGATTAACACTGATGTGACTGCTGTCGCAATAGGTTGCATATGTCAACATTTTGTACAGTATTAAGTTTTAAACATGAATGAAACAATAGTTAGCTATACAAGTTAAATTTCTGTATTTATTGATCAGTTGCTGTTTACAGTATTGTATTTGCGCAACACTAGGTTCAGAGCATTAAAATGTCTGTCTGTTCGATCGATCGGCAACGCTAAGCTTGCAGTCTTGTGTTTGTGTGCACAATTATGTTACTTATCACCCGTTACATGGTAAGGTCATCTGGTCCTGAACTGACTCAAAATGTTCACTTAAAAGAAATGGATACTCCGTAAATCACATCACACCCCTGGTTTCCTGAATTTAAAGGACTTCAAAACAGGATGACCCGAGAACATAATGTGATATATTTACGTACAATCATGATCAGCATTTTGTTAGATAAAATCGTAAGTCATTGCCACATTTATCGCGGGCGTTCGACATCATTTAAGAGGTAGTGCTGAAAATTAAAAATGGTACATTTCTCTCTCTTTCCATCACACACAAGCGCGCGTCTGAATGCTTAGGGTGATGTGATTTCGTTTATGCATTTAATTACCTCTAGAGGTGACTCTGATTCCCGCTACACGATACACGATCATTATGCCTAGCAATATGTGCGGATGTGCCAGTGTTGATAATATGAGACATTTTCATCATCATATGTCTGAATGAAAAAGAGACCAAATGAATGCATCGAATGGGAAAATTTAAAGGAAAGAATTTAATATTCATTTTAAAATTACAGCACAAGCATGGGATCTCTCCTTTATTTACCAAACTTCTAAGAATCATTTTGAGTCAGTGCCATGGTGCAGGTATCTATCAGAGCTTCCCAGAATGTTCCATGGTGCAGGAATCTATCAGAGCTTCCCAGAATGTTCCATGCTGCAGGTATCTATGAGAGCTCTACAGGACGTTCCATGCTGCAGGTATCTATGAGAGCTCTCAAGGTTGTTCCATGGTACAGGTATCTATGAGAGCTCTCCAGAACGTTCCATGGTACAGGTATCTATGAGAGCTCTCCAGGATTTTCCACACTGCATGTATCTATGAGAGCTCTCCAGAATGTTCCATGGACTCAGGTACCTGTTGGACCTTTCCAGGTCATTCCACAGGCTCCTAGCAGAGCTGCCCAGGCCATTGCATGATCACGGGTGGAGACACCTGCATCGTCCCTCGGTGAGCTGAGCATGCAGATATCTCGCCTACGTAAGAAGCTTCTCGGGTTCAAGATTATACAACGTATGGCTTTGTTTCTCCAAGCGAAAACAAAAAAGTGCATCCAACCAGAGGTCAAAATCCAGTCCGTGGTGAGGAGTTTCACACATGGATAAGACCATCCTTCATGCTCTTAGGGAGGCAGCCTCGCTGTGAGAGCCACACGAGATGGACAGGCAGAGAGTCCGCACTGTGCTGCTGCTCCGGTGAGGTCTCAGAGGAGCTCCTTAGTCCCGATCCTGCTCCTCCACAATTGATTTTGCATTAACCAGGCATGCAGAGCAACGCCCACTTTTGGCTGTCTTCAGCGTGCCATGCATGCTTCAGTCAGTACGCACCGACAGGCCGAGAGCCGAAGCCATGCATTATCTGGGCCCGTAGTCATAGTTTGCCGGGCCGCTGGTAGCTGAGTACATGTTGGAAGCAGCGGGGTTCATGTGCTGGTAGCTGTGCCCTCTGATGCTGGGCAGCGGATACGGGGACGGCCGGGTCTTGGCTCCCAGGTAGTGTTCATAGGTGGTCGGGTACTTGTAGGGGTGGTGGTGCAGAGTGTCGGCCGGCTGGGCGTGGCCGTCCAGCCGCAGCTCGTGTGGGGGGCTCGGGCGGCTGGCGCTGAGCGGGACAGCATGCAGCCCCCCTGGCAGGGGCAGCGCAGGGCTGAGCACCCGAGACATAATCTGGTGGGCTGGGTCAGCGTGGATAGGGGTTCCGCTGGGGTCCCGGTCATAGTCCCTCCTGCTGTCTTCTGAGCCGCAAAAAAACACAACACCCATTACAATTCAGTAGATCGTGTCTGTAATAATATAGGTCATTATCAGCTCAGTGTGGAAGGTAAGCTCAGGTCACTATAGGTCACTAGTAGCTCAGCATGAAGCAAACTTCCAACACAGTGTGAATTTCTGGATCTTTCGCAGGTAGAACTGATTCTCCACATCTCCAGATCTATAGAAAATAGTTATGAAAATTCAAGGGCCACATTACTGAATCTGGCTGAAAAATATCGGCTAACATAAAGGCCAGTCGTGATATTCCTTTAAGCGGAGTAGTGTTTTTACATGGTGTGAGGCACAGACAGCGTGAGAAGGCTGAGTTGGCCTTCAGGATGTGGCAGACACGAGGAAGAGGGGCAGACCTTTCTCTGTGCCATTCTGTTGCGGCGGCGATGCCATCGGGTTCCTCGTCCTGGCGAAAGCACTCATTATTGGCAAGGAACCTGGCCTGTGATTTCTGGGCCTGGAGAGAAGGAGCCCAAGAGAAGCCATTAAGAGAAACTCAAAGTTCCCACAGTGTTCGAGCAAACGCACATTTGGGTGCATTTTTTTATGCAAATAAAATCGTTTGCTCTGCCTAAGGGACTCTGTACTGTTTGCCATTTTAAACAGGCTGTTGGTTACTTGGCACTTTAAAGATAACGGTGACACATTTCTCTTAAGATGTATTATGGTTTGTCATTTCACCTCCTTGGACAGAACTCAGTACCATACCACACATCAAGCCCTTTGTGTCATCTTTCCTGTTACCTGTTAATTAGCTATATGTTATCATAAGTATTTCACTGGATGGAGACCTTTAAATTGAAGACGACCAAAGAAAGACCTGAAAATTGCTCTAAGAATCAGATAAACCGTTTAAAGAGAAACAGCGCTTGGTCAAACAAACAAGCCACCAAAAAGAATAATCAGCAAAGATTTTAAGCTTGTGAGGGATAAAAAGCTATATTCACCAGTCTTCCGGATCGCAGTCTCGAAATCCCTTCGCAAAAGGATTGCTGGCGATTTTTAGCTGCGTGATCTGAAAACAAGAGATCCCAATGTAATCTAAGCGGTAAAACACAGACTGCTAAAACAAACAAATAAAAGAAACAAATATGCCGCGAAACCCCCATTTCGCTTACCCGAATAGTGCGGTTTTTGTGCAAGGCAGGGCGTAGAAATTACCTAAATACACTAAACCTAAGAACAAACAGACAGAAGACTGCTTTCGACGGAGGCCTGCCAAACTCGTTCACCTTTACGCACCTTAATCATTTATACTATTATCAGTCTAAGTAATGCATCGGACCAGATGTTAAGCGCTTCCGCGGATACAGTTTTGTGCTGGTGAATTTCCGGAATGAGTTGAAAAACAAACTTAAACCCCCTTGGTGAAAGTTGGAGACGGAAGGGTCAAACTGATAGGACACAGAGCAGGAAAGACAGAGACCAATGCAGAAACAAAACATCTGTGTGTGACCCTAAGTGGCTTATCGATTCACGGAGAGCGGTCTTCAGTTCATTTTTGTTAAATTCATTAATTCATCCTTACGCACATACTGATGAAATTAAACCGCATATTACAACACACATAATTCGATTTTTAAAATGCATAAAAATCAAATTCTGCAGTAAATCTTAAAACATTTAAATAAGGCTAAATACTCCTCGTAATTTGTAGACAAGCATAACATTACAGTGATAAATGTCAAATAGCTAACAATGGGTCTTTGGGTAGGCCTATTCACATATCGAACGTACGTGTAATTAGACGTAATAGATAACATACACGGGTTTCAAAGATTTTCCTTCATTTAGTTTCTAGATTTATGTAACTTCAACAAAGCTAAATTATTTGTGAATATATTTCTGATATTTATTAGACATATTATTGTTATTGATTATTAATGAATCGCTCCAATCGCGAATTAGCAATTGCAGGTTCGGCATAGACTGATCTAATTTCCATCGCAGAGTAAGAGAATTAGCTAAATAATAATAATAATAATAGTAATAATAAACAGTTCATTTCAAAGAAATAAATGCACAAAAGTAGACTTTTAATCTATCACCTTTAAGTGATTACTGGTGCGCCACTTTTCTGTGGTCGTCACATAGCTGTTAAACGTCCACTTCACATACGAGTGTGCGTGTGGGTGCCCCTATCACACAAATTGTACTGAACAACTGTTTATTGTCACATAAAAAACTTAAATGCCGTTATACTTAGTTCCAAATAATGATCGGCATTTCATTCCATTATTATTCATATGTGAATACGGTTCACAATAATTCATGTCGCACATGTAAGGAAACTTCAGCACCGTAACGCAAAGCATTCCTCACAATACCTACCCTGTGGTTTTGGTAAGCTGTAACGGCTGTGAACCGTGTCTCTTCGAAGACAAACGTTTTGTAATTCTCTTCAGCGTACTTCTCACTGTCTTTCCTCGGATCCACATACACGACATGAAACCTTGGCTGGTATCTGTGCATGGAGTTTAAAATAATCTGCAGCAGAAGAAGATGCTATGTTCAGATCATTGTACTAATGCATCGTCCTGCAGGATATTTTCTCAAATAATTTAAAAATGGCTTCTTCTTCCTGCAATTGAACCATATGACTTTTGAATGGCTTTTGCTTGCTATACAGGCAAATCCATTTTGGCAATTGAACCAAATGAAGCGTTCAAACAGAACATAATTGTTGAGCTTTAATAGCAGACGTCAATTAGCATCAGTAAATTAGGATATATTGATATGGTAGCCTATTATTAGCATTAACATTAATTGTAAACAAGATCGTTGGACTTTCTGTGTAGTAAAGGTAGAAAGTGAGCTAACTGAACACTCCCATGTACTTTATAATATCTTAGACATCCTCCCGTTTAAGGAAATTTGATTTAGAACCCATCCTTAATGAATATGCAGACATGTATTGGTTAATACTTACATGACCATTATCGTCCAGTAAGTTGTTGGTGAGTTTTAATTTATCAAACGAGACTATCTGTTTCATCCACTGTGCGCCCTTGGCAGGAGAGTCTGGGTGGTAGTGAACTCTCCCAGGAGTGGCCGGGTCAGCCTTGCCGGCCACCAGCCAGGACGAGCTGTGAAAGGCATACCTTTAAAACGGAACACGAGAAACAGATCGTCAAAAAGGTCGCCGGTGGACTAGGAAACACAACAGTCCTGCTCACCCCACTGTCAAATCACGACATGCTTTCAACGCAAACCCTTACAATGGTGTTTTATATGAAGTTAGTGCGGTCACGATTGGACAATCCAGACTCGCAAAATATAAAAAATAAAATAAACAAATAAACATAAATTGCTAAATGTTAGAGCTGATGAAAGCCCGGTTTGTTTATTGTCTAAAGAGGGGTCGTTTCAGTCACTTTAAAGTTCGACGCACCGATATCGTTTATCATCCACCGGTAGGAAATCCATTAACAGCATGTACTCTGCCATGGGATCCATTCCGAAGATTTTTACTTGAAACGTAGGAAACATTCTCCTGAAAAAGAAAACAGATGGTGTTTTACTTATTTATTTACTCTGTCGGCCTTTTAAAATAAAAGTATATTTCCTGTTCCAACTACACAACCAAGAAAAAAAAAGATTTTTGTATAAAAATTTATACAGCTGTTTAGTAATTTGGCTGTTTTATATTTAAGTGCATGGTCGAAACACTTGCAAACTGACTACCTAAAAATAACGTAAGTTAAAGACGATAAAACAACACCTACCTCAATATTCGTTATAGGGTATAATAGCCGTAGGCTCATTTTTTTCTTTTCTCCAAAATGAAATAAAAATATAAGGTTGTTCTATAGTTTGACTTGGACATAGAATGATACCGTCCTTTAATTATGAGACTTTTCAAGGTTAGCACCAAAAATAAGTAGCATTTTATATTAAGATGATATTAGGTCTAGGCCTATTAGTTTTTGAGTTCATTCTCAAAAACGATCAGCAGACCTCCTCTCCACTTTACACTGCAAATGGTGCATTTGCATTTTAAACATATTCAACCATACTGTACAGTTAAAATCAAACAGTTTTATTGTCTCCCGAATAAAAGTTGTGAAACGGTTAATCTGCTGGCGTCCAGACAAAGCCCTGCCGTCCGACAGTTCGGACGGGATCTCACGTGTTTGGCCTGGCTGGTCTGACGCTTAACTGTAACTTTGCTAAAATATTCCAGCCCTCATGCAGCCTGACCGTCGACTGACACTCAGCATGTCCTTTACATGCAAGCCCTTTATTTAATAACACTGGAAGACACCGAACACAGATTGGCAAATCGCGCACCTTTATTAACGCTGGCGTAAGATCATCGCGCAGTATCACCTAAGGGCACCTTAAAATAACTGCTCAATTAACGTCGCCTTCCTATTCTGAAGAGACGCCGAGGTTACGTGAGGCTGAAGTACCCATCTGAAGTGCAATTTCTTCCACTCCAAGTTTTCTGTGGCCTTGATATGATATGTCTACCGCCTAATGTTCACCTTTTGACAGCAGTGTTAATGAAAAGCGGGGCGACAAATCAGTGTACCATTTAATTGCAAATGTAGGCCTTCCACTTACATTAATTCGTATCGAGTATTAATACAGGACACTATTTTTGAAGACATAAAATAAAATAATCGATGACTCAATCGAGACACTTGGGTGGGCTACCCGGTCAGAAAGCCTCTCTAATTCTGATGAAAAAACTTTTAAAAGCAACCACAAGTAAAATATTTTTAAATGTCCACATTGTAAATCAATGCGATCATTTTAGTCACTAAATAACCGTAAATATGTCTGATGTGTGGATTACTAGGAGGATGACTCATTTAGGTTGCCGCTGTTTCTCAGGTTTGTCACATTAACACAACATGCACTTATGTTAATACATGTGTTTTGTCATGAACGAAAAAATACGTTTATGACACACAACACATATTATCTATGTCATATCCGATAGAGGTACATAGGCCTGCTATAGCCAATATATTTTGGAGGATTTTTAGGAATTTAAGTACAAAAATCTTAAAGCAAGTCCTTCACTACACAGTAGTTGAACATGCTGTTATTTCGGTTTCGAGTTCACTAAAAAGAAAGCACGTAGTTATTAAAATTTAATTATGGTCTTTAGTGGAGTTGATTAATTATTTACAGTTTATATAATGACGTAAAATTTTGTTCACGATAATTTTGCAAAATTTAACTTAAAGTTGTAAGGGAGTTAAATAATTTTATAACAAAAATAACTGTTCCTGTAACCAGAGGCTGTATGCAATTTGACCAGAAGAGTCCGCGAACTGAAAGCACAATAGAGCATCACTTGTAGATTTTCCCTTAACAATCGCGCGCTTAACCCCACTGGCACGTTTTAGCGTTCTTTTTTACGCATTTTCGTTCGTCGTTTTCTCCGGATGATGCAATCTGACGCGGAGCCGAGATGGGCTCTGGAAAATGTGTGGGGCAATCAGGATCAACATAGTGTAGAAACGGTACATGCATGGATACAGTACCGTTTCTATTTACACAATCTTAAGATCCGTACGAATTTCTGTTTTAAAAAAAACCTTATCGTTATGACTCAGAAGGGAGCTTGCAGTCCTCCAATATACCCGTAAATATTTTCTTCACGGTTATTTGTAATGAACTTTTACTTTAATTATAGATATATGCACGTAGGCAGTTAATCACTAAACTGAACCAAAGCGATTTGGCAAATTATAAGTCAAACACTCGTGCTTACTCTTTGCCTAGTTAGGTTAGTACACCTTCTGTTTCCAAATGTGATAAAAAAAAACGTTTTGTTTCATGGGGAATTTACAGCTATTAAAATGAACATTTAACCGGTGCATTTATAATACCTTGTGTAACGTAAAGGCTACGTTTTTGTAACATATGGTAACTTTGTGTGTGTGTGTGTGTGTGTGTGTGTATACACACACACACACAGTCCCCTCTCAAAAAAATAAATATATATTCTGTATTTCACATAGGCCTACTCTCCACATAATTAACTTTAACTGCACCGTAGTGGACAACGCCAACAATGGCACTAAATTAATAAGAGGCAATTGGGGAAAAAATGACAGTTTAAACGTATAGAAATAAAACCCAATGCATCGCGAATTCAAGTGCATTTCAAGTCAGATTCAAGAGTATTTTACGAGTGAAATTCGTTTAGACTTAACCAGGCGCCAAAGTGCCTCATGGTGTTTAAGCGATTTCAGGATTCACCGCTAAAACTCATTAAATGAATCCAGTCCCCAATTTCCACATGGGCAAATTAAAAAGCCAATGTTTCTAAAATGTGGCTGGATAATACCTGTTATTGTTTACGAGTATTGATAATCTTATTGAATTAACGCATTTGAACATGAGCAAACGTTTTCCACGCTGCAGTTACATGATTCCTCGTGTGTTTATAAACAAAGACACTTACGTTTTGCGTTATTAATCAATACTTTAAATATCGTCATGCTGCACTAAAAATTATAGTGGAAATGTAAGTTTATAGCTCACTAACCTGTTAAATTGTCATCGCAATATTTTTTGTGGAATATAAAAATATTACTGTAATATTATTACTATTACATAAAATATCTTTTATATTAATTTTACATATACGCATTAATCATATATAAATATGCATATATAAATATAGTATGCACATAAGCCCACGAGTGAAAGCGAAAGCTGTATGATCGTACTTATCTATTTTAGATTGACAACACAGTTATTTAAACCAACAACAGAAAATGTTTATTCCTCACAGCAGCCTTCAAAGATAAAAAATGCATGGACTCACCGGCCAGCCTTGGTAACGATCATCTCGGTTCCAAGTTGGTTAAATTCATCCCAGAGAGCCTTCATCTCCAGTTGGACGTTAATATTGGCAACTTTTGGGTTTTTCTTCACCAGCGACTTGTTACTGGGCGAAGTTGAGGACGACGAGGAACAGTTTGGCGTGCCAGTATCGTTCGGCTGGGCCTGGGCCGGGTTCGACCCCGTGTAGCTGTAGCTGTGTTGGGCCGCCGTGCAGGGCTCGAAGTGGGTTTCATGTTGGCTGTACGGATCCCCAGGGGAGGGGGAGAGGTGATAGCTCCCGGGGGTGTTGAGGTTGCTCAAGCTGCTGGTCGTGAAGGCTGCAACATCGCAAAAATGGGACAGCTGCGTCAGCCACGGACTGGATATTGCTGAAATCATTCCAAAAACGGGTTTGCGGTGCGTTAACTTTTTGATAACAAAAAATCAACATAAAAGTAGTCTAGAGAACAAGTCAGTTTTTAAAAGAAACAAAAATTTTAACAAAGCTCCAGAAAAAAATAATCAGTATTTAATATGGGTCAGTTTCGCTGTCTATCAGTTTTCCCATGAATCTTGAAAATTGTATCCAGTGTAGTATAAACCTGATCTTACAAACTGTCTATAAAATGGAATACGTAAAGGAAAGCTTTGTCTTTATCGCGGAAATTTCCAGATAGCACAATGTTTCAGGTCCTTTAATGTCCTCGCAGAAGAATCCTTCTCTTCTCTTTCTTGTAAAACTAATGCATAATCTTCAATGAAAAGCACACCGTATTCCCCCTTTATTTGTGGATCGCTTTCTAACCGGCCTGTTCGCTGTGCTGCGGCCGAATGCTACTCAGCAATCCAGACCTCTCTCTTATCTCCGAAGGGCCTCCCCTTCACGATAAAACCGGTTCTTATTTCTATTTAGATAAGGAACTACAGGTAATGTGCCTTTCCTCGCCTTGGGCCGAGGCTGATTGACAGAGAAGTGCGCCCCTTTTAATGGGCTATCCGGCACCCATTTACTGTCGGATAAGGGTATCGCCCACGTCGACCCCCCTAACAATAGGAAGGCTGGCTGGCACCGCGGTGTGTACCCCTTTACAAGGTAAACAAACATCTATTGTACGCTAACAAACGAGATAGGCTATGTTATGGGTTTTGACTGGACGCAAGGCTCTATTTCTGTCAAGTGCAGCTCCATTCGTTAATTCGGTGGGTCCCGCGAGTGTTTATTGGTAATATCCAGCAATTTTGCGAGCAATACCTACAATACGACCCACTGAGCCCCCTATCCCCACGCCCATCTATACCCTCGTTTTAATAATTTGTATATCACTTGAGATTCAATACCTTGGTGTCCACACGCTTTTACAAGACGCGTCGAATCCGATGCGTAATTCCCAAAGGCTTTTTAACTTTATTGGTTTTTATTTTACTGTTATGTGCTATTTGGAGATTTATGCACAAAACTACTAACAACCTGACTGAATAGTCCATTCTAAGTACTGAGGCATTGTCTTTCCCAATCCGAACCATACCGTTTTCGGCAGCTAGATATCTACCTGAATTTAGCTATCCGGATGGTAGTAAGCTGTCTATATTGTATTTGCAGCGGGTTAAGTGCAGAAGAATTAATTTGCGGCTAAACAGCCGGGGAGCTTGGCATTTTAAAATCGCACTACTGGCTGATGCATCTGACTGGCGCTTTGTGAGGTACAGAAGCAGTCGCGTTTTATAGCTGCATGAGAAAAAAAAAACATGCGACCAAGTTACTCTTTAAAGAAAGTGGAAAACAGACAACAAACAATACGATTTCATACCTTCCATTTCCCTCGTGACAGTACTGTAGTGCATTTTTAAGGATCTGCAGCAGTTACGCTGGTCTTGCTTGTCCGGGCCAGTGCCGTGTTTGTCAAATGTTGCGTTTCCTGCTTGTTCTGCCGCTGAAATCAGAGAGGCAATACTGAAAGCATTTGCCTTTGGAGAAAGAGGACTGCTGTCGTCCATATGCGAGAAATCGGGTCGAGAAAAGCGGTCCCCTTGCTTTCTTCGCGTGCTACTCCCAGACTAAAGAATATAATACTTTAACCAAGAAAAAAGCCAAGGTGAGTGGCAACTTTTGTACTGTGATACAAACTTCGCTGGTGATGGGCCGCTGGCGATGTAATGAAGCTCACCGTTTTCAGAAAGAACCATTCCCATACATAAGGCTAAAATTAAATGTCAACATTTTATGTGAGGCTTCTTTCCCACTGAAAAAAGTATTCTGAAATATTACGCCAGCTTTAAGAAGTCTCTCTCGTATTTTGACAGCGCAAATCCATGAAAAGTTTTACTTTCTTTAAAGGCGAACTTCCCCCATTCAGTGGCTTGGTGATGTCATATGAGTAAGTTACTCTGCCTTGAGGAGAGGAACTACTGAGGGGGAATGTCAAAAGCGGGAGATCCACGCCTCCCCTGCTCAGCTCGAAAAAGCGTGCACGCTTTCCACTGCATGTTTAATTTGAATAGGACCTTGTCAATCACTGTTCCATATTTGTATTCACTGCGAAAAAACATTGCGCGTCACTGCGGATTTCCGGCATTACAGTTATGCATTTTTAATATTTTTATTTTGCACAATAATACAATGATATAATGTATCATATTCATATAATTGCAAACTGACACTTGCTCTTCTCTTCAGGTTTTATAATTACTTTTTAGAAGTATTACTCTCTTGCTTACTTATTTATTTAATTTTCAAATATAAATGTTTACAGATTTCATTCCTCTTGACGTCTCCATGAATACATTAATGCAATAACATTTTCGGATCAAATATAATAATGTCATTTTGAGCAGGATGAATAGGCACGCACATTTACTGTAATAATAGTAGTGAAAATTCGAAATATACCTAAATCTTATTTTTGGTGTTTTGTTTCATTTTGCCGCATAATTGCACTTGCAATTTAAACAATATGGCACAGAATCAACAGCAACAATACTGTTGCTATTTTTGTTTTTATGTATAGAGGGCTAGTACTAAACGGCGCTGCTGGGATTTTCGGAATGTCGTGTTTTAGTGAATGAGGTCGGTTTGTGTGGTGCCTAATCGTTAAACTAAAGTTGAGGCCATCATTGCAAAATAAATTAACTGGAAATCTCATGCCAGTGTAACATAATAAGCGTTGCGCTTTTCTAAAGCACTTGACCTTTATCTCGCAGTTACAGCATCTTGCTGGTTATCAGATTATCAAGGTTCATAATTAATGAATAGTAACAAAAGTTATGTTTTGTTGAGCGGCTGCAATAGCAACTGGATTTAATCTAATTTACACCTGAGCGATTGAATAACAGGCCAAAGCAGCAGGGTATTAATGGGATAACCTAGTTAGCAGAAGCGACGCGATCCTTTGTGCTTAGCGGTATTTGTTTAGTATGTTTGTCTTTGTGCGTCCAACCGTAAATAAACTACTGTTTTGATCTAGTTCTTTGCGTAAATATGAATTCAGATCTACTCAACACAATTTGGGCAAGAAGCACAAACATTCACTTCAATTATTATTCTAATGATGTTTTTTTTGCTGTATTTTAATTTGGCAGGTAGCCTATTGGGTATGGTATTGGAATGGCGCGTGACAATTCAAAGTTGTGCTTTGCCGTACCATAAATATACTGTCCTATACAATAAGCTTGGCTACTCGGAACACATAAAGGTATCGTATTTAAAGGTCAGAAAGTTTACAAGAAGTATTGTCTGATTTCCTGTATTTTTGTCTGATGTTTTCAGTGATTCCATCACGCTTAATCGATGCCACGTCGGAAGCGTCCTTTGTAAATACTTAGGTGATAACAGACAAAAATCAGAAGCAGATAAAAAGGACGGTATTCTGGAATGTGCCCCGTATTCGTGCTTGAAGCCGTGCAACAGAATGGGAAAGGCTACCAGGTCCGTTGTGATGGGCCACAAGAGAATCTAAAAGTTATGCGCTCAGCTTGGAGAAAAGGGGTCAAAAAGTCCCGCAACAATATATTTAATTTAAAATGATGCCTTATTTTTATCGGTTGATTACTGACGTAGATGCTTGGCGTTACCTGTTAATTTAAATGTCAGAATATGGTGTGGCAGTAATGTGTAAAATACAGTGACCATTGATTATTGGGCTTTTGTTTCTTCTTAGATCAGCGTTTGTCTTAGATCAATTGCGTCCTTATTGGGACGTAATGAGGCAAAGTCCTTATCGGATCCCGCATACGCAAATTTCAACACATCATTCCCCGCGCCAAAGCTACAAAAGCGCGCTTAAGCGATACCGGTGAAGCGTTTCATTGAACAAGTCTACGCCAGACAGATACAGGCTGAAGATACATTTCTTTCCTCTTCCCAAATGTGCATAGAGACGTTCTGGCAGAGCAAAGTGCCCCTTGTATGAAAGGTACAGGCTTTTCACGTTGGTTCAGGCTTGTTAATGCAGTGAGTTCCAATTTGTTGCCTTTGTGCGCCGGGAATCAGCTGGATTACTCTCACACTCGCTTGGAGTAGCCCATACCTGTACTTTCCTGTTGGTACATGAAAATTTCATTGTGTTCACAAATAATCATAAATAACAGCCCCATACTACAGCCAAAATTTTGGTAAATTTTAGTAACAAATATTTGTAGGTAAAAACACACAATTACTGCCATTGTTGTTTTGTAACAACATCGTTATTATCACCATCATCAATATTCTTTTAATTTTTAAGGATATAATATATATATAATAATACATTATATAATAGATTATCCTCCTGAAAAGTATTTTTTGAAACGGGCTTCAGTGGGACTTGACGCACGCAGGCACGCTTCCTGTTTTCATTCTCCCTGGCACCCGTCTTTATGCGCCAGGTGTGCTCAGCCCCTGTCTGCATACCGTATTACTTCTAAACTTAGAAGCCAAGTCTCGGCGGATTGCATACACTATTCAATTATGATTCGGTGCGGAGTTTTGGAGTCGTAATGCCTGTAATTAAATAAAGTAATCGACATTTCCCTGATTTCAACAATTCGGTTTGGTGAGTTTCTATATTTATCACATACCACAAAGTTATAATTAAATGACTAAACTTTTATTTATGGAAATTCTTTCCAAACCAGTGTAATTTTAACCAGTGCAAGTTTAATATTGCAATGTATTGCAATTTAAATGCGACTCATTCAGTCTTGGTATGATATCTGCTATAAATAGGCCACGTAAAAGAAATTAAATGACATTTGGAAATTAATGTCAGCCGACCTAAACAGACGAATCGCCAAATTTTTCCACGAAGTATATAGTTGTTATATGATCTTATTTTTCCTTGGTATTAACAGACGCGCTACAATTTTGCGTTTGAGGTTTACGCGCCGTGGCTTTTTTGATCACGCTAATATTCAACTTCTGGTTCGATGTGTAAAATGTGACGTAAATTTCATGTTTAAATTTCTTATCATAATGGGAATGGGAACATCTTGGTAAATGAAACCGATATTGTAACGTTTCAAATAAAATCTACTGCTTCGGGGCTCAAGACATATCCATCTAGATTGCAGCAGCAAGTTCGGAAGCCGCGGCTGTCGATTTCCCTTTCTGTATGTATATAAGACATCTATATCTATTTTTTTAACTAAGCTAAATAAATAATTAAACGCACGTCACATTCATCCGAGACACTGCTACTGTGACACGCCAAAGTTATAAATCACACAACATTTGAATCAGCTTAATCTGATAATAATTCCCGGCAAATACGGTAGTGCCATAAATCGTAGCATGTAAACTATATGACGTCTTACATCTCAGCATATATTTTGCTATTTTTTGCTTTTCGAGTTAAAATTAAATTAATCTAAATTGTGTTTCTATAAGAGGCGACATCAGATTGCATGTTGATCGTATTTTCAATATCAAAGACACCTAAAACTCTACTTATTAAGAAAGAAAACTTGTCTCACGACCCGAATAACTGTATTGTCGTGGTCATTCTGTTAATGTAGGCTGGTGTTTACTAGAAGAAGGTGAAGAACTCCTATAAAAACACCGAAATCTACAAAAATTAACTGTTTATGATTGTCATATAGGCATGATATTTCTTTTTTCTTATACCTGTGGATTTTGAGCGATATTACTTTCTCAATATTAATGTAGTGTTTTTCTGGGGTTCAGCAGGTATATTTAAGTAATTTAATTATTATTTGATTTCCTACACGAGATAAACACATTCTCAAGGACACCTGTCAACGTAAATGTCACCCAGGACTGAAGTGCCGTCAAATTCAACATCGGCGCGTGTAAGAGAAAATACTGAAAATTATTTAGCCAGGAGGATGTGAGTGACAGGCAGGCGCTTGGTCCTGGTATATAACAATTCCTGAAAAACTTTTAGTTGTTCTCTGTACACACATCAAGGATCTAAAAACATGTTAAATTACAATTATTACAGAAACGTGAATAAACTTTAGTTAAACTGAAGATAATTTGGTCTAATAGGCCTGCAAAAAAAAAACGAACACATCTGAACATTTGGGAAAAACGATATATTACGAAACATAAGAGAAATGGGGATGAGGATTTCTGGACAATCCCTTCCTATCTCACCCACACACACTGTTGAGATTTCCGGTTAACCACATTCGAGAATATGACGCTTCGCGTGTAAATTAAACAATGATAAAAGCCAGAGAGAATTACGCACAATCATTGTAATTATTTTAATACCTCATTGTGGGTAGGTTAATAATATGAACAGCCCATACAAAGCACGTAGGCTGTCTTAACAAGTGATGCCGGGTCGTTGCTTTAACGAACGAAAGCATATCTTTTTTCTATATGCATCTTAAATTTATATACGTTTCTTCTTAATTGCATATTATTCTGTAGGCAGTTTTTTTTGGTTATGCATTATGTAATTTGTTTGGTATTTTTGCTCTGCCTAAAGCATAATAGAGTTATATGAGTAATTGACGGACATCAATATAACAGGACGCAATTTAATTATATTAATGTATTAATTATGCATTTCGCATTTCTTATTTGCAAGTTTTTATTCAGCATTTTTTGTGTTATATTTGCACGCACTCAAAGGGTAAATGTTGGGTTAATTGATAATATCCTACTGCGCAGTAAATGAAGAGCGGTGAACAGTGTTAAATCCGCGAGCGCTTTTAGGTCGCGGATACGTGTAGCTACGTTGACCACTGGCGTTTAAACGCCTCACCACAGAGTTCCGAGTTTAGTGCCCGTCTCATCTATACACACCTCTCTCCACCCCAAGTGCACAGCAGCTCAGTCTTCCCCGCCTCAGCGTCAGAACAAGTGTCCTTTTATAGGCACACATTTCTTAAGCAATAAATGTTCTTCTGCTGGCCACAGTCCTGTTTTGATTCCATATTCTGTCAGCATGAGTTACGCGTGGCTTGTTCAATAAAATCCATATCGCGAAACGTAATTCATCATTTCAACTTAAGCCCTGAGCCCAGTTGTTGACATTAAACGGAATCTTCCATTACCGTGCCCTTTCCTTAGCAATAGATTTCGTACAAAGTTAAATGCAGATAAAACGTCATACATTTATGAAGCCGAATAGCCTACTAAATAAAAAGTCAATTGAAACCCTACAGCAAGTGTAAAAGCAGTAGTTGTAGGCAAAATTATTTTACAGTGGGGTGTTTAATATCAGTTCTAATTTTACAGGATGGCACGTGCATGTTAATGAAACATATACATACATTTAGCATAATGATGTATTGGGCAGAAAGTGCCTTGATTGCACACTAAGCTCCAAATGATTTTTGTAGCAGCATTCTATTGACAGAAGCTTTGCGCTGGCGGCGTGCCGTCGTTTAATGTATATTTCATGTAGTATTGTGGTTCGCTGAAATGCGCTTCACGTTTTGTTGTGGAAACATGATAAATGGGGAAAGACCTTCCACACGCCAGTAATACGGCTAAGTGTGTTGTTTTCTCGGATGTCCAATATGTTTAGACACGTTCTGAACCCTTGGCAAACACCAAAGCGCCGGCTGATCAAAATGGTTACAGATATTTGCGATTTTGTGATGCAGGGCCCACTCCTCCGTTTGAAAGTATAATGGGGGCAATATTGAAAACACATTTAGCAACACACATGTACATAATTTGCGCTTCATTGTTGATTATTTATTAAAATATATTGATTAATGTTATGCTTAATTTCCCAATGCTGAGAACCATGGTATCGCTTTATTCAAAGCAACTACACATGTGCGTTTGTCCAGATAATTGACTGAAAGAGGCTCCCACTGATATTTACAATTGTACAGAACTCCTGGACAAGAAAGGTCGGAAGTTAATTAAGACCAAAGATCAATTAGCAGATAATAAATCACACGGTGTCAAAGGAACCAGCAACAATAATTGTAACTTTCATACTGCGTGACTGAGCCTGCAGGGACCCGGCCGCGTGCTCCATATATAAAACACTAGCCTATCTAAATATTTGCTTAAATCCTTGAATAAGACAGGGGAAGTTAGCAGTTGACCGCTGACAGTCGAGTCACTGAATAGCTACCCCTGGTGTCCTTTGCCTTGTCCTTTTAGAAACGAATAAACAATCGAATGCTACTTTCTAATACGGCATATAATGTAGAAATATTTTTCTAACTGATCGGAAGATGGAATGGTATCATTTTAATCTATGTAGCAGTTTGCCAAGCAATTTTTAGAAAGATTTAGTTGCTATTATAAACAAATTATTTCATTGATTGTGGCGGAAATCAGCATTGTTTGTTTATTTTAATTACGAATTAACGGATTTTGCATCTCGAAAATATTTCGAACATGAAGCCAACATTTTAAATTGCCTTCTTCAATTCGAAACATGAGATTTAACCTAAATGTACACAAATGTGTCTGTAATGTGCCAATAATCTGGGACCATTCCGTCGGAACTGACAGAATTATTTCTTGTGAAAACAGCATATGCACAAAAAGACGGCAAAAAAGTTGACTGAAAGGGCAAGCGAGTTTTATCAAAGTCTTGTTTTAAATGCAAAGTTGTTGACGTGATTCATCCAGCAGTGTAATTGCCGCCTGGAGACGGGAAGTTTGGAGTCTTATTTCAGCAATAACATAGCCCTTCTCCAGCCATTGGACAATACTGTGGACATTTTGTTACTAACCCAGCCCACTGCCACCTACATACCCGATACACACTAACCCACACCCGCCCACACGCAAATATTGTTTTTTAATTTTAAAATGGTCGTATGTGATTGACATAAAAGAGTAACTGTTTCTTACTTCGACCAAAACAGATCATAGGAAAGCGGATTGTTATTTTAGGTATAACGTTTCTCTTTCGGACTTTTCACTTTTAAACGGTTTTACTTCTTACAAATGTGCACATGTCACATATGCTGTAGCATAACGGTAATCATTAAGTTTAATAACCTTACATTAAATTAAATATTTATATTCGTTAGTCAATAACAATGACCACAGTAACATCAAGAAGAACGGAAATTGTGGTTAAAAGTATATAGTTTTAACTTATGTCCCATATCAAATTTAATCGAAACCGAAAAATTTATCAAATTAATAGAATCCGTGCGATTAAAGCAAAAAAAAAAAAAAAATACAACATATATAATACAATTTAATTATTATATCTAATACAATACATGTCTTTTTATGTCCTCCGAAATGCGCGTTTTACCGGAAATAGCACATATGGCCTTTTCTTCATATGGGCCTATAATAATTATTTTTTGTTAAATCATAATAAAATTGGCGCCCTGAAATTGAAACACTGTAAATTATGAAATGAATATTACAATATTTATTAAGAGATTCAAATTTGTTACTGTACCACTTATATTTGCGATATTGTTTTAATTATGAACCAATGACGGATGAAATTAAGAACGGAACAACTCCGAATGTTCATGCACGTTTCAGTCGCCGCTATATTTACTTCTTTGCCTGAAAATTAGTTAATTACATTTTATGTTTATTGGAGCCCTTATAATTATTTAGGTATTTTCTACTTTTGATTGTCATTTTATTAATACTTTTTATGTTACATAAGTTCAGTGAATCGACGCTATATGTTGAAGTGAGAAAATATTACTTGTTTAATTCGACTTGGCGTTTGTAGGCCTTCGATGCAATAAAAATACCTAATGCTGGAGTGGATACGAATTTACTTTAGTTATTTAAAAGCATGTTCTTACGAATTTTTCGGTTAGAAATGATGATAGGTAAGTCAAAACCATACTACCCTATGACTAAAATAAAAGTGTGAATTTGTTAAACAGATGACATAGATGGATGGATAGATAGATAGATAGATAGATAGATAGCAAGGTGGTTTGTAAGATAAAGATCCTGGTTTATTTTAAGGACGTTCTGAAGTTGTAGCATAACATTGTTATACGGGCGACTGAAAAACTTGGATAAAATCATTTTTACTAGTATGAATTTGTGCTCCAACACGGCTCTAATGGGAAAGTACCCTGACAAATAATGAATACAAAATAAGATTGAAGTGCCGTCGTGTGTAAAACACCAATAAGCGCCCATTTTTTAAGCCATGCCCGTTATCATCCATCAGTTTCTGCTCTCATTTCTGTTCACAACAATACAGATGTTTGGTGCGCTCCTCGCACACGATGCTGCGCTTTCGCCTTTCATACCAGCACCCGACAATACATCTGTTTAATTCATATTGGATGGACCCTCTTCATTAATTATTTTAGTATGGATTGTAGGCCTAAAAACAAAAACAAATGCACGAAATTTACCGGACTGGAAAATGTGACACGTAAAGAGACCATAAAGTGTCGGAGTTTGAAATCTTACAGCAAACACGCTTCCTTTTTGGCTCGAAAAAACCTAGCTTTCCTGTTTGACTCTGTTCATTTTTTATTTTTGGTCATTTTCTGAGTAAGGACATGCACATAAAAACACAATAGAGTTTTATACAAGGGGGCGGGCGCATTAGAGAAGCCGCTATCCCCAAGTGTCCCTAGTAACTATGCGTTTAACTTGCAGAATTGCGCACATGTCGCCCCACCCGCAGAGGAAATCCCAAAATGTCACGAAAACCGCAGCGATGGTGGTCGATAAGGAAGAAGGGGACCACTATCGTCCTGCTTACTTACCTAATAAATATCATATTAGCTCATCATCGTAAGAATTCATGTTACATTTTCAGTATTAACATTGCCTGTTTTCATTTAACTTTTTACGCAATATGTGCGCATTTTAAACAACGTGAAACCGGCAGGCATGCTTTTCATTCTCTCTCTCCTTGGTCATGATCCTTACGCTTCTCTCATGCACATCACGCACTTATTTCCTTAATTACAGACCATGCAGTGCTGTCTATGACTAACCCTATTTCTAATTTACAACACAAAGGGCACATATAGATTAAATATTATAAGTGCAAGCGTCATTTTGAAGACAGATTGTAACTAACCGATTTTCCTTCTACCCAGAACAGACCGCTGGCAAGTCTCACAAACAGACACACGAACAAAATCTAGACGTATATGAGGCGACATTGATGACACACTTACATATTTAACCATTTGTTTTTTAAATTTCAAAGAATTAATTTAGATTTATGTTTACATTTTGAGTTTAGCTATAGTAAGGGAATAAATATATATTTCTGTTAAATCATAGTAGTAAACATGCTTTTTTGTTAATTTATTTTTGCGACATATTTAGACATTTATTTTTAAATAAAGAAAGACCTTGTGGTGGGTATAGCTTGGTAGACAGTGTAACACATTTAAAATCTTTCACAGTAAAAAATGTCAAAATTTCCATAACTCTGAACTGCTGATTTGGGGCAGTTCAGGAAGAACAGCAGTATTTTTATTAGGGTTGATATTTCTTGGTTTTCAAATAAAAGTATAAAAGTAGCATCTGAGATAGAGTGATGGGGGGGGGGGGGGGGGGGGGGGGGGGGGGGGGGGGGGGGGGGGGGCGGGGGGGGGGGGGGCGGGGGGGGGGGGGGG